>CM070040.1:68914619-68946926 GCA_036250615.1 Ptychadena robeensis | reverse complement strand
CTCTGGTAAGGAAATTTGGTGTGCCTAGGGCTTAGATCCCCAGGCCTTTAGTTCTATATTCAAAAATATATAATTGGATATCCACCACCATTGTGATTTTTTGCGATTCCTATTATTACAATAAATCGCAATTTTATTATCGTGATGTGATTTTTTTGACCGAAATGACGAATATTCAAGCGATTTGTTGAATATCTGCATTCCGATTTTTAGATCGTGATCCATGTACATAAATGCGAATACGAAATCAAATATCATTGCGGGTATTCGCAAAATAACGTGAATTTGAATATTGCCTGGTCGCTCATCACTATTCTTTACATTTTTACAATAACAGATACCCAATGAATTTTCCAATGCCTCTTCACCCCCTTCATTAGTCTACATTAGCATCAATTACCACCAACCTTTTTCGGTACCAGTATCTTCACAAAACTGGCCATTAGCTTTTTATTTTGCATTTGAATTACTTGAAGATCAACAAACAATACCACGGAAGTTACATATTATAATATGTAAAATCGTGTTTACAAAAACAAAATAATTTGCAACCATCTTTTAAGACAAGTGGTTTTTAGGTTCCACACCACCCAAATTTAAAAGCTACAAAGCTTTATTATTTCATATAAAAAAAAGAAAATCTAATGTTTTCAATATATTATCCACATATTATTCTTAACATATTCTGTATAATTATATTATTTTTATATTTCTTTTATTATTACCATTACCGTTTCTTTTTTTTTGATATGGTCTTTCCTTATTTCACAGATTTTCTAACTATTGAGTTCTTTCACTTTTACATACTTTTTTCTTTTCTCTCATATATGTGTATGAAATAACGTTGCAAGTGTTACAGTTCCTCATAATTGGAAACATATTGTGAATAAAGCTTTTCCCATCACTTCTGTGAGTCGTTGAAATGGGAGATGGTGGTATGGTCATGTAATTCATACTTTCATTACAATATTTGAAGTAAGACCCATGTAGGAGTTTAACGGGGTCGACCCATATTTGGGGTAAAGATGGTCGAATTTGTTTTAAAAAATGCAGCCATTTAGTCGATTTTGAGTTAATTGCAAAGAGCCTGAGCATGGTATCATCACCAAACTTTCTGGTGTAGAGGATGTAGAGAAGTGTTGGGGGTATACTACAAAGAAAAAAAGTCTCTAACACATAGTTTTTGCACAAATTTAGTTCAAAGTCAAGTAAGAATTTCGAAAATGTAAATTTCGACTTTGATTTTGAACTTGATTTATGCAAAAACTACATGTGATAGAGCAAAACTTTTAAAAAAAATGTTCGCACAACCCTTCTCTACATCTCCAGTAATTTGATACCATTTTCAGAGGCTTAGCAATCAGCTCACAAAGTCACCAAGTCGAAAAATTCAACCATCTCTAATTTGGGGTGGGTGGAAGAAGGTCATGTTGGAGTTTGTGTCTCTTGGGGAGTTCAAAGGGTAAAGTTAACCATCATATTATGATTATGATATTAGCCTTCTCTCTATTGAGTTTTTACTTGGGTTTTTTGCTTTGATTATAAATTGACATATGCAACAAACATTTAGTGAACAAAAATGTCCTCACTTAGATTACTTTTGTGAATCAGTGAAATGGGAGATGTGAATCGTTCTTTCATTACAACATTTGAAGAACCATATAGGAGTTCAGCGTGGTCCACCCATATTTAGAGGGGTGATGGGAGAAGGAGGTCATGTTGGAGTTTGTTTACCTTTGGAGATCAAAGGGTGAAGTTCACCATCACAAAAATTTAATGATCGATCTTGGCTAGGTGTACAGATAATGGAATTCCCTTCTGTGTGTGCCATGTAAATTTGAACACATATGGATGGTCATTCAAATTATGAGAACTGTTCTAACAGTTCAAACTGATATAATGGATTAAGAGAACTATGGTAATTCGTTTTTTTGTAAATTATATGTTACATGAAAAGCACCAAGAATGGGTGAACATAGAACCTAACACCCATTTTTTCCCACGGATGGCCAGGGGCAGTAAAACATAGAATTATGACAAGTGTTGTTCTGAATACAGAATTGGATTAGGATAAAGATACCCCCTGAAGAAGTCTATACGAAACGCATGTTGTGGTAGATTTTATGTCAGTAGAATCCTTTGTCCACCATTACTTATCCATCCTTATGCTTACTTTTATTGTTATTGTATCTGTTGTCAGCATATGTTAACACATACATTATCTCCCTCTTTAGTGTATTGTATGCATGAACACTATGTAATGTTGTGTTTTTCAATTAAATATGCCTAGCACTGTTAAAATATTTTATTGGATTGAATTGGTATTAAATATAAAATAATGAAACTTTGTGAGTTTTAAATTTGTGTGGTTTCCTTAGGCTTAAATAAATAATTACTTGTACATGCACGTATTACAAATGCAATGCATGGTAGTTCTGGGTACTGATCTAACATTTTCGAAGATATAACACTATATTTGAGATTTTTGTGAATTCTCGAAATGCTGATATTCGCAATAAACATTTGGGGTTAGAATACTCTTAATCAACATTACTCATGATCTTACAATCCAATTTTTAAAACATGATTTAATAGATCTGCCACAAAACCTGTATCTCTGTGTCCTCATTCCTCAAGTTAGGAACCTGTTAGGTCCATAGGCTCAGTCCTCAGTCTGAGGATACTGAGGCTGGAGAGTGGAGTGAAGCCCAGTGGCAAGGACCGCAGGATGTAGCTGGTAGCAAGATAGAGCAAAGGCAAAGCCAGGTAACAGGCAGTAGGTCAGGGCAGGCGGCAATAAGTGTTGTCAGACAATCCGGGTTGGCAGCAGTCGAGGAAAGCTCCGAGGTCAGCAGCGGTTAATCAGAGTGGAGCAGGTGTAGCACGTTCAAGGCTCAGGAGCAACAATAATAGGCAGGGGAAGGTTGCAGAGGGTTGGGCTTGATAGGGGAAGTAGCAGGTGTCAAGGATCACGGTAATTAGCTAGGCTGGCAGAAACAAGGAAGATCAGGAAGATTCAATGAGTAGTTCAGAGAGGACGGTAGCCTAGTGAGCAGAGCCGCCGCCTGAGGTGCAGCTGGTCATGGGTTCAAACCCCAACAGACAGACTTGCTTTAGACAAAAAACATGACACCTCCTTCCGAAGATTAAGGGATTTACTTGTCAGGGTGTCATAGTTACTTACTACCTATTTGACAAGCCATCATTTTCTGGGCTGTTTTCAGCATAGCCTCTATCACTTCTTGGTTCCGCAATGTATAGATAATGGGATTTAGAAGAGGAGTCACTACGGATGGCACAACAGACACCATCTTGTTAAAGTGAAGAGTATCTCCACTAGTTGGTCTGATAAACATGAACATTATGGTTCCATAGAAGAGTGTAACCACAAATAAATGGGCGGCAAATGTGGAAAATGCTTTACGTCTCGCTGACGCAGAAGACAACTTGATTATCATTCGGGTGATGCAAGCATACGATATTAAAGTCAATAGAAGACAACCTAAAGTTACAAAACAGATGGTAAGAAAAAACACATTCTCAGCTGTAACTGTATCAGAACAGGACAACCGGACCACTGGGGCAAAATCACAATAATAATGATCTATCTGATTTCCCTTACAGTACCAAAGTGTAGATAGTCTAAGGACCATACCACTCACCCCAATGAAACCACACGTCCAAGGTCCTACTATAAGCATTATACAAACATTGGGATTCATGATGACCAAATATCTTAATGGATTGCAAATAGCAACATACCGATCATAACCCATTGCCGTCAGGAGAAACATTTCTGTTGCCCCAAGGGCAAAGTGGAAGTAAAACTGAGCCATACAACCAGGGTACGAAATGTGTTCATCTCCAGTTTTAAGAGACCACAGAAGTCTAGGGACTGTGACAGAGGGATACCAGAGCTCAAGGAATGAAAGGCCACCAATGAAGAAGTACATTGGCTTATGTAGACGTTGGTCTGCTTTGATAATGACAATGATGAAGATGTTGGCTGTGATAGTGGCAATGTAGATAATCAATAAAACAATAAAAAGACAAGATCTTCTCTGCCCCACAATAGAAAACCCTAAAAGAAGAAAGTCAGTTACAGCTGTGTGGTTATACTGGTGCATTGCTTCCATTATGGTCTGTAAGGAAAATTAGACACAATAATTGTATGCATAAAAATAAATACCTGAGTTAATAAACACTGAGTGTTAATACTGAAGCAAAATACAATAAGAAAAATGTCACTCAAATGTGTCAAAGTAAATTATTTTAAGTTACATTGATTTAAGCAAATCACTATAGAGTGTCTGTGTTGAATGAAAATGTAACTTGGTTATTAAATCAGCTCATTGTACGTCCAAATCTTTCAATATACATAGACTTGTGCAATAGAATTTTAATGTTGAGCAAGCTGTGTTCATTTTAACCATCCTGGTAAGAATCCACTACATATCACCTCAATGGTACAAGAAAATGCAGTTTGTAAAATGAAGTTGCTGGGGTAATAAGTACATCGGCTGCAGATTATTATTAGATCCCTAGATAGTTCACTCCATCCCAGAGAGATTCTTTCAGATAAGGGAATTATTTAATAAAACCAATTATTAAGTTATCTCCACTAAAACTTTGCATTCTGATTTATTGTAAAGGTTGTGTTTCCCTTATTTACATAATGGAAGTGTAAGTATAAGAGCCATGCAGGTCATGTGTACACTCTAGTGGTCATGAGTAGTGTAATGGCTATTTGTTATAATACTAATAATAAAATATGTGAAGGTAGGAATAAACAGTATACCCCCATGCCCTAGCCCATATACAGATGAGGATAAGCCTGCTTTTAATAATATAATAATAATAATAATAGAATACACACACAGAAAACAATGAAAAAGGTATACCCTAACAAAAGGTACTAAGTACCCTAAAGGAACTAAGCAAATGGTATTGCAGGCACAAAGGATCAGCATTGAGTCTGTCTAGTGATAATTGTAAAACGTCTTTATTAATTATAGCATACATACAAAATTGTAAATGTATATCTCATGGTTGTAATATAGAAGGTATAAATAAACAATTCCAGTTTATGGTGTCACTCACACTTGGGTAACTAAACTGGAGCTGCTTGCACAGTAATTTACATCCTCAAAAACAGTACTAAAATACCATCAGATTGGATATTGGATTTGTATTGCACTCAAATGACTCTCCAATCTCCGACGCGTTTCGCCCCTTTGGCTTCTTCAGGGAGATGTATAGGATGAGATAAATATATTACGTATATATGTTGAAGTATATATCACATATCCTGTATACATAAGTGCCGTTGTAAGTATATTGTTGCTGAACGGATGCAGAGCAGGTTCACTGGTTGAGCAATATGATGGCCCCCAGAGGTGGGCAGAACACCAACCACACACACTCCTAGGCCCTAAGATGGACAGGACGTCTCCTGGGTCAGGGGGGGTAAAAGGTGAGTGACAGACAAGCCAGGGAAATGGAGATCAGGAGACAAGATGAAAGGTGGACGATCCAGGAGAGATGGCTCACCCTGGATGCTAGTATTGCACTGTAAAGATGACCCAACAGAAAGCCAGTAGAGATGAGGTCCTGCCTGGGAGCACAATAACCTAGGTAGCAAAATAAATATATCTATCATGCTTGTGGGTGTTTACTAAGGCAAGGGTGTCAAACTCTGGCCCAGGGGCAAAATCTAACCTGGGATACATAAATATATTTGGTCCGTGAGATTGTTTTTACAATTTAATTTAAAAAATGAATGTCACAGATGTGTCTTTTATCTGACATTTGATGCCATATATATTTACTTTGCTTTTTTTCAGATTCAATGTAAATTATGTTTGTTTTCAAATGAAAAGGTTCATCTGATGAGAAAGAAAAACTTCCTCAGTTGTAGACACTTTTAAGTAAAATTAAGGTTGGCTCATGACTTTCTTCAAGTTTATGATTTGGTCACCCCTGAACTAGGGCACCAGGGGCCAGGAGTAGTCCAGGAGTAGATCGTAGAGCCAGAAAATTCTTAAAAATGTTGAATAATTTTTTTTTTATCTAAGGTTTTAAGGTATGATTCTGTTGAGCTCTTATGTAGAGGAAAGACAAGAAATATTTAAGAGAATTACCACAAAAACAAATGAAGCCCCCCTTTCTGGGAAATTATCAGAGAGTAAACTGCTGTAATACATCCAATGTGATTTGTAATTTGTAAATATGGAGTGATGCACCACTTTGGTTTTGTTCTTTATTTTTATTTTTTATTTTTTTTTACAGACAGAAGGACCTGTAAAACTTTGGTTTTAACATGGAAAAAATATTTACATTTTATATAATTTTTTTTTTTGCTTACTTCGATGCAGCTTTAAACTTGGAAAATTTTATGGTTTTACCATTCTGGTTTGAGATAAAACATTTTACTTTTCCATAACATACCATGATTTATCTGAATGCTTTGAAGATAGTGTGTACCCTAGATACTTAAATTTCCCAAATCCGTATAAATTTTGGTAGGTGTTAATTCTGTAATACTTGAATTTTGCCAACCTATCACAAAGTTCTGTGCCCCTGACAAGCCATGCTTTCAAATAGAGTTTGTGAGTGTAAAAGAGAGCTAAAGTATTTGTACCCCCTCTCTCTTCCATTCACCAACTTTTCTGGGGTTGTTTTGTAAACTCTAAAAGTGTGGCTCAGGGCAGATTTTCATAACCAAAAGAGGAATTGCTTACCAGATTAAGCAATGTCCATCTGTCTTCTTCTTCTTGGCTGGGGCAAGGACGTGTGGCTGCACATATACAAATTAGAATATCGTTCAAAATTTTTTTTATTTCAGTAATTTCACTTAAAAGGTAAAACTAATATATGGAACAGACTGATTACATGCAAAGTGAGATTTAAGCCTTTATTTGGTATCATTTTGATGGTTATGTAAACCCCAAAATCTCAGAAAATTTGATACATGGAATCAATAAAACAAAGATTTTAATTTGAAAAATGTCAGACCTTTGAAAAATATAATCATTATAATCATGCATATGTACTCAGTACTTGGTTTGGGCCCCTAAATACGGCGTGGCATGGATGGTATCAGCCTGTGGCACTGCTGAGGTGTTATGGAAGACCAGGATGATTCAATAGCAACCTTCAGCTCTTCTGCATTGATTCTCTATGGGGTTCAGGTCAGGTGTGTTTGCTGGCCAATTGCGCACAGTAATCCCACGGTCATTGAACCAGGTTTTGGTACTGGTAGCAGTGTGGGCAGATGCCAATCCTGCTGGAAAATGAAGTAAGCATCTCCACAAAGAATCTCTGTCTGCAGAAGAAAGCATGAAGTGATCCAAAATCTCCTGGTAGATGTCTGCGGTGACTGTGGATTAATGAGGCACAGTGGACCAACATGTCTCCCCAAATCACCACAAACTGAAAATTTCACAATGGACTTCAAGCA
Source organism: Ptychadena robeensis (assembly GCA_036250615.1). Taxonomy (NCBI): domain Eukaryota; kingdom Metazoa; phylum Chordata; class Amphibia; order Anura; family Ptychadenidae; genus Ptychadena; species Ptychadena robeensis. The sequence continues at coordinate 68,939,467 of CM070040.1, read as the reverse complement.
TCATGGATTGTGTCCTCTCCATTCTTCCTCCAGACTCTGGCTCCTTGGGTTCCAATACAAATCAGAAGAGAGGACTTTGGACCACTGCGCAACAAGCCAGTACTTTTTTTCTTTAGCCCAGTGAAGATGCTTCTGGCGTTTGTTGTTCAGGAGTGGCTTGATATGAGTAATGCGACATTTGAAGCTCATGCCCTTTATCCTGTGTCTGTGTGTGGTGGCTCTTGATGCATTACAGTCCTCAGTTCATTCATTGCGAAAGCCCACAACACTTTTAAATGGCCTTTTCCTGACCTCTCCAGGAGGTCATAAATACTGCTTGTGTACCTTTTTCTTCCACACTTTTCCCTTCCACATGACCTTCTATTAATGAGCTTTGATACAGCACTTTGGGAACATCCCACTTATATTGCTTTCTATTACCTTTTGAGGCTTTCCCTCCTTATGGTGGGTGTCAATTATGGTTTTCTGCCCAACTGTCGGGTCAGCAGTCTTTCCCTTGATTGTGAATCCTACTGAACCAGACTCAGAGACAAATTAAAGGCTAAGGAACCCTTTGCAGGGGGAATGGATTCATAAGCTGATTTGAATCAGACACTTTGAGCCTAGAATATTAAAAACTTTTCCCAATATACAAATTTAGATTTTGATTTTGGGGGCTGGAAGCCATAGTGTTTACAATTTAACAAATAAATGCTTGAAATATCTTACTTTGCATATAATCAGTCTATTTAATTTTTTAATGTCACCTTTTAAGTTGAATTACTGAAATACAGCAATGTTTGGGCGATATTCAGCCTGTAGGCATCTGTGTCCTTATGATCATCATATAACATGTGACAGGGACACGACCAGGTGGGAAATATAAACAAATCACCTTGTAATCTTTTTGAATTTTTTCAGTCTCCTGACGGCAATGGGCTATGATCGCTATGTCGCTATTTGCAATCCATTACGCTATTTGATCATCATGAGTCCCAATGTTTGTATGATGCTCATGGTGGTTTCTTGGGTGTGCGGCTTTGTTGGTTGGATTAGTCCAGTCTTAAGAATATCCACTCTTTGGTACTGTAAGGATAATAAGATCGATCATTATTACTGTGATTTTGCCCCGATAATTCATTTGTCTTGTTCTGATACATCAAAGGCTGTTTTTTTTCCATCATATGTTTTATAACTTTAGGTTGTCTTCTCTTGACTTTAATATCTTATGCTATATCACCCAGATGATAATCAAGTTGTCTTCTTCGTCAGCGAGACGTAAAGCATTTTCCACCTTTGCCGCCCATTTATTTGTGGTTACACTGTTCTATGGCACCATAATGTTCATGTTTATTAGACCTCCTAGTGGAGATTCCCTTCATTTTAACAAGATGGTCTCTATTGTCCCATCCGTAGTGACTTCTCTTCTTAATCCGATTATCTACACATTGCGGAATCAAGAAGTGATAGAAGCTATGCTGAAAACAGCCCAGACAATGATAACGTGTACAAAGAGTTGTAAATAAAGGGATCAGCAGTGTTTTGTCAATTTTTTCCAGCTAAAGAGCCCCTGACTTGGAGGTGGAAGGGAGGTTGAGAGCAAGTAGCCATCTTGGCTGTTTTCACTTCCACAACCCCCCCAGCCAACGCATCGGAAGGAAAAGAGAGTCACAGAGATCTCCGCTGTGACTCCATGCTCTTGTCCGTCATCCAACAACCTTCACCCCTCAGAAGGCAACGCTCAGCTAAGGCTCTTTGTTCTTATTTATAATATAATTTATTATTGTATTGATAATATTACAGTTTTTATTTTAACATTTGCTATATCAGTAATGAAACTTGCGTTAAATTAAATAAAAATCCTAAAGATCAATTTATTTATCAGTGTACGTTTTACATCTTTTCTATTTTCAAACAAATGTATAAGTAAAGTGGTAAATAAGCAAAGGCTTATGCTTCTTAGCAGTATGTAGTATTTATTTAGATATTTACCTAGATTGATTGGTCAAGCCCATAATTATTCATACCCCTGGCCAATGGTGGTTTTACATATGGGAATTATGGATCGTTGCCCAGGGCGGCATCGTGGGAGGGGGGCGGCATCCGCTCATATGTGAAACTGTCTGTGACAGTTCGCCGACAGACCACCCCAGAGGGTTGCGGCGGCTTTATAGCGAGAGCAGGACCTCCTTCACAGCACCCCCTTCACAGCACCCCCTTCAGGATCTTTTTTGGCGAGCGTGAAGGCGGCAATAGCCCTAGTTACTCTTATTCAACCAGCAAGTTATTTTTTGACAGGAAATTACATAGGTGTCTCCCAAAAGATAATAAGACGATGTACAAGTGGCATTTTTGTGGAAAAAAATGATTTCTCAGCTTTTATTTACATTTGTGAAAAAAATTATCAATGGCTTACAGAGTACAACACTCTACTGTTGCAAAGTAAAAATATTGAAACTAAGAATCCTTTTTGTTTTATGAAAAATAATGTACATTTTGAATACAAAGCTAGCAACATGTTTGGTGACCAACAATGAATAAAAATTTTGTAATTCTTGAAACCCACCTGACAAATGTTATTTGGCAACAAGTCAGAATCAAAACTAAGTAGAAAAAGAATTGAAGGGGGAGGGGACATAGCTTTGTGAAAGGTTAGCAAAACATTTTATGATATCTGTCATTGCTTAAATTCTGCCTGCCCTGACTTTGGATTGCCCTTGACCACATCTCCTGCCTAAAAAGTTCAATAGCTGTCTGCAAAATCTAAAATTTTTAATTGACATGTGCACGAAGGTTCTAATTTTTTACTAAGTAATGAAACCCGGATTTCGAACTAGCAACCTCATTCTTATTATGGTTTACATAAACCAAAAATAGGTGTGAAAGATGTTGTCTTACCATTGCTCCAACTTAGGTGTCACATCCACAGCTCCCCTTCTATTCTGCTCTATAGTAGTTCTCTCCAAGAGTTGGGCCCAGATCCACTACCCTTCTTGCCTAGCTACATTACTTTTCATAATTGGTTTTAGCTGCCAGGAGGCGAGTAAATGTATTGACAGCTTTGAGTTCTGATGGTGTTGCTCTCAACAGAATGATTACTCCTCATACCCCTCACAGAGGACCAGAAATCTGCCCAATGTGTGTGAAATCATAGAATTATATTCATTGTGTCCCTTTTCTGAATCTAAATATAGAGATGGTCACAAAATTTCAACTAATTTATTTTGGAGTCAATGGCAAATCCATTGATCCCTTGAGATGTAGGGAAAAGTTTTGGGAACATTCCGTTCTAGCAAACATAATTGTTCTAGCACATTGTATAATGTTTCCACAACCCTTCTCTACAATTTCAGTCATTTTGGTGATGGTACCTTATTTTCAATTAAGCTTAGTCTCTACTGGTCTCCATTAGTAGTGTATGGTCTATAACTAGTTAAAATGTTTGCTTGTTTGCATAGGGGAAGATTCACTCTCTGTTTTTATCGATGACTGTGGTCTCCATTACTAAAATGATGAGGAATCCCAAATTTTTAGCAAAGCAAAAAGGCGAAATCTAAAAGAGACACTTGTAGTGGAGGTATTTTGTTCTGTATTTGAAGGGAATCTCACCACATAAATAACAGAGATTTCGAATCATCCTCAACAAAACAGTTTCATTTTATATATTTAAAGTATGTAAATATATTACTTCTTTTAAACCACAAATTGCTAAATTTTTATTGGTTAGGAGAGTCCAACACCTTAGTACAGGTGTACTTTTAGGCTTGTGAGCTACTGTTGTGGTGGGCAATAAAAAGCCCCTCCGAGTTTGTCTCTCTACTTCTAAATTAACCTCCCTAGCGCTCTTGCAAGGTCCAGATTTCTGTACCAAAAGCACACCATAGACTCTAGTGGAATTTTTTTTGGGTTTTAGGCCTGTAACTTCCCAAAATCTGTCTGTACAAGGCAAATTGGGCTGGGAGTGAGAGGGGTGACATCGGTCGGCTTTCTTCAGTAAGGAAGCTAGCTTAGAGCATCAGATCCCCCGGACAGCACAGAACAGTAAGCATGTGCTGATGCCAGGGATCTGAGCTTAGCTGGACGGCTAGACAAGAAAGTGCTGGACGACATGGAGTCGATCCGACCACTGATCCGATTCTGTGCAGGAATTGGATGCAGCAACTAACATGGATTACAAACAGGGGGGAGGGGGAACACTACCCAGTAGTGTCCGTCTCACAAAATTCTCCCTGAACAACAGGGACAAAGGGGGGACTTTAAAGGTCGAGGTCAATGAGAGTAGTGTGGAATCTAATACCCACGAATGTGTTCCGAAGGATGGGAAATCAAGGTATAGTGCATCATCACAAGTAGTCCACAAAACACACAGAATAATCCCTACAACAATGATATATAGTAACAATAGAAAACAGGTTGTACCGAGTGGTATAAATTTACTGTCTATAAAAACATATAAAAGAAGATATTTTTACATGGTACAAGAAGTTGTCGCCCAATTTTCCCTCGTTGGGCAAATGGGAGATAGTGGAATCCACGAATATGAAATGGTGATGTTTAATTTTGTGAGACGGACACTACTGGGTAGTGTTCCCCCTCCCCCCTGTTTGTAGTTATATTTGGGATGTCGGTCGAACTGCTACACACATGTGTTTGATGGTGCACTTTTGGGATCATCCTCTTTTGCAACTAACATGGATTAGGCTAAAATCAGCCGTCCTGTCGGATAGCACAGTTATCTGACATGATGGTAAATTGTAACCCGATCCCATTAGTTCAGTAATGAGCTGCACATAAAGAGTGCTGTCCGATTCTCGGCACTAGCGGGCGGGCGTGATGACGTCATCACCCCGCTCCTAGTGCATAGAATCGTATAAGGAATAGACGGTAAATCGTACCGTCTATTCGCAGCTTTAGATAAAGGCCATGCATGGACAGAGAAGCAACACAGATGCCTTCTGAGTCTATGAAAGTATGTCTAATCTTTATTGCAAACTGCACATACAGATATACTTGAAATCAGCCAAGTCACTACGAAAGAGGGGGAGGGATTGGAGGGGTTGTTAGCAGGACATGCTTGCAAAGTAAATTTGTGGTTAAAAAGTTGTTTTCTGCCAGCGACTTGATAACGTAGCAGTCTTCTAGGCAACCTTGGACTGTGGCCATGAATCTTCGTGTTTTCATGTTTTACTAGAAGCTGTAGCTGTGGTAATATCTGAGATATAATTTTGAGGAAAATATACAGAATACAGACAGATGAGTATATAACATTTATATAGCACAACAACAGAAGTAAAAGGCATATAGGTATAAAGAATGTTATCCAACTCTGTTTACCCAATTGCAATTGGCCCCCACATCACTACTTTTAAAATGTAAAAGTCTAAATGATTTACCAACAATAAAAAAGGCCCAGGTGAGCATAAAAAGCCTTGTGTTAATTGTGCTAAACAAGCCATGCTCCGCAGCCTACGCCTGTTGCTGGACACCTTAGTTCATGGCTGCAGCTCAGCCAATACTGCTCATATCTGCAAGTTTAAATAATAAAACTTTTTCTGACAGCAGGAGGTGCGCCCCTCCCACTGCCTTACATCACGCCAAGGCAGCCGCAAGGGGATTTGGGACATCCCTCCCGTGTAGAAACTTATCTGCCAGGTCTTGTAAAGCTAGCCATACACGTGTCGGATTCCATGTCCAATCGATTCATCATCCGATCGATTCTGGCGATTCTGCCGGGAATCGCAGGTGTGATCAGTCGGCCAATTAAGAGTATCCATCGCTGCATACCACCTTGTCCAACGGATTCCGGCACGATTCCGGGACGATTCCGTGTCCGATTCTACCTCCGATTCCACCTCACAAATGGCAACTCCCCCTGATCTGTGCAGAATCGGATCAAAAAGACCAACATGTTGGTTCTCTGACGGATCCGATTCTGGGCCCCTGAACGATCGGACGTGATCGGACGGACAAGGTGGGCTGCACACGATTCCGGCACGATCGATTCACGTGCACGCGCCCGGAATCGATCGGCCCGGAATCCGGCCGGAATCCGACCCGTGTATGGGGGCCTTAAGACTTGTGTTGAGAGTGCCACTCCCATCCAGAGACACATCTCATCAAACAGCTGATGCCCCCCCCCCCACAGAGCTTTACATGGAATCTTGAGTAAGCAAAGCATAATACTATAATGCATGTAACATCAAATGTCAAATAAAAGACATATGTGTGCCATTCATGTATTGAAAAGATTTTTAAACAATCTTGCAGGCCAGATTTGTCCCCTGAGCCGGATTTTGGCCTTAGTTGAAGAAGTAAACAATATTAAGCATAGTAGGTATATGTATGGCTACGTAGGTTGCACTTTGCATGGGGAGGGGGTCGTTTATTTATTCCTACCATTACATATTTTATTACTACTATTATAACACATTTTTATTGCAGTCTAGAAGGTGTAATGACAGTTGTCAGGTATATTCAAGTATACTTATTAACATTAACATGTTATTACCTTGTAAATAAAGAGAACACAACCTTTAAAGAATAAACCAGAAAATAAAGTTTCCATGGAGGTTACTTAAACTTAATAATTCATTTAATAAAATGATTCACTTGTTTGCAAGAATCTCATTGGGATGGAGTGAACTATCTAGGGTATATATTAGAGAAAATACCTCTGCTTTTACCTATTTAAGCCAAGCTAAGACAGCTACTTATTGGCACCCGCTGCTAATAATATGCAGCCGGTGTATTTATTACAATTTTATTTAATTTTAACAATTGTATTTTCTTGAACACAGCTTGATTAACATTAAAATTATATTGACTTAAATAAACCTCATTGTATATCCAGATATTCATCAATACAACTAAACGATTCAACAAAATAATGAGTTTATGTATATTGAAAGATTTGGACATACAATGAGCTGATTTAATAACACGATAAATTTTTATTCCACCAAGACACTCTGTAGTGATTTGCTAAAGTCATTTGTAACTTAAAATTATTAACTTTTTAATAAAGTTTTTCTTATTCTATGTTTTTTTCAATGTATATTCATTTATGTATTTATTTTTATACATATAATTATTGTGACTGTGTCTAATTTTCCTTACAAATCATAATGGAAGCAATGTATAACCACACACCTGTAGCTGACTTTCTTCTTTTAGGATTTTCTATTGTGGGGCAGAAAAGGTTTTCCCTTTTTCTTGTTTTATTGATTATCTACATTGCCACCATTACAGCCAATGTCTTCATCATCGTCATTATCAGAGGAAACCAGCGTCTACATAAACCAATGTATTTCTTCATTAGTGGCCTTTCATTTCTTGAGCTCTGGTATCCCTCTGTCACAATCCCTAGACTTCTGTGGTCTCTTATAACTGGAGATGAACACATTTCTTTAGCTGGTTGCATGGCTCAGTTTTATTTCCATTTTTCTTTTGGAGCAACAGAAATGTTTCTCCTGACGGCAATGGGGTATGATCCTTATGTCGCTATTTGCCATCCATTGCGCTATTTGATCATCATGAATCCCAATGTTTGTATAATGCTCATAGTAGGACCCTGGGCATGTGGATTTATTGGTGTGATTGGTCCGGTCCTAGGAATATCTACACTTTGGTACTGTAAGGGAAATCAGATAGATCATTATTACTGTGATTTTGCCCCAGTGGTCCGCCTGTCTTGTTCTGATACAGTAACAGCTAAGAATGTGTTTTTCCTTACCATATGTTTCATAACTTTAGATTGTCTTCTATTGACTTTAATATCTTATGTTTGTATCACCCGAATGATAATCAAGTTGTCTTCTGCGTCAGCCAGACGTAGAGCATTCTCCACCTTCGCCGCCCATTTATTTGTTGTTATCCTTTTCTATGGCACCATAATGTTCATGTTTATCAGACCTACAAGTGGAGATTCCCTTCACTTTAACAAAATGGTCTCTATTGTCCCATCCGTAGTGACTCCTCTTCTGAACCCCATTATCTACACATTGCGGAGCCAAGAAGTGATAGAGGCTATGCTGAAAACAGCCCAGAAAATAATAACTTGTCAAATACATTTTAAGTAAGTGGATGACTATGGCACCCAGACAACTATTTTTCTCAGGTGTTAGGGTCAGATTGGCAGTTTATACCTTACTTGTGTTTTGGTAACAGTACTTTAAGGGTTTCAGCCTTACAGCTGGATAAAACTTAGTCTTCAGCTTTGTGTATTTTGCAGATAGAGGATGGGGAGGATCTCCTGCCAATGTACACAGTAGTAGTGCTAGGTCACACCCTTTATTAAGCCCCCCATACACCTTTAGATTCCTCCATACAATTTTCATGAGACCTACCAACAACTATGTAGTAAAGTGACCTCCCTGATAGAATACATAGTGATTGGAAGGTGTAGAAAGGTCCTCATGTTACATGGTTTTGGTAGAAGAAAAGTTGGTTGTACAGAAATTGCATGGTAATTGTATGTGGTGTATGGGGGGCTTTAGAGTGGAGATCACAGCAAGCTGCCTGGAGAGTCAGCTTGAATGCTGTGTGTGTGCTTGAATGAGATCTCATCCTCAGCTTGGCTGTTTCAGGGAGGGAGAAGGAAAGTTGTATGCATTTAAAACAGAGAGGACGAGATCTCCTGCCAGCACACATCAAAGAGAGGACCGGAGATGGCAAAAGTGCCATTCCTCTCTCTCATAAGCATTAACCCCATAGGTTACCAAGCCACTTTACCCTTGAGTTTTGAGGTAAAAACACTGCCTTATAGTGAAAACAATATGGTAGATGGTACAGTCTGTCTCTAGCAATAACAGAGCAAGTCCAGCCATAAAATTGCTGGCTTTTTTTCTACATAATTCAAGGTGGGCTCACACATAGTTGCGGCAGACCAACCTTGATGTGATCGGCGGGAGCGCGTACGCAGGCTGGTCTGCTACAACTATGGCCGGGAGTCTGCCCGTCTATGGGGGGGGCTTTAGATCTGATGCTCTTATTCTGATGCTTGATGGTGGATCAAGGAACACCAGAGTACCCTTCTCGATTTATTTTTGGAATACCCAGGGTATGTATCCCGGTCCTGTGGAAACAATAATCCTCCCCTACTGTGTAACAGTGGTTCGCTAGAATAAATGGGACCAGACAAATGGAAGACCTGCAGTGGTCTGTTTGTGGTCAGTTCTGCAAATAGTGGTTCTTCTGGGATTGCTTTCTGTTTTTGGATGGCTAAAGTTAATTTCTCTCCTACTACTGTAGGAGTGGGCCTTAACTCAAGGTACTTTGTAGTCTGAGTACCCCATCCACCAGACCCATCTTTCCTTTTTCCTCTTGTATCCTTTCATATTGCCCCACTACCCTCCCTATAGCTATACTATATGTTTGTATGGCTGCAAGATATATAATTCCTATTTGGTGCAATCAACATGTTAAGTATGGCAGATGATGGATTGGGTACTGGAAATGTATAGAGATGGTTGAATTTTTCAACTTTCTAACTTTGGGAGCTGATTGCAAAGCCCCTGAAAATGGTATCATCACCAAAATTGCTGGAGATGTAGGGGAGGGTTGGAGGAACATTTGAAAAAAAACGTTTTGCTCTAGCACATGTAGTTTTTGCATAAATTAAGTTCAAAGTTAAAGTCGAAATTCCGTTTTTCGAAATTTTGACTTGAATTTGAACTTAATTTGTGAAAAAACTATTTGTGTTAGAGACATACCTTCTTTTTTGGAGTATACCCCCAACCCTTCTCTACATCTCCAGCAAGTTTGGTGATGATACCATGCTCAGGGGCTTTGCAATTAAGTCGAAACCGTCGAAATGGTCGAATTTTTGAAAAAAAATTCGACCATCTCTAGAAATGTTGGTTGGGGTTGGGCACCTGGGATGTAGAGGGTTGGGATGGGGTGTTGGGTTGGGGGTGTACTACAAAAATTTTTTTTTTTACATAAATTAAGTTCAAAGTCAAGTTTTCTGGACCGTTTTCTGGACTAATGCAGTCCTTGGAGTGACGTTATTCCCTATTATACATTGCTAGAAATGTGACTTTTTATTTTTTTATATGTTTTTACTGTTTTTTTACTTTTCTAATTTTTTTTTCTGCTATGGAAAATGTGTATGTAAAAAATAACATTTTAATTGAAAAAAACTCAAAAATCATGGGTAGAGTAATATTGCAACCTCTGCCTAGTCCTTACAAAAACTTTTTCCTTTACAACATTGTCTGTGCAGGGTGGTGAGCAATTTTCACCTGAATTGTGTACCATCCCCTTATCTCTGTTTACTTAATCTCTCAATTAGCCAACCCCCCCCCCCCTTTACATTCTTCCCCCTTCAAACAGGTGACTCCGGGGATGTGAGGGGACCCAGAACGCCACTGCCTGCATTTACATAAAGGTCAATTGGTCCCCCCCCCCTCCGAGCCTGCAGCATCCCTCTGTGTCAGTGATTCTGCTGATCATTCTGGATCCTTCCATTCAGCCTTCATGCGGTATATGAATATGATTCGTACTTCAGAATACACTGATATTTTTTTATTACTTTTATGGATAGCTTAACAGCAATTAAGTTCTTGTTGCCCAGAATAAGCTCCATTTGAGTGAAATGCTTCAGTACGCAGACATCCAATATTGACTTGGACTATGTACAGTTATGAATGGTTGGATTCAAAAAATCATTTTGATAATATGTAATATTGTCAATATTGTAATATGAAACTATGAATTTATATATAGAGAAACAACCTGTGTAAGTAAGTGGCCAACATCCCATCTAAATATAGGGGAGTAATGTCCCTTGATTATGATTGATACTCTTATAGATAGATGACCAACAAGGCATCCTGTGGCCTCCTCGTTCCCCGTTCTCCCTTTCCTGGCTTGCCCTTTGAGGGCTTGTTTTTAATCTTACGAATGATCTACTTGGACCTCTAACAACCTTTTGCACATACATATGTGAGTAATATCTATTTAGCAACTAGGCACTGAGAGAGGATAGGACTTGAATACACTACTGACACATTTGAATTATCTGTTATTGTTTTACATTTTAGATCATTTCCAAGAAGGGCACCCCTTCATAAAGTGGCTACGAAACGCTCGTCGGGGTGAGCTCGCCCTGTATGGAGCCCATGCCTATGATTTCTTTATATATCATGTTGAATTGATTGTCCTGCCATAAAATTGGCAATTATGATGTAACAATGTTCGTCCATATCTGTTTGTTTTAATATGTAAATTAAATTTCTGATTATGTAAACTAATTGTGTAACTAAATGTGGCCCTGAAAGTCCCCTTGCCCCTGAGTAATTCAGGGGGAACCCCTTCGGTGTTCTTTTCACCTAAAATTATTTCGAAACTATGAATTTATACATGAACCTTTGATTTTCTATACGTGTATATTTCTACAAGTTTTTTTATGTAAATAATGTTGTCATAGGTGACTTAATTTTAACCGGCAATCATGTGGTTTCTAATCATGTGGTTTCTAATCATGTGTATTAGATTGGGCATGTCAACTAAAAATTCCTGCTTTTTCTTGTCTTTTTTGTAAGTTTCTTCGCAAGTCGCAAGTTTATAGTTTAACAGTATAACTTTTATACAGCTTTGTGCTTTAGACAACTTAGTTCATAGTAAACATATGCCAGCACAATACATTACATTGAGGCTACATATGTTAGAATTATGTTCTAAGTGAACATTAGGAAAACCTTTGAATAATAGTTTGTATGGCTGGAGTGGGGTGTTTTTTTTTAAAGCTAATACATATTTTTATATTATACCACCTGAACATTAAAACCTGCAGTTTAGCCATTTAGATTTTGAATCCTGCCTAAAAAATTCTAGCTCCCCTCCACTCATTCCCTATGATGCCTAGAAGAGATGAGAGAGAGAGAGTCCCAATGCAAACAGCAGGCCACCTAGGCATTATCTTTAAAATGTCTTGTCCGCAAGGTAACAATGAGCCGGATTGGAAAAATTGCTGCTCGCAAGAATATTTAAGTATGATTGGGCATATTTTTCAAATTTATATTTACAAAATATATATTTATTCCCTGCTATTGTTTTTTTTTATTTTTTTATATTTTGTCATAGTTTTTGTTATTTTAACATTTTTACTTTTTTATCACCTTACTTTCTTTTTGCACTTTACTGTTTATTTAGTTAGGCACAATTCTAAGTCAAGTAATTCGGTTTTAGGCCGGCTGACAGTTGGTAGTCTCTCAAATGTTGTTAAATACTGACTGCCCCCATGTAATAATATTATACAACTGCCTGAAAATGCTGTGGATTTTAAGTAACGATAGTAATTTACACATTGTGGCCCAAAAGTCAAAAAATGTGCCACCCCTTGTCTAGAAGATGTAATAACTAGAGATGGCCCTTTTTTTTTTTTCATATGTTCCCACATACCTTCTCTACATCTCCAGCAGTATTGGTGATGATAGGGCCGCTGTAATCAACTCACAAAGTCAGCTTATTGAAATAAATTGACCCTATCTAGTGAACATGTAGACCTAAAGCCCCCCATACACCTTCAGATTCCTCCATACAACTTTCATGAGATCTACCAACAACTGTGTAGTAAAGTGGCCTCCCTGATAGAATACATAGTGATTGGAAGGTGTAGAAAGGTCCTCCTATTACATGGTTTTGGTAGAAGAAAAGTTGATTGTACAGAAATTGCATGGTAATTGTATGTGGTGTATGGGGGGCTTTAGATGTAAACTATGCGTATAGCAAATAGAATATGGGTTTGTACCCAGTTCCCAAAACATTATTTCCAATTATTTAATGCCTCTCATCATTTGTGCATTACAGCAGTAAGGAAAACTTCAGCTTTATGGAATAAACCAGAAAAAGGTTCAGTACAGGTAGCCGAATTATGCTTTTAATTAAATGTATTTTCTTCTTTGCAAGGATCGCACTGGGAAAGGATGAAATATCAAGGGAGCATTTTTAGAAACATATATAAATCTAAGCAAAGACATATTGTCCTCCTCTCCTAGAATGCCTTGTGTATATTCATCACCTCATTATACAAATTTTATTTTTTTTGTACCATGTATGAGGTGGATTTAGGAGAATAGAATAGAAAACCAACTCTATACAATTGTTAGTACAATTCACCAATAATATTTAGGGTTATAGGAATATAAATGACATACCCTATATATGTGAACATTTTAAATATCAATCATTTATCATTAGGCATATTGAATGATTTCCAGGTATAATGAACTTAATAAATGTAATATACAGGAGGAATTTTTAACTCACCCCCAAGTACGCTGTATTAGTGACTAAGATATGGTGCTAAAAGCGACTTGTACTTCCGTGCTTTTTATACAGACACAGTAAATAACTTCTTTTTTGTGTATTTAAGGGCTCTTTAACATTCCAACACAGAATATGTGCTGAGCTGTGCTGCTGGTAATACATCTATTATGTTGTCTGTTTTGCCCATACACACTCTATGTGTTCGAGATTCAAGTATATATATTGTCACACATTGTCAATATTTCTGTGTACTTTTCATTACAGATCATTATGGAAGCAATGAATCAATTTAACCACACAGCTGTAACTGACTTTCTTCTTTTAGGGTTTTCTATTGTGGGGCAGAGAAGAACTTTTTATTGTTTTATTAATTATCTACATTGCCACCATCGCAGCCAACATCTTCATTATCACCATTATCAAAGCAAATCAGCAACTACATAAACCAATGTATTTCTTCATTGGTGGCCTTTCATTTCTTGAGCTCTGGTATCCCTCTGTCACAATCCCTAGACTTCTGTGGTCTCTTAAAACTGGAGACCAACACATTTCTTTAGCTGGTTGCATGGCTCAGTCTTATTTCCATTTTTCTCTTGGAGCAACAGAAATGTACCTTCTGACCGCAATGGGGTATGATAGGTACGTGGCTATTTGCCATCCATTACGCTATTCGATCATCATGAGTCCCAATGTTTGTACAATGCTCATAGTAGGACCTTGGATGTGTGGATTCATTGGGGTAATTTTTCCTGTTCTAACAGTATCCACACTTTGGTACTGTAAGGGGAATAAGATTGATCATTATTACTGTGATTTTGCTCCAATGATCCGGTTGTCTTGTTCATATACAGGAAAAGCTGAACATGTATTTTTCTTTAACATATGTTCTGTAACTTTAGGCTGTCTAATGCTGACTTTAATATCTTATGCATGTATCACCCGAATGATAATCAAGTTGTCTTCTGCGTCAGCAAGACGTAAAGCATTTTCCACATTTGCCACCCATTTATTTGTTGTTATACTTTTCTATGGCACCATAATGTTCATGTTCATCAGACCAACTAGTGGAGATTCCCTTCACTTTAACAAGATTGTCTCTGTTTTCCCGTCCGTAGTGACTCCTCTTCTGAATCCCAAAATCTATACATTGCGGAACCAAGAGGTGATAGAGGCTATGCTGAAAATAACCAAGAAAATGATGGCTTGTCAAATAGGTTGTAAGTAAGTGGATGACTATGACATCTTGACAACTAATATTCTCAGAAGTAGTGGTCAAAATAACAGGCCTTGCAGAGTAGGTAACGGTACCTTTACACTGTTGCTTCTTGGGAAAATGACTGGACTCTTCTGTCTGCAAGTGGTGGTTTGCAGGTGCCCGGGGGATGTTATAACACCCTTGTGACAAGTCTATGGGGCAAAAGCTTCATGTTGCGTTCGCCAGGCAGTTGCAGTAATTGTTTGTTTACCGATCAGTTAACAACCACCCATGTAAATGAGCCCTAAACTCCAATAATGTTAGTGGCCAAAATAACCAATCCAAGCAAAAGTAACACCAAGAGGGTAAAAAAAACAGAGTGTGGTGACAGGGTGCTTGCAACACATCAGCTTCTGTATAGTTAAACCATTTATCTCAAAATCAGTAAGAATATTATTTGCTATATACCACTATCAAGATGTATGTAAAGTACATCTAATCCTATTAGTTGACTCACAGTACCCTCTCTAGGGGTTGACAAAGTATTACCCCTCTATTTATACAATAGATTGTATAAGAGCCACCCTAAAGCAGGATGTGTGTTAGCAACTATAAACTATACTAGCAACTATAAGAAATAACAAATATAAATTACAAATAAATCTAGGCATCTGTATCACCAGCTCTCTTTTATCTATGCTCCATAGAAATTTCTGGGGCCACCCTGGACCTTATCCTAGCAGACCTTCCTACGCTTGGCCAAATTTAACTTCGTATAGGCCTTTATGCCAGAGTGGGGTACTCTACCCTCTTCTGCTCCAAAGGAGTGGGAAGTCTAGGGCCCCCAGACTCTACCATAAGGCTGTTATGCCCAACCACATTATAGACTGGTATTACTTCAGGGACACTGAAATGGGCAATTTTAGGTGTCCCCGGCCCCCCCTTAAACCTGCTTGGATAGCTCCATCCCTTTGGCCCCCTTCCTCTCAATTGCCCCACCTTTCTTTTCCACTTCTAAAATGTTGGGATGACCTACTTAGAAAAATTAAAATTTCCTCCAGGCTGGGCCCAATGACTCTTTATTCTCACAGAAAATGATGGCGTTCTACTCTAAAATCCTTTTTGTAAAAAATTGAACAATTGTTTGGCAACTATGGAAGAAAGGGCAAACAAAGATAGACTCTCCCCCCACCCCAATTACTGGGGATTTCTTAATTACTTGAACACAAAAAAACATAGACATATACACAAAGGGGGTTTCTGAGGGTCTTCTGTTTGCCAAATAATTTTAAGCCAGAGACTTTAAAGACAATTTCACCCAATCTGGGGTACAATTTATTAAAAAGTATTTCAGTAAAAAAACAACTGACAGTTTGTTAGACTGCAGAAATCGACATATACAAGTGTTCGAAAAAATGTTAGGGAGGAATGGGGGTGTCCAAGAGTGTCCAATACCATTGAGTTACCGAATGGGGAAACCCACAGACCAAAATTTTATGCTGATTGTTATTTACTTCCTGTCATGCAAGTGCAAGTCGTTTTACATAGGAAAAACGAAAATACCTTTTAGGAAGAGAATTTATGACCACATTAATAATATAAGGAATGGAACAATAATCACCCCAATAGTGAGACATGTGGTTTTAAAACACAAGGCAGACACAAGTTACCAGTGGCGGCGCCAGAGGGGTGCTTGGGTGTGCTTAGCACCCCCAAAATCCTCGTCCAGCACCCATGTTGTACATGGAAATCTAATTTTTTGGGAGGGCAAGCTCTCCTAGCACCCAGGTAGCACCTTCAAAAAAAATGGCTGGAGCCACCCCTGCAAGTTACGTAGATTTCTCAGTGTTAGCAAGGGTAAATCAATCTTCGAGAGATGGTGACTTTAACAAATGAATTTTACAGGTTGAGACAAAATGGATTCAGAGACTGAGGGCAACCATAGCTCCAGGCTTGAACGAGATGATTAGTTATAAATCTTTCCTTGAGCAATAAAAAAACCTACAAGTACTGGAGCTATGTTTGAAGAAATATCGGGTGAAAAGGGAAAAGGGTAGAAAGTATATTTACAGTGTCATGTGCCACGTCCCCAAAATACTATAGAAAGAACAAGGGTTGGTAGTAGAAGATCAAACTTCCATCACCATTGGGAGCCCCTTTCTCACCGGCCCAGGTGTTCATGATCTTGGATCATGCTGTGGACATTTAAGTGGGGAGGGGAATAGGTGCTGCACATGCTGGGAGATGCTCAGCCACTAACTGGACGTCCTGCTGTTCCACCCACGTTACCCTGCTTTTCACAATACCGGTATGTCTTTTTGTTTCACTTTCTTACCGATTGTGTTAAATACAACAACTTTATTAACTACATGTTTCCTGGTGATCCCATATTTTTACACTTTACAGTCCCGCATTGTCCTGGTGGTTGTTTCTGATCCCGACGTGTAAAGTGCCATTAGATCCCCTGTTTTTCTTTCCCCCCCCTAGATGTCTACTCTGCATTGTTGAGCAGGTTGCTCGTTTGTGGTGACTGCGCTACGGTCCCTGAGAGGGGACACACCGTGGGCCCCCCCCCGGACTGACCCTTGCTCCATCTGTGTTTCTTTGGGGCACCCGAGGGCTGGCTGTACGCCCTGTGGAGACGTAGAGCCGTGAGACTCTCCCTGCTTTATGACATACCCAGTGTCTATTTGTGAGTGACCCCAGGCTGCTTATGTGTTCTGGTGAGTGTCTATTATCATTGTTGGCGAACTGTATGTAGTTACTATGTGTTGCACTCTGTTTGCTTATAATTCATTGAATTTTATAAATTCTCTCATCCTTGTTTAATACTTGTGATCCTTGAGATGATATAGACCAATTGATATAGACCATTTTTATTTATCTATTTTCTATGTACTCCAGTTTACCTTCACATATATAATTCTGTGTCCCTTTGCCAAATGATAATATTAACTTATGCTAAAATATGCGTGTTTTTACATTCATAGTCATATTGTATTATAGATTCAGTTGTCTCCCTGAGGAAGCCGTCCAGGCGAAACATGTCGGAGGGAATCTATACACTATGCCGGCCTATATCGTAGATATGCTTTATCATGTCACTCATAATTGAATGTACTCTTTTATTCTGTATGTCATATCATGTTTAAGCTTTTTGAGGTCAACCCTATGTGTGTTGGAGGCTCTGACCCATATGGCGATTTGTATGTATTTTTATGCTCTTTGATATATATGTAATAAACTGAACCTTTTTAGATATACTGGTATGTCTTTAGTGCCCTGAAAGTCCCAATGGTGATGGAAGTTTGATCTTCTACTACCAACCCTTGTTCTTTCTATACTGGAGCTATGTGTTTGGCACCAGTCCTTGATACATTCAGGGCGCACACGCAAAAAAATGATTTTTTCCTGATATAAGTTAGGAATGAAGAATGTAAATTTGATGTTTTGTACAAACTATTAAATATTTATTGTATGTTTAAGATAGTATATAAATTAAACTTTGTTGTAAAGGGCGAATGATGAGGGGTGTCTTTACCTGAGCCTGCCTAACTTAAACAGAGGAAGAGAGATTCTTTCTCTTTGTTTTTCTTTGTTAATCTATTTGGAAATATATATATAAAAAAGGTTAATGTGTCTTAAAAAATTGAACAAGCATCCTGCTCTCTGTGGTTTTTGGCTCCCGCCCCTCTTTGGTTATCAACAGCCAAGCAGTGGCCCTAGGTACACCCATATGGCTGAACCAACACTGCCGCTGTGACCATTAGCACCTACAGTGTCATCAGGGATGCGGCGGTCGTCTTGCGCGGATGACATCATCCCACGGGGACGTACGTGGTGACGTCATCTGCCCGCGACGCCGCCGCCCTGTATGCTCGTATGGGCGCATGCATGGGAGTGAGCGTTTGCCTCCCAGCATGCGATAGGTGCCATTCCGCCTCCATGGATGGGTGGAGTGATGGCCAGTGACCAGTGGTCAGAGGGGCGGGCGTCAGGACGTCAGAGGATAGGATTTTAGTTGGAGATCCACTACTGGATGGGGGATCCCCCTCTCTCTTGGCACAACACAGGCATTCAAGGTAAGCCAGCCACTTAGCAGTCCACAGACTAGGGGAACATTTGCAACTAAGGCTACACACATATGTAAGCACTCAGCACTTTATGAGAACAACACTAGACAGTTCACATTATATAGAAGGGCTGGATGCATCACTTTGCACATACAATTTTGCACTTTTTTTATGCTAGCTAAGCACACAGCACCTTAAGGGCTAATCCAAACAGAGGCAGTAGACACTTGGGAGTAATGACATGACAGAGGTTACACAGGATTCCTACATACACACATACACATTGGGCATAGCAAGGCACACAGCACTTCAAGGGTCAGTCCAATTACAGGCAACAGCCATTTGGTGAGAAACAACATGACATAGATTACACACCATTTCCACATACATACACACATACTGGAGGAATGGAAACATTTGTGGAGAGTCATCCAGCCATATGTAGTTTTATGGGGTTCAAGACACAATGGAATTGGGGGGAGGGACAGGTAGATAACCCGGTTGGAGGCACATAGATAGGGGACAGTTTGTGAAACCTGATTGGCTGAGTAGACATGGATGTTTGGGAAGTGACCAGAGAGTATCCCTCATTATGTATATTTATGATTTGAAGGTTGGTGACCTCCCACCTGCTTATAAAAGTGAAAAAACCTAGAACACAACAACGGTATGGTCAAAACAAAAAAGGAAGAAAGGACAGGTAAATTAGCCCACCATCAAGCCCTAGAGGTAGTGTGGAAAACCAATGTTTGTTAATAATTTTGAAATATTGTTTGATGTTTTTAGAGCACGGGTGTTCTTGATAAAGTCTACAAAAGACGAAACGTGTCGAACAAATCCTAGTGCAACCCAATACATTTTTTGACCTCCCTAACAATGAAGGTCTGATCAACTGTTGGATGGGGAGAAACGGGGACCACCAGCTGTAGGAGGCCCCCATTCCTCCCTAACATTTTTTCGAACACTTGTATATGTCGATTTCTGCAGTCTAACAAACTATCAGTTGTTGTTTTTTTACTGAAATACTTTTTAATAAATTGTACCCCAGATGGGGTGAAATTGTCTTTAAAGTCTCTGGCTTAAAATTATTTAGCAAACAGAAGACCCTCAGAAACCCCCTTTGTGTATATGTCGCCAGCATATGGATTTTTTTGTGTTCAAGTACTCTAAAATCCTTGACTGTACCATACTGTGTCCTATTTGTCCTCTTATGCAAACTTCGAACATTTGGCCTTCTATTCCATCAATTGCTTTATTAAATAATTGGTCCCCTCTGGTTCTGTTGGTAGAGAGTTGACTCACTTTGAACATTTATGCATGGCAGATAAGAGAATTGCTCATTCTTTGTCAGTATAATGCTGAAAGAGTTATACTATGCCTCCCCGTTACAATGCTGTGCTAAATGGGCATCTAAATTTGCATAAGACCTTCTTGAATTTTTCCTGGAGTAAAGGTGTCACCCTTACTCACATCCTATTGAGAGCCTGATTCCACCAGGAAAAACCATAAGATCCTCAGCAGTTGGTATTGGTGTCAACACAGTCAAAAGTGTTTTCAATTTACAACAAAGTAAAAAAAGAACCTCTCTCATGGCGCACCTTGTACGCAATCCCTTACTCTCCCGTAGAGGACCAGATATGTCTTCCTTTCTGTTCATTCTTTCATCTTACTCTCTCTCATTCTACTTACCCTTCCTTTCCATGAACCTGTTCCCTTCCCACCCTCCTCCCCCTCACCTTTCCTAATTTTGGGCAGCTGAAATCAATAATATTCTGCATTGGGGTTTTATTATACATGATTGGTTATTACGATTGTTTATTACATCTATTTATTTCTTACTTGTACTTCTTGTCTTCCAACTTTACTCCATTTACATTGTGCCAATTTCTTTATGGACAGCAACCTATTCAGTCCCACAATAATTGTTTCTAAGACATGGACAGTCATCTAAATGGTTCTTTTTTCCCTTTTTTCACTGCCATCAAGGACTCTTCAGCTAACACTATTTTGGACTGGAATTTGTTCCCTATCTTAGTATTCTGTAAATGGATATGTTCTTTGTTCATTTTTTTGAAAACTATAATAAAAATCTATTGCAGACATCAACATCTAAAGCCCCCCATACACGTTCCGATTTTTTGTACGAATTTTTCCCGACCGACCAATGTGGTCGGGAGATAAATCGATCGGGAGATTAATTGGATGCGGAATTATGTACCCGCTTCTGACCTGTCCGGGAGAAATTTTGGAACTTGTATGGGGGGCTTTAGTAAGAGTAAAAGTCGTTGTTCTTGTTTTCAGATACATTTCTGTCAAATATATAACTGAAAATACTTTCAAACAGAGATAACTATTACTGCAGAATATTTGGTTATGTGATAATACACTGTATTGTATGTGTATCCTTACATTCATCATTACCATACTTTTCATTCATTTCTAATGGCTTTAGATCATGCTCACAATTTGATAAGAAGGTTACTGTACACACAATGAATTCTATCTTCCAAAGTTATGAAAAGAAAATGAATAAACTGTCACATACCACAACCATAGTATTAATAAGTTGTGCTTTGTGAATAAAAAAGTGAGATCGCCTGTTAAGATTCAATCTGTTTAGCTGACAGATTTCCACACGAAGAAACATAAATTTGAATCCTGTACTAGAATGCAAGAACTACGCTTTGGGGAAAATATATTCGATTCGAATTCGAATATATCTGACATTCGAGAATTTGCAATATTTCGCGAATGTGCGCTCCGATATTAACAATGGCGGATATTGGTCATGTGATGCTTCAACATTGTTTGTGAGCATTGCGAATGGATGTGCTCGTACTGGCTAAGATCACAGAATGAGAAAGAGAAGCTGTAATCACGAATCATTGCGAATAATTGCCAACAGGAGCGCGATGGAAGGTAATAGAATACAGTCATCAATTACTTTGAGTGGTTTGATTAGCAATCAGGTAAGTAGAGAAGCCTTCTGCTTCAGTCTACCTGACCAAGATAACAGGGGCACCCTACACCAAGGGGGAAGTACAGCAGAGAACAGGGGACTTGTATAGCCTGTAATTTGACGCCCCACCCCACACACCTTTAGATCACTCCATACAATTTCTGTTAGATCTACCAACAACTATGTAATATAAGGGCCTCCCTATAGATACAATACATAGTGATAGGAAGGTTTATATCACTGCTATGTAGTGCCGGGTCCTCCCTGATAGAATACATAGTGATTGGAAGGTATATATCACTGCTATGTAGTGTCGGGTCCTCCCTGATAGAATACAAAGTGATCTGAATGTATATATCACTGCTATGTAGTGCTGGGTCCTCCCTGATGGAAAACATAGTGATTGGAAGGTATATATCACTGCTATGTAGTGCCGGGTCCTCCCTGATAGAATGCATAGTGATTGGAAGGTATATATCACTGCTATGTAGTGCCGGGTCCTCCCTGATAGAATACATAATGATTGGAAGGTTTAGAAAGGTCCTCGTATTACATTTTTGGTTTTGGTTGAAGAAAAGTTGTACAGAAATTGTATGGTAACATTTTAAGGTGTATGGAGGGCTTTAGTTTAAGAAAATATTGAAGCGGGTGATAGTATGGAAAATTGAAAAATTTCATCAGAGAAATTATATATCTATCTTTTCTTTTTGATTATTGGGATGTTGGCAATTATACCACTTCAATTAGACAAACCTGTCACTCCTCAAATATAAATCTAATATGTCTGCACTATAGTAATTAACTTTATAATGACTAAATAATTAATTACATTAAACATATTCCCTAATTTGCAAGGATCACTCTGGGATGGAGTGAATTATCCAGGGTGTAGGGTCATAGAGTCTTATATAAATCTTAGGAAATACAACAAATCTTCTTAGGAGGCATTTCTTCTTAATCAGATGCAGGGTGTATACTTTATACTGTGTATTACATTGTTGTAACACCTAAATCCACTCCTCCAATTTCCAATCATATGTCATATGATATATGAACATCAATTGGATGGCTATAATGAACAAAGCTTACATTAAGATTTTATTTGCTTATTAATTCATCCCTATAATATTGCTTTTATTTACCGATCACTATGGAAGCAATGCATCTATTTAACTACACAGGTGTAAATGACTTTCTTCTTTTAGGGTTTTCTGTTGTAGGGCAGAGAAGGTTTTTCCTTTTTATTGTTTTATTGATTATCTACATTGCCACCATCACAGCCAACATCTTCATCATCGTCATTATCAGAGGAAACCAGCATTTGCATAAGCCAATGTACTTCTTCATTGGTGGCCTTTCATTCCTTGAGCTCTGGTATCCCTCTGTCACGGTCCCTAGACTTCTGTGGTCTCTTAAAACTGGAGATGAACACATTTCTTTAGCTGGTTGCATGGCTCAGTTTTATTTCCATTTTGCTCTTGGAGCAACAGAAATGTACCTCCTGACAGCAATGGGGTATGATAGGTACGTGGCTATTTGCCATCCATTGCGCTATTTGGTCTCCATGAGCCCCAATGTTTGTACGATTCTCATTCTGGGACCTTGGGCATGTGGATTCATTGGGGTGATTTTTCCTGTTATAATAATATCTACTCTTTGGTACTGTAAAGATAATAAGATTGATCATTATTACTGTGATTTTGTCCCAGTTATTCACTTGTCCTGTTCTGATACTACAAACGCTGAGAATTTATTTTTCTTTAACATATGTTTTGTAACTTTAGGCTGTCTAATGCTAACTTTAATATCTTATGCATGTATCACCCAAATGATAATCAAGTTGTCTTCTGCATCAGCGAGACGTAAAGCATTCTCCACATTTGCCTCCCATTTCTTTGTGGTAACACTGTTCTATGCACCATAATGTTCATGTTCATCAGACCTACAAGTGGAGATTCCCTTCACTTTAACAAGATGGTCTCTATTGTCCCATCCGTAGTGACTCCTCTTCTGAATCCCATTATCTACACATTGCGGAACCAAGAAGTGATAGAGGCCATGCTGAAATTAGCCCGAACAATGATAACTTGTACGAATAGTTTGTAACTAAGTGGACCACTTTGACCCCTGACAATTAATGTCAATGGGAGATTGAGATTACCATTTATTTATATATCATATTAAAGACAGTTGTGCTATTGTTAAGCTAGCCATACACGTGTCGGATTCCATGTCCAATCGATTCATCATCCGATCGATTCCGGCGATTCTGCCGGGAATCGCAGGTGTGATCAATCGGCCAATTAAGAGTATCCATCGCAGCATACCACCTTGTCCGAGCGGATTCCGGCACGATTCCGTGTGCG
Source organism: Ptychadena robeensis (assembly GCA_036250615.1). Classification (NCBI taxonomy): domain Eukaryota; kingdom Metazoa; phylum Chordata; class Amphibia; order Anura; family Ptychadenidae; genus Ptychadena; species Ptychadena robeensis. The sequence continues at coordinate 68,915,626 of CM070040.1, read as the reverse complement.
ATTCCACCTCCGATTCCACCTCACAAATGGCAACTCCCCCTGATCCGGGCAGAATCGGATGAGAAAGACCAACATGTTGGTTCTCTGTCGGATCCGATTCTGGGCCCCTGAACGATCGGACCTGATCGATCGGACAAGGTGGGCTGCATGCGATTCCGGCACGATCGTTTCGCGTGCACGCGCCCGGAATCGATCGTGCCGGAATCCGGTGCGAATCCGACACGTGTATGGGGGCCTTTAGGGCCACATCATGCACCCATATGCATCCAAACACTCCAACCAGATGGATTGCACCAATGTAATACGTTTTCATTGCAACCTCTGAATTTAAAGGTAGATACTATATAATCATTTAGTTGTCTATGAACTCTGCAAAATTGTAGAAGCAGATGAGAGGCCATCTGTGTGACACATAAAGCTTGGCCATGATCGGGTTATGGCATAGGACAATGGCGGTATGCATATCAGCAAATAAAAACAGAATGGCCCATGCTGGCAGGACCTTAAGGGAACCATGCATGCTCTCACACCTCAATAAACTAAAGCATTGTTTTTTTAACCTCCTGAGCAGTTAGATCGAGTTATTTTAAGGTGAGTTTATTTACTAACAATACACATCTCAAAACAACCTCAGGCATATTCACCTGTCCAGAGGGAGCCCATGGAGTCCCTCCATATCGGCTGACCCGCCAATCTTTCTGGGTCCGCTCCTCCAGGTTTTTTTTCTGTTTTTGATGTTGGGTGTTTCAACCCCCCTCTCTGAGACTGTCAGTACTTAGACCATTAGACTTTTTTTGAACACAGTATCACAATATGGGGATACCCCTGAAAAAGACTTTGAAGCAATAAAGTCCCCCACATACACCTTCAGATCTTTACATGCAATTTCCTTTAGATTCTTCCAACAACTCCCTAGTGCCATGTCCTCCCTGATAGAATACATAGCAATTGGAAGGTATATATCACTGCTATGTAGTACCGTGTCCTCCCTGATAGAATACATAGTG
>CM070040.1:68902989-68914519 GCA_036250615.1 Ptychadena robeensis | reverse complement strand
CTGATAGAAAACATAGTGATTGGAAGGTTTAGAAAGATTCTCATATTACATGGTTTTGGTACAAGTAAAGTTGATATGCATATGTGATTTCTGGCTATTAGACAAGAAAAAACTGCATTTAAAAAAAAAATCTGTAGAAGAAGTTGGAAGAAGTTTTGCCTTTGATTGCCCATGACACTGTCCAGGTGATTGCACCATTTGACACCTTTTTTTTTTGGTATTGTGGCTACAATAATGACCTAAAGGTTTGAGAAGTTCACCCTCCATTGAAGTAAATGGAGGTTCACCACAAACATGCGAACGGCGGGTATTTGCAGAAGTTCGATTTGCCTGTTGGCATACAGCCGCAGCTGATGTTCGGCCATCACTGCGGAATGTGAATGCAAGAAATAAAGGGCAACAATCAAATATTGGAATTTACTAAGGTTTTTTTTCACAGATTGTTCGTATTATATGGGGTCAGCTTGTGAGACACAAAATAAAAAAGGTGAGCATAGGTCCCTTAAATTGTTGCCTTTTGAAAATACTGTATAAATTTACTTTTTAACCTAGCAGCCTAAACCTACCTAGTGGTAAGCCTGGGCTCAGGATAAAATATCTTGCTGAAATGGGTTACCCTCGAGCTGGACTTGGGGTAGCAGAAACGCACAGCGGTAGAGGTCACTCATTGTGTCCAGTCTGCAGTGGTATTCCTCAATGATCTCCAGTGTCTCCGCTCTTTTCCAGGCTTCTCCCACTAGGGTACGGGATGACGTTACAGGGATGGCAGGAAATTCTAAATTTGTGTTTACATTTTGTTTTCTTTTGTATTGGATTGGATAAATGTTTCATGCAAAATACTGTACTGCTTTTGGTACAGAAATCTGAAACTCACTGAATTGCCAGTTAAATGGATCAACTAAACACCTGTCCCTCAGGATAGACCCTGTGACCAAGTGACCCTGAGCATCAACACCCATAGTTCCACCTTAAAGAAGTTGATATCAAAGCATCACACTGAATGCCTATTTTTTGCCCCCCTAAAAAATGAAGTTTTTATTTAATTATTTTTCCTTTTCAATATATGGTCTACAAGTGCCATGATTATTATTTAAAAAGTCTCAATATGTTTTTGCACATTCTCTCTGTCTTTGTTTTGCTTTAAGTTATAAAACACGTTTTCACTTTAATTCTCTCAGTTATTTGTATTCCCCTGCTTCTATGGGTCCATCTGGCAATAGACAGTTATCTAGGCTGTAAAAAAATGTCTCTATTTAAACCAACATAACATGCAATCTTTTGAGGTTGTATATCTCCTGCAGACAGCCCTGGTGTGGTAGGTGTTGTAAATCATTTCATTGTTGTATTTTTTCAAAACCTCAAAAGAATTCCCAAATAGTGGGTACTGGATGATTGGCATGTAATTCTAAATATAAACATATTTCATTATTTCATGGTTACTACTATTACTATTTTATTATGAATTATTAAAAAAATTAACTAATTCATTTCTTTACTTTGACTATGTATTCTGTTATGCCGCAGGTCCTGGGTTGACGTGGGGGTACCAGGAGCAGGGAGTCTAAGCCACCCGAGGGTCTTCACCCAGAGCCCCCCTAACGGGAGATAGGCAGGAATCCCTTGAGGGGACCCTGTTGTCTTTTTCCGTGCTCAGGTGGCTAGGTCCTGCTTCCCTGGTGAACCCCCCCAGGAGAGTGCGGTCAGGTGTCCCAGAGAAAGTCCCTTTTAGGAGGAAGGCTTGCCTGGCGGCAGGTGCAGGCAGGCGGTGAGCACAGAGAGTGGTCAGAGTCCAAAGCAGAGGTCGAGACTGGCGGCGATCAAAGAGTAGTCGGGTTACAGGCGAGGGTCGAGGCAGGCGGTGTTCAAGGAGTAGTCGAGATACAGGTGAGGGTCGAGGCAGGCAGCAAGCAGTATGGATAGTCAAAAACAAGCGGAGGTCAGGAAGCCAGAGATCAAGGAGTAGTCGGGAACGAAGCAGGGTCAGGTACCGGGAAGTCAAACCGAGGAAAACACTTGCTACCATTTACAGGTCACAGGAAGCTGTATACACCAGCACTGGGTGTAAGGACTGGCAGGCTTATATAGGGAGTGTCCTCCTGGGGCCACCCAGAAAGGAGGGACGGACACCCAGGAACACTCCCCCTGCCAGTCCTCTAAAACTCTGGTGAGGGCGCGGGCACGCGCACAGCACCCGCCGGCGGCCCCACCGTGGAAGGAGCAGGAGAGGCCCCAGAATCAACCCCAGTGGACCCATCACCAGCAACAGCCAAAGGTACAGGTGAGGGGGGGACTAGCGCCGGTGGGGCTGACCCCGCAAGAGGGGAATGCCCAGGATCCTGACAGTATTATATTAATCTAACCTGACAGAATACCCATATACCTAACCATCCTGAAGAAGTGGTCTGTGATACCACGAAACGCGTAGATGTTGTTTCAATAAATTCATTTTTATTGATCAGCGGGCACCTGCTAGGGCCTTACTTTTTACCTGAGAACTACCAAACCCCCATCATTAAAACATTTTATGTTTTTTTTTATTCTATTGTAACCCCATAATCCAAAAAAGCACCACCATCTGATGTGTAATACATTCAAAGTAGAACTTTCTTATAACATCTTATGAGATCACCAGATAATACCCAACAGAGCTTCCTTCTGATGTATTTCACTCATATAGGATAATCACAGACTCCTTTGCAATCATTTGGAGTCGTGGGGGTGGTCCTGCCCTCAAAACAAGGGGGATTTTGCATGACCCTAGATCAAGGTGTCGACCAAAAGGATGAACAAGATAGACTTGAAACATTAACATATTTTATTCATGTTTCACATCTATACAGTAGAAGGCTAAAAAGACTAGGGGCCAAGGACAACTGTGGAGGCCTTAACAGCTAAGGGATCCACCAATTACCTTTGTTTGATCCTGTGCAATGACTTGTTCCTACTATATGGTCTGATGTGGATTTCGGATCAATACTTAGTTCACAATCTCACGACCAAGTCTTTTAAGCCTTTTACTGTATATATGTGTAACATGAATAAAATTTGTTAATGTTTTTTTTCCATCAAGTCTTGTTCATCCTTTTGGTCGACACCTTAATCAAGGGTCACACAAAATCCCACTTGTTTTGTTTTTGTCCCCTTCTGATCACTCTGTGCCAATCATTGTCCCCTTTGATCACTCTGTGCCAATCATTGTCCCCTTCCCCTCCACTGACTCACCTTTTTTGGGTTCTACCGGCATGGGCAGGTAACAGACTCCATTACAGCAGAGATCAGCAGCTTGCTTGTCCTTCCTGGCGCAGAGGCTTCCTGCTCTGCTCTGCAATGCAGCCAGCCCTGAGTCACACGGAGGCACACAGTTACCAATTGTACCACCCGAATGGGAGATTCGGGCAGGGGCAGGTATCGGTGGGTGTCTTATTTGCGGGGAGGGGGTGGCTTATTTTAAAGTTTTGGGCAAAAATTGGGGGGTGGCTTATTTGATGGGGATGGTTTATCATAGCGGTAACAGGGTACTATATATGTGTACTATTAGGTATAAACGATAGTATTATAGTATTAAAGTAAATTGTTTTTAAAGTAGTGCATCTGCCCCCATCCCCTTGTATTCTGTGCACATTTTGTTATCAAAACACTGAGAGGTAAAATTATTTCCCAATGTGACTAGGGACAGGGGGAATTTTTAGGTAGAAATCACAAAAATTGCTAAAGATGTAGAGAAGGGTTGGGGGAACATTGCTGGAGTTGTAGAGAAGGGTTGGGGGAACATATGAAAATAATAAGTTTTGCTCTAACATGTCAAGTTTATGTATAAATTGGGTTCAAATTGAACCTCAAAATGTTTGACTTTTGATTTTAACTTGACTTTGAAAAACTCTTTGTGTTAAAGCAAAAATATTTTTTTTGTAGTATACCCCAACCCTTCTCTACTAGTGATGAGCGGCATAGGCAATATTCGTATTCGCGGCATGCCGCAAATTTTTTGGAAAACATTCGGAAAATATTCAGAAAATATTCACATTCGGCAGTATTCTTCTTATTGCGAAAATCTGCAGTTTTATGCAAATTTCGCAAATTTTGCAAATACATGTTTAACTTGCATTGAGGGGTGTGTTGCAAAATTGCGAATTTTGGATGCCATCTTAGTGATTTTTCGCGAATTTTCAAAAGTGACGATTTTCGCAATATTCGCATCACCCCAATATTGGATTTAAAATCTGTTGATGGTCGCAGGGAGTGTTGCTAAGCTCTTGTTGCAGCCTTCCCATTCGTCCACTTGCATTGAGAGGCATGTGTGATGGGAAAAAAATACCGAATATCTGGAATTGCGAATATTCGGCAATATATTCACCATCTTCGCGAATTGCCGATATTCGCGATTAATATTCGGAATCCGAATATTCAAGATCATCACTATTCTCTACATCTCCAACAAGTTTGGTAAAGATATCTTGCTCAGGGACTTTGGAATCAACTCACAAATTTGAACTGGTTAAATTTTTAAAAACAAATCCACCATCTCTACTCATCACCTAGGGCAGGGGTCCTGTCTGGCTCTTCCTGCTAGAGCTAGGTTTTAACACCCCTGCAGCAGAGCCAGTAAAGTGGACTATTTTGCTCTTCTGCCTCACTGGCTCATCAACTTGGCCCCCAACAATTACCTGTTAGTGCCATCCAGTTGCCATTCCTTTTAACAGTGAGTGACACCATTTCCATTCTTTCTGACAGCGAGTGACAACATTGCCATTCCTTCTAACAGTGAACGACAATGTTACCATTCCTTCTGATAGTGAGTGGCAACATTGCCATTCCTTCTCACAGTGAGTAAAAACATTGCCATTCCTTCTTACAGTAAGTGACACCATTGCCATCCTACTTACAGGGTGTCATCTCCAAAGTAATGTAAACGATCTAAGAATTGCTGACATGTCCATAATGGCTCAGATTGTTTTGGCGGCAGATTTCGGGGTGAATTACAAATTTAAGCTTTAGATTTCCACCAGATTTATCCACAGAACGACCGCGTGTGCGCTCATGCCAGTCAATCAGCCACAGAAACTGGTGGAAATCTAAGCGTGTATGGCAGACTTTAGATCGATTTAAGGGCTGATTTTGCTCTGAATTACTAGGCCAATCGACTGACGTGAGCACACACGGCCAAAAAATCGGGTTGAAATCTAGGCATGGAGGCTTTAGAAATAAACAAAATGTTTCAAGCTAAAGGTTATAAAACAATGTGAAAGCAGAAGAGGTTTCAGGAGTGAAATTTTATTTTAATTAACGCAGAGTCTGCATTCTTAATACTTGGAACATGTTTGCAGTGCTCCCCTCCCGACCAGCGCAAGCACCCTCCAATTATAGTGATGATGGTCATCATATCAATGTCAGTTCTGTATTGCATTTGAAATGACATTGCGGAGTGTCACTTTCACGTTCTAAAAGCAGGAAGGGATGTTACGGAGTGTCTGAGGAGGGAGGGGCGTTACTCTCTCCACTAACTTCTCACCCCGCCTTTGGCTGGTGTGCCTGCTTACTAATGGAAAGCATCAGCACACTAGCAGAAGTGCTTTCAAAAGCGCTGACCAAAATGATTGGACAGACCTGAGGCCCACCCATAGCGAATGCGCTGATGCTTTCAGTGAAGCAGGCACCAAAGTTATTGGGTGGGCCTTGCCTCCTGGGGCCCACCCATAGTGTGTTGTGTGTGATTTTAGAATAATAAGGTAGCCATACACGGGTCGATTTCCCACACGATTCCTGGCCGATCGATCACCGGGCGCGTGCACGCCGATCCAATTCCTCGGCGAGGAATTGAGTGCAGCCCACCTTGACCGATGGACCCCGTCCGATCGACATGGCCCCCAAATCGGATCGGCCAGAGAACCAACCTGTTGGTCTTTTCTGATCGATTCAGCACACATCAAGGGGAGTTGACATTTGTGAAGCGATCGATCGGGCACAGAATCGTCCAGAAATTGGTGGCCTAAGGTGGTAGGCACAGACTTGATTGGGCGATTGGTCGACACCTGTGGCTTCACCGGAATCGATCGGATGGGCGATCGATCGCTCACAAGTCGACACATGTATGGCTAGCTATAGAGATAATACATCGCCCCAGGGAGCTTGGCTGCTTAACTCTAAGGCTATGTCTCCACTTTAGCTATCTACCGCGATTCTATTTGTGGGGTGGTGACCGTTAGCGATATTTCTGCCAAACGATTTGGCACCTTTTCGGCAGCGATTTTGATCGCCCCTGATGGCGCCCATAGAGAAGGAATGGGGGCGTGCTCAAATGCAGTGAGCATCATTTTAGATGGCCACGGTGTGGGCCACGGCAGATCGCAGCTGTGGTAAGAGCCCATTCAAATGCATGGGCACAATTGCCGTCGCACAATTAAAATTGTGGGCGATCGCCGAAGTGGGGACAAGCCCTATGGAAAGTGCAACCCTTGATCTTGAGGATATGCTTCAACAACCATCCTAAACAATAACACATTTTAGACCACATGGTTGAAATTTTTTTTCTTTCTCCAAGACAGTCCTGCCCACGTTGTCTAATATACTCCGGCAGTGTAGGAGTTATGGATTCAAGAAAGCTGCCTCTGAAAAGGGGCAACTATCAGCTTGGTCAAATTTCAATTTAATCATGTTGTAGAAATGATTTGATCAATCAACTTTAACAAAAAAACTTTTATATGGACAGAAAAATCTACCCATGTATGGTCACCATAATACGGCCAGTTTACTCTATTGGTTGGTTTTGCCACTGCTGACCATAAGAAGTGATAGATGGCTGTACCTAGTGATGGACGAACATCAGCTACGGCGAACTGCAAATACCCGCCGCGAACATGCAAACAGCGAACCTTCATTGACATTAATGGGGGACCATCTTCTCAAACCCAAAAGTCATATTTGTAGCCACAATACCAATAATAAAAAAAGTAAAAAGTGTGTGACCACCTAGACAGTGTCATGCCAGAGGGGGATCAAAGGCTAAACTTCTCCTCCAAAATATGGATTTTTTTAAATGCTGTTTTCTTCAGGTCTAATGGCCGGAAATCACATCTAGATTAAAGATTTTGCCAAAAGTTACCGGACAGTAACTTTTTTTCTGCCATCACTAGCTGTACCTGTAACATTTATATCAGATGTCAGGCGGCCAGGTCTCTACCCCAAGGTTTCTATCTGGAAACCCTGTTATATCCTATGTTGTTTCTCCCCCTCATATAAAGACCAGAAAACTACTGTTGTTAATCATTGTTATACTGATTATGAAATAAGTGATAAAGAAAAACAATCCACATACACTCAGAAATAGAGGACAACGTTTTTATTGCAGTTATATACATTACATATATGATACAACAAATACATATCACAAATGGTTTTAGAGTTTTTTGTCCAGAAAAGGGCTAAACCTCCTATATAGGAGGAAATGATTCCCTTTGGACTCCCGTATGTTCTGGGCAATCAAACTTTGTCCATGGACAAGTTGCAATGTTCTATAATGAAGGTGAGCAGTCTGTTTAAAGAAGATGGAAAGGAAATTTAAAATGAAAGGCTATTGTCGTCGAAGCTGCAATGAGACGCTGGAATCCCTCATCCAGAAATCATCTGTGTCTTCTTTTCTCCTCTCTGCCTCTGGTCTTCTCTCTCTTCGTCTTTTCTGCTCTTGATCTGTTGTTTGCTCTGACAGCTCCACCTCTCCATGTTTACTACAATAAAGAGTAAGAAACAAAGCAGATTATATGTTACCACCAATGTGGCCAATACACAATACCTGACTGCATACATGTCTCCAAATATTTGCTGATTCAAAGGGTGCAAGGATGAACATAACATCCAAAAAATTCCCCTTGGTGGAAACCAAGGGCAGGGGGACTTTTAAGGCCTGATCAGTGCGAGTAAATGATAGAGAATTATATAGACAACATATATTTATTAATAAAAGAAAGTGCGGAACAGCGCCCCCAATCACAGACGTGTACAGTATTCAAACAGTAAAATTATGGCACAGCAGTCCACATAATGATGAAAACCAGTGTGAGTAAGGCACGGAAGATAATTCGAGTAGAGTACACCCCAACGTGTGTTTCGAAGCACTTTTTCAAGGGGTGCCCTTCATCGCCTTGAATGACAGATAAGGTAATACAGTTGTTTAAAGACCAAGAATAAGTCCTAAGATCATCAATCCCAATTGTTCTGTCAGATATGCCAGCCACACATTGAAGGAACGGGGGACACAGGAGGTCAGTAACGGAAGACCCCACTCCTGTCTGTAAGTGAGTTCACAGTGTCCGGGGTAAAAAGAGAAGTAGTGGAGATTATCCTGGTGTAGAGGTAATCCTTCTAGATCCCCAGTTGAAGGATTACCTCTACAGATCTCAGGACTTCCTAAATCTCTAACCATGGGACACGGAACTATTATAGTTTTCTGAAGCACCGATGCTAAAGTCATCCTCATCTGTCCTTAGGGAATGAAAAGAATATTATCACAGAAAGTGAAACTATGCTTTTCAGTCATATTCTTATCATCATTGGACAGATAACATTTGCATGCGCCATCGACACCAGCACTACAGTAACCCTAATGATTGTCCCCTAAAGATCCCTATGGACGTTGTATGTCTGTCCAGCAGACATTTGACTTCTTTGGGACCGTTCATATGGGGTTTGTTACAGCTACTGCCAAGCTGCTGACAATCATTTTTACAGCCCAGGCTGTGAGGTTACATGTCAAGAGAACCCATCCTCCAAGAAAGGATGAGGATGTTGTAATCCAATGAGAAGTTTTGCTGCAATAAATCTGAAAACAAAGAGGAAAACAATTAATGAAAATGTAAACCTCTTACAGAATATTAAGTAAATAATTTTAGAGTATTTTATTTGATATCAAATTGATACATTTTGACCCCCAATATTACTTATTGTTATTTTGCTGTTATTTGGTGGAGAAGGATTCAATGCAGCATTGCTTGGACGTAGGTGGCATCGGTGCCATCTCGCCATTTGTTGCTCATGAAGCCCGCAAATCATTTCTTGTGAGCTGATGATATTTCCTGGAAGCCTTTCACATCAGGAATCAGGCTACTGATTGCAATTTGCTCACGCGTGTCTATTTCTTTGATCTGAAAAGAGAAAAAACAATTGTTAAATTTCTCAGTCAACCTACAACATAACAAAATATATCCAAAGCCAGAAGGGTACTCTGAGTCTTATGCAAAACAGAGAGTACCATACTGGTTACATTCCAAATATTGGCTATTCTAGAACTACAATTACATATATTTCATTTCTATGGAGAGTTAGTAAAAATAACATTGGGTTTTACAAGAAAAACAGAAGCATGTCTGTTGCATGGATAGTCACAAACTTAGAAAAGGATGCTCTAATTGAGTGTCAGGTAAGTGACTGTATTCCTCATTTCCATACCTTTTCAAGTCAGTGACTCAGACAGCACTACAGCAATGCAGCGAAGGCTAACTTTTTGTGGTTTGGGATTTGGATTTTAGTTGGTGGGCATATTCTGGACTTGTAATCTAAAAGGTGGATATATAGATTTGATAAGTAGGTGGGACTTACCTCTGTTTGGTCTCTGGTTTTTATTTTTATTGTAGCGGTCTCCATCCTCCCCAAATTAACCGCTCCATCACGCACCTAAACGTTCTTTTGCCTAGAGTATTCACCTGGGATCTATGATCTTCATGAGGGTGAGGAACTCCTTGTATTGAGTAAATGTCTGGAGTTTTCACCTGAGAGCTGTTTGCTCAATCAGAATGAAATGACTCCTTGTATTCGGTAAATGTCTGGAGTGTTCACCTGAGACCTGTTCACTCAATCAGGATGAATTAACTCCTTGCATGGGGTAAATGTCTGGAGTGTTCACCTGAGAGCTGTTGGCTCAATCAGGGTGAAAAATCTCCTTGTATTTCCTTATTTTTTCTTCTTCTTCTCATTCTTCTCCTTCTCACTCGAATCACATTTGAATGTCACTTTCTTGGTCTTTTCCCCATAAGTGGACTTCCCCGTGGGCAGTGCATTGCTAGCCGACATCCCTGTGGTCGTTGCATCGTTAGATGACTTCTCCACAGTTGTTGCATTGTTAGACTACAAGGGATTTTGTTGCAAGCTTTTCAGAATGGTACTTTTCTCTGCGATTTGCGGCTCATATTTTTCAGAGCAGATGTTGAAGTCTTCCATTGGCTTTTTGATCTTCATTATTTGGCGTTGTCGCTCCAAACGAAGTAAATTTTTGCTTACTATATCCCTATTTAGTCTTTGCAGGATATCATTCTTATTATATTGTCTTAGTAGGCCAGCCCTCTGTAAAGTCAAGATGTTGTCTCAAATCATTTTCTTCTTCCTTTCCAGGGGAAGGTTATGGTTCTTGAACAGAAGGCTAATGCTGGCCATACACTCTGAGATTAAAATTACGATCCATTAAACCCGACCAATGAAAGCATTTTATCGGCCTGAAATCCGCACATGTCCACATGGAACAACCGATCCTAAATTGGATTTTCAATGTGGTAGCTTTTTTGCCGAAAAAATTACGATACAAACCGATACCGCCGTCGGGATACATTGGTCTGTTTTAATGGATCGTAATTTTAATCTCGGAGTTTATGTCCAGCTTTAGTGACTTGGTGTAATCTGATTTCATAGCTTTGGATTCAACCTTCATCAGATTTTCATGCTCCTTTTGCTGGTCTTTAGATCCAGGTGTATTAAGAAGCTTGGGAAGGGTTTTTGCAGACTGCACACGGATGATGTCCAGAAGGAGTTTCTTTGTGACCACAAGAAGATTTTTCGTTTCTTCCTCGTGCTTGTTCTCCTCTGGAATTATTTCTCCACTTAGGATCAGGAGTCCAGTCTTCAGCTGATTTTTCTTTTTGTTATGCTCATCAAGAATAAGATCTGTGAGAGGAGGAACTGGTCCAATGTCTTTTGTACCAGGTAAGCAATTGGTGTTGCTGAGCTTATCGTCATCGTTTTCAGTTGTTTTGGCCATGCCTAATGTTTTTGCTATCTCTCTGAGGGGTTTGCTCTGTTTTCTTTACCCTAATGATGACTTGCTTCACGGATCTTGACAGATCCCATCTTGAGAGTTGACAGCAACAGATTCCAAATGCAAATAGCACACTTGAAATGAACTCTGGACCTTTTATCTGCACATTGTAAGTGGGATAATGAGGCAATATCACACATCTGGCCATGGAACAACTGAGAAGCCAATTGTCCCATTACTTTTGGTTCCTTAACAAGTGGGAGGCACATATGGAAACTGTTGTAATTCATACTCCTTTCACTTTATTTGGATGTAAATATCCTCAAATTAAAACTGAAAGTCTGCAGTTAAAACACATTGTGTTTGTTGTCGATGTCCAACTTCCAGATGTTGCATATCAGGACTGCCGTCAGAAATCATGGGGCCCCATACTGACATATTTTCAAGGCCCCCCTAGCAGAACTTAGTTGCTGACCGGGGGAGGGGTGGGTGCTAGCAGTTGATGGCGGGGGGGGG
>CM070040.1:68890855-68901879 GCA_036250615.1 Ptychadena robeensis | reverse complement strand
TGGACAAACTTACAAAATCAGTGAGGAGTCAAATAATTATTTCCTCCACTGTATATATATCTATATATACAGTGCATCCAGAATGTCGGAGCACATCACTTTTTCATATTTTGTTATGTTACAGCCCTATTCCAAAAAGGATCAAATTCATTCTGTACTCAGAATTCTATACACAACACACCATAATGACAATGCAAAAAAAGTTCACTTCATGGTTCCCTTAATAAACTGTAGCTCCCCAGTAAGAACTCATGTAGACCCAAACCATGCCACTCTTACCACCACTTGCCGTTGTACTCGTCACCTGGTTGCCACCACAACCTGAACCAGATAAGTTTATCTTGGACTCATCAGCCCACAGAACATGATTTCAGTATTCTGTGTCCTTAGTCTGCTTGTTTGAGGGTTTTCTTGTGCATCATCATTAGAAAAGGCTTCCTTCTAGGACAACAGCCATGCAGATAGTCTGGGTCTGAGCATTTACAGACTGACCCCCCATGCTGATTCATACCTGAGACCTTGTTAATGAGTTTAGGTAAAAACAAACCTTGTCATAGGTTCATGTATTATGAACGTTTCATGTATTAGTGAGACATTAACCCCCCTAGCATTTCTAGATGGTGTCCGGTGAAGATCAGAGCCCAGGCAGCGCATACTCACTTTTCTTTTTTTCATTGTGTTTCCTAGATGTGCCCTTTGAAGTTAACCCTCCCTCCCCTGGTGTGTTAATCACACCAGAATAGAGATGGTGTCAAAAGGAGTTGTACTGGATACAGTGACAACTGTATCCAATACAATTCAAAGTAAAAACCAATTGTAATAAAATTATAAACAAAACATAAATATGATAACATACTGTTTTGATATCTTTCATACCAAATAAGTATTTTAGAGATTTTATCATTGAAATAATATCTTTTATGAAAATTTTATGTAATTTACATAATTGTGTTGTTTCAAACATTATTATATTCAGGATGTCTACTAGACCCTTGTACAGACATATTTTGGTAAGTTACAGGCCTAAAACATTAAAAAAATCCAATTTAAGTCTATGGTGCGCTTTTGGTACAGAAATCTGGACCTTGCAAGAGCGCTAGGGAGGTTAATGTACATACTTGTACTAATAAAGTATAAACTTTTATTTATTTATTTATTTATTTATTATAGCCTAGTACCTTTCAAATTTGTTAGGGAAACTAGCCACCTCCCTTCCAACATTATAATACAAGGCTGAAATAAAAAAGTATACCAGGTTTCCCTGGGGAGAACGATGGTACTATAATTTTGTAAATCACATCACTTTATATGTGACTAATGAGTCACATGACAATGGGGAGGGAAAATGCCTAATTGGGGACATTAAGGATATTTTACCCTTCATGGGGGGAACATGAATGTTTACATGTACTGTGACATACTGAAGTAACGCATGATCTCCTCCCTTGGAAACTGTCCAAGCATACACACATTTATCTAAATGGGATGGGTGTACTTACTTTTGTAAGATACTGTATAAATTAACATTTTAACCTAGCAATCTTAACCTATCTAGTGGTAAGCCTGGGCTAAGGTTAAAATGACTTGCTGAAATTGGTTACCCTTGAGCTGGACTTGGGGTAGCAGAAACGCACAGCGGTAGAGGTCACTCATTGTGTCCAGTGGGCAGTCCAGGCTTCTCCCACCTCTGGCTCGGGTATGGAATGATGTCACAGAGAAGGTAGGAAATTAAAAATTTATGTTCACTTAATCTGGAACTCACTAAACCACCAGTTGAATGGATCAACCTGTCCCTCAGGATAGACAGCCAGTGACCATGAACATCTACACCCATATTTTCACCTTAAGGAAGTTGATATCAAAGCATCACACTGTATGCCTACTTTGTGGACCCCTTAAAATTAAGTTTTTATTTTATTATTTTTCCTTTTAAAAAAAAATTTTATTTACATGAATTTCTCTTGCCTTGCTCCAGTCTACATCTCAATGCTTCTAATATGGTCTACAAGTGCCATGATTATTATTTGAAAAGTCTGAATATATTTTTTACATTCTCTCTGTCTTTACTTTGCTTTAAGTTTAAAAACACATTTTTATTGTTATTACTTTAATGCTCTCAGTAAATTGTATTCCCCTGCTTCTATGGATCCCTCTGAGAATAGACAGAGTTATCTATACTGTATAAAAATGTCTCTATTTAAACCAACATAACATGCAATCTTTTGAGTTTGTATATCTCCTGCAAACAGCCCTGGTGTGGTAGGTGTTGTAAAGTGTTGTAAAAGTGAAAAAATTGGAAAATAGTGGGTACTGGTGATTTCCATGTACTTCTAAATATAAATATATTTCATTATTTCATGGTTACTACTATTAATTACTATTTTATCATAAATTACTTAAAAAAAAGCAACAGGGATTGTTTTGGTGGTTCCCAGAAAAAAATAAGGCTGTTGGAGGCACCCGTCAGTTTGTGTACAAGATCTGCTCTCAGGCCATCAATCCACACGATTGTTTTGCCTTTTAGGGCTACTGCCCGTGTTTATTTGTGAAACAAACAGTCCAAATATAACATACCCTCGCAAAGGTTAATTGTACTCCAAAATAAAATATCCAGAAAATGTTAAGCCACCTGGCTTTGCACTGCCCAATATAAATCTGTGTCCTACACTCGGCTACTCAGCAGGAACAGGTCTGGGCCCCACACTCCCTGTGTGCCCCTCTGTACCAACTGCTCCAGCAGGCCTGGGCCCCACACTCCTTGTGTGCCCCGTCTCCAACTTCCATAAGGAGCTGTGTCCACTGTGTCAGCAGCCCAACACAATGGCTTTTGTGGAGACACACCTCGCTCCACTCACCTGCAAACAGGTGTTAACTGTTTAGTGGACCCTGGGGGAATAGGGAGGCCCACCCAATTCCATCCTCTCTATTCCAGAGTCCGGGAGCCCTTTAAGAAAACAAAACAAAACACATTCAGCAACCTAATGCTGCTGGGCAATAATTTCCCAGACTCCTTTCAGGATACCACCACCAACAGTCCATTTACACAGTGACAGATGACCAGTCTGTCACAATAAACATCAGCGTGTTTCGTGGTGCCTAAGACCACATCTTCAGCATGGTACAATTTGTGGGTAGTCTGTTAAGTAGGGATGGTCGAAAAATTTGCATAGTCGAATTTTGATGTGGTCATTTCGATTTTTCGCAGAAAAGTCGAAAATCAGCCTGATATTTCAACTGAAATTATAACTTAAAAACGAACTTTGCTTTTGATTTGCAGTGCCGCTATTTCGTGTGTGGATATCGCCCTTTTATCGCATGCGGGAGTGATTGGAAATTCGCATTGCCGACAATTCGCATCGGCGAAAATTTGCATGGTGCTAGCTGACTTTGTCAGCTTATTGCAAAGCCCCTGAAAATGGTATCCTCACAAAAATTGCTGGAGATGTAGAGAAGGGTTGGAGGACATTGCTGGAGTTGTAGAGAAGGGTTGGGGGACATTGCTGGAGTTGTAGAGAAGGGTTTGAGAAACATTTGAAAACAATAAGTTTTGCTCTAACATGTCAAGTTTGTGTATAAATTAGGTTTAAATCTCAGCTCTGATGTAAAGCTCTGCTACTATGTACACTGATTCTTCTATTATAGCTCAAGCTTATACAGCAAATCGAAATTTTCCACCTTATGTGAATTTTTGACCTTATGCGAATTTTAGGCTTTATGCGAATTTTTTAGTGGTTTATGTGAATTTTTGGCGTTATGCGAATTTTCGACTTTATTGAATCGAAATTTGATTGGGAAACTCGAAATTTAAGTAGAATCGAATTTTATTCATTTCGACCATCTCTACTGTTAAGTACAATGATATAGCTCACATTAAAAGAAAGTAGAATTTTTATATTATATCTATAAAACTAGTACACATTTTTTGCAATATAAACCGCATAACATATATACCAAAATACCTACTTACCTAAAATGTTATGGTTGGTCGGCTGGCACGAAAAATCGGAATTCGAATTATCACCGATCCATCAGCCCGACCCTATTTATTAACAGCAGATCGACCAAAAATTTACGGACAGGTCCGAAGCGGTCCCGACCAATTTTTCGGCCAATTTTGAGAAATTGGGATCGGTCGGGTACATAATTCCGAATCCGATTAATCTCCCGGTCGATTAATCTCCCAACCACATTGGGCGGTCGGGCAAAATTTGTACGAAAAATCGGAACGTGTATCGACATTTAATGCATTACCGAAAGTGCACAAGATGATTAACCCACCACCAGGAAGACCAATTATATCAAGTAAGGGAAGTCTAACAGAAAACGCAAGTCGCTACATAGATGAATTCCTGCGGCCCATAGTGGTCAATTTACCCTCCTATACAAGGGACTCTGTAGATCTCCTATGCACTTTGGAAGAAGTCAATGTACCATCAGGGGCCTGGCTCGTGGGGATTGACGTGGAGGCACTGTACTCCAGCATTCCCCACGAGCTAGGAGTCAAAATGGTATCCAGATATTTAGAGAAATTACCACAAAAACAGCAACTCAACTGTGAATTTCTACTACAACTTCTGTTATTTATACTAACACACAATGTTTTTGTTTTCAATCAGCAATTTTATTTACAGATACAAGGAGTCGCGATGGGCACCTGCTGTGCCCCATCATACACTAATCTCTTTTTAGGTCAATGGGAAGAATGGCTGTTTTCAACACTTAAACATGAAACAAAACGTAATATAAGGACATGGAAAAGATATATAGATGATGTTTTTATGGTGTGGACAGGGAATGAGGCAGAACTCCTATCTTTCTTAAACGATCTAAATACCAACCAATTCAATTTAAAATTTACCTCCAGTCAGTCACAGAAAGAACTTCCTTTTCTAGATCTACTAATTAAGTTGAATACGGACAATCAAATCGAAACCTCCCTCTTTCGGAAACCCACAGCGGGAAACTCTCTGCTACATTTTGACAGCCATCATCCGAAAAAACTAATTCACAGTATCCCCTACGGGCAATTTCTAAGATTGAAACGCAACTGCTCCAATACTGCAGATTTCAATGTTCAAACTAGAGAACTAACAGAAAGATTTCGCAGTCAAGGATACAGCCACAAATGTTTAAAAAGGGCCTTCAAAAAAGCCAATAGTTGTCAAAGAAAATCACTCTTTAAACCGAAAGACAAAACCTTATATAACACATAACTGGCCAATTTTGTTAGCAGATCCAAAAGTAAAAAAATTAATTACACCTGCACCATCCTTTACTTATAGGAAATGCCAATCACTAAAAGACAAATTAGTTAGAAGTCACTTTTCAAACCCAGCAATCCCCGCACAAACAGGTCTATGGAGATGTGGAGAATGCCCACAATGTCCATTCATTACTGAATGCAAACAATTCAGATTGCCCTCAGGCCAAATACATCACATAAAGAAAAGAGTGACATGTGGCTCCACTGGAATTATCTATATAATGATTTGCAAATGTAAATGTTTCTATATAGGGAAATTAAAAATGAATTCAGAACGCAAGTTTATAATCATACGTACAATGTAAAAAATGGAGTCATCTCTACACCAATAGCAGCCCATGTGGGCTCATGCCACAAATTCGACCTGTCGTTCATCTCTTTCTTTGTCTTGGAACAACTGGACCTCAATATTAGAGGTGGGAACCTGGATAAGCTATTGTTACAATGAGAAACAAAGTGGATCGTGAACCAAAAAGCCACCAAATATCCGGGATTAAATGAGGCCATTTCATACAAACCCTTTTTATAATAAGATATAATTCTCTTCAATTTACATCAGGGTACAGCTCTATATTTAAAATAGCCTACCATCTCCATTATCTTTAAAAATTATCAGGTTCGATGAAAATCTCCTCACAAGGAGTTCTCTAGTCTTAGTCCTACATTCTTAGGCATATATGGTTTATAGTTGGATATATGGATTTTATAGACACATTATCTTGAATACTTTGTTGGATTTCATATATATATACGCTATGGGAAATGAGACTAAAGCTCCACAGGATTAATTACACTATACTGCAACTTAATCTACTCTAGAAATATGAACATACTGTATATATTCTCATAATTTATCAACCAGCTGTTTACACTGTGTGCATGAATGGGGTTTTGAAATTTTTTAGATATTACAAATGTTTATGTCCCTTCTTTTGATACTGTTTTTAGACCTTTATCACATATGGACGGTTATTCTAATTGTGTATACAGCCTTTTATGATTAATATTTACGGAGATAAATTGAATCGATGTTATGTATATCTATTGAAAGTACACGCTACAAGGGATTTTCTGTATTTTTAGCATATATATGCTGCATGTTCTAACTTTATACCTGCAATGTGTAAAATACAATTATATAATATGTATAACAATCATTTTCTGATCCATCACAACAAAAAATTGTAACACTGTTTCATTTATACATCTAGTTAATGTGGCAATTTGTTTAAACTGGCACACTATATGGGAACCATTTCAAAATGTATGAAATATATGGTACAGGTTAAATACTTCGAAATTTATTGAATATTACCCAATACACAATTATTAATCCAAATGATTTTAGCTTTTATATATCGGTCACTTGTCTTTCATCTCACGGTTGCACAGGATACATCTTATACATTTTTATACGTCTATACGTGGCAATTAAGATGTAAAGCAAATTTATATGTATATACATTGTTCACTGGTTATTCACTCATGATTGCACTAATGCACTTTATAGATATATACAAGGCACATAATTAAGTAATATATTACCTTCATAATAACTTGGATACTTATCTATTGATCCAATTAGTAACAGGCACCTTATGAATCATGTTAATTCTATATTTAAAAAATAGTTCACTAAAACAATACGGTAGAACTTCTACAATTGTTTGCTTAATCAAACAGACATTTGCATGTGTTTATGCACATAATCATGTATTGGTTATTAACATTGTTCGGCTAGACAATCGTATAATAATCCTGTTTAAGACGAATGCTGTCACAATCTATTATACATGGCACTTTATTTATTTATACAATAATTATTACATTGATAATAATTATTTTTTGTATAATCATCTCTGTTGTTTTAAAACAAACGGGCACACTATTAAATATATTTGGCAACTAAGGGAAAAATAAATTCATTTATATAGGCACTGTTCACTTTGTTCACTCATGGTTTGCACGTAATGCACCTTTTAGATATATACAACGTATACAATTAAGAAACATATTATCCGCACAGTAATTCAAACACCTATTTATCGATCTAATCTAGCAACATACACTTTATGAATCATGGTAAATTGATGCTTTACAACAACCTATTAATACAATAGAATTTTCACGATTATTCGCTTGATTGAATAAACACTTGCATCTATTTAATATAATTATGTATATAATTATGCATATAATTATGTATTGGTTACTGATTTATATATTGTTGGGCTAGTCAATTGGTTAACTATCCGGCTTAATGTGAATGCTGCTTTATCTCATTGTACATGGTGGTCCGATCTAACTTTACACATAGCAATACAATCGGCCCTGGGGTGGCAGTCTGGGGGAGAGACCGAGGAGAAAAATCCCCCCTATACGTGGGCGAATTGACAGGAGGAATATGCAACCTACGATCCTGCAGGATCAGATGGAAGCAACTTCACTCTGTCCTACCCCGCCCCCCCTCTTCCCAGCGCGTTCCACCAGGCTGATGTCTCTTTGACATCACTCCCAGCTGGGCTTGGAGGCGGGGTTACTCTGATACGGTAGAGGGGAGCTGTCATCAGCCGGAGGCACGGAGGCTGTACCGAGGAATCAGCCTCTCTGGCATCAGCACCCCCCACCCTACCGGAGGTTTTTGCCCACGTTGGAACCGTCCTGGGACGCAACCTCCCCGGACAGCGCACTTTCAGCCCTTGGAGCATTCATTATCCAGGGGCGTACACGGAAGGACGCGGTCCACCATTTAGGGGCAGTGCTTGCGATCCCAAAATACGGATCCCACTCTTCACTGACAGCGTAACAGAGAGTTACCTTATAACTACCTCCTCTAATCTGGTAGCGGTCTTTATCTTGATTACGGACTTTCCCAGGCATATCTTTGGAGCGGCTTCCCCCTTGTTTTCAACCATAAGGTAGGACCAACTATATTAAACTTTCCCTTATTTCTACTCACCATGATTTCAAACGATACAATGCTGCACTTTTTGGCTCCCACGTTTTTATTCTTTACCCCCATATATGGTTCTTATATTGGTTTAAATTAGGAAATTAGATATATTAAATTAAATTATAACTATGGGTCTCAGGACTATTTTATAATAACTAAATAATAAATTTCTCTACAATGCTGAGCCATACTGGAGCCTCTTATAGTCTTAATCAAAAACATGAATGTATTAAAAGTCCTTTTAATTAGGCTAAATGTCAAATTATAAAAAAAAAATACCAATTACCTCCAAGGGTAAGTAAATTACACCCTGTTAATTTCATTATTGCTCAATAGTCCTATGAACAATAGTGTCTGATATGGCTCTTTATATGAAAACCAATCTAATTAATGAGACACTATTCTCCTAGAGGTGTCATATATTTGAACCCTAATCTAAAAAAGCCTTTTTTATCCATTTAGCATAGGTGCATAGCCTGAGGAAGCCATATTTTTGGCGAAACATGTCGCTTAAGCACCACGCATTGTAAACTTTACATCGGAGCTCCATAATAAGGCTTGGTCCAATATTCACTATAACCAACTGCATATTATTTAAAATATCCATTTGCTGGGTGTAAGACCCCTTTCGTGGTCACCAGCAGGGGGTTACAAAAACCCTCTCCTGTATGTATAATTTTGTGTACATTATCTATGTCGTGTTATATAGGTCTTTCTTTTAGCTATTATTTACACAATAAAGGATAATTTTCTTTTAACTAAGAATTGTTATAACAATCAAAGCACTCCAATTAAAGTCCCATCCGAGGGGAACTCTCTGTTTGTTCTAAGATTTCTGGGATGGGAATGCTCTGATAAACTAGGAATACAGGTTCAAACCAAACAATCCAAAGTGAAGGCAATGTGAATTAATTGCGAATATTCAGGATTACTCAAAATTGTGGATATCAAATCAAATATTGTCTATACCGCTTATCACTAATAATTTAATTCTTTAACAAAATAGTCAGGACATGTTCAAAATAATCTTTTTATTTAGGACCTTTTCAAGTCAAATACATGTTTCTGTCTCTGCTATTTGCTCTCTAATACTTAGACAAGGGAAAAACACCCCCATAATCTCTGAGTAATGGAGGTAGGGTGAGCTGGACCCAAATACAGATTTAAAGTGTACAAAGGTCTCCATCTAAGAGTGTAGAACCCATGAGTCCTCTAGGTTATGCCTTAGGTCAAATTCAAAGGGTACAGAACACATGTACAAGGAAAAGTTTTAAGAGACTGTAAAAATTTCCCATCACGTCTTACCTCAAAAAAACATTAAGGGAAATTTTACTATCTGGAAAATGACTACAAAAATAATAATAAATAATACATACAGTGGATATAAAAAGTCTAAAAATGTCAGGTAAAATGTTACAGTGTGCTGTGCAAAATGAGGTAAAGATAAATCATTTCAGAATTTTTTCCACCTTAAATGTGACCTTTAAACTGTACCACTCAATTGAAAACCAAAACTGAAATATTTTAGGTGGAGGAGAAAAAAAATATAAAACTAATACTTTGAAGCACCTTTTGATTTTATTAGCATGGCACGTTTTGGGTATGGGTCTATCAGCATGGCACATTTTGACTTGGCAAGATTTGGCCACTCTTCTTTGCAGAAACACTCCAGATCTGTCAGATTGCAAGGGCATCTCCTGAGCACAGCCCTCTTCAAATACCAAACCAAAACCAAATCACCAAAAAAACACCATGCCCACAGTGAAGCATGGTGGTGGCAGCATCATGCTTTGGGCTGTTTTTCTGCAGCTGGAACTGGGGCCTTAGTAAAGATAGAGGAAATTATGAACAGTTCCAAATATCAGTCAATATTGGCACAACAACTTCAGTCTTCTGCTAGAAAGCTAAACCTCTTTCAGCATGACAGTGACCCAAAGCATAGATCCAAATCAACAAAGGAATGGCTTCACCAGAAGAAGATTCAGGTTTTGGAATGGCCCAGCCAGAGCCCAGACCTGAATCTGATTGAAAATCTGTGGGGTGATGTGAAGAGGGCTGTGCACAGGAGATGCCCTTACAATCCGTCCCCCACCTTGTAATCCATTCTAGAAAATTCCTTGGGAGCCATTATCATGCACATAATTAGGAGTGACTTGTTTTTCCTATTAATTCCTGTATTAGTTCCTGTGTTTTCTTTATATTATATATTATGTTACAAGAGGCTGATACAAAATGGTTCCCCATAATCCATGGATTTTTTTTTTCATTCAATAGAATTATCTTTCATTTACTACTTTGATTATCTGTTGCATTGTCCCTTTCTTTAAACCGGAAGAGGTCAAATTGTGTTGTGTTCTACTTAAGCTCCTCACACACGTATCGAGTGGGGACCAACAGATGAGCTGAGCAGAGCAGCGTGATGACGTTATCACACTGCTCTCCATCGCTCACAGCATCGGCAGGCACCTTTTGTGTGCCGGCCGTTAGTTTCAATTGGGACGCCAGTCTCCATTGAAATTAATGGCATCGGCCAGAGATTTACGGACATGTCCATTCTCTGGCCGACCGAGCTTTGGGGCATCAGGGATCTGTCGCCCCATGTGGGCACCTGCGATAAGTGCCCAATTTTGCGTGTGTGGGCACCCTTAGTGTACATTTATTTTTCCATCTGAAACATTTTCCATGTGACTTCCCTTATATAAACTTCTTATATGTATACAAGGAAACAGAGGAGGAGTGAGACCAAGCTGTCTCTCTATCCCTGCTGTTTAATTTCCTTTGGGCGAACCCAAAGGCGAGGGGACTTTA
>CM070040.1:68874578-68890755 GCA_036250615.1 Ptychadena robeensis | reverse complement strand
CCGGAGGCGAGCGTGGAGTGACGAACGAGGGGCCAGACTGTGGCGCAGACAGGCGGCAAAAAAAGGGCAGCCAAAAACTGGACCTGGTCTGAAATCAGCATATGTCAAGGTATATTCAAAGCTGTGGTTACAGCTACTTCAGGTATGAGGTGAAGAGGTCCTAGTGTGAGGAGGTGTCCGCCTGTAAAGCCGTGCTCATCGTGCTTTTAATCATCTGCTGTTTGTATCATATTAAATTTTGGAATGTTTGATTTACCTAGATTACTCCTTATGCACTGAGTTTGATTCTTGGCCGTTAAAGTCCCCTCGCCTTTGGGTTCGCCCAAAGGAAATTAAACAGCAGGGATAGAGAGACAACTTGGTCTCACTCCTCCTCTGTTTCCTTGTATATATTTTGTTTTGGGATGTTGGCCAAATAATCTAGAGGTGCAACTCTTGTGTTCAAAACTTCTTATACGGCTGAAGTTAAAGTTTGGCATAATTTTTCACAGCTTCTCTATGTCTTTAAACATAACTTTGATATATATATAATAAAAAGCTTTCAGTGTGTTAATAATGTAAGTGCTGTGCATTAAGAGTATTCCCCTACTTCAAAGGATCGCTCTGGGAATAGGGAGATACATCTGGTCTATTTATAAAATCACTGTCTCTTATATAAACCCACCAGAACATACAGCATTTCTCCTTCGTAGGTTGTATATTTTTCTGAGACAGACCTGTTGTGGTTGGTGCTGAATATTGAATTTGTGGAAATTTTTCATCACTGCATTTCCCAAATCCTCAGCCAGTTACCAAAATGAGGTGGTCAGTGGCTGAGATGGACTCCTAGAACTTAACAATATATCATGTTTTTCCAATTTATTCCAAATGCTCATTTACGTTTTTACATTTTGAAGTGTAAAGTTTTACAGCTAATCTCTAAAGATCAGGTAAAACAATATATCTGTTATTGTTTTGGAATATAGGTCTACTTAGTATTCTAATAAAAATAACAATAAGTACTAAACAGATTAAGATGAGGATGCCATGAACCCCTTCTGTATAATCAGTCTAATGCCATTACATTTTAGGTAATACCCGCATCTATCCCCACCCTTACTGTGCTTCCAGACTTGCCAAAAGTGGTCTGGTTTTGTCTGGAGGGGGGGGGGACCACAAGCTGTTTGTGGTCTCTCTTTTCCAGAGCATACCAGACCCTATGCCAACAGGGGGTCTGGTATTCTTTAGGGGGTACCCTACACTGTTTGTAGTCCCCCTTTTCCAGAGCATACCAGACCCTATGCCAACATGGGGTCTGGTATTCTTTAGGGTGTACCCTACACTGTTTGTAGTCCCCCTTTTACAGAGCATACCAGACCCTATGCCAACAGGGGGTCTGGTATGCCTTAGGGGGTACCCCACACAGTTTGTAGTCCCCCTTTTACAGAGCATGCCAACAGGGGGTCTGGTATGCTCTGGTGGGGGACCACACCTTGAGGAGTAGTGCCATGAGTCCCTTCTGTATTATCAGTCCAATGCCGTTGCATTTTAGGTAATCCCTACATCTTTTTATTTGCAGCAATAGTGGCTTAAGTGTTGACCTGTCTTTCAGCCATAAATAAATGTAATTGATCAAGGAAATGTGCTTTGCTGTTTCTGTTAACTTAATCCTTATTAGAAAGGATTAACTTCCCCCTCCTCTCTACACAGCGCTGGCATCAACAATATGCCAGCGTCGTAGGAAGAAAAAGCGGCGCCATCACCATGGAGGTTTATGGCACCGTCCCCGCCCATTGGATGTCTCTGATGATGCGGAAGACACAACGCCAGAAGCAATTGGCATGCCTGCAGTGATGCAGATTCTCTACGAGCTCACACAGCACAGGTGTGTTTGCCTGATCGTGGCATGGGCAGTTTGTTTAAGGGACAAACTGTGCAAGTACTGGGTTCAGGCATAACGCAAAGGAGGTTAAGATGATACTATGGTTGGAAGATACAATTCATGGATAAATGCAGTTTGTGGGCACTGATGAGGCAGTATTCTTATTCGCAAAATATTGCAAATTTGTTCCCTAATATTTGCAATAAATTTGAGAATTCATGCTCTCCAGTTTTTATTACCCTCATTGTGCAAATCAGCACATGTACATGCGCATATTGTGAACACAATGCATGCTAGTTCCGGTTGCCGATATAAATAAATATATTCAAGTGCCAATATTTGCAATATAAATTTGCACTTAGAATAAGATTTGCAATCAGTACTATTTGTAGGTTCAGTGTACAGTATTTTTGGAGTTGTAGTGGTTTTATTTGTTTACTGTATTAGATAGCTTCCTTCTAGGTTGTATCTGTTATTTGGGTGTCTCTGTAATTTGAAAATCTTGTCCCTCAGAGACTCAACTGGATTGAGGTCAAGCCATACCATACTGGTTAAGTTATTTATTTTTAATTGTAAATAAAGCATTGTTTTCTGCTTTATCCAATACTGTGGCCCTCTTCTGGAGATGGCAATATTTAATGGTGCAGTCACTGGGTGAACATACTGTATCATTATGTGGCTTGTGAGATATCTTGTAATATGTCTGTAAAGGTTGTCATTCATCCAGGTCATTGTATATCTGTAGTGTTTAATTCAAATCAACTGGACTTGCTGTGTTTTGTTTCTTGAAGACGTTTCGCTTGTCATCTGACTGGCTTCCTCAATTCAGAGTGACTGTACACGATCTTACTGGGAATATATACTCTGGGGTATAGCTCCAATCCACCTAATCTGTTAACCAGCATGAGGTCTTTGAGGACTCACAAGTCCACATTCTGGATAGGGAGGAGGGCTGTTTTAGGAGAGGCATGAAGGAGGCCATATATGTAAAAATAGAGAATCCAAGCTTGAACAGGAGTGGGGTGTGTGACAACTATTGTCTTGAGAGGTGTTAAAAGAGGTGTGTCATACAATGCCATTTTAACACCTCTCACGACTGGGTACGTTAATAACACCTTACAGCTCCATTCATGCTGATGTGAACACCTACCTCCATGAGGCTCAGACCTCATGCTGGTTAACAGATTATGTAGATTAGAGCTATATAATTAGAGGATTAGAGTATATAATCCCAGCAAGATTGTGTACAATCACTCTGATTTGAGAAAGCCATGTCGGATGACTAGGGAAACATCTTCAAGAAACAAAACACAGCAAGACCAGTTGATTTTAAATAAACACTACAGACTTGCCTTGTAAGTAAAAGCACTGAAAAAGACCAATATTTGTATTTGGATGGGTGTTTCTTAGGTACAAAATCTGAGATACAAAATAACATAAACAAATTAGGGATAAAACATAATCCGCAAACTAAATACATATTCTTTATTGGCAGTAAAAGTGTAAAATGTAAGTACCAATCTATCTGTTCCAGTTTGGTAAAATTATGTTAAAATATTTAAAGTTCTTTACTTTTATTTCCTTTGCAGATCACCATGCTAACTAATCATCCATTTAACCAATCAGCTTTTATTGACTTTCTTCTTTTAGGTTTTTCCATTGAGGGACGGTCAAGATTTTGCCTTTTTCTTCTGATATTAGCTGTTTATATTGCCACCATCACAGCCAATGTCCTCATCATCGCTATTATTACAGCACATCAGCGTCTACATAAGCCAATGTATTTCTTCATTGGTGGACTCTCCTTCCTTGAGCTCTGGTATCCCACTGTCACGGTCCCTAGACTTCTGTGGTCTCTTAAAACTGGAGACCAACACATTTCTTTAGCTGGTTGCATGGCTCAGTTTTACTTCCATTTTTCTCTTGGATCAACAGAGATTTTTCTCCTGACAGCAATGGGGTATGATCGGTACGTCGCTATTTGTAACCCACTGCGCTATTTAATTATCATGAACCCCAATGTCTGCACAATGCTTATTCTGGGATCTTGGGCATGTGGATTCACTGCAGTGATTGGTCCGGTCCTAAGATTATCCAAACTTTGGTACTGTAAGGGAAATAAGATTGATCACTATTATTGTGATTTTGCCCCAATGATCCACTTGTCCTGTTCTGATACGTTGAAAGCTGAAAATGTATTTTTTTATAGCACAGTTTTTATTACTTTTAGTTGCCTTCTCCTGACTTTAACATCTTATGCATGTATTACACGAATGATAATTAAATTGTCTTCTGCTTCAGCAAGAACTAAAGCATTTTCCACTTTTGCCTCCCATTTACTCGTCGTTGTCCTTTTCTATGGTACAGTAATGTTCATGTTTATCAGACCGACTAGCGGAGATTCCCTTCACTTTAACAAGATGGTCTCTGTTATCCCATCCATAGTGACTCCTCTTCTGAATCCCATTATCTATACATTGCGGAACCAAGAAGTAAAGGAAGCTGTAGTAAAAACAGCCTGGACAATTGTGAAACAGTGAAAGCCTGTTTTCACTGGGGGGATCAGAAGGGGCAATCAGAATGACACAGGAGGTTTAGAAGGGATAACTAAAATGGTAATCCCCCCCCCCCCCCGAGTCTCCTGTGCCATTTCGATTCCCCCCTCTGATCTGTGTCATTTTAAGTGATCACCTCACCCTGATACCCCAGTGCTGTATTCTTCATGGAAAAATAAGACGTAGGGCATCTTTGGGAGCAAAAATTCATATAAGACACTGTCTTATTTTCAGGGAAACACATAAGCATTGGGGGTGCAAGATGAGATAAAAGTCTATAGGGGTCAGATCGGGAGACCTTGGGGGCCATGCAACTGGCCCACGACGACCAATCCACTTTTTTGGAAACTGTTCATCTAGGAATGCTCGGACCTGACACCCATAATGTGGTGGTGCACCATCTTGCTGGAAAACCTCAGGGAACATGCCAGCCTTAGTGCATAAAGAGGGAAACACAACATCATGTAGCAATTTCAAGGTCTCCCGATCTGACCCCCTTAGGCTTCTATATTCGGGGTCTACATCTGAAGGCAATTGTCTATGCTGTGAAAATACAAGATGTGCAGCACCTGAAACTACGGATACTGGAAGCCTGTGCTAGCATTTCTCCTGCGGTGTTGCTATCAGTGTGTGAAGAGTGGGAGAAGAGGGTTGCATTGACAATCCAACAATGGGCAGCACATTGAACACATTAATCATGGTCAATATTCATTGCTTTGCATGGAGACCACAGTCTCATTAAGCCTGAAGTCCATAAAAACATTAATGTGTGTTTCAATAATATTAAAACATTTTCATAAAACCTCTCAGACCCAGAGGACACATCCAAACCAGGCATGGATGTTAATACAAAGCAGATATAAATCACAATTTTATAGAATAGAATGAGTTTTGTATATACATGAGTAAAATGTGTCTCTCCATAAGTTGGTCAGTGGGTCCAGAGAATGGGTACTGCTAGTGTATAGACACATGCTAAAGTTTTAGCTCTGCTCATTTTGCTGCAACTAAGTTCTGCCTCTGGTACTGACCCTTTGGCTTGGCATGGGCCACATCTGTGAAATTTTGCTGGAACATGCTGTAAATTACATGTGAATTGCTGTGTCTCTGACACTTTATTTATTTTATTTTATTTACTTTCCAAAACTATGGGGCCGAGACCATATTTTGTGAAAAATACCGTAGTAGTCCTTTGTGTACAATATGTACTTTGTGCAATATGTATCGTCTTCAAATTTAAGAGATGGGCACCAGAACATAACATAGAACATTAAGAAGAATAGATTAATGGATCACCCATTGCTCCCCAAAAATGTTTACCTATCATTGTACTGTAAGTAAAAAAATACATTCATAAGGGAGGTGTCGATCATCAAAGGACAAATTATTCTTCCTGATCTCAACTTTACCACAAGCATTTCAAAAAGTTTTAAAACTTTTGATGAAGGAATTAAGAAAAGGATCATATTTTCTGCACCATAAGACATACTTCTTTCCTCGCTCAAGCTGCCCTGCTAACATACTGACACAGATCCTAACAGGACTGGTGGATCTGTGTCTGCTTCCAGCTCTAGAATCCATCCGTAACACCAAGAGTTAAATTTCCAGCTCTGGAGCTCCCTCTGCTGGATGCTGTGGTGCTGCACTACTCCTCGGTCGCTCCTCCCTCCTGGTCTTTATCTGGCAAGATCAGGTGACAGGAAATCGCCTGACTTTCTGGCTCCTGACCCCCTGCTTGTTTCTCTGACTTCGCTCACGTCTTAACCCTCGGCACTGCATCCCGGTATCTCTTCTGACTCCACTGCTTCTGACCCCAGGCTTGTTTATTGGATTTCCTTTACTCTTGAACATACGGTACTGCGTATTGATTCAGCAAGCCATCTTGCACGGGTGCTTTCTAGGGATTGCAACCTGGGGATTACCTGCAGCCAAACCCAACTCCCTTCGTTGGGAGCTCTGGTGAATACCAGGTAGTCCCTTAGACTCTGCACCCCGGATTGCACCCCTGCCAATCTCGCAAGTTGGTCCAGTGGGTCCACACCTTGATTCACTGGTGTCACCGCAGCTCTGGTGTCAACCGCCGTGACATATACATACAGCAGTAGCAGAGTTCTGCCCACGAGAGAATCTTTCCTCTGGCACTGATACATCTGACAGCCGAGTGGGACCAGGAAGCGGAGGCAGTCTATGACTGCTTCCCCTCCTCCTTTAATACTCACTCTGCTACAGAGTGGCCAATTGACCGGTATTTTTCGTCAAACACCTGCCCCGATGTATAAGTTGCATCTTATATTGCTGTGCGCTAATTGTCTGAAAAATATGTTGGTTGCCATTTGTTAAAAACTTCCTGACTGCATAGCTATCAAAATGCACTCATATCTAAAAAGGAAATTCTTAAAAAGGAATGGAATTAAAAGTGATGTAAATTTTAAATACAAGTCAAGACATTTATAAATAAATACTGTTAGATCTACTGAAAATAACTGTGCAAATTGGATTAAAATTATTATAAATCTGCAATTAAATATAAATAATTTGATTAACAAACTATTTCTTGCTCATAAACTTTATGAACTTCCTAGCTAATACGAAAAAATGTTAGTGCTTTTTTTTAAAACAATTTTTTTTCCCACTTGGCTGCTCTCCGCAGTTACACACCCAGGAGAATTGGACTGTTTGCCTATTTATTTCCAATGTAATATCGCTAATCTTAAATATTGTAATGAGTTAAAGAAATCAGTGATCTGAAGCATCTTAAGCAAGATCCTTGACCAGTGGAAGGTTATGGTATGTTACATATGCGATATATACTGTATATGCACAACTTGTTATTATATGCATACATGTTTCCCACTATGTCTTTTTACTTCAGACAACTGATTATGGTAATTTTTATGAATCAACACTATTGCTGGTTGCAGAAAAACAGGTTCAAAGCTCCTAACATTACATGTTAAATTTCAACCTTAGCTGCTGGTAGACGAGATACCTCATATAAGATCACAAAGATAAATGGTTTCCCTACCCTCAGGTGTAGGAAGTACACAGGTAGTATATGTAAAGCCCCCCATACAGCTTTCAATCTTACCATACAATTTCTGTACAATCAACTTTTCTTTCTACTAAAGCCATGTAATATGAGGTGCTTACCAAACCTTCCAATCACTATGTATTCTATCAGGGAGAACCCGGCACTACATAGCAGTGATATATACCTTCCAATCACATGTATTTCTATCAGGGAGGACCAGCACTACATATAGTTGATATATACTTCAAATCATATAGTATTCTATCAGGGAGACCAGCACATAATAGCAGTAATATATACTTACAATCACAATGTATTCTATCAGAGAGGACCCAAGACTACATAGCATGTGAATATATTACCTTCAAACATATGTATTCTATCAGGGAAGGAATGGCAATACATAGACAAGTTATATATACCTTCACAATTACATTGTATTCTATCAGAGAGGAACCTGGCACTAAATAGCAGTTATATTATACATTCCAATCACTATGTATTCTATCAGGGAGGACCCGGCACTACATTGCAGTGAATATTACATATCAATCACTATGTATTATCTATCAGGGAAGGACCGGCACTACATAGCAGTTGAATATACTATCTCCATAACACTATGTATTCTATCAGGGAGAGATTCCCACACTACATAGCAGTGATTACAACCTTCCAAATCAACTATGTATTCTTATCAGGGAGGACCCAGCACTACATACAGTGATATATACCTTCAATCATATTAATTCTATCATGTGGATGTGACCAAAACACTTAATAGCAGATAATTATATATTAGATATATATTCCAATCACTATGTAGGGAGGACCCGGCACTACATAGTTGTTGGGAGATCTAATGGAAATTGTATGGAGTAATCTAAAGGTATATGGGGGGCTTAACCACCCTAGTGCACTGCTGCCGTCCAGATTTCTGTTCCAAAAGTGCACCATAGACTTCAATTGTAAATTTTTGTTTATGTTGTAGGCCTGTAACTTCCCAAAATCTGTCCGTATAAGGGTCTAATAGACATCCTGATAATAATATTATCCTGATAATAATGTTTGAAACACACAATTATTATAAAAAAGTACATTAAAAAAATTATAAAATGTATCATTTGAATGCTAAAATCTCTACTTATTTGGTATGAAAGATTTCAAAACAGTATTTATGTTTGTTTATAATAACATTTTTATTACAATTGGAAATTAGAGATGGTCGAATTGTTTTAAAAAAATTCTAAGATTTTGACTTAATTGCAAAGCCCCTAAACTTGGTATCATCACTCTTGCTGGAGATGTAGAAAAGTGTTGGGGGTATGCTACAAAAAAGAAAGTATGTCTCTAACACAAACAGTTTTGTGAAGTTCAAACTCAAGTAAAAATTTTGAAAATCGAAATTTTGACTTTCATTTCGTAATTACTTTATGCAAACACTCCATGTGCTAGAGCAAAACTTTTTTTTCCAAATGTTCCCACAGCCCTTCTCTACATCTCCAGCAAATTTGGTAAAGATACCATGTTCAGGGGCTTTGCAATCAGCTCACAAAGTTAGCAAGTCAAAAAATTCCACCATCTCTATTGGAAATGTGTTTTGTTCTACTTTGAATTGTATTGGATACAGTTATCACTGTATCCAATACAATGGCATTTGGCACCCTCTGAAAGGGTTAACTTCAAAGAGCAGGGTGATATTCCAGGCGTGCTCTTTGAAGATAGCACAATTTGCATATGAATGTCCCGCGGGACATTCATATGCAAATTGGGCTTGGAGAGGGGTGACATCGCCGGTTTGCTTGAGTGAAGAGGCAAGCTTCAGATCCCCGGACAGCACAGAGCAGAATGTGCTGCCAGAGGATCTGAGCTTAGCTGGACGGCACCATCTCGTCAACTGCAATACAAGACACGAAAGTGCAGGACAGATGGTGCTGTCCTGACCGCTAGGGCGGTTAAGACAGCTTAACAACAAAGAGTCAATCTTACATGTAAAGCACACAGTACAATACAGTCATGAAGTATAGGCCGATATATTGTCATAGAAGCATCAAATCATATCAAATCAATGTGTGTCGTATTTGACTATAAATTAATTCTCTACATGTTTCACAAGAGGATTAGCTTCCTCAGGAGATAATTTATAGAGTCAACTTGTTTGTCTGAAAAAACAAAATGTGTAAACAACATAAGTCAATAAACAGGTAACCCCCTAAAAAGGGATCATTAGGAGACCAAATGCATGTAGGGCTTACCACCAGAAATTAGATTTGTATCAGCCTGTGCTGTTTTGGGGACACCCCCGTTGGGCCTGCCATGAAGATGGCACATTGAGCCAAGTATGGTGGCTTGGGGCACGGAGGGTGTCCACTGAGTATAGGTAAGTATCACCGATTAAAAATCCACCAGGTTTTCTAGATTTAAAAAGAACCAGAATAAGTAAACTGGGAGTACTAGAGTTGTGCATCATCGAACTGTCTTACATATACTTCCTTTAAAATCCCATTTCCCTACTTCCTATACCTATAGCATAGGGACATTTCTTAAGTCAAAAGTTTGACTTTGAACTTAATTTATGCAAAAACTGCATATGCATTTTTTTTAAATATTACCCCAACTCATCTCTACATCTCTAGCAATTTTGGTGATGACATCATGTTCAGGGGCTTTGCAATCAACTCACAAAGTCAGCTTGTTGAAAAAAATCAAAACATTTCTACCAAAGACCCCTCAGCAAAGTGAATAAGCTAAATTAAAGTTAAAATTCAATGCCCAATCAAGTGTACGGGTGTGTAATGATCATGAGAAAACCAGGATGCTTCCTAACTAATATTCAGAGATGGTCGAATTTTCCGACTTGCTAACTTTGTGAGCTGATTGCAAAGCCTCTAAAAATGGTATCATCACCAAAATTGCTGCCGATGTAGAGAAGGGTTGGAGGAACATTTGAAAAAAAAAAAAAGTTTTGCACTAGCACACATAGTTTTTGCTTAGTTAAAAAAAAGTAGAAATTCCGATTTTGAAATTTTGACTTCAAACTTAATTTGTAAAAAAAACTATGTGTGTTGGAGACATACTTTCTTTTTGTAGTATACCCCCAACCCTTCTCTACATCTCCAGCAAGTTTGGTGATGATATCATGTTCAGGGGCTTTGCAATTAACTCGAAATCGTCAAATTGTTTTTAAAAAAAAAAATTGACCATCTCCACTAGTAATATTTGGGTACTCAAAGTTGACACAGGTTCACGCACCTCCATAATACAGATGCAGTTGAAAAAATGTGGCCTGCCTCAGAGGGTTAACTCCATTTTAGAAATTAGTCCATTTCTACATTACTTAGGGTGAGAATGATGATACATTTGCTGCTCATTTATTTGTGGTAATCCTTTTCTATGGTACAATCATGTTCATGTTCATCATACCGTCTGGACATGGTTCCTTCCAACTTAACAAGATGGTATCTGTCATCCCATCCGTAGTGACTCCTCTTCTGAATCCCATTATCTACACATTGCGGAATTGAGAAGTGAAAGAATATGGCGCTATGATGCAATGAAAGCT
Organism: Ptychadena robeensis; assembly: GCA_036250615.1. Lineage (NCBI taxonomy): Eukaryota > Metazoa > Chordata > Amphibia > Anura > Ptychadenidae > Ptychadena > Ptychadena robeensis. Next base: position 68,879,746 of record CM070040.1, on the reverse strand, counting down.
ATTGCTTAGCACAATGAATGTTGACACATGACTTTTACTTACAGTCTACAAATACAGAAATGAAAAACACCAATACACAGTTATAGAGTCCTGTGCAAGGTTTATTTTTTCTAATAAGTAAATAGGAATGAAGGAATATCCAACACGTTTCGGGACTCAGCAGTCCCTCTTCCTCAGGGCTTTAAGGGCTGGACGGTTATGTACTTATGGTTGTTTCTTTGTTCTGTTGAAATCTCAGGTTTACTGGCTGATATCAGCCTTTGATACTGAATAAAAAGGAACCTCTACTTTTCAATCTCATATTGAAATTTGATATATTACAAACAAAAGTACCAATTGTTACCATGTGTAGTTATTTTTTTTTAAGCACAAACATATAAGGCAGCACTGTACAATAAATGTAACACACTATACTAAAGTGGTCTTTCCTTCGGTTTGCAGATTCCCTCTTTTCAAACATAATTATCTTATTCGTTTTTTTACCTCCCTTACCGCCAGCCCCTACCGCGCTGTTTTTAACAGTGTGGGACGAGTGATAGAGATATGCTGTACTCTGCTGGAATATCCCGGCCACCCCCCATCCATGTCCACATCAATGATGCTGGGAATCCAACGCCCCTCTATTATAATGGAGGTCTATGGCATGTCCTCGCCCCTTCGGCATCATCGGTGACATCCCAGGATGCCGGAATAGCGGTAGCTGGACCCCTAGTCAGATTTTACAATCCCAGTTCGTTCAGAGTTGGTTTTTCAAACACGAACTGGATTTGTCTTAACCACTAGGGGGGTTAATCTTTGAAGTAAATTGCTTGAACAATTAAGGTTTTATTATTGCCCTATATACTCAATAGACTTCTTTTTTTTTTATATGGGTGCAATAGAGCCAGCCAGATAAATTAAGCAAAGGAAAGCATTCACAAGTACCTGTATGTATTCCCAAAATAGATATAATATCAGATTTGACTAATCATAAGTAGTGATGAGCAGCATAGGCAATATTCAAATTAAAGTAAATGAGAAAACTCAAGATCTTCTGTTATTATTATGTAATGCAAATATTAGCACCTTTATATGCAAGTATTGGGAATGCAATGTGTTGTCGCAGTGACATCTAGTGACAGGATGTGAAAAAGCAGCAGCAGAAAATTGGCACTTGTACATGCGAATATTGTACTTTCCCCAGAATCTCAAGATTACGAAGATATAGCACTATATTTGAGAGCTTCATGAATTTTTAAAGTGCTTAACACTAATCATAACCTACTATTAGATTCAATGAAAGTGGAGAAAAAATCTGTCTTATTTACCCACCGAGCACTTCTGACGGCTCCATCTCGTCCAGCACTCTCTTGTCAGTATTGCAAATTCAATTCAAATGCAAATTGGGTTATCTTCAAAGAGCACATCTGGAAAATCACCCCTAGTGTCATTTCAAGATGTGCTCTTTGAAGTTTTCCCATTCAGAGGGTGCCAATGGCATTGTATTGGATACAGTGATAACTGTATCCAATACAATTCAAAGTAAAACAAAAACAAAACACATTTTCAATTGTAATAAAAATTTTATTATAAACAAACATAAATATAAATACACACTGTTTTGAAATCTTTCATACCAAATAAGTATTTAAGAGATTTTATCATTCAAATGATACATCTTATTAATTTTATAACTTTTTTATAATAATTGTGTGTGTTCAAATCCGGCATAAGTATTGTATGTACAAATGTAAAGAGATAATCAAATTTCTTTTTCAAAAATGTGACCATTTGAAGTTAATTGCAAAGCCCCTGAGCATGGTATCATCACCAAACATGCTGGAGATGTAGAGAAGGGTTGGGGGTATACTACAAAAAAGTATGGCTCAAACACAAATAGTTTTTGCACAAGTTAAATTCAAAGTCAAATGAAAATTTGGAAAATCTAAATCTCGACTTTGACTTTGAACTTAATTTATGCAAAAACTACATGTTCTTAAGCAAAACTTTTTTAACCCAATGTTCCCACAGAACAGTGTTCCCAAAATTCAACCATCTCTACAAATTTATCATATGCAAAAAAGAGAGGTAAAATTCAAGCACCGCAGGTATAATAATTTCTGAACCTAAAAAAAAGAGAGAGATTCGTTTGTTTAGAAACTGTGAAAAAAAAGTTTGCAAAAGATTGTCCACTGAGACAAATAATTAACAAGTAACTACAACATTTTCTTTTCTGTAGTAGAAAGTATTCCCATGTAGACTTCCACTGAAGGTGATATGGCTGTTATTTACAGCTGCATATTCATAAGTAATAGGCTACCTGGTTGTATAAAGAGACGCACAATTCCAACATTAACTGATCTTACTAGGCAGTTGTGCAATGTATCTATATTTCCATTGCATTAGGAAGCAAACAAGGAATGTTCTCCATGCCTGAAAATAAGCCTGAATACCGGTTTGGCGAATTTTACATTCATCATCAAACTCTTTTGGCTTAAAGGACTCATGAATGATCAATATCTGGATCACAAAATAAGCAATAGATATATTATTATCTACAAGTAATGCTATTTGATGTTCTTTGAAAAAAAAACATTCTTCTTTAAAAATTTGGTTTGCAAATAGATGGATGACACAGAAGTTACCCCAGACGTCTGAGAAGCTAATTACAGATTCTATCTATCACAGATGATGCTACATTTCAAAATGAGGAGACTGAAATTTTGAATTGAATTTTGACTGAAGAATTTAGGTAAAAGTAAATCACAAATTTAGACTTCATTCTATTTATTCTAATACAAGACATTTGCCTATTTTCTTAACATCAAGGACCTGGGTGCTTGCTAATATTCTACTATAAAGAAATACCGGATGCTATAAACTTGGCAATAGGTTGAAACCCAACATTGTGTTTTTGTTGTGATTTTGCATGAAAGGATAAATTATTTGAACTGACATTGAGCAAAAGACAGATCACTAGTACCTTAGGTACTTACATTGAAGGTTTCTGTGCACTTACTGTTGAAACCAGTACACAGAAATCCCTATAATAAAATAATCTTTTGATTCTCCCATATATGCCTGTGTAATCATCTTACAGGTATTGAGCCGATGTCCTGATTCCTCAACAACAACATGATCTATCTTCTTTCTTAGACCACGCAATGCATTTTCTTCACTATAGTTCATCATGCTGTTAGTGAAACATAAAAACGAAACAGTCATAAAAGAATTTCTTCTCATTGGGTTCTCCATCCTGAAAGAGAGACGGTTCTGTCTGTTTATGGTCATCTCAATTATATATGTCATTACAATAACGGCTAATGTCTTTATTGTCATCATTGTCAAAAGTGAAAGACGTCTCCACAAGCCCATGTACTTCTTCATCGGTGGACTTTCCTTCCTCGAGCTCTGGTACCCTTCAGTCACTGTCCCCAGACTCTTGTGGTCTCTTAAAACTGCAAAGGAAGGAATATCCCCGGCTGGGTGTATGGCACAATTTTATTTTCACTTCTCTCTAGGAGCAACAGAAATCTTTCTTCTGACCGTAATGGCCTATGATAGGTATGTGGCCATCTGCCACCCCCTTCGCTATTTAAATATCATAAGTCCCAAGGTTTGCACAATTCTTCTACTTGGGTCCTGGGCTTGTGGCTTTCTTGCAGTGATAACTCCATGTGTGCAGATTGCAAACCTCTCATTTTGTAGGGAGAACAAAATTGACCATTACTACTGTGACCTGGCCCCATTACTAAAACTGTCTTGTTCAGAGACTTTGAGTATTGAAAAGCTGTTTTTCTGCCTTAGCTTGTTCATTATATTAGGCTGTTTCTTCTTAATTATTATCTCCTATGTGTGCATTATGCAAACAATTCTAAAGTGTCCTACTGCTTCAGGAAGACAGAAGACGTTCTCTACTTTTACTTCACACCTTACTGTTGTAATTCTATTTTATGGCACCATCATCTTTATGTTCGTCAGACCCAGCACTGGAGGCCTCATGCATCTGAACAAAATCGTTTCCATCATCCCATCAATAGTGACTCCTCTTTTGAACCCTTTTATCTATACTTTTCGCAACCAGGAGGTGAAGTATGCCATGAAGAGAACAGTTCAAAGATTTGTTTTTCCTTTAGAGAAAGCTGGTATTTGTGTACAGTTTAAAATACCTATGAAACCTGATTTTATTCATGATGCCATATAGAGCTGAATACAGTGGACCCTTGACTTACAAACTTAATTCGTTTGTTGTATGTCAAGTTGGCTGTAACCCAAGACTATTATTCCCATAAGAAATAATGAAGATATCCATAATGTGTTCTAAACCTCCTCAAGCCCCCATTACCTAACTTTTTCCTAATAAAAAAAAGTGTTGTATATAATGTAATTTACCAGAAGGACCAATAATTTTCCTAGTGTTTTCTCCAAAACTGTAAAATGTGCCGAGCCTACCAGAAACAAAACAAAAGGATAAAAATATCACCTCTCAAAATTTAACCAAGCGAGTTCGAGCAAGTCCACACTCCCATCCTAAAATATCATTGAAATAGGATAGTCTAGAATTCCCCTCCCTGGGATTTTAAATGGAGGGTGGACCTATGTATCACTTGAAAAAACTTGTATTTACACTGTTTGAAAAAAGAAATGGGGTAGGGGAACCAACCGGTAGCCGAATCCACCACATCCAGGTGATAAATTTTTTGGGGGGAAGGGGGGAACAAACCCTAGGGGTGGCCAAGCCCAGTGGACTTTTAAGGTGGATAGGAGTGGTATGTAGTTCCAGTCGAGGGATGTTTGACAAAAATACTTTATTCGTATAAAATTATTTACCAGAACAATTAGACACGGGGTATTTCAAGATACACAACATAAAAGGTCACAGATCAAAATGTTAGAGTCCATACATACAGATGATCACAAGAGTTAAAATAGTCCGAAATTAAAATCCAAAGGTGAAGGATCCCAACGGTCATCCAAGGGTATATCCCTACGCGTTTCGTCCCGCTGGGGGACTTCGTCAGGGGTCCTTGGGGGGCCTTTCCTATGGGTTATCCAAATGTTAATTTGTATCATTCAAGTCAGTTCACCCAGATAATCATCGCATACATGGCGGTCCAGTCATATATCTGTGTTCATTGCATTTACCCATACAGGTATACTTTACTCTACTCCCTTACCATAGTGCTCTG
>CM070040.1:68860323-68874478 GCA_036250615.1 Ptychadena robeensis | reverse complement strand
AAGCACCAGCGTGAAAAACCCCCTTAGATTATATTGCCCCACCATCTTGTGGTCTAAAAAATATCAAACAATGCCTATCTTACCCCTTGAGAGGCGTTGGCCTTCCTATTACTTGTACAAATCTTCTCCTCTATTGGGGAAGTGGTATGTCCTGTATGGGGTAGGCGTAGGAGGTCATACTGTGGTTGCTACATGGTCCAAGGAGTGTCTCATAGAGTAGGTATATACATTGAGTAATTAACTGGTCCGTTAGGGGTCAGTCCTACAGTCCTTTCAGTCAGTCAGGTTTCGTCCGTTTTCGAGGGGTATCTCCGCTGGTCCGTCCGCTGGGATGACAGCTAGTGGATCCCTGTTGTACAGTCCGGTCTCTGCTGGTCTATTTAAGTTAGCTTTTTCCCGCCATGGGGACGCATTGGCGGGTCGCCGCCCATCGACGGCGCACAGGGTGTGACTACCCATTGTGCGCCTGGCCTGCGTCATCCGCCATTAGCATCCCCGCTTGCGCGGGCGCAATGCGTCTCAAAGAGACACATTTCCGCCCTACGGACAACATCAACAATACATTTTATACGAATAAAGTCTTTTTGTCAAACATCCCTCGACTGGAACTACATACCACTCCTATCCACTTTAAAAGTCCACTGGGCTTGGCCACCCCTAGGGTTTGTTCCCCCCTTCCCCCCAAAAAAGTATTTACACTGTGTTTACATTTCTTGCTGCTTTATTGGAAAACAATAAACCAATACGTTTCTTAAAAACAGTCCAATTCTTTGGCGGTTCCCTGTATATTGTGCAACATGTTTCGCCCCAATGAAGGGGCTTCCTCAGGCAACGTACAGGTATGTGATCTATGTGAATTCCAGACTATCCTGTTTCAGAAACAAAACAAAAGGAAGAGAGGATGAAGGTGGTTATTGTTGGGAAGGAGAGTGCCTTCCATAAGATCATCAGGAATCATCAGGAATCCGGCTCATTGGTGTCCTCTCTTCTTTTACATTGTGATTGTTTCTTTTACCTTCTCTTTCTTTTTCTTCGGTCTTTTCTAGATATTGTAAGGTCATTTTGACGAGCAGTCTGAATTTAACTCCTCAAGCATGTGTATCTGGGTTCAGAGTACAGCTTACAAGTGCTTCTCTGATATCCCGGGGCTGTGTTCACAACCGCACAAGTGAAAACACATTTTGCCCATGGCCATATTTTTTGTTGTAAGTCAAGACTTTTCTTGTAAGTTGGAACTACCGTATATACTGGAGTATAAGCTTCAGGCAGGCAGCTTCCCTCTCCAGCTTAATATCTTCTCTCAGCTCCCCGACTGACAGCTGATCCATGTAAACAAACTCCACACTGCCACCTGGTTGCCGGTTACTAGTACACATACAACACTTCATTAGCCTATGATTAAAAAAATAAGAATTGCCTTGCAAAACCCATCCTGTAATAATATTAATCCTGTGTTCTCTTAAATTTATTGAGGTTGTGGCACTAAGATTAATCCTGTTTGATTAATTCCTAGGGGCAATGGTGCTTTTTCTATATTTTTCTCATTTAGAAAACTCCACTATCTGACTTTGCATTTCCCACCCTCGGCTTATACTCGAGTCAATACGTTTTTTCCAGTTTTTTTAGATAAAATTATGTACCTCGGCTTATACTCAGGTCGGCTTATACTCGAGTATATACAGTAAATTGTTAGTAGCAACTTAGTTTTGGTCTTAAGTCAAGCTGTAATTCAAGGGTCTACTGTACATAAAAACATAATTTTCAAATACTATGACTATGCCAAAACATCAATTACACTGATTTGTTAAGAAAAATTCATTAAGCGGTGCCTGCTGGAAAATGTAGGCTTACCCTTTAAGAAAAAACACAGCTTGTTACAATCAATTTTAATACAATGATGATATTTCCGAATATATAATAATTTATTATATTTCCAGTCAGTTAAGAATATGGTTGTAAATGTATTATTCGACTGGCTAAAGGGACCTCTAGATGTTTATTGTTGTTGTCAGGGTTCAGGACCAGGGGGTGACCAGGATAGGCAGTATACACCAGGCAGGAATGTGTAGATTTATTGGCTTTATCAGTGGTTAATCATGGTTAACAATATCTCAGTTACTGTAAAGGAAATAGGATCGATCACTATTATCGTGACTTTGCCCCAATAATTCACCTGTCCTGTTCTGACACAACTTGAGCCAAGAAGGTGTTTTTTTACACCACACTTTTTATTACTGTTGCTTTCTCTTGATTTTGAGATCTTACGTATGGATCACCCGAATGGTCATCGAATGCCCGTCTATGTCGGGAAGGCGTAGAGCTTGCTTCACATTTGCTGCTCATTTATTTGTGATAATTCCTTTCCATGATACAATCATGTTCATCATACCGGCTGGACATAATTCCTTCCATTTTAACAAGATGGTCTCTGTTATCCCATCTGTAGTGACTCCTCTTCTGAATCTCATTATCTACACCTTACGGAACCAAGAAGTAAAAGAAGCCATGTTGAAAACATCTCAGATAATGTTGCCAAAAAGGTGTAGACCCCAGGTGCCGCATGTGGCCTTTTGGGTGTTCTTTTGCAGCCCCCCTCAGTCTTTCACTTCAGGCCCCCTGAAACCTAACTATTAATGCTCTGCTGAGTCAAAGGTAATGTGCCCCATCAATACAATCAATGGGTTTGAAGCACATAACCTTTAATGATATACATGACACAAAATGTGCATTACCATACTACAGTTTTCCCTAATACAAAAATGTAAAAACATTTTGTTATTTAAAAAATGAAACATAATGTCTTCTAGCTCGGCCTTCTGTATTTTTTTCCTCAGTATAGTAGTCAGTATAGATCGAAAATGTTATGTGCGGCCCTTTAGTGATGCCGAGGGCCGCACTTGTGGCCCTCCATATCAACTCAGTTGCCCACCACTGGTGTAGACAATGTTTCATCTAGAAGAACTGTATAGAGGAACTTCCAATTGTAGTATTTTAGAAAGTAGAACATACATTTTGCCAAGAATTTGGGGCATAATTTAAGACTTGGAGACACAATCACTATGTTACATTGAATTGTTCTCTGAGCAGAAGAGATTCCTAATTTGATATAAAAAAGATAAAGATTATTTGTGTACTCTTGCTTGTGTGTTGACAAGGGTATATTTGGACCCCTAACACTTGACCCTACCAGTAAGGGACTTCAGTGGCAATAAGTATAATAAAGCAAATTTTTTTACATGTAGTCAAATAAAAAGACAACAAAAATAGATTGTATCCCCCATCTAGGGTGTAACATTACAGTTAGCTGGGGCTAGGCCCTTCATAGACGTCTTATCATAGTCTTGACGCATTTAGTGGTAACATACAGCTTCATCAGGAGAAACAAGACAATATTAATCTGTAAGTATGGAGAGAGGATAAAGGATTGTGTACAGGTGCCACGCCCGACGTCATCCCTGGACAAGGGGCATGCCCAAAATGAGCAGCTTGGGGTGCGGTCAGGAGCGGCTGCAGCCACGTGGATAGCACTGCAGCCATCTGCACTAGTGGAAACAAGCCCATAGGCAGTTAGATTTGCGACTGATTTTGCCGCAGATCAACCACCGTGTGCATGCATGGTGGTCGAGCTGCCACAAATCTAATGCGTTAGATTTGGTCATGAATCGGCCGGGAGATCGATCTAACAATTTACGGACATGTCTGTAAACTTTAGAGTGATTGCTGGCCCTCACTTTAGAGTGAGGGCCAGCATCCCCTTACAAAGTAACTGCTAGGACACAAAGGGTGTGCAGATGATTCCCGGCACGACCTGCCGTCAGTGATGACTTCATCACGCAGGTCAATCTGCTGAAAAATAAGCCAGAAAATCTAACCGTCTATGGCCGGCTTTAAGTATAATGTTCTACTATGTCCCATTTTGGAACCAGTATGACTTTATAATGTGCTTAAGTACAACTCTCTTTTAGAGGGCATTAGTGTATTGAACTAATAGAGAATTTAGCTGACATATGACTTAGGGGTTGTTTCCATTATATGTATGCTTAGTGGAGGGGTCCCGCCATAATGAAAACATAGCCTTACCAGGGGAAAACACAAAACCAGGAACAAAACTTGGTGGTATGTACAGAAAATATAAAATGTGGAGATATAATAACCAAATGTAACAAAAAATAGATACATAAAGGAAAATCGAGGAAAGTTTGTTTCAAAATATCAACTCATTCTGACATATATTACATGATACTAAACAACCGAGGGAAAAACCTGCATTCCAGAACCTGTAGAACAGCGGTTCTCAATCTATTTAGATTCATGACTCCCGAAGTGACGTCAATAACAATCACGTCCTGTATTTGGAACACAAAACCACCAGCGGGGAGTGTCCATTTCTGCTTGTTAGTAGCAGCTCTGATGTAAAATGGTCATTTGACCTCCAAGGGGGTACTGACCCACAGGTTAAGAACCACTGCTATAGAGATTAAAAAGCAAAAATAAAAGAAGTGGTAAACAAAAAAGTTTACCTTAGAACTGTATCCAGAGAAAAAACATCAAGATGACAAGTATCCACATAGAAGGTCCATTGCGCAAATATTGCGAACGCAATGCATGGTACTTTCCCCAGAATCTCAAATATTCACAATTACGAAGATAGCACTATATTCAATATTTTTGCTATAAAAAGTGCAGATATTCACAATATTTTCAGGATACTATACTATCACATGAAAGCTCAAGACTACATTCACTGCAATCTAATTGAAAATCATAATTTATGTCTCAATGAATTTACTTCATTTCACCATCTCATCATCTACCCTGGTTCAGGACCGAGGGTGTGAATTACCATATTTTTCGCACATGAGACACACTTTTTTACCATTAAAATTTATGGGAAAGTGTCCCTGTGCCTTATGGTCCGAATATTTACACAAATTCTTTTTTTTTTGTCCCTACATTAGCACAAGCAGTACCCATTCTCTGAACACACTAACCAACTCACAGAGAGACACATTTTACAATTATATGGCACAGTTGTGTATTTACATTTACATTCTGCATTGCAATAAATACATTTTGTGACAAAAACTCATATCTCCTCCCATATGTAAATAGCTGCTCATTGGTAAGTTGGTCAGTATGTTCAGAGAATGGGTACTGCCAGTGTATAGACACATGCTATCCTTTCAGCCCTGACACTCTGCTGCAGTGAAGACCTCCCTCCTGGCACTGGACTTTTGGTTGGAGGAATATAGAGTGAATACTGCATGGTCCAGTCATGGCTACTTTTTGTCCCCCTAATTTTCTCTCCAAAACTTTGTTATAGTCTGTAAAGTACGGTAATAAAGTGGGAACTCTCAGTTCCTATGATTTGACCCCTATGAAACAATTGGGTGATAACATAGATAAAAAATTGTAACAGTCAAGACCATGTACTCGGCTTGAGATAGGGATTCTTCCTACACATAAGGTAACAGCTTTGCTTTTCATTAAGGGTTAATGTGCCTAACACATAACAAAGTTTCCTTAAGCAGAAATATCCCTAGAGGAACAGACTGTAGGGATTTCAATGATTTTCTCATTTACATATTCATCACCAGAGACCAATATTACTTTATAGTTATATAATGTAATATGTCTGGCTTTATTATAGCAGGGAGAATTCATAAAAAGACACAAAGCTGGAGTATCTTACATGGGACCTTACACTGTGTAGGTAAAGCAGATTCATGTACTACACAATTTAACAAATTGCAAATCCAAATCCAAATGTAATGTTGTAATTTGTTTTTTTGAAACTTTTTACTGGGGTTGTGTGTAAGAAGGATATGAGAAGTTATTTAGTACTATAAGAAATATACTTCAAGACTTCAGGTGTAAAATTGCCAACATCCCAAAATAAATATTGCACAGACGCTGATATCAACCATCAAGGGAGGGGTTGTAGCCCTATCCTCTATGGTGGGTATTTTGTAGAGTTCCCCCTATTTACATAGGAGCAAGGGGACTTTGGTGGCCAGTCAATGGTGTAGTAAAAACAATTACAGAATTTTAATTATCATATAATAGAGTCCAAAACATAGTCATAAAAGTCCAACAGGTATGATCTGTGCAACAGATCAGAGGAAATTCCTCAGGATACTGTGATCAGATAGATGCCGCTGGCAGTGTAATTGTCCATATGGGGAAAGAATGACCCTATGCCATCCAGGGTGGATGCAGAGACCCCAACGCATGTTTCTTTTAAATCTTCCTCAGGGGGTCCACATGAATGCCATTAGGTCTATGCATAGGATATTAGAAAATATACCAATAAATTGTCTGCAAGGTTTAGGCTACAAGGTTAGGTAATAGGATTACCATACCTCGGGTATGGATCAAAATATATGTGGCTATATCTCACCACCATGCCACGGTCGCACAAGGGAACGGAGGGCCATACTTAGGATGCAGATGGAGAAGGAGGTTGCCCTCCCTATTCCCCCATACTCCTTCCTCTCTACCTCTACTTCTCTTCAGCGAAATTTCTTGTATTACCATCTACCTCTCCTCCTCTGCCAAATGTATTGTATTACCATCTACCTCTCCTACTCAGCTAAATGTCTTGTATTACCATCTACCTCTCCTACTCAGCTTAATGTCTTGTATTACCATCTACCGCTCCTACTCAGCTAAATGTCTTGTATTACCATCAACCTCTCCTACTCAGCTTAATGTCTTGTATTACCATCTACCTCTCCTTCTCAGCTAAATGTCTTGTATTACCATCTACCTCTCCTACTCAGCTAAATGTCTTGTATTACCATCTACCTCTTCTACTCAGCTAAATGTCTTGTATTACCATCTACCTCTCCCACTCAGCTAAATGTCTTGTATGACCATCTACCTCTCCTACTCAGCCACATGTCTTGTATGACCGTCTAACTCTCCTACTCCGCCACGTCTTGTATTACCATCTACCTCTTCTACTCAGCTAAATGTATTGTGTTACTATCTACCTCTCCTCAGCTAAATGTCTTGTATTTCCATCTACCTCTCCTCACCTAAATGTCTTGTATTACCATCTACCTCTCCTCCTAAGGTAAATGTCTTGTATTACCATCTACCTCTCCTCCTCAGCTAAATGTCTTGTGTTACCACCTACCTCTCCTACTCAGCCAAATGTCTTGTATTACCATCTACCTCTCCTACTCAGCGAAATGTCTTGTGTTACCATCTACCTCTCCTACTCAGCTAAATGTCTTGTATTTCCATCTACCTCTCCTATTCAGCTAAATGTCTTGTATTGCAATCTACCTTTCCTACTCAGCTAAATGTCTTGTATTGCAATCTACTTTTCCTACTCAACTAAATGTCTTGTATTGCCATCTACCTCTCCTACTCAGCTGTCTTTAATAGCCACCTACCTCCCCTGGTCAACCAAATATCTTGCATTGCCATCCTCTTCTACTCAGCCAAATGTCTTGCATTGCCATCTACCCCTTCATGAGTTGGTTCATTTTGTAATCTTTACCACTGGCACAACTAGTGAATTTGTGGGTATCTCCTATATATGGGCAGGAGGGGCATCTATTATGATTACATTTAAACATGCCCGTTGTACTAAGCCAAGTAGTTTTTTTGGGGCTCATGTATAAGCTCGGGGACAAAGCTGTCCCCAGAGTGGGAGCTTTTTTAGGTATAAAAACAGTACCTTGTGTTAAAATTGATTTGAGTTCATTATCTTTTGATAAAATGGGAAGGAACTTACGTATGATGTTACAAATCTGTCTTGGTAAATCTATCTTGTTCATCTCTCTTATTTAAATTTTTATTCGTTAATAATAAATTTCTAGCTATTCTTCTGACTTCTGAAGCTGATAGTATAGTATACATTTATTGGAATAGCCTCTTTTTCTAAGATCCCTAGTGAGAGCAGTCTCTTCTCTCAAGTAGTCTAGATCGTTACTGCAGTTCCTTTTTAATCTGGTGAACTGGCCTTTTGGAACGGCTCTTATAACATGTTTAGGGTGACAGCTTCTAGCATCCAGGAGTGTATTTCTTGTAATGGGTTTCCTGTATGTGGATGTAACTACTTCACCTGTTGTTGGATCCCTCTTTAATTTTAGGTCTAAATAACTGATTTCATTAGGGTTCTCTTCAATAGTGAATCGCAGGTTGAAAGCGTTTTCATTCAAATAACCCAAATAGTCCTCTGTATTTAAATGTATGTCGGTGACAAACAACGGGTCATCGATATATCTTGTAAAGAATTTAATATTGGACCTAAAGGGATTGTCACTGTTGTAGATGTGTTGTTCTTCCCACCATCCCATCACCAAGTTTGCGTATGTGGGGGAAAAAGTTGCCCCCATCGAGGCACCCTGTTTTTGAAGAAAAAAATTACCATCAAAAAGGAAATAGTTATGAGTAAGCAAAAATAGATGGGAGGGATTTTAGCCTGATATCTCTATGAATAAGTCCCAGATTGGGGGATGAAACTAGTCAGAGAGGTGGTGGTGACCCTTGGAGGGTGATTTTGATGCATCTTTGTGTACATATTTGTTCTATGGAAAACTTTTGGATGAAATAAAGCAGAAACTGAGATCTTATCTGGTGTGCGGACTTCCATTACTTGTGGATATACTTAAGAAAACATAGGGTTTGATTTAAAATCACTGGATTGAGAGGCAATAGTTTATTCCAATAAGTTTAAAGTAGTTACAGATGAACCAAATGACTAAAAATGGTTCAAATTCAAAATCGTTATTGAATAGCAAACCTTTCTGGCCTGTAAAGGTCCATAGTATATTTCTTGGTTTTCGCAAGACATTTCGCCCACATTATGGGCTTCGTCAGGAGAATCGGTAATCCTTGTTGGCAAGAAAGTGATTGTGCATACAGTGAGTATCCCTGTGAGGGGTTCAGCAGGTCCACTAGAGGGAGCTCTAGGCTCGAGGAGATAAAAGGGTTTTCAGAGGAGGAAGTAACGCTTCTTGTTGAGAAAAGGGTAGAGGAAGGATCAGGTTGTTTATTACAGACTGGCTTTGGCCTAACCAAATTTACTAGTTGCTGCCTGTTGCTACCAAAAAAGTTGAACTGTTCAATTAACACTGAGTCCTAGTTCACCATGGGCCTGCTCCGTTACATCAACAAAAGTAAACAGGGAAAAGTAGAAGATCCAAATCCTATGGTAACACATCTTTGTGGTTCCTAGTCTATAAGGTAAAAACCTGAAGCCCTTAAATGATGGCATTTGAACTGCATTTGATTGCATTGCCATCTACCTCTCCTACTTAGCCAAATGTCTTGTATTGACACCCCTACCTTTTTTTTTACAAAGCTTATGGTTTTGTATTTTTATCCCCTCTCCTATGCAGCTAAATGTCTTGCATTCCTAGTTGGGTTTTGTACTCAACCGACTTTTTTGTACACTAGACTTATCGGTGATGACGAACCCAGCTGGTCAGGAGTTTGATTGATAAAAAAACATGACCGCCCCACATCCCCAGAAACATGATGCTAATTAAAACAAATAGAATCATATCTGTGCAGCTCAAGGTACATAAATGGTAGACACATGGACAATCATATCTACAATATTATGTAGCTCAGCCCTGATGGTTCAGCAATGGAACGTCATGGTAGGTGTGGACTGAAAATACAAATATTCTACATCAAGTCAGCCCTCCTTTCTTATAAAACTGTGTAGGGTAGGGGTGTCAATAATATTCCTTTCTAGAAGAGAGGGGCCCTGCAGGGAATGTTTTGGTACCATTAGTATAAAGTTTTCTAAATTAAAATACCAACATTTATTTTACTCTTTTACAGCAGTAAACCCTACTATGCCTTTTCCACCTCCTCTGGTCTATCAGTAAATCAGCATGTTGACAGGAAAATATCAAAACGAAACAATGATGACAGAATTTCTTCTCATTGGATTCACATTCTCCAAAAATACAAAGTTTTGTCTTTTAATTTTAATATTCATGACCTATGTTGTCACAATAATAGCCAATGTCTTTATTGTCATCATTGTCAAAAGTGAAAGACGTCTCCACAAGCCCATGTACTTTTTCATCGGTGGACTTTCCTTCCTCGAGCTCTGGTACCCTTCAGTCACTATCCCTAGGCTCTTGTGGTCTCTTAAAACTGCAAAGGAAGGAATATCCCCAGCTGGGTGTATGGCACAATTTTATTTTCACTTCTCTCTTGGAACCACAGAAATCTTCCTTCTGACAGTGATGGCCTATGATAGGTATGTGGCCATCTGCCACCCACTCCGATATTTAGCAATCATAAGTCCAAAGGTTTGCACTATGCTGATACTTGGGTCCTGGGCTATTGGTTTTGTTTCAATGATTACTCCATGTTTACAGATTGCAAACCTCTCATTTTGTAGAGAGAACCACATTGACCATTACTACTGTGACCTGGCCCCATTACTAAAACTGTCTTGTTCAGAGACTCTGAGCATTGAAAGGTTGTTTTTCTGCCTTAGCTTGTTCTTTATATTAGGGTGTTTTTCTTAATTATTATCTCCTACATTTGTATCATACGGACAATTCTGATGTTTCCAACAGCTATAGGAAGACGAAAAACGTTTTCTACTTTTGCTTCGCACCTCATTGTTGTTTTGCTTTTTTATGGCCTGCTCACCTTTATGTTCGTCAGACCCAGCACTGGGGGCCTCATGCATCTGAATAAAATAGTTTCCATCATCCCATCAGTAGTAACTCCTCTTCTAAATCCAATTATCTACACTTTTCGTAACCAGGAGGTAAAGGATGCTATGAGGAGAACAGTCCAAAGATTTTTTATTCCAATAGTGGACAGAAATAAATGTAAAAGTGAATATCAAACTTACAACAATTAGTATTTATATGTAATTTCCAGTATGCTGGACTGGACATGAAGCCAAGGCATGAAGCCAAGCCAATATATAGATCGCGATCTACCAGTACATCACAAAGGCAACTGGAGTAGATCCATGCCCTGTTTTTTGTCCTCATCTTTATTAACGTAGTGATGCTGGGCATACATGGGTACATTCCTGTGCAACTAATTTCCGTCAACTAAAATAATAATAATAGAATTTGTTCCCTGTTGGACCGAGCGGGATCAATTGATGAAAGCCTGGGCAGCTCGATTGTCATGTGATCGATTGTGCTCAAATCTATAAACAAATTGAGTCGTGTATGCCTAGCTTAACCTCCCTAGCGCACTGCTGATGTCCAGATTTCTGTACCAAAAGCGCACCATAGACTTGGATTTTGAAGAAATGGTTTTTGTTTTTATGTTGTAGGCATGTAACTTCCCAAAATATGTCCGTACAAGGGTCCAATAGACATTCTGAATATAATAATGTTCGAAACAAACAATTACCATATTTTTTGGACTATAAGACACACCGGACGATAAGACACACCCAGTTTTTAAAGCAGGAAAACCAGGAAAAAAATATTTCATATATAAAAGTATCAATATCAATTGGTTTAATGCAATATTAAGTGAATGCAATTTTAGATTCAGCCAGTAGGTGTCACTAGCAGCAGTACACACACACAGCACATGACGTCACCTCTTCACTGATCAGGAGGGGGGGGGGCTGCCCAGTCCTATGCTCTCCCTCTGCCGATCTTGCTGTTCCTGTGTCCATGAAAGCTGCAGAGTGATTGCAGTTTCCTCGGACACGGAGAGAGGGATAGATGGCAGTTCATCTATCTCTCTCTCTTCATTTCTTATGCCAGCAGGGCTCTAGGCTCTGTTGGCATAAGCAAGTATACAGTTTAGAAAGGAGATCCAGCCGTGGGTGTCTAATCTCCTTGCCGGGAGAGCTGGTGGGGAGCCAAACTGCGACCACCCACAGCTAAGTGGTCGTGGGGGTCTCGCATTCCGACCCTAAGATGCAGGCACTTCCCCCCCCCCTATTTTGGGGGTGAAAAAAGTGGGTCTTATGGTCTGAAAAATACAGTATGTAAAAAAAATGTACATAAAAAAATAAAAGGTATAATTTGAATGATAAAATCTCTAAGATACTTATTTTGTATGAACGATTTCAAAACAGTGTGTATTTATATTTTGTTCATAATAAAATTTTTATTAAAGTGGAAATGTGTTTTGTGTTTTTTTTTACTTTGAACTGTATTGGATTTGGTTATCACTATATCCAGAACAATTCCTTTTGGCACCCTCTCTGCTCTGGTGTGATGAACACCAGTGTTAACTGCAAAGGGCACATCTGGGAATCACACTTCATAGAAAACTGTTCTGGTGTGATTTACATTTGAATCGCTCTTCTTCAGCTTCTTCTTCAGATCAGAGCCACTGTAGCAGCGCAGAATGGTGCTGAGGCTCTGATCTTTGCCGGACAGCTCCATCTCATACAGTCCTGGACGAGATGGAGCCATCAGGAACAGCAAGGAGGTTAAGTGGTTAAGTAATGTAATGGGTACAGAATTGTATGTCCATGCTGTTATGCTAGGAAAACAATAAATATTTTAAATGTGAAGAATACTCTGCGTATATATATATATATATATATATATATATATATATATATATACAGTGCTGCCTGAAAGTAGTGAAAGTGATCTGATGTGTACTTTGCCGTATATTGGCATGAAATGTATGTGTGTCGCTAAGTGAAAATGAAGGGACGTGTTAGTGATTAGTGTAAAGCTATGTGACCAGTACTGTATTAAAACTTGATTGTGTACAAAACTGTGTAGGTGCTCTATGTGAAAGGTAAAATAACTGGGAAATAAGGAATTAGTTTGTGAGCAAGATAATTAAAACCTTGTGTGTGTGTGTAAATTAATGTGAGTCTGTGAAAATTGTATGTGATAGTGGTGACCCCCATGTAATTTGTAGCAGACCAAATACAGTGACTTACCCCAAACCAAATTGTGTACCCTCCCACCTCGCCCTGACCTCGTAATTGTACATGTGATTATATAGTGCTACTATATAGTGCCAGTGTATATATCCATTAGAATTTAATGTGATTAAGTGAAACCTCTTCCCATATTCCTTCCCATGCACCCATCTTACTTGAAGAGACATGCTTTAATAGATATAACAGATCAAAGTTATTATTACCTAGTAATTAGAGGGTGCTTTGAAGGATAGATCCCCTTACTGACCGGAGGGCTACCAAAAGCCTCCCCTTAACTAGAAACACATATCCTTGGAAATCCACTGACAATAAGATGTCCTTATTTGTAGTTAGTGTTATTAGTAGTCTTGTATGTCATTACCCGTAGATTTAGATAAGGATGATGAATACTGATGTCTGTCCAACTCTGGATGCATGCAGCACTCTGAGAGAACACCTCTCCCAGTTTAAAATGCCTACCCGCCGCCGGGGATGCCCGCCGGGGGTGGGGGGAAGGGGGGTGGGCGCCCGCCGCTCCATCGGCTTGCGGGCCGCCCACTCATAGCCCAGCATCCGATACCCCCGTCCGTCCACCTGACCGAGATGAACCTCACGCTGAATCCTCCCCTGACTTGGCTAAACCATCCTCCGCTCCGCCATGTTGGAAATTGGCAAATCTTAGCGACTGGTATAAGGCTGAGTCCCTAGCCCTCCTCCCTCAGCTCTAGATGTCATACATTATTTTCCCCGCTTCTCCGTCTCCAGGGTTACTAGAGAAGGGACGCGACACGGGGAGGGTGAAACAACAAAAAACCGATCGGTGGGAATGGTACACAGAGAGCCCCATATGGAGGAAAAGAAAGATGTTTGGAGTGGAGAATGTTTATTCGGATACTGGGGAACGGTCTACTGCAGTTGCCTACCCCTCTCCCATATCGGGGAGCGAGGGTGCACTTCGATCCACACCCCCCCCCCCCGTCCCATCTGGGGGGGGGGCCAGGATCCCCTGCATGGACGCCCGCATTTCCCCAAACGTAGACATCCGGTAGTGTCCGCTCACTGGCCAAAACTCCACCCCCCCAACATGTGGGGACAAAATTGCATCATCCGACCGCAGAACCCCCGCCCCTCCCCCCCCCTCCCCTCCCCCCCACCAAACACATCCGCGACACCCGTCCGCCCACCCACATCCCCTCCCCCCCCATCAACACACGACCACCCCCCCCTCCCTTCTTAATTGCCAATAACCCTGGTCCCAGTAATAAAGAGCTTATTATAATTTACCGAGGATAGCTCTATTAA
>CM070040.1:68825357-68847203 GCA_036250615.1 Ptychadena robeensis | reverse complement strand
GGGGGGGGGGGGTTTAAATGCCCCCACCCCCCCCAAAAGCCATCCGGAATATGCCAGCACTTGCACACAGGAGCACCAGTTAAACAGAGCCTTAATTTACTGATAAAGAAATATAGATAAGCATGAAGCTAGACAGGTAAGAGTTCAATAACTGGTCCTATACCAAGGAGAAAGCATACACTCTGGTTAGTGGTGCTGTTAGATATAGGTTTACATCATGGGTCTGTAGTAGCAGCCTCTTACAGTGGTCAACAGTGTCATTAACACTTAAAAAATGGGATGAAATAAGTCACCTTTATGTCTCAAATCTTCCCATATTATTATTGAGTCCAAATTTTAGTCCCTATTAGCTGTCTTCATATCTGTACCTATTGTAGCCTGTATGCTGGAAAATAACTGTGTATATTGGGGACACCTTCTATATCTGATATGCTAATTGTTGTATCCATATGTGTTCCTTGATCATCATTGTGTAGATTTGGAAGTAGCATCCCTGTTGATATGGACCTGATTTATCAACAGCAAACCCAACCTGCTATGGATTCGGCAAATTCATTTGAAACCCATTAGAAGCTTACCAGCCAGGGCTTGAATCGTTAGAATTTGGTTGCTATAGTTCACAACAGCAAAGCTAGGCAAACACCAGGCACCATGTGCCATTTACCCTGAAACACTTCAGGCTAGTTGTTATGTACACAACCAGCAGTGGTTGGTGACTATTGGTCCAACCAACCCCAAGAATCACCAACCAAAAATAGTGAAGTTCCCAGGAGCAAACATAATTGTAAATTGCCTGATATGGCATCTAAACAGAGAATTGGACACTATTACTTTATTATTATTTCTACCTCTAAGGGTGGATATTGTTTACTCTCCCATTCCATGCAATTGATGCAAATTTTCTCGTAACTAAGTGTGTGTACATGGGTGTAATCATGAGTCGCCGTGGGTTATGTAGTTTAAAAAATGACTGACTGAAAAATAATATGCAAACATACAAAATGTATTTAGTATAAGAATACAGTATGTTTGAAGTAGTTTGGTAATTGAAAAACAATGAACATTGAAAATGAGAAAATCATATAAATGTTTTTAATAACTATGGTTACACAAATTTAATTGTCACACTATAAAATCATACTTTTACTTTTTCAAAACAAAATAAATAATTATTTGAAAAAGAAATACTTTTCATACTCAACACATGCACAAAATTCAAAATCTT
Organism: Ptychadena robeensis; assembly: GCA_036250615.1. Taxonomy (NCBI): domain Eukaryota; kingdom Metazoa; phylum Chordata; class Amphibia; order Anura; family Ptychadenidae; genus Ptychadena; species Ptychadena robeensis. The sequence continues at coordinate 68,845,978 of CM070040.1, read as the reverse complement.
TGCAACCCTGAAAGCAGTTCAAGGAAATATTCACCTCTGAATTCAGGCTTACCCTTCTCTCATTTACCTTAAAAAAACCGCAACTTGTTCGAAAACTGTACTGTACTGACTGAATATGCACCAATTTTCTATGTGGGCCATAAGAGCCAACTACTTCAAAGCATGTACCGTATTTTTCGGACCATAAGTTGCACTTTTTTACCCCCAAAATTGGGGGCAAAAGGTGCCTGTGTCCTTATGATCCGAATGCGCGACCCCGCGGCCTTGGCACCTTGGCTTCCCGCCAGCTCTCCCGGCACGGAGATTAGCCGGGGAGCTGTCAGATGTGAGATGTCGTCGATGTCTGTCTCTCCCATCTGTACTGTGTATTATCCTATGCCAGCAGAGCTCAGAGCCCTGGACTGGCATAGGTAATGAAGAGAGAGAGAGAGACTGCCATCTCTATCTTTCTCTCCCGTCCGTGGGAACTGCAATCACTTTGCAGCCCCCACGGACACAGTTACAGCAGTAACAGCAGTAACAGCAGCAGAGTAGGAGACAGCCCGGCCCCTCTTCCCTTCTTGCAGATCAGTGTGGAGATGACGAGTTCAGCTGAGAGTGCACTGCTGGTAGTGACACCTTCTGGCTGAATTGAATATTGCATTCACTGAATTCATTGCATTAACCCAATTGATGTAAAACGTATTCAATCATTTTTTTCTGGTTTTCCTGCCCTAAAAACTGGGTGCGTCTTATGGTCCAGTGCGTCTTTTAGTCTGAAAAATATGGTAAGTATTTTTTTTTCTTTTTGTTTAGTTCTTTCCTTTATATGAATCCACTCGTTTTTGTGAGGTCCAGGCCATGAGTGAATGCAGCCCAGAAACTTGCAGCACTTGGTTGTCCACAGCACTCAGTTGCCTCCAGGTCTTATGTGCATAATGGATGATGTCTGGGACAGGTCACCCACCACTTCAAATACACAGCACTGGATAAACTGAGGCAGCAGCGTAGGGTCCAAGCAGGGTCAGGACTGGTGGCAGACAAAAGATGGTCAGGTGTCAGAGTATCAGAAGGGTCAGATGAAAGGCATAGCTTAAACCAAGGGTACGGGAAGTCGGCAACAAGAATAGTCAAGAACAAACCACAGGTCAGATTTCCAATAAACAACCAAAAATATCTAAACAAGACCACCAGTAACTTTATGCCAAAGCTATGCAGCCTCTAGGCTTATGCAGATCAGGAAGTGCTACAAGTTATCTAATGGGTGAAGTGGATCATCTGGAAAGGCACGTTGGATCTCCTGAAGAGATGAAAATCTTGCATGGATTAGCATTCAGAAACCGAGGTGACAACAGCAATAAAAAAAAAAAATTTTGTCGGAGCAATTGGCATGGTGACATTGAAACATCTTTTTCTTCACACTCTCGGCTGGCCCATTAAGACCATACCTGTCAACTTTTCTCTTACTGATTAGGGGAAAACATCATTGACATGACTTCAGGTATTCGGAACAAGGAAGTACTGCAGTGGAGTAATACTTAATTGTTCCAAATACAGGAAATGATGTCACAGATGTCACTTCTGGTATCAGGAGGCTTACCCCTCCCTCCTTGTAAGCAGATTAAGGGTATGTTTCCACTGCGTTTTGTGATCCGTCGGGACCTCTACATTAAGCGCAGTGCTTGGTGGGGTCCCGATGGATCACATACACTGTACCTGCTCTACGTTAACATCTGCGGATCAGCTCAGCGCTGTGAGAACAGAGCTTTGGCCGTGCAGGAAAAGTGTATGTAATCCGTTGGGACTCCCATGCTTAACGTAGGGGTCTAGACGGATCACAAAATGCTGTGGAGTCATACCCTAACTTAGGAGGGAGCAGTTTTACTCTCCCTCTTAAGTTCCCACCTTGCTTGTGCAGATGATCTGTAAGGGTGGGAACTTAGGAAGGAGAGATAAGCCCCCCATACACCTTTAGATAACTCCATACAATTTCTTTAGATCTACCAACAACTATGTAGTGCCAGGTCCTCCCTGATAGAATACGTATTGATTGGAAGGTATATATCACTGCTATGTAGTGCTGGGTCCTCCCTGATAGAATACATAGTGATTAGAAGGTATATATCACTGCTATGTAGTGCCGGGTCCTCCCTGATAGAATACATAGTGATTGGAAGGTATATATCACTGCTATGTAGTGAAGAAAAGTTGATTGTATGGCAAGATTGTAAGGTGTATGGGGGGGCTTAAGTTTGTAGTGAGTAGGAAACAAGAATAAAAGAAAGTTAAAGCACAATTAAAACTTTCACAAAAAAAATTATGTGTTTCTTTCATCATTATGTGCTCATTAAATTAAATACAGTTATATTGTCACACTGAGATTTTGTAATTATTCCCCAGATTGTTCCTGTGTAAACTGTAAAAGCAATTCTCTCTACATGGCTTATTCTCAAAGACAAAGATCTGTATTATCATAGAAGACTGGAGACTGAACAAATACAATAATAAATACTGTAATGTAGGATAAGATAACATTTACAATCATTTTATTAGGCAGATCTCATCCTTCACTCTTTAGGAAGATTCATCATTTTACAGATCAGGAAGGTTTGTCACTTCTCATACAAGTAAAATGGACTGTGAAAGTCATGTGTTATACTTCCTAGATGTCACACCAAGTGGTCATCTATCTATCTATCTATCTATCTATCTATCTATCTATCTATCTATCTATCTATCTTTCTTTCTTTCTTTCTTTCTTTCTTTCTTTCTTTCTTTCTTTCTCTCCCATATCTATCTCATGTCTATCTCATGTCTATCTCATGTCTATCTATTTTGGTCAGAAAAGTTGTAGACTACTGACAGAGTTTACATAAATACTGATCTGGGGGGACAGCGGGAAAGAGGAGGAGGCAAGTAGGCTCAGTTTTAGGAGCAAGGGAGGTCAGAACGATGTGCAGGATGAGATGTTAAAGCTGTTAGGTCTTATATAATAATAATACTTGAGGACAGCGACAATCTCTTGAATTATATATAAACATAATATATACTAACATTGACTAATGGTTTACAAACACACGACCAACAGCTGATTGGACATCCCATATTGTGCCATTCGAGCCCACTCTTCATTTGTGAGGTCAGGTACTGATGTTGGCCAAGAAGATCTGGTTAATAAGCTCCACTAAGAAAATAATAAATGCTGTTCTGTTGCCCATGATACTAGTCTTCAATCTCTAAATATCTCTTTCTGCTTTCAAAATCTCATTCCTCTGACTGTTACTTTCCTTGCTGTGCCTTGTAGTACCATAGCGTGACATTTTGACTTTATTTGAGAGTTAATTGCAAATCACCTGAACATGATGCCATCACAAAAATTGGTGATGAGACCATATTCAGGGGCTTGGCAATAAATTCACAAAGTTAGCAAGTCACAAAAATCATCCATCTCTGACAGAAATTAGTCAGAGGAACCGCAGTGCGCAAAAGGTTACCGGGCATCTAGTATACCAGGAGATATGTCTGATGGTAGCAAGCTTGGCGCTTCTCTTTTTTTCTTTTTTCATTATTTTATATATTAGATTTAGATTTGCTTTTTTAGTTTCTTTTTAATATAACTATATTTATATATTCATAGTTCTACTCAAGTCTTTCCTTCGCATTGTTTTTTTCAGTTCAAGGTCTTCCCAATGAAATGCTCCAATCAAACCAAAGTTTCAGATTTTTTTCTTGTAGGTTTTTCCGTTTTGAAGGATGCTGGAATCTATTTCTTTGTTCTCATCTTCATTGTGTATATGGTATCTATAACTGCCAATGTGTTTGTTATTGTTATCATTGGAAATGAGCCACGCCTTCACAAGCCCATGTACTTTCTGATTGGTGCGCTTTCCTTTCTGGAAGTCTGGTATCCTTCAGTGACTGTCCCAAGATTGCTGTGGTCACTGCTCACAGAAGAAGAGTCAATCTCACAATCAGGATGCTTTACTCAGTTTTTCTTCCATTTCTCCTTTGGTGCTACCGAAAACTTTTTGCTGACCGTCATGGCCGTTGACCGATTTGTGGCCATCTGCAATCCCCTACACTATTCCATTATTATGAGCACCAACACTTGCATTCTGCTGTTATCGGGTTCTTGGCTATTTGGATTTATGGTGGTGGCCATTCCTTGTTTCCAAATTACGAAGCTAACTTTTTGCGGCTGTAACATAATTAATCACTACTACTGCGATTTTGCCCCAGTGATAAAGTTGTCGTGTTCCGAGACTTCTCATGTTGAAAAGATGGTTTTTGTTTTCTCTTGCTTCGTAATATTGGGGTGTTTTGTGATCATTATTGTGTCTTATATTTGGATTATAAAGACAACATTGGGCTTTTCTGTTCCATTCGGAAGGAGTAAGACATTTTCGACTTGTGCCTCCCATCTAATAGTTGTTGTAATATTTTATGCAACCACTATATTCATGTTTGTCAGACCCAAAACGGGCGACTTTTTATATTTAAATAAACTGATTTCTGTTGTACCCTCAATAATAACCCCCCTTTTGAATCCAATCATCTATACCTTGAGAAACAAAGAAGTCAAACGAGCCGTGTGGAAAACCACTAAAAAGTTTAAATATTACTCATAAGTATAAACACCGGTTTTCTGATTATTTAAAATGCTCTAAATTAATATTGTTTTTATATTTGTTTTTTTCTATGGTAAATAATTAAAGGCCCCCATACACCTTACAATCTTTCCATACAATTTCTGTACAGTCAACTTTTGTTCTACCAAAACCATGTAATATGAGGAGCTTTCCAATCTTTTCAATCACTATGTATTCTATCAGGGAGGCCACTATACTACACAATTGTTGGTAAATCTAATGGAGATTGTATGGATTGATCTTAAGGTGTATGGGGGGCTTTAGAGATATATAAAAGCAATAATATGACCAACTTGTGGAGAGACACATTTTACAATCTGGCATATGCCAACTTACCTATGAGCAGCTATTTACAAATGGGAGAAGAGATGAGGCTGTGTCACATCATTTTTTTATTGTAATGCGGAATGTTATTGTAAATACACAACTCATGCTATCTTAATAGCCCCAAATCACCCAGGTATTACACAGCTATTTACATATGATAGGATTCACATATATTCACAGCAACAGACTAAGCTCACAGCAGTAATAGCTGAGTGAGTTGATGCTATGCCAATTTAACGAATTGGGGAACAACGGATCCTTATGTACATTTGCCAACATCCCTATTTCTCTACAAATACAAACAATTGGTTGTCAAGTTAGACTGGTGAACCGTGGGGTGGCTGGTCCTGGAGACTTTCACGGCAGTAAAAAAAAGAGTAACTGGGATCTCCAAGTATGGGATGAAATAGACACTTAACTAAATATCAAAACAAAATCTTCCAAAAAATATCACTAAATACAGTACTAAAAATTGTTACATCATCATTGCTAGCATTTCATAAAGTCATTGGTCCAAGAGTTTCTCAACGCATTTTGCCCAATTGGGGCTATTTCGATAGTATGAGTTATGTGCAATTACATTCTGCATTGCAGTAATAAAATTATATGACAATTTACACCTCCCATATGAAAACAACTACTCATGGTTACGTTTTTGTGTTTAGAAATTGGGTACTGCTAGTGCTAATACAGTTAATATCGCACTCTTTGTGGTGTCCTTTTGGCTTGGAAGGGAATGGAACAAATACCTGACTTTTCTTCTTCTGTCCCGGAGGAATGAACCTATGACAGGTAGAAAAAGAGAATGGGTGATTTGAAAAAATTTTGAGGTCTTTAATAAATTAGGATGTGTTTATATTGTTTTATGTTAATGTTGTTTTTCCTTGAAATTTTGATTAATTTGCAACAAATTATGATGATGAGGTTTTTGTTCACATGACTAGTGTTAGGGTCTTCTTGAGACAGCTTTTCTTGGCGAAATGTGTTGGAGACAAACCAAGCACCAACAAGAACCTACTGAAATCCCACTGGGGTCCTTTATTTCTATGTAAGGGAGTTATGAATGATGTGCTCTATATTGTGGACCCTTCTTCCCTCTGAGTATAAGGAGTTGAAGTGCTTTTTTTATAGTTTATGATTTTTTTTCATTCTTATGTTGTAATAAAATAAAATTTTTTTTTATATTATGTTAATGTTTTAAGTTTATATTTGACCAACATAAAAGTACTTACTATTGAGTTTAATCTAACGGCAGTACTGTATAATCATCACTAGGTGGTGATATATATTAATGTTTGTTTTTAATGCTGATATATCCGGAGGCTTGTGAAGATGGTGCTACCCTATCACTGCCAAACATCATTGTTGGGAAGAGGAGCTGCAATGGTCAATCATGATTACCTGATTACAGGTATTTTTTATTGTTGTTTAATGGATTGTCACTATAATGCAGGGGGGGTGGTTTGATTTAAGGCTCCCGGTAGTTCATTAGGTGAGTAGTGATGAGTGGCATAGGCAACATTCGTATTCGCGGCATGCCGCGAATTTTATGGAAAACATTCGGAAAATATTTGCATTCGGCAATATTCGTGTTTTTTTTTTTTTATTGCGAATTTCGTGTGCGCAATATATGTTGAACATGGCGCAAATTTGTGTGCGAATTTTCAAAAGTGACGATTTTTGCAATATTCGCATCAACCCAATATTTGATTTAAAAACTGTTGATGGTGCTGCTCTTGTTGCAGCCTTCCCATTCGTCCACTTGCATTGAGAGGCATGTGTAATGGGAAAAAAATACAGAATATCCAGAATTGCGAATATTCTGCAATATATTCACCATCTTCGCGAATTTCCGAATTGCCGATATTCGCGATTAATATTCGGAATCCGAATATTCGCGATCATCACTATAGGTGAGTACACATTTAGGTCCCCATTATAAAGAACAAAATGCAAAAAAATTAGACATTAACCATAGTACATTCATCAAAATTCCATTTTATATATTTTTTTCGTAAATCCCATTTTTTTAATTTTTTTAAGTTTAACAGAATTTTATTGAAGAATTCAGACCATATATGAAGAGTGACAACATTTACAATAAATCCTTTATACAAAATAAATACATAAATTGACATTTGTTCAATGATTTTTGTCTCCAGCAGCTCATTAACCTAAACTCTTTCAATTTCTAACGTTGATAAAATATTTTTCACTTTCCATTAGATTCCATGGTTTATACAATTATATATGTACAAGCAATTTGAGTAACACATTCCCCTTTATATCACATTATTTAGTTTACCTGCAGTAAGTGTCTGGTAAAAGTTACCGTATAAAGTTACCGAGTATAAGCCAATCTTGGTGCCACAACCTCAATAAAGTTAAGAGAACACAGGGTTATTGTTATTACACGATGGGTTTTTAAGGCAATTCTTATGATTCAAACATAAAAATAAAATTCCATTTTTAAAAGCCTTTTAGTATTATTATTATTTTTGGGACCAATACATGGAATGGAAACCTATTTTCATGTTTGAATCTTAAGTACTAATGGTTTACAACTTCTCCAGTAGTAATTGCGGACAGTTTGGTCTTTTCTTCCCCCGGCAAACAGTACGGATGTTCGACCTACCCCGTTCACCGGCGGAAGAAGGCTGTTATTCTTACGCTGGCCGGATCAGACGCAGAAAGTCAAAGAATTTTTTCACCAGAGATCGGGTAGTGAACCCAGTCTCTAGTGAATGAAAACCGGCTTTAACGGGAAGTGACATCAGTGATGTCACGTCCGGATATCGAAACCGGGAACTGTGCGAACAGGCAGGGAATTTCAATCTCCCCGCGAACAGGTGGGCGTTGGACATTTTTAAAAGTCCGATCCGCCTGTTCGCTGACAGACCTGGCTGAAGTTTGGCCATCACTATTCTCCAGCAAAGATTAAAAAATGGTCCACTAGATCCTGTGTATAAGCCGAAGGGGGTTTTCTTCCATCCTCCATTATCGGTATCTGGTACTATGGGGTAAAGGGGGTTGAGCCAACTCCACAATATGCTGCCGTGAGAGCAACCGTGAGAGCAGTGGTTCTCAACCTGTGGGACCGGAACCCCTTGGGGGTTGAACTACCATTTTACAGGGGTTGCAGAAGTTAGGAGGAAGAGTAAAAAACCCCTCCGTCCTTACCTATGGCATTACAGTACCCTCCTTACTTCCCACCCTGCACATCATTTGTACAAGCCAGGTGGAACAATAGGAGGGAGGGGACATTTCACTTACCTGAACATAACAAAGTGACATTGCAGGGTGCTAGTTCTGGTATTCAGAACACAGAAGTAACACTCTACACTGGCACTTCACCATTCCAAATACAGGAAGTGACACTTTGAGACGTCACTTCCGGGGTCGCGGATCTAAAAAGGTTGAGAACCACTGCTTTAGAGGGATTTGTTTGAATTAAAATAATGTGTGCTTTAGCCACCTATGTGCTCATTCTTCTTCATTAAAATGGATCAACTTATAAAGAAAAAATATTCTTCCATAACATTAATATCATGCATAAAACATACCTGTGAAGCAACTCAACAAACTATATAGCACTTGATTTTATTTTCTTTTTGTATTTCAATTTGCTCAAATATAATAAAATTTTAATAAAATAAAAAAAAAGAAAATTTTCAGAAAGTGCATAAAGCAATGCTTAGTAGTCTTTATTTATTCTTTGGGGGTGATTATTTTGTACAATTTTAGTAGCTGTCGTTTATGTAATGGATTTGGTTGTATTTGGATGGGGGAATTGAATGCTCTTGGGTCGGATGTAATACCACAGAGGATGTTGGTGTATAATACAGGTACCTATTAAAAAGGACCTTGTTGTATATCAGTTGCATTATCACTCCTCCTGAGGTTCATTAGTGTTGAGGTGCTGTGGTATGTAGTCTGCCTTTATATTTATCCAGTTGTAATAAAATATTAGTCACATTAAATCAGTAGTTTAATTCGAATATTCCTGATCCATTGCAAAGTTTTTTGGCTTCCTGCTCTTCTACTGGACCAGCATGTCTCTTGTCTCCTATATTTGTCTTTTATCATGTTATTGAAAAGTAACTACCATTTATTGGGGAAAAGGTATCATATCCTTTTCTTTACTGTTATTATCACATGGGATGTTGTCATTGATATGACTCTGGGAACAATTTTGGAGGGCTTTGTACTGATTTCATGGCCTAGGTATGTCCCTGCATAACATGGGTGTCATACTTAGAGAGGACCAAAATCAAAAACTTGGACAAAGTCACAGGCCAACCTAAATATTATTTGAAAAAATGTAGTGAAGTTTTTTTTTCTCCTTAGCAGACCCTGAACTTTTTCATATTGAAACAAACCTAGGTTTTGCCTAAATGTTGAATCTGGGACAAGTAAAATTTGATACTATAACACATGTGACATCAAATGTCAAATACAAGACATCTGTGCCATTCATTTTTAAAATGAAATTGAAAAAACAAACAAATGGGTACACTTAGGGCAAGATATGGCATCCAGGCCAAAGTTTGACACCCCAATGGTAAACTGAGAGCCAGATATGGCGCCCAGGCCAAAGTTTGACACCTCAATGGTACACTGAGGGCCAGATATAGCGCCCAGGCCGGAGTTTGACACCCCACGGGTAGACTGAGAGCCAGATATGGCATCCCTGCTGTAGGGATTATTTACAGACCAGATGATGTCCCCTGGATGTGAATTATCACTTAACTTAGAGAATTTTGATGTACACCTGTCCATCTGTTCTTCAGTGAAAGTTGCCTTTAAACTAAAATTCTTGTTTCACCCAAGTTGTGTCTCACCATAAACCATACACTTGGATGGCTACAATTACCAAGCCAAGCACTTAGATTCACTTAGATTTTAAAACATTACTTTGACCGATTTGTGGCCATCTGCAATCCCCTACACTATTTTATTATTATGAGCACCAGCACTTGCATTCTGCTGTTATGGGGTTCTTGGTTATTTAAATTTATGGTGGTGGCCATTGATTTGGACAATTAAGATACAGACATCCAGAGCACATACCTCCAATATGTTTCTATCTCAGAAAGGCCGTGTTTTACCATAACTGACCTGTAAAAATAGCTTACAGTTCATATAACTTCTTCAAAATAATTGTGTAAACAAAAATGGTGTGAGGGACAATGTAAAATGAGAGAGAACTTGTAGATGGTACAGCCTACAACTTATTAGGTAGCTATAGTACTTGCATGTAGTGGCATCATTAGCCTGGTGCTAGGAGGGGGACTTGGGGTGGGGTATGAAGTTAGAGGAGGAATGTTTAACATCAAACTTTCCAACCAATCTTTCTGAAGAACCAAAGCTGCAATTTCAGAGTGACAGCAGTCTTTGTTTTGCCAACATTCCACCCTTTTGAATGGCACAGTCCTGAGTGCCAATGGTTCTGCTCATACCAGTACCTCCCCTGCATCCCTGGTTACACATATCCATAAATCCTTAGAATACCTTTACATGTGGGGTGTGATTAATGTGTGTCGAGGGCTAAGCACAGTCAAATTAAAAATTTCAGGAGTATGTGATTGTGATCTGCCCCTGCTGTGTGTACATGTATATACAGTATATATATGTACAACATTGACACAACATTTGACATCCATATTACTGCCAGCATGCCGTCTATTCCACACACACCATGGATTACTGGTGCCACCAAATCTAGTGACACCACTGCTTGTATGGGATGAATAGTGAAACAATAACTCAATAACGCTCACCTTGATGGTCTGCTCTTATTTGTCACAACTTTGCTTACAGGAAAAATGTTGCCAATGCTTCGGCAAAACACAACTTCCATCACGGAATTTCAGCTTTTAGGTTTCTCGCTGTTGAACGAGGTAGGATTGTGCCTATTTGTCCTTGTTTCTGTCGTTTACATTGTGACGATCACAGCCAATATCTTCATCATCTTTGTCATTGTCACCCAACCACGTCTTCACAAGCCCATGTACTTCTTTATTGGTGCACTTTCCTTTATAGAGATCTGGTATCCCACCGTCACCGTTCCCACCCTGCTGTGGGCCTTGCTAACCAGGAAAACATTCATTTCTGTGGCAGGTTGCATGTCTCAGTTCTATTTCCACTTTTCATTAGGTACGACGGAGAGTTTCCTTCTGACGGTCATGTCCTACGACCGCTATGTAGCTATCTGCAACCCTTTACACTATTTCCTAATCATGAGTCCGAGGACGTGTAAGAATCTGCTTCTCAGTTGCGGGGCTGGAGGCTTCATTGTTATTGTTGTGCTATGTTTACAGGTCTCCAATCTTTCCTATTGTAATGGGAACGAGCTCGACCACTATTACTGTGACTTTGCAGCACTCGTCAATTTATCGTGCAGTAACACGTCCAGCGTAGAAATGTTATTTTTCATATCTGCTTGTTTCGTGATATTAGGCTGTTTTCTGCTAATTGTTATGTCCTATGTTCAAATTATCAGAACTACAATGTCATTCCCAACTTCTACTGGCAGACGTAGGACATTCTCCACGTGTGCATCTCATCTGATTGTGGTTTGTCTGTTTTACGGCACTAATATATTCATGTTTGTACGGCCTACTGCTGCGGATGCTTTGCATTTGAACAAATCTGTGTCAATCATTCCTTCTATAGTCACCCCTCTGCTGAACCCCATTATTTACACCTTACGAAATCAAGAAGTGAAAGAGGCCGCGAAGAAAGCAGTTCAAAGGCTGAATTTTTAGCATATATTTTTTGACTCTCAAAGAATGAGCCCACCAATCGCTTGGTGTGCGTTCCCACCAATCGCTCGGTGGTTGCTCGCCCGAAAAATGGGTGTGCTCACCTGGCTGGATCGACAAGAAATTTCCAGCATGTCGGTTTGCGCGGTGATCCGACATGTTGGTAAATTTCAGGCCGATCCCATTACTTTCAATGGGGTCAACAGTCCACATCCAAAGTAATGTCTGGCAACAACTGGTGCCAGCTGATACTCTGAGGATGTTTAGAAAAATGTAAAATGTGAAAAAAAAATGTTCTTTAGTAAAAATGTTCTAAGATTAAAATGATCACACTTTCTATTACTGTATTTTTCAGACTATAAGACGCACTGGACCATAAGACGCACCCAGTTTTTAGAGCAGAAAACCAGAAAAAAAATATTTAAAACATTTTCACATCAATTGGGTAATGCAATGGATTGAATATATGCACTATTCAATTCAGCCAGTAGATGTCACTAGCAGCAGTACACACTCACACGCACAGCACATGATGTCACCTCTTCACTGATTAGAAGAGGGGGGCAGGAGGCTGCCCAGTCCTCTGCTTTCCCTCTGCCGATCTTGCTGTCTCTGTGTCCTTGGGAGCTGCAGAGTGATTGCCATTTCCACGGACAGAAGAGAGGGAAAGATGCCAGTTCATCTATTCCTCTCTTCATTGCTTATGCCAGCAGGGCTCTGGGCTCTGTTGGCATAAGCATATATACAGTTCAGATGGGAGATCCGGACACTGGCCGGCATCTCACATCTGACAGCTCCTCCAGCTCCCCAGCTAATCTCCTTGCCGAAAGCTGTCGGGAAACCAAGGCGCGACCACAGAATTTCTGAACATTTTAAAAAGATTTTTAGACACATTACAAAAAAAGTGAGACTGTAGAATGTGTAGTTTTGGAATAAAGCATGATTCAAATAATGTCGGGATTTTTACATAAGGAAAAATGAAAAACATTAAAAACACATATGCTAAGGTCATGTTTTTATTTTTTTTTTAAATGTGTCTAAGTCTTTTTAAAATGTTCAGAAATTTTGAAATTTGGCAGACTCGAACATGGAGTGCTTGTCCGAATAGCGCCATGCTCCGAGTATAGAGATGCTGGAACCGAACACATGTTAAGCTGAGCATGCTCGCTCATCGCTAATCGTAAACCCTGAGGCGTTTGAATGACTATTTTACTGGGGTCTCCGCGTTCCCTGAAAAGCATTAGAGCTGTTGCAGACAAGCAGCGGCACTGATAACTGATTTTCCCACACCGCTGGTGGAGATTTGCCAGGTGAAATAGGAGAGGGGGAAATTATACTTTTGCAATGTGAACATGACACTCCACACCGGCACTTCCTTGTTCCAAATACCGGAAGTGACATTGTGAAATCCTAGATAATGGATAATTCAAGTAGACACTTTTCTTATTACTGTATATACTCGAGTATAAGCCGACCCGAATATAAGCCAAGGTAACCAATTTTAGAAAAAAAACGGAAAAACTGAATGACTCGAGTATAACTCTAGGGAGGGAAATGCAGCAACTAAGGCAAAGAAACACACAGCAAATGTACTTTTGTTTTGAGGTGTAATTATTTAACTTAGCAGACTTGTAAGTTAATTACAAAGCCCCTGAACATGATATCGTCACTAGAATAGCTGGGGAAGTAGAGAAGGGATGTGGGAACATTGTAAAGAAAAAAGTATTGTTCTAACATATCAAGTTTTTGCACAAAATAAGTTCAAATTTTATTTGACTTTGAACCTAATTCATGCAAAAACTTCATACACTAGAGCAATAATTTTTTTTCCAAATGTTCCCAGAACCCTTTTCTACATCTCCAGCAAATTTGGAGGTGATACCATGTTCAGGGGCTTTACAATTCACTCATAAATTCCACCTACAAAATGCAGCGATTTTCATTTCTTTACCCGAATATAAGCCGAATTTCATTTTTTGAGCACATTTCAGGTGCTGAAAAATTTGGCTTATATTCGAGTATTTACAGTACCTACCTCTAGCCCTCATTGTGCAGAAAGCTATAGGGGTAAGGGTGAAATTAAATTGAAATGCATTAGAAGAACCTTTGTTTGAAAAACAAGAACTAGAATTAATTTCTCTTGCCTGGTTGTCTGTACTTTTGAAGCTCTGCATATAATGTGGAACCACATACTTCCCCCAATACCACATTTTATCACAAATTTCAACTAGAGCTGATAAAAGAAAAATAACATTGTTTGCTAGTTTTACATTCAGCAATATGGTGCTTTTCATCAACCTTTTGCCATGTTATTTTGTTAACAGCATATTCGAACATTTCCTAGTTCCAATGGAGAGCATACACCTTTAGATTTCTCTGTCAGATTTCCTTTAGATCTTCTTTTGTTTTACCAAAACCATGTAATATGAGGGACTTTCTAAACCATCAAGTCTACCTGTGTCCAATCGCAGAGAACCCGGCACTACATAGTTGTTGGTAGATCTAGAGGGTATCTGACAGAGAGATCTAAAGGTGTATGGCCAGCTTAAGTCACCGAATAAATTTAATTGACTGGAAATGGAATGAAATCAGAACAGTGCTGGTAGGAAAGCATCTAAAGTACATTTGTAACTTATGAGTTAATCATGTCCTTCTATCCTTGTGTCCTTATGAGTTAATCATGTCCATGTCCTTGTATTGTAACCAGTATTCTTATTGGATTCTCATGTTCAAGAAGAGGTTGGAGACTCCATAAAGCTGGGAATAGACGGTACAATTTACCTATCTTTTCCTATCTATTCCTTATCCGATTCTCTGCACTAGGAGCGGCGTGATGACGTCATCACGCCCGCCTGCTAGTGCCGAGAATCGGCCAGCTCTCTGCATCTGCAGCTTATTACTTCGACTGGGGGCAGCCGTCCCTAGCCGAACTAATGGGATCGGGCTAAAATTTACCGTCCTGTTGGATCGCACACGGCTGGTTTTAGTCCAATCCCTGTCAGTTGCATCCTCCAATTCCTGCACGACCCGTTCCTTAAGGGATGCGGGAGCGCGCACGGCATCGGAACCGGGAATCGGATCGTGCAGGAATTGGTACATGTATGCCCAGCTTTAGAATTTTTTTTTTTGTAATAGGTAACAACATCAATCAATTTTACAAATCATAGATACTTAGGTTTACCAGTATCCGCCCATTACAGGAATATTATCTTTAGTCCCCTTTAAATATTGGGTTTTTACAACCTGTATGGAGATAATACATGTACATGCATCATTCAGAAAAGAAAATTTTACATTTTATATAAGATTATAATTTCTTTTTAACTGTGGTCCAAGCTGTTCAGATAAAGTAGAAGTGCTAGAGGCCTAGTCAATCTATATATCTAAGATTATACAATGGTTATCTTAAATCACATTTATGTTCCTTTCCATGTTGCTGATTGGTACTGTCTGATGCTATTTTTCTCTGGTCCATTTAAGTTACACTGGTCATACATGGTCCCATTTTTTTTGTTAAATCAATGATTTAATGCAATGTTTAAATATAGAATGGAGAATAAATAAAAAAAAAGATTGGTCAGGTAAAACATATCTGTTGATTGTACAAGTATCTGATGGGCTTTTTTGTTTGAATCCGATTCCAATGCATATACTACTCCTTACTATAATAACTACTCTGGCCAAAATCAGGGCCATTTACTGAAAAGGGTATTATTGAGTCAGACAACTTCCTAAATATATAATAAAACATATTTCGTTGATACAACCATTAAAACTCCATTGTTAAAAATGAGTGTGTTGTATTACACATCACACGTAGTCATCAGATCACCACTGTTACAGTTAAAAACCTGTGTTTGTTACATGCAATGATTTCACGTTTCGGCGTTTCCGCTGCTTTGTCAAGACCTGCTAAACGTGACATTTTACACAGGAACAGCTTTTTGCATCCTAATACGAGAATAACACTTGTAATTATCTTTTTAACAATAATTGTGCATTATGCTATAGAGTAGTTTTTAATAACAATTTTTGTTTTATTAATGTGGCTATTACACACCAAAAAATAGGAGGATATAAAAATACAAAGCATAGGTATCATATGTGCCATTACCCACCTCACAGTGACAAATTAATCTCAATGTTCAGTGGGCTCAGCAGCACCCCACAAGAAATCACCGAAATAGTGGGAGAACCTCCCAGAGGATGACGTTAGAGGTCGGGTTAATTGCAAAGCCCCTCAGCATGGTATAATCACCAAACTTGCTGGGGATGTAGAGAAGGGTTGGGGGTATACTACACACAAAAAAAAACAAGTATTGTGCTAACACAAATAGTTTTTGCAATAAGTTCAATTCGAGTAAAAAAATTTCAAATCGAAATTTT
Organism: Ptychadena robeensis; assembly: GCA_036250615.1. Taxonomy (NCBI): domain Eukaryota; kingdom Metazoa; phylum Chordata; class Amphibia; order Anura; family Ptychadenidae; genus Ptychadena; species Ptychadena robeensis. The sequence continues at coordinate 68,829,873 of CM070040.1, read as the reverse complement.
GACTTTGAATTTGGACTTAATTTATGCAAAAACTACATGTGCTAGAGCAAATTTTTTTTTTTTCAAATGTTCCCATAACCCTTTTCTACATCTCCAGTAATTTTAGTCATGATACCATTTTCAGAGGCTTTGCAATCAGCTCACAAACCAGCTAGTCCAAAAATTCGACCATCACTAAATGACGTTACAACAGTAAGGGACTGCTACCTTTGCCAGTCGTGAAAGTATAACCATTCACCATAAATGAGACAAATGAAGGCATTTATGTTTTCTTTATGTTTTTCAAATTCTCAGCACTATGACAGTTTGGTCATATAAAGGTGCATGGATCTGATTATGACTAGGGGTGTCAAACTAAAATACACAGAGTAGGCCAAAATGTAAAACCTGGACAAAGTAGGGAGCCAAGCTTCCTATTGATAGGAAAAATGTGTACAAATTATGAAGTTTTTTCTTCTCAAAAACAAAAATGAACCATTTCATATTGGAATCAAACAAATATTACTTAAACATTGAATATGGAACAAGTAAAGTATAATACTATAACACTTGTGATATCAAATGTCAAATAAAAAAGCAACCGTGGCATTCATTTCTTAAATTCAGTTTTTTATTTTATCTAACAGGCCAAATGTAATTATACTCTGCCAGATTTGTCCCCCAAGCCTGAGTTTGGCACCCTGCCCTAGACTGAACTGTGCTCTGATCTGATTGGATTACAAATAAATATATATATATTTTTTTTATATATATACAGTGGTCAAATCACATCCTTTAACCTCGCTAGCGATCTTGCAAGGTCCAGATTTCTGTACCAAAAGCGCACCATAGACTCGAAGGGAATTTGTTTTTGTGTTGTAGGCCTGTAACTTCCAAAAATATGTCCGTATAAGTGTCTTGTAGACATGCTGAATATAATAATGTTTGAAACACACAATTATTATTAAAAAAAAAGTACATAAAAAAATGTATCATTTGAATGATAAAATCTCTTGAATAATTTGGTATGGAAGATTTCAAAACAGTATTTATGTTTGTTTATTATAACATTTTTATTACAATTGAAAATTGTTTTGTTTTTTGTTTTATTTGAATTGTATTGGATACAGTTATCACTGTATCCAATACAGTGGCAAAGGGTTAATTTCAAAGAGCACATGTGGAGATGACACTGGGGGTGACTTTCCACATGTGGTCTTTGAAGATAGCCCAATTTGCATATGAATGTCCCACGGACATTCATATGCAAATTGAGCTGGGAGAGGGGTGACGTGGCGAAGCCAGCTTAGAGCATCCCCCGGGACAGCACAGAACAGTGAGTGTGTGCTGCTGCTGGGGGATGTGAGCTTAGCTGGACGGCTGCATCTTCTCAGCTGCAACACTGACATGAAAGTGCAGGACAAGATGCAGCCGTCAGAAGCGCTAGGGAGGTTAAAGATAGATGTACATATATACAGCCACCTTGAAACCCATCTGCTGCCAAAACAATTGTAACCTTAATGCAAGACTCTTTCCATATCCCTGAGCATTGCTTTACTGTCATCTTCAGTGGCATCCAATGCAATAATACTGATAATTTAGTAAACAATCTCCGGTAATGCAGTAAATATATATATTCCTTTTTGGCTGCATGGCCAAGGAATCATAATCAATGGACTTCTTCAATGTAAAGCACATTAACCTCCCACTTCAGCCTAGTTGTAAATGGGCCCTTTAAAATTTGTTAGAGTCTTGAAACATAATGAAGCAACATGACCAAAGACAACAAATAAATGAAACATATTACATCGAATCACCGACATCACATAGAAGAAGCACTTTCTCTGCTCATGAGACGGCCACGTATCATGGAAGATCCACGTCTAGACATCTCACTTTGAAACTCTGATGCAGTGAAAAAATAGAGAATGGGGTTCAGGCAACAGTTTATACTGGCCAGGCTAATAGAAATGGGATGAAGAGTCAAGATAATTTGCCGTGCTGTACAGTTTTGGATGGCATTTGTACTGACCATTGAGTAGAAGAAGAAACTGATATGGTACGGGGTGAAGCAAATAAAGAACACGCAAGCACATGTTATGACAAGCCGAAGAGCTTTGTTCTTTTCTTTCTTGTTCACGCACTGTAGGGAATCCATCTTCAGATGTTTCCTTGTTTTTAAAGAACTATATAAAATGACAGTCATTGGAAAAATAAAGCCTAGCAGTTCGGCAAAAATGAGCATGCCAGACATGGTGGCGATGCTAACCTGACTATTACCCAGATCAGCAAAACAACTGGTGGAGTTTTTATCTCCAGAGCTCCTGAATATTGGAAGCGGCAAACATGCAGTGCCAACCAATATCCAGACGCATATACTGATTCCAATATCATATCTCCTTTTCCAGTCTTTGGCTTTGAAAGGATTCGCGGTGAAGACACACCTCTGGACGCTGATGAGCGTTAAGAAGAAAATACTTGCGTACATATTCAGATACTTAAGATAAAAGCAGAACAAGCAGGCAAAGTGTTTGAATGGCCACGAGTGGTTTATGTAGTAATAAATCCGTAGAGGCAGCGACAGCACGTGGGCCAGGTCGGCGGTTGCTAAATTGATCATAAAAATGATGGCCTTGTTTTTCTTGTTGATAAAACTTCGGAGAACCCATAGAGCAACACTGTTAGCGATCAAGCCGGGTATGAAAATGACTACATATGTAACCGCATACAGGGTATGCTGAAATTCCAATGGTAGGCTGCAGTTTGAGAAGTTTCCACTTGGCATCCTCTTTTCTTGTGGCGGAAGATGTGATGTCCTGAATTTCTGTAGAAAACATAACAATAGATTTAGAACTTGATCTGTTAGCTCCTGTAGTTTCTACATACTGTATATTGTTCAAGTGATACCGTGTATTGGCTAACAGAAGTCATAAGAGAAACAAGCTTTTAGGATGTCTCAGATCCATTCTTTAGGTTTAAAGTGGACCTACCACCAGAAATCTATGCTTTCATGAATGGCACTAGAAGTGCTAATAATAGGGAGGAATGCAGTGATAAAACCCAAAAACTTTCCTGTAATGACCAATTTTATAAGATAACCCCACAGCTCTCCTCACTTCCTGGTTCGCTGAAGGCAACACATGAAACTGGGGTGCAATATCGTGGGTGGCCACTGGGGAAATTCAGTGATCTTCTATGGGAATTTTCAAAGATCACTGAGAAAACAAGGCTTCCTGTGACGTGCTGCCTTTCTCTGCCTAAAGTGAAACAGGAAGTGAGAAGAGCTGTGGGATTATCTTCTTAAATTGGTCATTACAGGTAAGTTTTTGTGCATTTTCACTGCAGTCCTCCCTATTATTGGCACTTTTAGTGCCATTCATGAAAACATAGATTCCTGGTGGTAGGTCCGCTTTAATACAATTCTGTTTTTTTGAAACTAGCATTTATACACAAACTAACAAGGTCTAAATACTTTAACAAAAGCAAGTTTTGTCTTGACACACATGACTGATGGAGGTGAGCCTTGAGGGATTAGATTTTCCTTTTTGCATGTGTATTTAGTTTTGTGTATCAATGTGAATTTCAAAAACCAAAATTTTATCAAGCCTGAAGAAGGGATCTGCAACATCCTGAAAGCTTGCTTCTCTAATGACTTCAGTTAGTCAATAAACAATATCACTTGAACTCCAAACTTGCTGTATTTATAGATGGCTAAAGTCTCCCATACACCTTTAGATTACTCCATACAATTTCTTTTAGATCTACCAACAACTATGTAGTGCCGGGTCCTCCCCGATAGAATACATAGTGATTGGAAGGTGTATATCACTGCTATGTAGTGTTGGATCCTCCCTGATAGAATACATAGTGATTGGAAGGTATATATCACTGCTATGTAGTGCCGGGTCCTCCCTGATAGAATACATAGTGATTGGAAGGTATATATCACTGCTATGTAGTGCCGGGTCCTCCCTGATAGAATACATAGTGATTGGAATGTATATATCACTGCTATGTAGTGCTAGGTCCTCCCTGATAGAATACATAATGATTGGAAGGTATATATCACTGCTATGTAGTGCCGGGTCCTCCATGGTTTTGGTACAAGAAAAGTGTAAGGTGTATGCAGGCCTTAAGTTTTATCTTCGTGAGAAATGTTTTGACCACACAAGCCGTCTTATCTTTGTTTTGGTAATATTACAGGAAAGTGTCACACACTGCTGTTGTCACATCATCACAACAAAAATTTCACAACGACCTCAATTGATTGATTAGATAAAATGAATAAGAAACATTAACATCACCATTAGAACTGTTTATATTTCTGTAAATAAAAATCCCAATTTTCCATCACAATACAATCAAATTGGAGTATCTATTCATTGGTGTTATGGCACTCACACTCTCTCATACTGCTTATTGGAAGTTCAGCAAGGCGCCTCATGGCAAAGAACTCTCTGAAGTATCTGAAAAAAAGAATGTTGCTCCACATAAAGATGGCCTAGGCCAGTGGTTCCCAAACTGGGGGGGGGGGGGG
>CM070040.1:68761833-68784225 GCA_036250615.1 Ptychadena robeensis | reverse complement strand
CCCCCCCCCCGCACTTCCTGCCTGAAGGTACTGGCAGTCTCTGTGCTGAAATGAGTGCTAACGATTTCCGGTGGTTTCCGCTTCATGATTGGAATCGCGCAGCATCGCTATAGTGGGAACATAGCCTATGAGAGGTTGCTCTGCTACAGATCTCAATGTGACCGCACACACATTTAATCCCAGAAATAATGGCTACCAAGGCAAAAAGAGATGATTAATCTAAACCATAAGGGACATAGACAACAATAGAAAATGCATAGGGTTTCTAACCCCTCACCACTCCATCCAATTTAAAAAAAAGACAGTCTAAAGACCCCGATACATCTAGATTTTCCTTTCAATGGAGATTTTATGGATCAGGGAAATCGGTGATTGATTGTAATCTATGCCAATTGTAGTAACAGATATTTGATTGAATTTTTTTGGATCGACTGAAAGCGGAATTTAATTAAGGTTCAATTTCAATACAACCCATTAAAATTTCCAGCATGTCCAATCATTTTTTGATCGAAAATGTTCCCAATTTTGTAGGTCGATCTAACCATGTGGGCTGCCATAGAGTTTCAAACAACCAATAAAAAAATGTATTGAATTAAGTTGATTGAACGACAAATCTAGACGTGTATGGGGGCCTTTAAGGTAGCTCGATTATTTATCAATTTGATAATTTTGCGCAATTGAAAACAGTTTGGACATCAGTGGATTGTACCACCACACCGTGTGATCCATTCACAACCAATCGATTCCTTATAGCCAATATTTATTGAATATATCGGCAATTTGAATATTCAAGCTCAACACTACTATGGAGCATGCTAACAGGTTTGGAATCAATCGGTTAGGAATCTTTTGCACTGTGTGGAGGATAAACCATCGCTGTTCAACTTGCTTTTGCTTTGGAATCATGGTATCTGCACCTTCTGGTTCGTCTTGGTCTCCTGTGTGTTTTACAAGTTTAACTGGAAGATCAGCAATATCATTTTCACCTAGGTGGCTTGAGTGAATGGAAAGTGGGGGCATAGCACATTTAATCCCATTGGATAATCGGTTAATCCTGTTACTTCAATTTACAACTGTACATTCATATTTAGCCCTAATTGTTCCTCTTAAATCTGTGGTTCGCAGTCTAAAGGCTGCCATACACACCCCGATTGTGTGCAGGCAGACCAGTCCCGATATTCACCGGGATGCTAACGTGATGACGTTATCACGTTAACACCCCAGTGCATTATGGGGCCCCTCCAGTCGGCTGGGCACCCTTTGTGTGCCCAATGAAGACGCCATCTTCATTGCAGCTTATGGCATCGGCTTTCATCGGCTCGTGCCGGCCAGAGATTATCGGACATGTCCGTTCTCTGGCCGGCCGAGCTGTGGGCACATGCCGATAAGCGGCCGATTTTTAACCTGACCGACGGCGCGAGCGCGCACGCCCGTCGGTCAGATTAAAAATCGGCTGCTTATTGGCATGTGTATGGCTAGCATTATTTAGATCTGCAACCCCAGAACAGATGTCACAAATTGTCACTTCCTGTATTTGGAGCGTGGACATTAGAGTAACACGTTCACATTTCAAATATCGAAAGTGATCAGGTAAGTTATGTCCCTCCTATTTTCTCACTCTGCTTATGCAGATGTGTGGGGTGGGATGTTAGGAGGGAGATTAGCCTGGAGGGAGGAGTTGTTGCACTCCTTTCTCAGCCGGCATGTTGGCATAAGCACTGCTGCTCGTTAGCAGTAGCTCTTATGCTTTCCACGAATGCGGTTACCCCTGTGAAATTGTTGTCTGACCCCAGGGGGGTACCGACCCACAGGTTAGCTTAAGCTAGGCATTCGTGGTTCAATTTTAGCATCGCTCTTTGATTAGATTCTTAGATCTTGATCTTTTCATCGGACACCGATGGTAATCAAATCCAAAGTAGTACCACATGGAAGGTTCAATCGCTATACGACCAAAGTCAAAGATTTTCGTTTCGATCAAACACAGGAAAGAGTCATATATAAATGTGTTCATCGAATACAATCGGTCCAACCAACAAAATGTTACCATTTTTGTTCCATCAATGTACAATCTATAAATATTTTCCAACATGTCCGATCACTGTTCAATCGATGTTTTGATTGTTACCGAACATTTTACAAACTGTGTGTGCAGTATATAATTTAAGTTCGATCGACTTAAAATGATAAAAGTTTACATCAATCGAACGCTTAAATGGAACAGTGTATGACCAGCTTTAGATGATCTCTTAAAACCTACATGTGATAGGTGATTTAGGAAAAGGTTAAAGTTATGCTAGCCATACACATGCCGATAAGCGGCCGATTTTTAACCTGACCGACGGGCGTGTGCGCTCGCGCCGTCGTTCAGGTTAAAAATCTGCCGCTATTCGGCATGTGCCCACATGGGGCGACAGATCCCTGTCGCCCCACTGCTCAGCCGGCCAGAGAACGGACATGTCCAATAATCTCTGGCCGATGGGAGCCGAGGGCATTAGCTTCAATGAAGACCAGCGTCTTCATTGAAGCTAATGCCGGCACACGGATGACTGAAGGGGCCCCATAATGCACCAGGGTGCAAACGTGATGATGTCATCACGTTTGCATCCTGGTGCAGATCGGGACTGGTCTGCCTGCACCCATCGGGGTGTGTATGGCTAGCATTAAACGGACATACCTAAAAAAAAATGTATTGTCTGCTTTGTCTAAAGCCGGCCATACACCTTCAGATCTCTCTGTCAGATATCCTTTAGATCTACCAACAACTATGTAGTGCTGGGTCCTCTGCGATTTAACACAGGTAGACTTGATGGTTTAAAAAGTCCCTCATATGACATGGTTTTGGTAAAACAAAAGAAGATCTAAAGAAATCTAAAGGTGTATGGCCAGCTTTAGTTAATTATCTGAATGATTTTGGGTTGCGGGAAGAAACCCACACAACTGCAAGGCATGGCTAGCCATGAACTTTTAGATATAATGGGATTATTTGCTATTATTTGTATAGAAGTCATCTTTGGTTAGGAGTACACACATATATGGACTAACAAAGGCTTATCAAACTAAATTCGATATGCCAAAAAATCTTATAATAGAACAATCTTGATTTGTGCGTTCCATTGAGTCATCTGTATTTTTTTTTGCACACTTGGCTTCCATTTCAGGAAGTTCTGTTGTCAAGATCCTAAAGGACACAGCAGGAAGTAAACAGAGCATGACCGATCAATTCAAGTTTTAGAGAATGAGATCATCAATAAATTTTGCTTCAAAAATGAAATAATCTTTATCTGTGGTGACCTAATTCTGTTATTGCTTTTGACATTCACAAGATTTTTAACTGGGGAATTATTTATACAGAAACATGATCAAGCCAGTAACTGAACAGGGTCATTCCCGTTATGTGGTATACATAGCTATGGAAATGCAATACTGTTTATTAAGTTCATGGGGAGATTCCAATTCCTTGCCTATTCGCGGGTAATTTGAAATGAAAAAAAAAAGTCACGTCACTTCTGGTACCTAGAACGCACAATTCTCGGTTTCGATAAGCGGACATCACTGACGTCACTTCTGGTTTAAGCTGGTTTTCTTTCACTAGAGACCGGGTTCTCTACCGCAGTGTTTTTCAACCACTGTTCCGCGGCACACTAGTGTGCCGCAGGATGTTGCCTGGTGTGCCGTGGGTTTTTGACCCCAACCTCGGCCCTCCTATCTATCTGCCTCTTATAGTATACGTCTTATACTATAAGAGGCAGCTACAGTAGATAGGAGGGCTAAGCAACCGCATCCTCACAGAGCCGGTCCGTGTATAACACGGATCGGCTCTGTGAGGATGCGGTTGTTTAGGAACACGCGTCCCCACAGACCAGGGGCAGTGTTTTTGCCCTGCTGGTACGCATCTGCGTTCCAGCGGGGCACCTGCTGATGACGTACTTCCGGCGGGGACCGGAAGTGTGCCGCGATTATGCGTATCGTCGGTGCCCTCCGATTTTTTCCATGAAACAAGTGTGCCTTTGCCAAAAAAAAGGTTGAAAAACACTGCTCTACCGGGTCTCTGGTGAAAAAGTTCTTCCACTGGCCAGATCTTTCTGCTCCTGATCCAGCCAGCAGAACAATGATAAGCTTCTTCCCGCAGGTGAACAGGGCTGGACAAACACCCGTCCTGTTCGCCGAGGTAAGAAAAACTAACATGTTATGTTCATCACTACCGTTTATACTCAAGTATAAGCTGACCAAAATACGGTATAAGCAGAGGTCCAAAAGCTGTTTCCACGGCGTTGAGCCAGTCTGCCGGTCATAAGGTGAACATAGTGCACTACATCATGGAAATAGCCGGTGCAATAAGCAGGTAATATGGATGGGCTACATCAACATTACCGTCAAGGAATACGCTTAATGCAGGGGGTGTCGACCGAGCCCTTGACATCATAGAAGCATATCCTAAGAGCAAAAAAGAAAAAAGCCATAAAAGTGTAAGTGTGCATGTACAGGATTTTATAATTTTATATCAGTGTTTAACCCCCTGTGGTTAATGGCCTATGGCGTGAAAAGCAGCAGCCCGGGCAATCGGCAATAGACGCCAGAGGTGTGTGGGGAGAAAAGCGGCGGCCCTCCATTAACATGGAGGTCTATGGCGCCCGATCCCAGCACGGGCACAGTTTTGATTCACAATCACAATATGTATTGAGAAACTGAGAGGACCATAAAAAAAACCAAAAAGACAGAAATGTAGTATATGATCATTTTTTTCACATTCAAAATGCCATAAAGACTAGAACACTGTAAAGGGAACACATACATCTAGAATACTTTCTGTTGAATATTTACACAAAAACAACATTAAAAACATCTTTTTGTGACCAAACCACGCTTGAAGCTTTTTACAGAATACAATGTATTTTCTATTTAAATTAAAACTCTATCTTTATACACATTTATAATACTGACCATAGAGCTTAAAAAGCCTCCTTTCATAAATTAGAGTTCTAGTCACTAGAGACTTTTTGTTGTATTTTATACTAGAGCACAGTTTTTAGTCCTTGAAGTTAGATTCTGGAATCAGATCTCCATTGTTAATGTTCATTTGTTCAGTTAGTTCCTCTTGCGCTGCTGGAAACGAGATCTTTGCCGTAGAATCTACCTTGAACAGGGTATCCATTTTAATAAGAGGGTTGATGTTAAACGATTTTTGAAAGGATTTGGAAGTGAAATAATAGACAAAGGGGTCAAAGCAACAGTTTGTGGTCGCGATGCAAAGAGTAATGGGGTACATTGCCCTTGCAAACCTCTCCACCGAGCAGTTTGCGATTGCCTGCGAACGAACCAAGGCATAAAGAAAGAGGATGGAATTGTACGGAACAAAACACACAACAAAAATGGTAATGTGGACAGCAATCATCTTCAGGACTTTTTCTTTGTTGGTTCCAATCTGGCACAAGGTCGCTGGCTTTCGTAATGTCCTCAGAACCAATGAGGAGCAGGTCAGGTTCAGCAGTAAGGGAATTAGAAAACCAACGACTTCTATAAACATGGTAATCTTCGACAAATAGGTCTTCCAGATGTTTTTGGAAAAACCTTCGAAACAAGTGGTGCTCGTTGTTGACTTATTGGTGGTGGAGAAAAGGGAAGCGGAGATACCTCCACTGAGCACTAGGATCCAAACCCCAGCACAAACTATTGCAGAATTTTTCCGCGTTCTTATGGTTCGCGACCGAAATGGATACACGATAGCCAAGAACCGATCCACGCTGATACAAGTGAGGAAAAGCATGCTTCCATAAATGTTAGTCAAAAATGCAGTGCCTGATATCTTACATAAAGTGTCTCCAAAGGGCCAGTGGCGGTTAAAGTTATAAAATATTTTAAATGGAAGGGTGAATACAAATAGTAGGTCAGACACTGCAAGGTTGGTCATGTAAATGGCAGTTTCATTCTGCATTTTCATTCGGAAGCAGAAGACACAAAGGGAAGCACAGTTTGTGATTAAGCCCAAGATAAACACGACGCTGTAAACTGCTCCATAGAGGTTGTATTTGAAGGAGTCATCGATGGAGCAGTTACTGTGGTAATTGCTGTAATTTTCCATCCCAGGGTCTGGAGGGTTCCACTGAATCCTTTCTGGGTTTTAGGAGCATCCATAGAAGATCCTACAAGCAATAATGCCATTTAATCTTTTTGAGCCGAAGCCCGAAGTCACTTGTAAGAATCTTCATTTCCATGGTGTGTATCATTATCCTAAACAAAAACAGAACACAATGGACAATTAGGCATTTTCCAAAAGTCGACAATTCAACTCTAATGAGTACACAATGTTACTGAACTAGAAAATTAAGGGAGGAAATGGCTTAACATGATTTGTGCTCAATGTAATATTCAGACAGCAAGATTAAATATTCAATTGGTAATTAGGATACTCAGACAGAAATGTCATATGCTATAAAAATTTTATTGGAATCATATGTCATATGTCATTTCCCATGAACTTGAAAATGTTTTCCATTGCAAGAGTTCAAACAACTTAAAAAGTTGAACGATTTGTAACGCACAAGGAATGCAACCTACCGCATAGCAGTTTATAAGCACAGGGGTGGCTCTACAAATAGGACCACATTGCTTAAGACCCCCATAGACCGCACAAGCTGGGGCCAATAGACGAGCGATGGAGTGCAACGCGATGACAACGTTGCTCAAAGTATCGGTGGGCACCCTTTAAGTGTCGGCCATTACATTCAAAATAATGGCATCAGCCAGAGATTTACAGACATGTCTGTTCTCTGGCCGACCGACCTTTGGGGTGACAGGGATCTTTCCATGTGAGCACCTACGAGCTGCTGACGACTTTGCCGCCGACCGATGGCAGCGAGCGTGCACACACATTGGTCAGCCAACAAATTGCCCGCAGTTCGCTAGGTGTATGGGGGCCTTTATACTTACATTTCCATGTAGTCACGATTCACTATAGCCATTGGCAATCTGTACACCCCTACAGAACATATGAGCCAATGGGAGGAATCACAAACTGTGGCAGGTAGGGGAAGAGGAGTACCCCACCAGGAATGCTGTGGAAGGCTTTGCAGGCATAGGCTGCTGGATAGCGCAAGATCCCCATACATGGGTCGAAATCCACTCGAACGATATGCTTGAGCGCAGCATGGTGACCTAACAATTACGTCACCATGCTGCCTTCAAACATTCGCCAATTGAAAGGGGAATCCATGCACACCACTTTACAGAATCGATTACTGTTGAATACTTTGTGATAGGGATCCATGTGGGTACCTTAATTCTCTAGTCCACTTTTCAAATTATTAATAATAGATATAAGAAGTATTATAATTAAATATAAGAAATAATTATAGTATGAGAGAGAATATTTATTAGCCTATCTGAGCTACAAATCTCCACATTTAATGCACTTAATAAAAAAATGGACAGCCAGCATGTAAAATGTACAAGTCCCATCAAGAATCAGGTAATAGCAATAATAACTGCAAACACAGACTCCCTAAAAATACATTAGATCTTTACCAGTGACTAGGGATCCACGTGGACAACTATAACCCGATATGACCAGATGGAAGATAAAAATAAAATGTTAGAAAGCCACAGCAAAATATAATAACAGGGGAACTGGGATTCTGTGGTGGTGTGCGATAGTTGTAGGGCGTAGAACATAAAACATAAAACCCTGAAGGCGTTTCAGGATAGAGAACCACCAGCAGTGGCAAAGCTTTAAACCAGATTGGCAATTAAAAAGATGTAAGCTGCACGATTCCCTGGTATTCCCATATGGACTGGCCTAGTGTCCTTGTATAATTGATAGCCCTCTGTCATCATACAGAAAACCAACATATCATTTATGGCCAGAAGGGTCCACTTTACAGACATGGACTTTAGTTCACATTTTATGCCAAGTATGGTAAATCAGCATTAACTTTAAGGTTAGTATTGTAAAGCTGGTCTCTGAGTAGATACCAATTGTCTGGACCTCGGGGCTACTTGAAAGTTCCTCTTAATATTAGATTATCTTAAGAGCATCTTCAAACTCCACAACCTCCTACACATAAGTAGATATAGTCAGGGGTGCACATAAGTGGTACTCGGATACTCAAAAGGGGCCGAAAACTAGCTCTGCGTACCTGCATTATTGTTACAAAACTCATATGCCTACTAACAACTTGGAGGCGCTCTGTGTCTGGGCAGCCGCAGCTAAAAACATGAATAACTATGAAAGGTTGCAGTTAGAGGTGTGACATTGGGAATGCAAGGTAATAATGCAAAACAATTAAAAAAAGAAGATTGAACTTCTAAGGGTGTTGGAGATCTGGGGGATGAAAGTCAGAGTAGGCATATGTAAGGGAAAAATCTGACAAGAGAAAAGCACTGTGTGACAGCTGGAATATGACTATCTACAGTCCGAATGTCAACTTTTCATAGTCTCAGGGGTTAGTTACCAAGTCAGAAAATTTTAGGGTTGTACTACTAAGGTATGAGATCTGGGGGATCAAATGTGTTTTACTGTGAGCTATATTTGATCCAAAGCCAGCTGACGCACAGGACAGCGAGGGGAAAAGTGAGGAAGACCACCCTACATATGGGGTGAGTACCAAACACCATCTCCTGGTAGCTCACTAAAAACGTTATGTGCACCCCTGGATATAGTTGTGGAATTTCAACTAGTTTATTTGTAAGATAATTGCAAAGCCCCTGAACAAGGCATCACTAAAATTACTGGAGATGTAGAGATGGGTTGTGGCAACATGACAAAAATAAATAAATAGATTGCTGGAGCACATGTAGTCATACATTTTGAATTTATTTTATGCAAAACGACATGCGCTAGAGCGATACCTTCTATTGTATGTTCGGACAACCCTTCCCTACATCTCCAGCAGGCTTTGACAATGTCTACATATAAGCTGTGTCAGGATCTTCTAAATGGTACATATACTGGATAATTCATATAGACCAAAGATCAAACCATCATTAACACCCTTAATAAGAAGATCACACCTAATCTAATGCACTTGACACTTTTTCCACAGAAAAAAAAGTTGTGATAATACAGTTACTTTAGACAGCTCTCTACTTAGCAAGTCCTTTTTAAAGGGATGAGGCCAGGATGAGCTTGATTTGTGGTGAGGTGGGCAGGCCCATACATCCTGGAGTCATTTTATGGTCAAAAACGCTGCAAATATCACACAATATTTTTGGCTCAATTACATTTTCACAGACATGGATACATGGACTTTGATATTCTGAGAATAAGCATATCTATGGTCAATAGTGATGGGCGAACTTTGGCCAGGTCTGTCCACAAACAGGCGAATCGGACTTTTAAAAAAGTCCCATGTCCGTCTGTTTGCGGGAAGATTTAAAAAAATAAAATGGAAGGAGACATCACACAGACATTTTTTTCCGGTACCTGGAACGCACAGTTGCCGGCTTCTCTATCCGGACATGACGTCACATCCGGATTAAGCCGGTTTTCTTGGACAAGAGACCAGCTTCTCTCTGCGGTCTCTTGTCAAATAATTCTTCCACTGGATGGATTATTCTGCTCCTGATCCGGCCAGCGGAAGAATAGTCCTCTTCTTCCCGCCAGTGAACAGGGCAAGTCGAATACCCTTACCGTTCACTGGGGGAAGAAAAGCAAACATGTTTGCAGCTGAACTGTCCGTCTTGCGGACAGTTCGGCCATCACGAATGGCCAACAACCATCATGGAGAGAGAAAACAAACATGTGAATAGAATTTCCCAAATACAATCTCCTGGTGGAGGTTGTTGGTTAATGCCAACATCACAGTTATCAGCTCATCTGGTTACAAACAACAGAACAGTTTGTCCATGTATGGGATAAATCCTCAAAATCTTTTGACAGATAACCTACTGGATATAGCCTATAAAGGTGGTCAACTTTTTTTTAAAGATTTGACTAGTTCAAATTTGTGAGTTAATTGCAAAGCCTCTGAACATGTTATCACCAACTTTGCTGGAATTGTAAAGGAGGGTTTATGGTATACTACAAAAAAAAAGAAAACATTGCTCCAATACAAAGAGTTTTTGTATACATACTGTATACATTAAGTTCAAAGTCAACATTTCTCAAGATGGCATTTTGACAATTTTTCTTCCCACAGCCCTTTCCAGCAGGGGCAGGAAAACTTATTGACTCATGGGTCACAGCGGGTTCTTAAATTTGACAGAGGGGCCAGAATAAGTGCCTGCAATGGCTGCTCGCCATAGGTGTCCCAATTCCCCTACATGCCCGGCTTCATAAATGATGCTGGGGGCATGCAGCAGGGACATTGTAATCTTTTTTCATTCCCTGTATGCTTTCAACAAAGAAATAATACTGCCAGGAAGGTAAAAAAAAAAAAAAAAACGAAAAACCAGGAGAGCTTGGTGACAAAACACTCTGGCTACACTCTGCTCGTTCACTGCAATGAGCAGAAATAAGGTGGAGGTTCAAACTTCTCTTGGCATTATGTACAAATATTTCAGGGAACAAGCAGAGGGGACCCAGAGTATCTTTTCATCAAGGTGACAAAAGGCTGGATCTGGCCCATACACCTTTAGATTTGTCAGATTTCCTTTAGATCTCCTTTTGTTTTACCAAAGCCATGTAATATGAGGGACTTTTTTCGATATAATAACATAGACCACTTAAATCTGGAATTCAAACTTTTCAATAACAAAATCGACGATTTTAGTAATATTTTGGAATCGACATCTCACCACAATCGCAAACTCAATGTGGGGTGTATGTTGATGCGATTAAGATCGATTTTTGATAAGACGATTGAATTCCTCGATCTAATCGAGCATCGATTGAACCAAAATTGAACCATGTGTAGCTAGCTTAAAGGATATCGGACAGATCTAAAGGTGTATGGCCAGCTTAAATTTGCCCATGTCTGGGTTAGAGGATTACAGAATAGCAACCAGGACATGGATCTGGGTGTTTTACACAAATTGGTATGTAAAAAAAAATATCATGTTTTCCAAAGAATCCATTTTAAACTAAATGGATGTCTTGTACATTTGTCTGGAGTTCAATGATAATGGTGTGCTTGTTATGAAGCCCATTATGTGTCTAAAAAAGGGAAATGTTTTAAGACCCCAGACAGTGTTTAGTATGATTTGATTATGCTTTACCTTAAAATAAACCATGAACACAATGAAAGTGGTCATTAACTTCTTGGACAGAGTCTCGCAATCTAAACCAAAGAGTTCTCAAACTTGTGCCATATGGCTGCAACCTACAATTGACTGTAAATGCAAAATAACATAAGCAGCATCTGTGAGGTTGGAAAATCACAGTTTTATGTAGCTAGCCATTTGATACACTCTGAACACATGTAGAATAGAAGTAGGCCCTATCCATAAAAACAGCATCTATCTATATGATAGATTATAGGAAGCCATCTGTTTATGGGAATCATTTTTACATTAAGATGAGAACGTCAAACATGAAGGTTGATTGAAAAAATCTCATGAGATATTTCACTTAACATTCCAGTAGGATTAAATTGTAACAGAGATCCCTATAGCTAGAAGTGGAGTATATTTCTACTAGAAATTAGATAGGTCAAAAAGGCAGAGTAAATTACATATCACTTACAACCATGAGTAGTCATAAAAACATGAGCTGTAGTATTATAGAATTGGAGGAGAGCGCTCTGATTGGCTGGTGGTATCTAGGGACCGCTCCTAGTTCCATATGAAATGTGCAAAAAAGACAGGTATAGCAGTCAGTGCTTCATATATAAGTCGCTTATTGGTTCAGGATGAAGTTACTTCTGGATTTATTTTCTTGGGATTTTAGAAAATTAATTAATAAATTGAGAAAGCACATGTACATGTAAATTGAGCTCAGGTGCATGCGGTTTCCCCTGATCATCCTTAAGATGTTTCTGCAGTTTAGTTGGAGTCCACCTGTAGGACATTCAACTGATTGAACATGATTTGGAAAGGCACACACCTGTATATATAAGGTTCCACAGTTGACAGTTCATGAAGTCAACATTAAGTCAAAGGAATTGTCTGAAGACCTCTGAGACCGGCAAAAATCTGGGGAAGGTTACAGGCAAAGTTCTTTGAAGGCCCCAACGAGCACAGTGGTCTCCATCATCCATAAGTGGAAGAAGTTCAAAACCACCAGCACTCTTCCTAGAGAAAGCCAGCCATCTAAAATGAGCAATCAGGGGAGAAGGGCCTTAGTCAGGGAGGTGACCTGGAGAGGGGAGAACCTTCCAGAGGGACAATGCTCTGCAGCAATCCACCGATCAGGCCTGTATGGTAGAGTGGCCACATGGAAGCCACACTTTAGTAAAAAGGCACATGGCAGCTCCCTGGAGTTTTCCAAAGGCACCTGAAGGACTCAGACCATGAAAAATAATATTTACGGCGGCACCCCAGAGCAGATGTGTACAGGCCGCAAGATATAAAACAGCCTGAAAACTATTGCAGTCTGAATATGCAGGGATTGATCAATTATATTCAAAATCTGGAAAATGGGTTTACTTTTGATTGTAGACCTGGTTTATATGTGCTAAGGATCAATCCAGCATCAAAGTGGATTTTGACGGAAGTTGGTTGTGTGCTCTGTAATCTGTAAGCGTATAATGCTTTGATAAGGCTTGATCATACTGTAGTATGTAAACTCTATGTAGATTGTATTATCAGTTTGTACATTTTCTATCAAAATTATGTTAAACATTACAATGGACATATTTATTATCTTCTATACAGTACATTTTCAGAAGGGAATTCATTTCTTCACCACCACATGAAAATTCTCTTTGGTTGCCCTGCCCAAAGGTATTGTTTCTGGATGCTTCCTTTTTTTACTAGTTCCTAACATCCTCCCTTCCCCCAGCCACCCATCACTCCCTACAGCGATGGTTGAAATTAGAAGAGCCAATAGTACTGCAAGCTTGCCTTTCATGCAATTGCCTTCACTAGCAAAATATATCCTTAACATAACTTAAAATATGTTAAATGCCCATTGTAATGTTGTAAACTGGTCCTTTAAAAACAACATATTAAAATTTTGTCCACTTAATTAAATGCTTACGTTTTTGTTTAAGAGACTAGTACTAAGGCCGTTTGTACAATTTGCTAGGGCAACACATTCATTGGAATAGGGGCTTGCTTTGTATGACCTGGTTGAGTACTGGCTCAATAAAAAGGACTGGTTGAAAAAGAACAGTAAACAAAAATGGCTGCTCAGTGTGTGTATATATATATATATATATATATATATATATATATATATATATATATATATATATATATATGTGTGTGTATCTATTAGATTGTGAGCCCGTCCGGACAGGGTCCTCTACTCCTCCTATGTCATACCTGTGTTATTGTGTGTTTGTATCTCCACTCTGTATTGTACAGCGCTGCGTAATATGTTGGCGCTATATAAATAAATGGTGTGTGTGTGTGTGTGTGTACACACATACATACATACATATACACACATACATACATACACACGGACACACACTGGTATTCTTGCAAGTTGACATAGGAACTGTCTCTGGAAACTCTTTCAAAATCTATAAAATGACTCAATAGGAGAACCTTTTTTTGTATTAGGGTGCTCAACAAAGATGTTAAAAAAAAAAAAAGGTATTCATAGAGGTGTTAAGTCAGAGGCTTTCTTTTTAACTGTAAAAAGGAAATTAAGTGTATATATGATATCCAGAAAGAGGAACGTATTAGCACCATGCCAGGACTAGATTCAGACTCTCAAACAGTCTTCAGAATCTATAATCTCTTATATAAATAATAACTTTTAATAACACTTGACTCCCATGTAAAATGTTTGAGATTTTGCATACTAAAGATACAATTGTTGGTCCTGTTTTTGTATGTCTTTGTGTTGATCCCTTCTTCCCGAGGGAGACTAGAAAGACGAAGGACAAAGGGGTTGATGGATTATGTGTCAGCTGGATATTAGGCTAGCCATATCCCTAGTGTACTGGCTTCTTTTTTTAATATGGCTTTACCAGGTGATGGCAGTTTAAATTGCTTTTTAATAAACAGTGTCTTTCACACCAATAGACAGGACATCCAGTTCTGTATATATCTAATATATTATATATAAAAAATAATTTTTTAGGAGCAGCCATAGCTGGCAGCTTTAGGAAACAAGAACTTGGGTCATACATTATCTCACAATAAGGTAGCTACTTCTTGGAGACAAAGGGAACACCTCAAACAAATGAAGGCCTTAACACACAATGGAAAATTATTTTCTATCCCTTTAAAAAAATGGTAAAACACATGTTAAGGTACCCATACGCGTTGCGATTTTTCGTGGACTGATTCGATATTCGATTTCGACTCCCGATTTTTGCTTTACTGCTATTTTTAAAAGTCGGTCGGATGCACGATTTTTCACCTGATTTTTCATCCGATTTTTCGGCCGATTAGTCACCGGCCAACCGACCGATCGGCCAGTTGTATCAGGAATCTTTTAAATGTTGCTTTTAAATGTGGCCGACCGACTGAAAATTACGGGCATCATCATTCGGGACCCGACCGACTTTTCGGCCGATTTTCTAAAAACAGCATCGGTCGGACTATATTTGCATGTTACGAATCCCGAACGATCGACCTACCTGACCGACCGGATCGGTCGGAAGGGCTAAAATCGCACGAAAAATCGCAACGTGTATGGGTACCTTTAAACAGTTTGCAATCATCCTGAGAAAACCCAAGATCAGGCGAAACACATTGACACAATTCATTTGCGAATTGGAACAATATTATGCAATTGTATCAGTGAACAAATTCTTCAGTCATTGATGCTGTAGAATTATGTTTTCTAATTATAGAAGAATGACCAATGAATATTATGATCCTATATCCATGTTTATTAATAAAAATTAATTTTAACTAGATTAAAATGTATACTTTCGCCAATTACAAAATCCCAGGTTGGTGGGTTCCATTTGTCTTTGTTTGTAATTTGTTCTATGGGGATGGGAACCACTAAATGAACAATGTGTAAGGATCTCGTCCAGTTTCATCTTATTGTTTTATTTTACTAACAAGATGCAAAATTGCAATCAGAGAATTTTTTTTCTATCCCCGCCAGACTTATATTATACATATACATACATAATAATTACTAGTTTGCTTTAGAAATTACTGGTTTCCAATATTTCCTGGTATTGCTTGATGGCCATGTAATCTTCTCTAAAGGAATGTCGGCAAATTCTTGGTAGACACCAATTTTACCCAGTCCTCCATCACTCCCTGTATGCTGAGCACCTATCATCTACAAACATTGAGTTGAAGCCCATGCTGCCCTTGGGAAATCAATCTGTCAGAGGTGAACCATTAGTGGGATAAGGATGCACCGTATGAAGCCTTTTGTAGGCAAATAGTGTGGTCTGCTTCGTTTCGGTCATCCTTCACATATAATGTATTAAAAAAGGTATGTAGGGCTTCGTCTTGCACAAAGCAGTTTTCTTGTTTTAAGCACAAAAATGGAGCATTTTAGCATAGAGCCTATTTAAGATTTAGCCTTCTAAGTGAATGACCAAATCTGTTGCAGATCAGACCAGTCACCACTAAGATGGAACTGGACCATCAGTATTCAAATGCAGTTTCTCCTTTCAGCTACAAATAAAAATCACTATATATTACATTACATTGTCAGCTGATTATACGCTCACATGTAGCCCAAGGGTGGCCTTCTACGGCCTTCTGGAAAGTCACAAGGGTATGAACATTAACTGTTTATCACACATGATGGTGATGATGACTGCACACATGCTTGTCTGATAGAAAAACCTTTATGGATGCTAAGCAAATGGCAGACAGACAGTCTAGTGTGGCTTCACACAGCTCTTAAAACAAACTTTATTATAACAGAACATAGCAAACCCCCCCAAAGGAAACTTGTAGGGCACATGACTGTGCCTCACAACACTTGCCATCTAGTGAAAACATATTACACTGATATAGTTGTTGTTAATACAATACAAACCTGTATTCCAACATTGTCTTCTCCTAGGTGTTTGAAAATTTTCTAAGGCCTCTAAGGTAGTTCATTATAGCCCTCAACACCATTCCTGTCAATGGAGGGGGTCGCTACAAGTACTCACAGTGAGGTAAAAGAAGTATAACTCTTGGTGGTTAAAGAGAATAAAGAAGTTTTGCAGGTTTCATGTCAGTGGGGTAAACATTTCCTAAAGATCCCCAGCCTGGGGATGCAAAACTTCAGCAGGGACAAGACAAGTTTATTCTGCATTTGTGAAAAATATTAAAATGTACATTTAACTTATTCTTTCACCCCCCTAAAGGTCACAGTATGATTGTCCAGCCCTCCCCCTGTCAACAAAGCCTGGAATCATCAATGACACCGGTGATGTAGGCTGGGTAACCAACACCCCTATGCAGGCAAAAGGGTGGTGACGCAGAATCACCTGCTCTCACAAGTGAGGTCACCTGAACCATGCTATTCCATATGATAACACTAAAGCAGGGTACAGACCTGCAGATATGGGCTGGATCAATAGCAGTGGCGTGCATACTCACGGCCACCTATCTGGCCCATATAATTTGTCGCTATCGCTGTTTTCGAGCGGGACAAATCAATCCTGCTGGAAAACAGCCATATCAGACATGACCATAAATATGGCCGATGTCCGATGCTTTGCCTAGAGACGGAGTCTTCAGGCAAAGCTTCAGCTGAGCCGGGGAGAGAGCAGAGCCGTCTCCCCAGCCCTGCCGATATCTGACAGCAGTGTGATGGCATCATCACGCTGCTGCAGGGTACATCGGACGGCTCGACTATCAAGCCGTCTGTATCCTGCTTTAGGGTCTCCATACAGCTTTAGATTTCTCTTTCAGAGTTCCTTTAGGTCCTTTTGTTTTACCAAAACCATGTAATATGATGTACTTTCTAAACAATTTAAGCCTGGCATACACACACCGATTAGCAGCCGATTTTGCAGCTGACCGACAGGCGTGCACGCTCGCGCCGTCGGTCGGCGGCAAAATCGTCCACCAATCGGCGTGTGCCCACATGGGGCGACAGATCCGTGTCTTCATTGAAGGTAATGGCCGGCACACAAAGGGTGCCCGGCCGATGGAGTCAGCCCGAGAATGTTATCACACTGCATTCCAGAGCTCATCGGAGCCCGTCTGTCAGCACCCGTCTGTGGGTGTATGGCAGCCTTTAGTCTACCTGTGTTGAATCGAAGAAGACCCGGCACTACATAAGTGTTGGTAGATTAAAAAGGATATCTGAAAGACCAACAGCTTCTCCTGGCATAGTACAATGATGGTCACTCTTACTCACAAAGAAGTAGAAGTACAAACACTACTACAGTTAAAGCAGCTCAATGGTTACGTGATAGGAGGATTTAGGTTAAATGTATCGAGAGGAATAAAAATAATACCTGGTCCTTAGATTAGGCAAATACAACCAGAGATGAGCAACAGAAAACATATTACATTGTGTCACTAGTTATTTGACAAAGGCCAACTAGCATTGTGTGATAAATTAAAGTACACGCTCAACACTTTATTCAAAAAAATTAAGGTTAATAGTGTCCAAAGTCGCCAAAAACCAAACACAGCATAAATCAATGCAGTATAAGTATGGTCACGGAGAAATGTTAATGTGGGATTGTTTTGCGGCAAACAGGGCTGTGGAGTCGGTCGAAAAATTTCCCGACTCCGACTCCTCTGTATTTAATATGCTAATGTATTTTTCCATCCATTGAAGTAAAGGAAGGCAACATACATTAACCACACAACTACTGGCCAGGAAACCAACACTGGACTGTAATGGCCAATTAAAGCAGAGAAAGGGAGTTAGGCAGAAGATGCTGCTGCTTTTTCCTTAAGCTAGGCACCACGCTGTGATTGATCGGGGATCAATTGAACGGAAATCAATGTGCACCACATGGGCACATCGATTCCTGTTCAATGGGGACTCATGTCTCCATGCAAAGTATTGGAGATTGAACGGGGTCTTTTCAACATGTTGGAACCCCGTTCAATCAAGTTCCTTTTAGCCAGCTCTATTGATCCCGCCCGAAGGAAGGCACACACAGGTAGGTTTGTAAACAGATTAGAGTACAATCAATCACTGTGAGTGCGCAAGTTAATTGATTGTACTCAAATCTTTTTACAGATCTACCCATGTGTGCCAAGCTTTAGTATTCTGATCTTCTGCTGAAGATAGGGCAGTGGAAGGCTCCAAGAAGAGGCAGAATGAAGGGGCACTTCAAACATGATTCATGATTTCCCTTGAATCCCATAGTCATGTGTAAAGTTGAAGCTAACAATCTAAGTATTTGTCGCCTCAGCTGAATTACAGCGGTTACTCAAATGCTTTACAGCTTCAGTGTTGAACTATTGGCGATCCATTCCCTTCCCTTGTACAAACGTCTCTAGTCCGGCAACAAACATTTACTTCATTATCAGCAAGAGTTAAGGTCGCCATACATGCACCGAGTGGCGGCCGATTTTGCCGCCGACCGATGGGCGTGCACACTCGCCGATCGGGGTGCCCACATGGGGTGACAGATCGCTGACGCCCCACAGCTCGGCCGGCCAGAGGACGGACATGTCTGATAATGTCTGTCCGATGCCGTTATTTTTTTAAAAAAATGTAAAAATTAAAACATTTCAATTCCCATTTAAATTTAGTAGGAGTCAGACTCCGGGTACCCAAAAAAGTCTCCGACTCCTCGACTCCGACTCCACAGCCCTGGCGGCAAATATAATGGATATAAGCATTCTAACTTTAACATAAGGCCATGTGTGCAATAGCTAATTGTCCATTGCAATTTGTAGCCCTATGTTGTAAAAGAGACCAGAATTCAACTGGGAATTTGAAAGAAGTCGGCTCTGGTATAAGTTTGTCAGCCCATTCATAGTTCATACCCCCAAATGTTCTGTCTTAACCTCCCCAGCGGTCAGCCCCTACCACACAGGACTTGGCTTAAATTTTCTGCCCCTGTCTACGGTCCCTGTCCATGGGCTGGGAATTGGACACTCCTCCACTAACACGGAGGTCTATGGCCCTTTGTTGAGGAAGTAGGGGAGATTTCAGAACCCTGGAAATGCTACTGCAGCTTTCTGAGGGTATATCGGGTTTTCCCAAACCCGGCTCCGGTAGCAGTTGGGACGAACCCAAACCGTGGACAAACTGGGTTTGTCTCAACCACTAGGGAGGTTAATGGGTATATAAATACATGTAACAATGATTAAAAGCATCAACAATCCTGATGTATTCTTCTATCTATGCAGAGTACAAAGAATAAATAACACAGACTTTGCGCATAGAGTAAACCCGGTTTATTTTGAAGTATAGCTTTGAGACCAGGATAAGTCTTAACATATGGTTTGCATGTGGAGCACCTATGACAGTGGACAAAAAGCTATCTAACCTTAGACTAACTATGAAATATCTCAGAAACTAGAGCCAATGTGGATAAACCAGTCATATCTTTAATCAGCACCATCAACTTCATATAAAACCGTTCAGACATAGTTGACATCCAAATTACTCTATAGTTGTGTTACATACCAGAGCCTTGAAGATATTCATTATTATGTTCCATTAGATAAAACATTAGCATTGAAATATTTGATTAGAAAGAGAAGTATAAAGTGCTTCCAATGGATATGTTTAGTTGGCTGTACACGGGTCGATTTGTCACCGATCGATTCCCGATCCGATCATTCCAGGCCATAGTGGAATCGGTGCAACACCACATTGGGAATCAGATTTGTGGTTGATTTGGACATGAGCTGATCTCCAAAATAGCCGATTCCACAAAATCCATTGATCAGAAGGGCTGTTGCATAGGGAGATATGGGTCCACCAACGTACTCCGATTGCCAAACGATCGACAAAAAAAACACAACATGTCAGTTCAATATCTGATTTTAAGTCGATTCCGGTTTTGTTTAGTTAATCTTCAGGGTGGGCAGAACCTGATCGATCGCTGAAAAAAAAAAATCAACCTGTGTATGGGAGCCTTCACAGAAAAGCAGCTGTGGAAACATGGTACATTGGGGAACAAAAGATAAATATAATCAAAAACGATCAAAGCGATGTTTCCAAGTGTATTACTTCACAAACACTGGTTCAATGGTCTTTTGCCATCTTGATCCTGAGGATTTTCAGGCATTTCCTGGCCTAGTGTACACTGGCGTGAAGGATCTGTTTTGGATTCAGTTAATTATCTTCACAGTGATGTCTTGACCAGATCTTTGGCCTGGGGGGGAAGGGGGGCACATGTTCCCTTCAGTATAGATAATGTCAGCCAGCCCACCATCATGCATGCAGAACAGCCAAGAAATATCGGCTAGCCATATGTTCCGCACACACGCATGACTTCTAGCACATGGATCTCTGTTTTGTTGTACTTTAGTCAGTACATTGGAATGTAACTGTAAAACCTGAACTATGAAACACTAGTGCGTTCCCAGTTTCACGATCCAAAATGGAATGCCTAATACTTTCCATACTCTGGTCGGTATACGCAACCAACAACAACAAAGCCACCTTGAGGGCTTGTTCACACTAGCTGCGTCTCCATAGGAAACCTGTGTACCTTTCACATTAGCCCTGAACAGCGCACTGAAATCTGCGTTTGTTTGCCGGTAATAGTTAGCGTCTTCACGACCACAGTTGCATTACCGCTACTGCAAGCACAGCAAGGATACTGAAAATGCTTCAGCACATTAATACACAGCAGCATTGTTTCCCTTTATATAGGATTGGGGTTTAATACAGTCATTTGCAAAGTTTGTGATTGTATTGAAATCTTAAAGCCCCCACACACGCAGCAATCGGGGGCCGACAGATGAGCTGTGAAGAGCAACGTGATGACGTCATCACGCTGCTCTCCATCACTCACAGTATCAGCGGGCATCCTTTGTGTGCCATATGTAGTTTAATCGAAGAACCCTCTAGCGCAGCGTGGTGATGACATTATGACGTCACCATGCTGCGCTTGAGCGTTTGTCAATTAAACCGTTAATCTATGTGCACCACTTTCAGCAATCGATTCCCGTTCGATGTTTTTGATGGGTACCCTGTTCTCCATCCAAAGTAATGCCAATCGGACAGGGATTTACCAAAATATTGGTTCCCTGTTCAATTGAGCTTTCTTCAAGCAGGATCGATTGATCCCGCTCAAAGAAAGGGTAACTGCAATTGATTCCCAAGCAATCGATCACCGCGAACGAAGATCGCTTGTTTGGGAATAGACAGGGTACAGACGGCTCAACATTGCAGCTGTTTGAGGTTCCCTGCAGCAGCGCCATGACGTCATTGCGCTGCTGTCAGATATCGGAGAAGCTAGACACACAGCACTCCTGTGTCTCCAGCTCAGCCGATGCTTTGCATGTAGACCACGGTCTCCATGCAAAGCAACGGACATCAACCATGGTTTACTGTCATGTCCGATATCCCCTTTTTTGAGCAGGATTGATTGGCCCTGCTCGAAAACAGGGATGGCCGTATAGGATATAGGCCAGATAGATGGCCATGAGCGTGCATGGCACTTGAAGCGGTCGTCGATCAGGCCCATATCTACACGTGTGTACCCTGCTTAAGAGTCCACTGCGTCTTTTTCTAATGAATGGGACAGCATCCACTCCACGTTTTCATGCTTTGTTTGGAACCCAGAGTGCTGTGTCTTCATTGTGGTGCCGTCGGAGACCAGCCCATTGAAGATCAATGGACATGTCTGCAAGACACAGAAGAGAATTGGGCGCTGCTTTCCCACTTCTTTGATAACTTAATCAACCAGTTGTGGTTCTGCTACTGTGGTGGGAACGTGCCTTAAGCCATGAGGGGGGAAAGCCGCCTACAGTTCATCCACCATGTCTCTTTCCCTGTGCTGGACGCACATCCAGCGCAGAGAAAAAGCAGTGGATACATAGGGTTAAAAAAAGTGTTTGGGCTTGGGCTGGAGTTGACAAATACCGACAACCAACCTCATGTAATTAGAATGGCCAATCGCCAAAAAACTGTTCTGGGAACATGGAATGTCGCCAGGCAGCAGTGGTTTTTGGGTGGACCATGTAAATTCTTGCCCATATTTATATATAGATATAAAAAAAAAAGATAGATAAAAAATTTGGTGGCATAAATGTAAAAGCCCCTATATTGAATTACTGCAGCACATAGGAAAACACGTGCAGCATGGGGTTATGTAAAATATCCAGGATAACACATTGTTACAAAAAGCGCAACACATTAGGTGTGAGCGGTACAATGGTTTTCTATGGGAAAACAGACTTTACAATGGTCTTCTTCCCATCAGATTGATGCTGCATTGACCCCTAAAGCTAGCCATACATGGTTCAATTGACATCAAATCGATCATCAATTCGATCGAA
>CM070040.1:68749795-68761733 GCA_036250615.1 Ptychadena robeensis | reverse complement strand
AATTGATCGAATTACATTGATTGTACAGTCAATTGAACCATGTGTGGCTAGCTTTAGTGCCTGTCCACATGCTGTGGCTTTGGAAAGGTCCTTTGGGAAATGCAGTTCTGGGAGACATGCCTAAGTCAATAGAACCTGACCTCCCTGCAGGAACTTCAAGCCTAGTGATATAGCTGGAAGTAGTAAACGCTCTTACTGGTTTAAGGAAGGGGGTAAAAGAGAAAAAATATTGTTTGTCACACTCTAAAGAGGTCAGCAACATCTAACAGAAGAGCCATTTTGCCCCAGCTTTCACTTAAGAAAGTGCCAAAAACACAACGGAATTACACATTAGCGTCCTGGGTTATGTATTAAGCTAGCCACACATGGTTTGCCTTTAGCATTCAATCGACGTTTTTCGATAAAAAAACGATCGATTGTAAAAAAAAAAAATAAAAAAAAAAAAAATAAAAAAAAATAAAAAAATCGATGTGCTGCCCACATAGTACAATCAATCATTGATCGATTTTTGGTAAATCGTCGATTGAAAAGTGATCGGACAGGTTGGAAAATTTTGCTCAATTGGTTGATTTTTTGGGCTCGATTTTTTTGGCTACTTCCCTTTAACTTCCGATTGAAAGTAAATCGTAACAGAAATTCAATCGACGATTTTGGATTACTTTGATTACTTTTCAGTCGAAATTGAACAATAATCGTACTCCCCATGTGGTGTACATCGATTAAATTAAAATCTAATCAAACCTCAATTGAACGCTAAAATTGAACCATGTGTGGCTAGCTTTACTGCGCAATACACACCGCTTCATGCATGCATTTTTTTTTTTTGCAGTGGGAGGTTGAATATTACAGAGGCCCACCTGCTTCTTCAGCCAGTGGTGATCTTGGCTGCATGCATGCTTTTGCTTCTTTACAGCATGTCTGTGGAGGTAGTTCGGGCTTGTTTCCATTAAACGGACCCCCTCCACTAAGCGTATTGCTAAATCCTCTGTTTACACATCCACCAATGCAGACGCTCAACGTACTAGACTATGTGGAGCGTTACATCGGCAGAGTGGCTCGGCGCGGTGAAGACCGAGCATCCACCAAGCAGGTAAGCCTATGTGCTATGTCGGGACCTCCCGCCAAGCAATACGCTTAGCGGAGGAGTCCCGATGTATAATGGAAACATAGCCCAAGGGAGGAAGGAGGCTTGTTGACCACTAGGAAGCCACAAGATGATGGCTGAAGAGCCACATGTGACACCGAGCCATAAGTTGCAGACCCCTGAAACAAGCTTGGGTACTTTTCAAATTTTTTGTGTCTACTGAATACCCCCCCCCCCCCCCCCCCCCCCCCAGCATATTCCTTTTTACACCACATTAAATAGATGATGTCATGAAATTTGGACTGTGCCTTTAAGCATGAAATATTTTCCTCTCGTCAGTGCTATATATTCATCACTGTAAAATGATGGCTTTATGAAAGTTAAACAGATTAGAGTAGAACATGAACAAAAACACCTTGACATTTCTGGCACAAGTCTGCATGTCAGCGGAGTGATAATAGAGAGAGAATACAGATGCTGAGCAGAAAGACCTCTCCGCAGAGAGCCATTAAAAAGCCTGAGTAATGAAGAACATTCTGTCCATCGCTGCCAGCCCCATACATCCCAAAACATGCTTTTGTTTATTCCTAGCAGCACAGCTTAGGAGGCTTTGAACGCTTTCTATTTTGATTTGTAGTTTTTTTCTTTACAAAATGGTTACAGGAAAAAACAATGACTGGCTTTTAGTTCCGTTGTAGTGATCTGTATAAATAAATGTCCTACTAAACTGCCAAACTTGTTTAGATTAAACTAAACCTCTTATCCATATCATAGCATTGGTTTATAAAATTTTCATTCCAGTGCTAATTGATTTAATTCCAAGAATTGCAATGAGTTCAGAATAGACAGCTGCTTGCAGGCCTGAGGGATACAGAATATGCGTGCGGGGTTGAGCTCTGGGGGCCATCGGGGGCCCTGGGCCCTACGTGCCTGCCTACTCTGCATAGCGAGAGAAACAGCCCTGGCTGCTTGGGATCAAGGACTTCGGGAGGGACCATAAAGCCCCCCATACACCTTACAATCTCACCATACAATTACTGTACAATAAACTTTTCTTCTACCAAAACCATGTAATATAAGGGGGTTTCTAACCCTTCCAATCACAATGTATTCTATCAGAGAGGCCACTATACTACATAGTTGTTGGTAGATCTAAAGGTGTATGGGGGGCTTTAGGGATGCTACAGATTGAGGACCTTTGTATTTCGGGGAGCATTCACAAGGGTGCTTGTAGCGTGTAGGCCAGACATGGGCAAACTAAGGCCCGGGGGCCAAAACTGGCCCTTTAGTCTTTTATCTTGATCCTTTGTCACCTTGGTGTGAAGATGCTTTGGCTCCCCTCTTTTCCTGCAATAGGTGAAGATGACACATAGAAGATAATTGGTTGGTTTCCTAGAGGCTGGAGTTTGCTGCAATTGAATGTTCATCAAAAGCTTCTATTCTATGTTTTTTTTTTTACTTTTTCGATTTTACTTATCCTGTCCAAGCTATGAGGACTTAAGACCCCTATGCCGGACGGCCCTTTCATGCTCTATGTCACCGTTAGATACCCATTGTGGCTAACAAGTCAAAAAGTTTGCCCACCCCTGGCGTAGGCACTCGGGAGCATATAGAAAAGCCATATGTAATTCATATCAGGCAGAAGCCTGAAAAGTGGCTAAGAGACACCTAATGATGTGTCAACCCAGCTACAATACTTTTTGGGCTTCTAGGCCTTGAAAATGCCTCCCTAGCAGTCTACGCATTAACCATTTTTGTTTAAAAAAGGGAAATATAAATAGATTACAATGTATCCTCATTTTGGTAAACAAATCCACCACAAGTTACACTCAGGGTGACCGTCAAGGAGGTTAAAAGGTGTGTAAAACTGTCAGGCGAGGCCGTTCATAAATCATGGTGGATCTACAAACTGTCCTGCCTGATGGCCTTAAATTCTATGAGGAGGACACCCCCCCCCCCCATAGGGGAAAGCCGTAACACTTGCTCATCCTCCAATAGGTCCCCTCTCCACAATTTACATTATGCACATCGCATGTCAAATGATGATATCAATACCTACACCTATCTACCTGGCACAATGTGCATAATATCTGTCACAAACAAAGAATAATTTAACAAGTATATTTTCTATTTTTACAAATCTTTCCCATACCACAAAATATCAGCCGCGAAGCACAAATCACCGTGTACACTCATAGTTATGCAAGCTTCCATTTAACAGGAGGGGGTTCTCTTAAACATAGCCTTGGGGGTTAGCACAATGATTCTACTTCAAGCCAAAGGGGCAACCACCCATGCATTATTATTCGTCATGAGTGTAGGTGTGTCAGGGGTGTTTCTATTGATTTGTAGTGTTAAAAAGGTGTTTACATGTCAGAGGACGGAGAGGTACGAAGACCCAAAGAATTGTTATTTGAATGTTTACTTGCCATGAGGATTTTATACACACCCACTAGACAGGATAATAAGCAGGGCAATTGCTTCCTCCAGATACATTCCCTGTTTAGCCAACTAGATCTAAATTGACCTTATTCGACCCAATAATGAGATTACGTATGCACAGCAAAATTCAGAGGTGCCATTTGGCGGCACAGACTTTGCAGTTTGTGTGAGCATATGGTTATATCATAAGTAAATCGATGTGAACAGCACACCACAACTGTTTGGTACTTCCATAGCTCCGTTAATTTTGTGGAAAAAGTTCCACACAACAGAAACTCCATCTATCCATGTTCCTCTCTCTAGATTTGTTATTAACATTTACTCGCCAGCATATTTCACAGTGCTGTACAAAACATAAGGTCCAAAAGGCAACACAATCTACTCTACAAGTACAAATTATGACACAGAAGGAGAAGAGGAACCTGCCCAATCAAGCTTCTAGGTAGTAACCAGTATAGATGGTCAAATTGTTTGAGTTGCTAACTTTGTGAGCCGATTGCAAAGCCTCTTAAAATGGTATCATCACCAAACTTACTGGAGATGTAGAGAAGGGTTGTGGGAACATTTGAAAAAAAAAAGGTTTTGCTCTAGCACATGTAGTTTTTTCATGAATTAAGTTCACAATTAAAGTCAAAATTTTCTAAATTTTGACTTTGAACTAAATTTGTGCAAAAACTATTTGTGTTAGAGACATACTTTTTTTGTAGTATACCCCCAACCCTTCTGTATATCTCCAGCAAGTGTGGTAATGATACCATATTCAGGGGCTTTGCAATTAAAAAAAAAATTAGACAATTTTGAGTTAATTTGACTATCTCTAGTAACCAGGACCATGTTTGCCCATTGAGGAGATTGTCTGACCTTATCCAAGAATTTCATCATCCATACAATATATAAAGGCACATGGTCATTTCTAAAAAGATTTAGCAATACAAAATGACTGACTGAAATATACAAGATAAGGTAATACAGGAAAGTGCTTCACAACAGAAATGTACAGATGACACAGAAGTGTAAAAAGGATTAGCAGCTGGGCAATTCAAAATGGCAAGCCTTAGCCCAATTTACTACAGAAAAAGTGCCAAGGGTGAGGCACATTACTTTTGGCATGCTACGAAAACTCAGAAAACAGATGGGTCAGTAACGTTAAATGTTATACCTCAAACCTAATATCCTTCACATCATAATACCCTGATTTGTAAAACAAAAGCCACTGAAAAAATTGTTAAAGCCAAAAATGTGAAACCAATATACCTGCAAGAACTAAATATCAACTAGAAGAACCCACTCAAACGGCTCAACACCTCAGTCATACATTAGAGCAGAATGCAGACAATTTGTAGCCGCCTTGAAGCCACTACTATGAGACATCTTCAAGTGTTCAATAATGGCCATTTCAATTCTGCAGTGATACAGTTTGCTTTTTGGCCAGTAACAGATGCGCTAGCGTCATCACCTCCGACGTTCGTTACCAACTAAACCCGACAGTACCGCATGGTGCTCTCCTTGCGTCTCCCATTCACTTCTGCTTGCACTGTGTCCCCCTAAAAATGCGGGCTCCAGGGCTTTGCAGCAATGTGTGAATCTACCTCTAGGTATAATCTATGATGGCCAAGGGGGGTGGTGACAATTGCCTGTGTTTCAGTTATGTAAAGGGAGAGTGCTGTTGTACCACTCCCTTTACTGCTATGGACATGATGTTGACAAAACGCATCCAACAAAGGGCACAAATTGTCATTACAATTGTCATTCACGTTCAAGCCATATCAGGCTTCACATCACGTCATGAAGACAATGCCTCACCGCCTCTTCATTTTATTGGTATCCAAGGGATAGCTTCTGGTCAGATGGTGCGTCTCATCCTTGACTGTGGTTTATGGGCAGATGGGATCAATGGGTTACACTCTGTGCGGACCACAACCACCCGTGCAAACTAAGGTGTTGAACTCAGGGATTCTAGGACCAAGAGTATCTTGCCCCAGGTTACTTCTATATATCATTAGGCGGAGTACTAGTTGTGAATTTTAAGGCACTGATAAGTCATACACAAGAGTAATAAACCCAATCCTTGCAGTTTATTTATCACAAACCAACAATACAAGTTACAATGGGGGGGGGGGGGGGGGGGGGGGGGGGGCGGACATCAGAAACCTGTGCACAGACTGCTTAAACACTAATAGTCTTTTGTGCCGCAAGGTGATCCTGAGTATAGTCTGGGCACCAATGCGTTTCGCCCTCAGGGAGCATGTATGTTCTGCGTGCAGTTGCCTTAGAAAAACTTGCCACAAATATCTTGAAAAATTTATTAAAATATAAGAATCCAAATAAATATACATTCTGTTAACAAAACACAGTTGGTGGCTGCATTCACAGCAAGAAAATAAACAAGCAACCCCAAAAATTATTGGCTGCAAGGATGGGGGGGGCACTAGGTAAAACCAGCTACAATTGAGGGAGGGCCTCCTCCCTCCAAGATTCAAGCACACCATCAGGTGCCCAGAGGTACCCCAAGGCCATGAAGCCCCACTATTGAGGGGGCCAGAACAGCAGACAGTCAAGATACAGCAAACATTTCCTGTGCTAGGGGGTAAAGTCCAATCCCCTAGAGATCCGGTCTACACCCTGGATAGAATATATGTCTTGTTCCCCCCCCCCCCTCAATACTCTAAACCCATATCACACCCTGGACCAGCCCAACCCTGTGACTGGACAGTGAAGAGGCAAGCAGCACATCTCATCGCTCTTCTCATTGCCAGGCTTCTGGTCCACACATGAAGTGACCGACTTTATTCTACTTCCTCTCCTTACATCACATGCTCTGATGTACAGGGAGACATTACATACCTTATTTACCTGTATCATCACCACCAGATCTTTTGCTTTTCAAGGCAATGGGAGCAGATCATGGCTCGAAGAACAGTCAAGGTGTTGCATGTAGAGTCTTAAAAAGAGAAAGTGATGGTAAAGATCATGTGTTGCCGAGCCGGCAGCAATTTAGAGAACTTAAATCCATAAAACTGGTGGACTAGAGACAGGAAGGTTGGATGGGAAGTGATACAAGGTAAATCGTGTAAAGTACTTAAACACCTGGTATCACTATTAGCCAGAACACAAAGTGTTACTTATGGTACTTACTTATGGTAAGTGTTGTGTAATATTCAAACACACATTGCCATGTTCCTCAGTTATACATAGAGTATATGTGGAGAAAGGCAGGTTTCTGTTCTCAAAAGATGGAGGACTTGGGATTATGACTTGCTCATATGTAATCCTAAGTAGCCCAATGGAGAAGGTGAATAAGCATTTCATCACATTTTTGGAATTGTACATACACATGATGCTGGCCTCGTTGGCCATTCCTATGATGAAAATATGAGAAATTGGACCACCTATACCAGCGGCCATTACAGGCTTTGTGGCCCACAAGCCAAAACTTTTGCCCACCCCTGATTTCGACGTCCGAAATGATCATCCACTTTTGGCCAAATAAACCCCACTGACCTCTTCTGGTACCAACTGAGAAGGTGGAGTGCTCTTGGACATCAGGGCTTCAATGCAAATGGTCATAAAATTTCAACTAGTTGATTTAGTGATCTGCAAAGCCCTGAACAAGGTATTACTAAATTTATGGGAAAGGGTGGTGGGTACTTTACAAAAGAATGTATTGCTCTAGCACAGTGATGGCGAACCTATGACACATGTGCCAGAGGTGGCACTCGGAGCCCTCTCTGCTGGCAAGCGAGCTGTCAGCCAGCACAAAGGCTGAAATAGAAGAGAATGGCAGAATATTGGCTCTCTGAGCTGTCAGTTTTCTTCTCTTCTCTTCTCCTCTCTGTACTGTACTTTACTTGTTGTTTCAATAAATGGTACAGATACAAATTGCTAAAGCAAATCAAATATGACCCAGACATATTTTAGAGATAAATAGTGGTGAATGTAATGTATGTGTGTACATGTTTTGCGTAGCGCTTAGCGGGCTCCCGACGTAGCAGATAGACATTGCCTGCACGGCAGCTGGTCTGTCTACACATCCGCCGGTGCAAAGACTCAACGTATTCGACTACGTTGATCCTTGCAGCAGCGGAGCAGCTCGGTAAGTGTATCTGCTACGTTGGGGAACCCGCTAAGCATTTACGGGTCCCGACGTATGTGGAAACAAGCCCTAACTCACAAAGGCAGCTAGACAAAATAAAAAAAATAAATACATTGCAACCATTCGATCATTTTCTCTAAACATAGCTGACATAGAAATGGCATTGGACTAAGCACGCATGTTTCTATATGTTTATGTGGCTGTGTGCTAAAAGAAAACCCCTCTTTGTACGGCCAGCTCCTGGGAACCAGACTGTCCTCTTCTGTCTATAGCTATCTTTACATTCATTAACAATGTGTCAACTCCCCTCTTCCTCCCCTGTGTGCTCTGTCCCCCTCCCCCAGCATTTCTCCTGATCTTTACACTTCCATCCTCCCAACATCTGCATGGAGGTTCATAGTTCAGTTTAAAAGCTCAAGGTCACACCCAGCTCAGTGCAGCTGCAAATAAAGAGGAAGTGTGATGCCATCATGTAAAGGACCAGGAGGGGCTACTAAAATAATATATGGAAGCTAAAAACAGCAGAGGACAACTCAAAGAAAAATTTGCTTTAGATTTAGTGATCCCTTGTGATAATCAGACTGATTAGAGTGAAGTTCTCAACAACAGTGAGAACTTCTAATATACTAGAAAAGAGTGATATCTAAATCTAGCCACACATGGTTCAATTTAAGCGTTCAATCGACGTTAGACTAGATTTTGTAGTTTGATGAAAAAAAATATATTTTTTTTTATTTAATCAATGTACACCACATGGGGAGTACGATTATTGTTCAATTTCAACTGAAAAGTTCATTGAAGTAATCCAAAATCGTCAATTTAATTCCTCTTACGATTTTAGTTTCAATCGGAAGTGATGTGTTAAAGGGAAGTAGCCGCACACATCGAGTATCATTGACTCGACCCCAAAAAAAGCTGCAAGGAATGTAGTTTAGAGATGGTCAAAATTTATAAAATTTGATTCAACTTAAATTTCGAGTTTCCCAATCGAATTTCGATTCGACTGCGAAATTTTGACTTTTTTCAAGTCGAAATTTCTAAAGTCGAAAATTCGCATAATGCCAAACATTCGCATAAAAACACTCAAAAATTCGCATACAGCCTAAAATTCGCATAAGGTAAAAAATTAACATAAAGGTGGAAAATTAGGATTTGCTGTATGAGCTATAATAGAAGAATCAGTGTACATAGTAGCAGAGCTTTACAATCAGAGCTGAGATTTAAACCCAATTTATACACAAACTTGACATGTTAGAGCAAAACTTGTTGTTTTCAAATGTTTCCCCAACCCTTCTCTACAACTCCAGCATTTTTTGTGAGGATACCATTTTCAGGGGCTTTGCAATAAGCTGACAAAGTTAGCTAGCACCACACGAATTTTCACCAATGCAAATTTTCCAATCACTCCCGCATGCAAAAATAAAAAAAAATGGCGATATTCGCACAAGAAATAGCGGCATGGCAAATCAAAAGCAAATTTCTTTTTTACGTTTATATCAGGCTGATTTTCGACTTTTTCAGCGAAAAGTCTAAATGACCCCATCAAAATTTTTTTGGGCAAAAAAGTCGAAATTTCTACTTAAAAATTCGCACTGCGAATTTTTCGACCATCCCTAATGTAGTTCGATGATTGAAAAATTTGATTGATTGCAATAAGGTTGGAAATTTTTGGTTGATTGTACAATCGATTGAATGCTAAAATCGAACCATGTGTGGCTAGCTTAAGTATCCCCTTTACTTCCTCTGTGCAGTCATTGGGTGTGCATGGTATTTATTCATTGGGTGAAGCCAAGTGACAGAAACAAAGTCAAAGTCCTTCTCAATGAACCATCCAAAACATGTACGATTACAATGTTTTGGATATCCCATACAGGTAGTAAAGAAATGCAGCAGTTTCGACCATAACAAAACAAACTGTGCTAGATTCTGCTAATGTAGGTATAAACTATTAGATTAAAGGTGGGATTTCCTATAATCAAAGATAAAGAACCAAAAATTTTACATGGTTTTGTATCAATCTATTGAGGCACAAATAAAGCACATGCTGAATACTAAACACGGCATCAGCATTCTACAGCCTATGAAGGGGAAGGACATAACAAGGAAAGTCCTGGCAGAGCATCTAAAGCAGATCGTGGTAGGAATAGAAGATAGTATGGAATACAGAATCTACATGGTGAATAGGAATCCTCATACATATCTTAGCTAAAAAAATAAGCAAATGGGTACGAGCCAACCTGCAGTTGGTCAGCTCTACGTTCAGCAACATGTGCTCCAAGAATGAGGTCAGCTGACTACCTGAATATACTGAATGACCAGGTTATTCCATCAATGGATTTGTTCTTCCTTGATGGCACAGGCATATTCCAAGATGACAATGCCAGGATTCATCGGGCTCAAATTATGAAAGAATGGTTCAGGGAGCGTGAGACATCATTGTCACACATGGATTGGCCACCACAGAGTCCAGACCTTAATCCCATTGAGAATCTTTGGGATGTGCTGGAGAAGGCTTTGGCAGCGGTCAGACTCTACCATCATCAATGCAAGATCTTGGTGAAAAATTGGATGGAAATAAATCTTGTGACATTGCAGAAGCTTATCAAAACAATGCCACAGAGAATGCATGCCGTAATCAAAGCTAAAGACAGTCCAATGAAATATTAGAGTGTGTGATCCTTTGTTTGGTGGAGACTTGTTTTGTCCAGGCAGTGTATATTACAATTAATAGAAAATTATAAATACTATACACCAAACTCGGCATCCATCGCTTTCCAATTTTTGTGTTCTGTTAAAGAAAACAAAAACCCTTAATCATATTTTGGTCCATCCAGTTGCATGATGCTTGAGGTACATTTGACCTTCTTTCAGTGGTGGACAGGTTCTGAACACTGGAGGTAGTTCCAGCATATGTTGACATGGCACCACGCTCTACAGTAATCTTCTATAAGCCCTGGGCTGCCTGTAGACATGCCAAGTCCTCCATAACCTCAGGAACTAGAATATTGATTTTATGATGTATTCAACCAAGAAGAGAGCAGAAACTGGACGACTAGAGAAACAAATCTTTAAGGACAGGTCCAAGGGAAAGAAGAGGTAACATGAAAAATAAAACTGGGGGATGGGTTTGAAAGACAGTGGAGCCGACATGTAGTTGCTTAATGAGTGGAGAGGAAAAGATGCCGTTACAGAACTACCTGTCCAAAAAAATAACAGTCTAGTCTTTATGGTATTTATCAAATATTTTCAATACATCTAAAGGTCACCATACATGTTACAATCTTACTGTACAATCAACTTTAGTTTCACCAAAGCTATGTAATATGAGGACCTTATCTAGCCAGTCTACATGTGTTCAATCGCAGAGGACCCGGCACTACATAGTTGTTGGAAGATCTAAAGGATATGTGACAGAGAGATCTAACGTTGTATGGTCAGCTTTAAAAGGTATATAGGGAACATATGTCTCTGATCTTTACCAAGTATGGCAATCAAGACAAGAGACTGGCCATCACTTACTGCATGCTTGCACCATATGACCATTGACTTAGTAATCATAGACAATCACACACTTATGCTAGGCATACACGGTTTAATGCCTGTACGATCAAGGGGCCGTTGGAGCTGTGCTCGAGCTTCCTCTATACTGAGCCCTAGCACTCCTGTGTCATCGATCCTGTCCGATACTTTGGATGGAGACTGAGCAATGGAAATCGAACAGGGTTTACTAACATGTTGGTTCCCAGTTCGACTGACCTTTCTTCTATCGGGATTAATTGATCACACTCGAAGAAAGGCTGGACGGCTCGATTTTCTAATAGATTTGAGCATAATTGACGCAGTGAACGCACAAGGTGCTCTATCCTACTCAAACCACGTATGCCTATTTTTAGTAATGTTCAGGGCTAGCCAAAGAAGTCTTCTCCATCTGGATACAATACATCCAATGACTGAGTAGTGGATGGCTACCCTAGCTGATTCATAAGAGCATCTTTGACTTTATTACAAACATATGGAGATAGAATGACAGACAGCCTTTTCAGCATATTTTGGCTTCCTTTACACACACTTAAATCACTCGCGTGTAAATAACCCATTTATTCCAGTGGGGCAGTACCCACTATATGCACTTTGGCCAGAAATCGCAGCATATGAAGTCTGTTACCCCGAAACATTGATAGATGGTTGAATATTAATGTAAGATCCACATCCTTGGGATCTTCCGACTTATGATACAAACATTTCCCAATGTTGTATGTGCTTTTACAAAAACCTAAGTAAACTTGGCCTGAGTGGATGGGGGATGGGGGGGGGGGGGG
>CM070040.1:68687987-68707742 GCA_036250615.1 Ptychadena robeensis | reverse complement strand
TACATTGGTCTGTTTTAATGGATCCTAATTTTTATCTCAGAGTGTATGGCTAGCTTTAGACCACATCTGTCCTCTACTGCAACATATTGCAACCTAAGCCCCCCATACACCTTAAGGCTATGTCCCCACAATAGCAATCTCCCGTGATTATAATTAGAGATGGTCGAATTTCGACAATTTTGAGTTCACTGAAAAGCCCCTGAGCATGGTATCATCACCACACTTGCTGGAAATATAGAGAAGGGTTGGGGGTATACTACAAAAAGTATTGCTCTAACACAAATAGTTTTTGCATAAATTAAGATCAAAGTCAAGTCAAAATTTCAAAGATTGTAATTTGGACTTGTGCTAGAACAAAACTTTTTTTTTCAAAAAAAACAATCCACAATCCACAAAAAACAATCCATTCTCTACAATCAGCTCACAAAGTCAGCTAGGTGAAAAATTCGACCATATCTAATTATAATTGTGCCATGGAGATCACAGAGATTACAGCCATGTATTTGAATGGGGACAGCTCCACATCTGCGGGTGGCTGCGATTGAGCTCACAGCATTTTTGATAGAGATGAATGGATGCGGTTAAAAATGGTTTCTCCATCCACTGTTTTTTATCCAAGCCCATTCTCAATGAGCATGATTAGACGGGATGGGGCAAGATGTCCTGTCCCACCCCCACTTCCTGCCTGCAGGTCTGTGCCGTGATTCAAATCCTCACGGTCTCCCCGCCACGATCGGCAGTACACCCATTTGGAGACATAGCCTGGGTCTACACATGTAGATTTTTTCATCAATCAACTGCCAATGAGTTTTTTTGTTCGATCAATTTGTCGAACATCATTCATTTATCGAATGTAACATTCGATTTTCGTCCATTCACACCCATATCGAATAAAAATACATCGTCTGAACCACAAATGAAATATCATTGATTTTTTTTAATCAGAAGTGATGCAAAATGTTGACAGTGAGCAAAAATATATAGCATGAAATAAGGGTGCATTCATTTTTTACTCGAAATTACAACAACAGATACATATTTAGCAACATGTTCGATGACCTTCTCAAAGATTTTTTGTTCGAGGACGAACAAATTGGCTATTTATTTTTACACTAACTATAACTTACGTCCATTTTTTCTCCCAGTGTATGGGAGATGCATCCTGCAGGGTGTTTACCGCAAAATGTCACAAGTGGCCAATGTGAAGGGTACAACACAACGCAGGTTTCCTATTGAAAGCTGTATAACTCACATGGCGGAAGCTACTCTGCTTTTAAATGCGGCTATTGTGAAATGACCCTCAGCCTTTTTCCGCTATGTACACCACAAAAATAACATGCATATTATTTTCAAAGATTTCTATTATAGCCACTGAAGAGTGTGAGTTTATTTTACTGTGCAGTTCAGTAGGCACCACAGTTTGACCACATCCATTGTGATTAGTGATGGCCGAACCTCGGCCATGTTCGTCCGCGGACGGGCGGAGCGGACTTTTAAAAAAGTCCGCTGTCCGCCCGTTCGCGGACAGATTCTAATTCCCCGCTGCTAGGCGGGGAATTAGAATCGGAAAACCCGGATGTGACGTCAGTGACGTCACATCCGGCACCTGGAACGCATAGTTCCTGGTGTGCTTACCGGATGTGACGTCACATCCGGGTTTACGAGCCGGCTTTCCACTGACAGACCGGGTTCTCTACCCGGTCTTCAGTGGAAACATTCTTCCTGCGGCGGGATCTCGCTGCGTATGATCCCACCGGAGGAAGAATAGAGGGCTCCTTCACGCCGGCGGACAGGGCGGGTCGAACACCCGTACTGTCCGCCGGCGTGAAGGAGTGCGAACATGCTTGTTCGCGGCCGAACTGTCCGCCTTGCGGGCAGTTCGGCCATCACTAATTGTGATATAATGGATGTGGTAAGACATACATCTCTAGAACAACTGTTAAGAGTAGACTGCAGGAATCAGGCTTTCTTGGTCAAATAGCTGCCAGGAAACCACTGCTAAGGAGAGGCAACAAGCAGATAAGATTTGTTTGGGCCAAGAAACACAAGGAATGGACATTAGACCAGTGGAAATCTGTGTTTGGTCTGATGAAATCTGTGTTTGGTTGAGATCTTTGGTTCCAACCGCCAAGTCTTTGTGAGACGCAGAAAAGGGGAACGGATGGATCCTACATGCCTGGTTCCCACTGTGACACATGGAGGAGGAGGTGTGATGGTGTGGGGGTGTTTTGCTGGTGACACTGTTGGGGATTTATTCAAAATTGAAGGCACACTGAACCAGCATGGCTACCACAGCATTCTGCAGCGGCATGCCATCCCATCCGGTTTGTGTTTAGTTGGACGATCATTTACTTTTCAACAGGATAATGACCCCAAACACACCTCCAGGCTGTGTAGGGGCTATTTCTCTTCATAACTGAGAGCTGTGGCTGTTACTACATTAGAGATGGGTGTGACATTTACAAAACCCATGAGCATGGTATAATCACCAAAATTGCTGGAGATGTGAAGATGGGTTACAAAAAGAAAGTATTGAAATTGCAAGCAAAGATAATTTAGATTATTCGAGCGCGCTCCAAATGCCCATCTATCGAGCAACTATTGTCAGGTGTATAGCTCCTCCTTTAGAGGAGTAAATAAGTGTAGCAGCACCATTCATGATAGACTAAAGAGGTGACAGTCTAGTAAGTAGACCAGATTAGAAGATGTTGTAGTAAAGGAGGAGAGAAATGATGAGAGTGTGTACCAGAGCTCTTGTGGTATCTTCAGCATGTAGGGTATAAACTTTATACTTCTTACACTTTTACACTTCTTGCTACATTTCTCTGCACATTCTGATCTTAAAATAGGAACTAAAAAGGCACATACAGCTCACCCCTGGTTATTGGATGTCCCCTATCTCCCTGTAATTTGCCCATTATCATGTGTGGGTATCACCATAGCTTCCTGTATTGAGAAGCCTGTGTACAGTGCACATAAGTGGTACTCTGGTACTCAAAAGGGACAAACTCTAGCCATGAGTACCTACATTATTGTTACAAAACCCATATGCATACTAACAACTGGGTGGCCGCAGTTAAATGTTACATGTATACAATTTATGTCACTTGGATAACCGCAGGGAAACATTAATAACTATCAAAGGTTGCAGTCAGGGGTGTGAAATTGGGAATATAGATGACTAATCCCAAAAAAATATTGGACTTCTAAGGGTGTTGGAGATCTGGGGGTGAAAGTCAGAGTAGACACATGTAAGGGTAAAATCTGACAAGAGAAAAGCACTGTGTGACAGCTGGAATATGACTATGCAAGGATGACATGTGGACTGCAGGTGGTCTCAGGGGTTAGTTACTAAGCCAGAAAATTTCAGGGTTGAAGAATGAGATCTGGGGGTTCAAACTTGTTGTACTCTGAGAGTTACATGTAACCCAAAGCCAGCTGTTGAGGATGGAGACAGCTAATCAGAGGCTCAATCAAGTACAGGGAGGTCTATCTACAGCAGAATCTACCATGCAGGAAGGTGACGCAGAGGACAGTAAGTGAGACAATGAGGAAGACCACCCTACATATGGGGTGAGTACCAAACACCATCTCCTGGTACTCATCTGAGGAGCTCACTAAAACATTTATGAGAACCACTGCCTATGTATATCACCCCGCTGGCCCATTCCACCAGATTTGGTATAACTGACAAGCACAGAGGTATATGGATTTAAAAAAAAAGTATATAATAAAAAGTTTTTAGTTATTAATTTAAATACCACGTTGATGAATGGTAACTAGTGATGGCCGAACATCGGCCTGGACTGTCCGCGAACGGGCGGGTCGGACTTTTAAAGAAGTCCGCCGTCCGCCTGTTCGCAGACACATTCGAATTCCCCGACTCTAGGCGGGGAATTTGAATCGGAAAAACCGGAGGTGACGTCAGTGACGTCACATCCTGTCTCTGGACCGCATCCTGGAAAGCATAGTTCCTGGTTACGGGAGCCGGATGTGACGTCACTGACGTCACTTCCTGCTCCGAGCCGGTTTCTTCACTAGAAGACCGGCTTTATGCCCGGTCTTCTAGTGAAGAGATTCTTCCTCCGGCAGGATCAGAACCTGCCGGAGGAAGAATCTCTTCACTAGAAGAATATAGATCTTCTTCTCGCCGGCGAACGGGGCGGGTTGAACACCCGTACTGCTCGCCGGCGAGAAGGAGGGCGAACATCCATGTTCGCCGCCGAACTGTCCGCCTTGCGGGCAGTTCGGCCATCACTGATGGTAACAAGGGAAAGACAGAATCTAAGCAGGTTGAGCTTTAACTAATAGATGTAATGAAATAACAACAGTGAAAAATCTGGCACCTGACTTTCTCTGCTCATGGTTCTGTGTCACCGCTGTTTGTGATATAGAGAGTCCCGTAGAGTTTTCATATTGTTGATTCTGGATTCTTAAACAAACGAAGGTTTGCCTAAGTCCATCAGTCTTGTTTCCATGACCTCTTGTGCTTTCAAGTTTGCTTATTTTACATGGAGGGAATGCTTGGGATGATTGTCACTTTACTCTCCCTCCAACCTCACTCTATAATTTATATCCAGTCTTAAGTAGAAGGGAGATTTATGGAAGTATTTACACAGTGCAGATGATCTGAATTCTGTTTCATGGAGGGGCTCCAGAAGATGTTGGGTTGACGGGTTGGCTGACCAAGTTCAGCATTTGGATCAGACCTTGCTGTAAAACTCTGAAATGCTTAGTTTGGAGTAAAACTGTTTTGACCACAGATGTTGAAAATATATCTTTTATTATACAACCACTGAATTCTTCAAGATTTGTAGAGATAAAAGTGCCCATTAACATTCATTGCAGCTTCTTACAACCTCAACTCTTTTCAAGTCTAAAACATTGGTTAAACATGTTTTCCCATTGCTCTGTGAATTGCCAAGGATTCTAAATAGTTTTAAGAGGAAGATTAAAGAGTTGGATGCACACATCCGCAGTAATCTAGCAATGTCCTATGCAACATGGAATCAATCAAAAAAAAGATACAAATTAGGGCAACATTTTTTGTCTAGTGTGTATATGAAACTAGATGGTATATTTAATACTTGTAGTGTTGTG
This sequence comes from Ptychadena robeensis, assembly GCA_036250615.1. NCBI lineage: Eukaryota > Metazoa > Chordata > Amphibia > Anura > Ptychadenidae > Ptychadena > Ptychadena robeensis. The sequence goes on along the minus strand of CM070040.1, from coordinate 68,702,642 downwards.
AATAGTATTGATATATTGGCAATATTCTAATCTTGAATTTTTATGGTGGGTCGGCCATTACAAGCTCTTGGTCTGGCCCCTATGTTGGGTTGGCCATTACACACTGCTGGTCCGGCCCCTATGGCAGGTCGGCCATTACAGGCTCTTGGTCCGCCCCCTATGGCGGGTTGGCCATTACAGGCTCTTGGTCTGGCCCCTATGGTGGGTTGGCCATTACAGGCTCTTGGTCCGGCCCCTATGGTGGGTCAGCCATTACAGGCTCTTGGTCCTGCCCCTATGGCATGTTGGCCATTACACGCTCCTGGTCGGGCCCATATGGTGGGTTGGCCATGACAGGCTCTCGGTCCGGCCCATATGGCGGGTTGGTCATTGCAGGCTCCTGGTCCAGCCCCTATGGCGGGTCAGCCATTACAGGCTCCTGGTCCGGCCCATAAGGTGGGTTGGCCATTACAGCCTCCTGGTTCAGCCCCTATGTCGCGTTGGCCATTACAGGATTCTGGTCCGACCCCTATGGCGGGTTGGCCATTACAGGCTCCTAGTCTGGCCCCTATGGTGGGTTGGCCATTACAGGCTCTTGGTCCAGCCTCTATGGCGGGTTGGCCATTGCAGGCTTTTGGTCCGGCCCCTTCATCAAATTTAAGAAGCCAATGTAGCCCACTAGTCACAAACTTTGCCACCCCTGTTATATACAAAGGATACACACCTGTTAAAGTAGAACTTTGTGATATAAAAATATTTACACCACAATAACTAATGTCATGCATAGTGATGAGCAGCATAGGGAACATTTCACGAATTTGTCTCCAAATACTCTTAGTAAATTTGACAATATGAAATCTCCTGTCATTTACTTATTGCAAAAATCGGCACTTGTACATGTGAATATTGTATACACAATGCATTGTCACAGTGACATCTAGTGGCAGAATGTGAAAAAGCAGCTGCATAGAAGTAATTCATTCGAAAATTGGCACTTGTACATGCGAATATTGCGAATGGTACTTTCCCCAGAATCTCGATATATCACTATATTCGAGATGTTTGCAAATTCTCTATATTCGCGATAAAAATTTGCGATTCGGGCTCAAAACTATCCATGCATTAGGGTTACATTTCTTCAGCTTGTACTGGGGCAATGTGAATATTATTACGGACAGTTCCAAATTCAAGTCACTTTTGGCCTAAAAATTTTTATAAAAATGTTGACTTATCTTTGCACTAAGTTTATGCTAAAACTACATGTGTTAACACAATACTTTCTTCTTTGTAACTTTCACACAACACTTCTCTACTTCTCACTTTTTGGTGATAACACCAAGTACAAAAGCTTTGCAATTCATAGAAATTTGACCATCACTTCCTGAAACTTCAGATGGTTGTAAAATTCGAAAATCTTAAAATGAGATTAAAAAAGGTTGAAATTCTGCAGAATGATTTTGACATTCTTTTGCTGAAATTAGCAACTTTAAAAATATTCATATTTATATTTAATAAAAAATATAACAGCAACATTATCCCCCACCCTATGGAACAAGTATAGATTTACACATTCTTGAAGGGTTAAAAAATATATTCTAGTAAAATAAAATAATACTGTATTTTTCGGCACATAAGACGCACCCAGTTTTTAGAGCAGAAAACCAGAAAAAAATATTAAATAGGTTTTCACATCAATTGGGTTAATGCAAGGGATTAAATGAATGCAATATTCAATTCAGCCAGTAGATGTCACTAGCAGCAGTACACTCACAGCACAACATCATCTTCCTCACTGACTGGGAGGAGGGGGCCAACAGCTGCAGAGTCTCTCCTCTGCCATCCCTCTGCTGTTTCTGTGTCCGTGGGAGCTGCAGTGATTGCAGTTCCCATAGACACGGAGAGGGGGATAGATGACAGATTTTGGCACGCTGATGAGCGTGTGCAAAATCGTCCCTGTCGACCCAAAGCTAAGTCGGCCAGAGAACGAACATGTCCGTAAAACTCTGGCTAATGCCATTAGGTTGAATGGGGACTGGCGTCTAATCAAGACTTATCCATCCAAACTAATGGCCAGCACGCAAAGGGTGCCCGCCAATACTGTGAGCAATGGAGAGCAGCGTGATGACATAATCACGTTGCTCTCCACAGCTCATCTGTCGGTCCCTGCTTGTTACGTGTGTGAGGACCTTTTTTCTAACCAGGTAAGAGAGCTTCCTGCTGGTATCCATGCAGCACCCAGAACCAAGAATTGATATGATCTGTAACCAGGAAGTGACATCAGCCTGGTACCCACACAGCTCAACCCCTTGCTAAGCCTGCTCTGTACCTCCATTATTGTGAGTATCTTTACCATTTACAGTTCCTTACTTTGTTGCAATTGGTTGTGCACCTCATGTCCTTGTTACTATCTCCCTGTATGGCAACTGGCGGTTAACCCAGGTGGACTTGAAATTTGAGGGAGTGTGAGTGCAGACTATATTTTATTTTATCTTTATATTTAAAACATTGTTTAGGATTCTAGTATTTTGTTTTGTAACGAGTTCAGTTTCACAGGCATAAGTAGGGAATTTTCATCATTACTGGTTCAAATGGACCAACGCCAAGCATATTAAACTAGGACTTTAATTTCAAGAACCTGAACAGTTAGAATTTTCACCCAGGTTACTTAGAAATAATATTGTCCCGGGGAAGATAAAAAAGAACAAACAATACATTTCCTCTTCTCTTTCTCTAGACTAACAGATTCAAGAGAACGCAAAGTCCACACCTTAATACCAGGACATTTCTCAGTGTGTGGCTCGCCCCATAAGTGCTCGCCATAGAGAGGGTATCTGAAATCTACAGGCTAGGAAAACATCCACTTCCCGTACAAAGTCCTTGTCTGAAATCTGCCCCGCAGGTGCTTCTGTGTTATACAAATATTCAGCATTCAGCTATTTCTACTAACATTGCAAATCCGATACTAAACTGAAGAGGTTACGAGGTATCCAGATCCTAATTTCAGTACATATTATATAATAAAACTATTATGTAAAACATTTCTGCAAGTCCCCTCATTGGCATCCTTAGTGAGCTCAATTGCAATGTATCTCTTTGTCATATACATTGGTATCTTTGATCATTATATCAGATACCCACGGCCACCTCTTTGTTTCCTTGTAAGCTCTGTGTCCAGTTTTTTCCTGATAAAGCAACAATAAGTAGAGAAATGCGTATTGCGCTTGAAATACCATGTTTTCTTTTTCAGATGTCATAGCGTGGTTGGTGGGTTCCGGGTCTTTGAAGGTAAACAGTTAAAGATTGGTGGGAACCATCTGGTGGTGGTATCTCATGGGTGTAGGCCAGAGTGAGCTGATCAAGTATGATGAGCGGTTTCAGTGAGCCTGTGGGCAGCCTTAGTTGTCCTCGAGTCGGTGGGTGGTGGCTGAGGGGCTACACACACTAAGGCAACAGGTGACCTGTGGCGATGTGATGGTGGATGGGAATTGGACCTTTCGAAGACTCAGAACCAGGTGGTGGTAGTTTAACTGGATTGGTATTATTATACATGTTATGTTTAAATAAAAGGCACTATGGACATTTAAATCCATTTTGGTGTACAGTGTATTCTTACAAGGGGGTACCGAGGTTAAGTAATGGTAAAAGGTAAATGGTTGGTATATCACACTCAGGTCCTTATGACCTATCTAAGTCAAGTAAAGTTGTACTTAACCTGTCTGACTTGTACATGGCTATGGTAGGGACATTAGATTGTGAGCTCCTCTGAGAGACAGTAAGTGATATGCTATGGTAGGGATATTTGATTGTCAGATCCTCTGAGAGACAGTTAATTATATGACTATATACTCTGTAAAGTGCTGTGTAATATGTTGTTGCTATATAAACACAAGCTAATAATAATCTCTAAACTACAGTGGAGAGAGAGTCCAATGATTTGATTTTCTCCAGGATCTCTCCAGCTGTTCCTATGTTTAAATGGCAGAGACCCAATTGGATGGCCTCACAGTGTTGTGTGTGTGTTTTGGGTTTGGTACTGAAAACCCAATAAAGCAAAGGATTAGCAATAAACAGTACGCACAATCAGTAGTGGTGCCCATCCTCCATAATCAATGAGGGTTAGAAAAGATTTTAACCCATAATTTGGGGAATTTGAATGGCACTTACTGTCTAACTTTTTAAACTGAATGTGCATATTTCATTAGTTTTTTTATAAAACAAATAAATGTTGCTTCAAAATATCTGTCTGCTTTTAGCAGCAGGGGGTGGGTAGCCACCATTTTGGTGAAAGTAGGAAGTGCAGCCTTGCCTCATCTTTGAAGGGACAGAACCACTCTCTGTGAAGGGGTTGGAACTGATAACTGCGGTGGTACCTTCAATTATTAATTGTTGGGTATTAGGGAAATAAACCAAAAAAAGATTTTAACCCTCAATTTGGGGACTTTTCATGGCGCTCACTAAGGCTAAGTTTATACTGGCGATTCCCTTGCAAAAAGTTAAACTTAAAGGGACATACATCAATGATAATAAGCACTTTACAGCAGTATATACACAGTGCAATTTATACAGTTTTGTGGCTCTTTCTTGGGTCACTACAGGTACCACAACAGTTAATCAGTTCTAAACCCTTCACAGAGAGTGGTTCTGTCACTTCAAAGACAAGGCAGAACTGGGCTACTTTCACCAACATGGTGGCTACCCACCCCCTGCTGCTAGAAGCAGACAGCCATTTTGAAACATTTTTTTTTTTTATAAGTATTTAAACATGCACCTTGTATATGTGCAATCCAAATATTGCAGACCTTCAAAGCAGACAAGGCGTTACATAGGATATGCTCGGATCCAATTATTCTCAGAGCAGTTTGTGTCTGGGAAACAGGAAAGAGAAGCCTTCACATTACATTCAATAAATACAGGCAGCTTGGTGAAACCGAACGTTTGTTATCTTTCTCTTTATGTTTCTCTATGTATGTTGTCTTGTGGCTTCTATAGAATTAACCACAAAACAACTGTGACAGACACCTGTTTAAATATATGTAAGATACAATAATATAGCTGGAACTGTATCGCACTGTATTTCATATAATTGTATTTTCTGTATTATTAGTAGAAAAAGTTACCTGCAGTGGAAATTGAGTCAGAGCAATAAATCATAATCTGGAATACTTAAAAATGTGTCGGCTTTATTAATACATCATTACACGGATATAATACAGACAGGGTCCCTCCAGGGATCACCCCCTAGGGGGTGATCCCTGGAGGGACCCTGTCTGTATTATATCCGTGTAATGATGTATTAATAAAGCCGACATAATTTAAAGTATTCCAGAGTGCGGACTGTCGCTACTTTACACCTTGGTTTTCGTATATGTGGATGAACTGATCCTCTGTAGCACAGGACCTGGTGACTCATCCAGCAAGATATCTAACCCATGTAGGAGGCTGTGTACGAAAAGTGACGATTTTCGCAATATTCGCATCACCCCAATATTCAATTTAAAAACTGTTGATGGTGTTGCTAAGCTCTTGTTGCAGCCTTGCCATTTGTCCACTTGCATTGAGAGGCATGTGTAATGGATAAAAAATACTGAATATCCGGAATTGCGAATATTCTGCAATATATTCACCATCTTCGCGAATTTCCGAATTGCCGATATTCGCGATTAATATTCGGAATCCGAATATTCGCGATCATCACTAGTGAGGATTAAACACATGGCTTATAAATTATAATATATTTTGTAAATATGAGATTACATACGTTTCTTGTGGTTGACCTTCCAACAGAACTGTGTTTTTGGGGGCATGTCTTTTAGACTGGACTGTAACATTGCTGTCAAAGAACAATAAAGCATGTCAATCTGTATGTGTGCATTGAATTTTTTTATAAAAATTTTTATTTTATGAATAAAGATGGGCTGTGTCACGAACCAGCCTGTGTGTACACACGGTGCCACGAATCCTACCTCCTCTTTTGTCTTTTGGTGTTGTCTAAGTGAACCCACTCATTCTTCACTATTAGTGATGGCCGAACTTCGGCCGTGTCCGTCCGCCGTCCGCCCGTTCGCGGACAGATTCAAATTCCCCGCCTCTATCGGGGAATTTGAATTGGAAAACCTGGATGTGACGTCAGTGACGTCACATCCGGGACCTGGAACGCATAGTTCCTGGTTGTGCTGACCAGTCAGTGACGCCACATCCGGGTTTACAAGCCAGTTTTTCACTGAAAGACAGGGTTCCCTACCCGGTCTCCAGTGAAATATTCTTCCTGTGGCGGGTGGTAATGATCCCACCGGAGGAAGAATAGAGGGCTCCTTCTTGCCGGCGAACAGGGCGGGTTGAACACCAGTACTGTCCGCCGGCGAGAAGGAGGGCGAACATGCTTGTTCGCGGCCAAACTATCCGCCTTGCGGGCAGTTCGGCCATCACTATTCACTATAGGTGGGGATAGACTTTCCTGAGGAGAACACCAGGTCGCTACCTCTGGAGGGAAGGTAAGCACACAAGGCAGCTGGTCCAGAGGGCACCAGGGAGAGGTACCAGAGAAACAGGCGTTATCAGCAGGCCAGGTTGTAACCAGGGGCAACAGCGCGGGACCAAGGGATGAGGCAAAAGCATCATCAGGCAGGCAAAGGATCAGGGCTGGCAGCAGACGTACAGGTCAGGGAGTCCGGGTCAGCAACAGAAGAGTCAATACAGGCAGACAAGGGTTAAACATATCAAAGTCTCAGAGCTCAGGCAGGAATCAGCAACACAGGAACACAGATTGAAAGAACACATTAATTGTTATTACAGGACAGGTTTTCAAGGCAATTCTTCCGTTCAAACATGAAAATAAATTTCCATTTAAAAAATCTTTTGTTCTTTATTGAGACCAATACATGGAATGGAAATGTATTTTCATTTTTGAATCATAAATTGTGGAGTGTTCTATTTCAATTCCTTCTTCAGTAACAATGGGCCACCAGTAACAGTAACTGGCCACCAGATGGCAGTTATGAGACGTTTGTTTACATTATATCAGCTGCTGTCTGAAACATGTAGCTTCACAGAGGCTGCTGCCATGCCTGGATGTCTGCAACCTGGGACAGGTGAGTGGACTCTGACACTGACCGTAACCCGAGTATAAGCTGAGGGGAGCTTCTTCAGGGCTGAAAAAGTCAGCGTATGCATGAGTATATACGGTAATCATGCTCTGTATACAAAACTGTAGATATGTCCCATTGTGCAGTGCTTCTCCACCATTGTGTCAGCTCAGAGGTAAGTAAAAGTTTACTTATATATATATATTTTTTTTAATATAAATTTTTTTATTCCAGTATACATCTGCTTTAATTGTGTGCTGAACATTACTACAAGCTTTAGATTTACCAAAATATTTATTTTTCTGTTGGAAGTGTAGGAAATTGTCATTGGCCTATAGTGATGGCCGAACTGCCCGCAAGGTGGACAGTTTGGCGGCGAACATAGATGTTCGCCCTCCTTCTCGTCGGCGAGCAGTATGGGTGTTTGACCCGCCCCGTTCGCCGGCGAGAAGGAGCTCTCTATTCTTCCTCTGGCAGGATCAGGAGCAGCGAGAACCTGCCGAAAGTAGAATCTTTTCACTAGAAGACCGGGCATGAAGCTGGTCTCCTAGTGAAAAACCGTCTCGAGAACAGGAAGTGACGTCAGTGACGTCACATCTGGCTACCGTAACCAAGAACTATGCGTTCGAGGTACTGGATGTGACGTCACTGACGTCACTTCCAGTTTTCCGATTCAAATTTGAATCTCTCCGCGAACGGACTTCTTTAAAAGTTCGATCCACCCGTTTGCAGATGGACCTGGCCGATGATCTTTCCACGCTTGATCGGGCCAGTGGAAGAACCATTACCTTCTTCTCACCGACGAAGGTGGCGGGTCGAACACTGTTTGCCGGCAATAAGAAAAGCGAACATGTGATGTTCGCAGACGAAGTGGCCGGGGTGTTACCTGAAATAAGTTCAGTAATAACACCTTTGGATGAAGACTGTTGCATGAGAAGATAGAGTTCAGCTTTATTTATGTATCAAATAACCCAACAAGTCAAATTACTAGCAAACACATTGCTCTGATTGTTCTTAGTATGATCATCTTGAGTAGTTAGTTGGCCTGTAAATTCCACTAGCAGTGGTTCCCAAACTTTCCTTGCAGGATCCCCTTTTTTCTATTTAGGAACAGTATCAAGCTCCCCTCCCCATTCATACACAGGTTCAGAATGAGGGTCCGCACCCCCTGGAATACCTTCTAACCCCTCAGTTTGGGAACCACTGCACTATAGGTTCCTATAGCCAGAAGATGGACAGTCTTATTGTATTCTCTATATTTCCTTCTCTCCAGTGTTTGTTTTATGCAGCTGTTGGAGACATCTGCTTCTCATCTTCTGGTTGTGTGATTCCCTGCGTGCTAGCCGCCTATTTCTTTCTGAAAACTTTTTTTTGGAGACTGAAGAAAAAAAAACGACCCCCAAAATAGCATGTTCAAATTTTCAGATGTTCCACTAACGGGACCTTTCTAACAGCTTTTTTTTAGAATGCGTCAAAAAGAAAATGTTTTTGTGGTGGGTTTAGCTGAACCTGACCAGAAAATTGCTGTCTCTGATTTCTTTCCAAGATGCAGTGAAAGGTCATTTGTAGATGTTTACGTTAGGGGGCCCACTGGAGATTTAACATGTAACATGCTGACTGTCTCCAGAGCCAAATACCTTTGTAGGTTTCTGTGCCTCATATCCATATCTTATATAATAATGACGGTACAGCAGAGGAGAACTGCACATTGATCTTCACCCAATTATAACACTCTTAAAAGTCATGTTTACAAAAAGTAAAATGCTTCACTACAAAAACATTCATATCTATAACTTTTTTTCTTTTCAATATCATAGATATGTACAGCACAATCAAGCCCTCTTAAAACAGAATGCTTGATTGTGCTGTGCACTGCCCGAGTTGAGGGATTTTTGATTCCTTTAATCCCTTCTCCCCTTAACCTTTATGGTTGTTTCTCATAGATATGTACAGTTATACTTCAGTATCCTTGATACACAACAAAAATGTATTATTACCAGGGGTGCACATAAGTGGTACTCTGGTACTCAAAAGGGGCCAAAACCTAGCTCTGCGTACCTGCAATATTGTTACAAAGCTCATATGTACTAACTACTTGGAGGCGCTCCGTGTCTGGGCGGCCGCAGCTTACTGTTACATGTATACAATTTATGTCACTTGGATAACTGCAGGGAAACGTGAATAAATATGAAAGGTTACGGTAAGGGGTGAGACATTGGTATGGTAGAAAGGATTGGACTTCTAAGGGTGTTGGAGATCTGGGGGATAAAAGTCATATCAGGCATATGTGAGGGTAAAAGCTGACAAGAGAAAAGCACTGTGTGACAGCTGGAATATTACTATGAAAGCATGACGTTTGAACTGCAGGTAGTGTCAGGGGTTAGTCACTAAGCCAGAAAATTGCAAAATTGTACTACTGAGGTATGAGATCTGGGGGGTCAAACGGTGTTGTACTGTGACCTGTGGATGGAGACAGTTAATCAGAGGATCAATCAGGAACAGGAAGGTCCATCTGCAGCAGAATCTACCATGCAGGAAGCTGACGCAAAGGACAGTGAGGGAGACCACATACATGTGGGGTGAGTACCAAACACCATCTCCTGCTACTCACCGCTATTCTAAATAACAAAATATTCTAGGAACATTAGCTATTTCGCAAAAATTTCACAAATATGACGGCTGATATTTTCAATGTCAAATATTCATGATATTGTGCATTGGGAAGCTTATGGCCATGCATTGCGATTTTATATTCGCAATGAGAAAGTAAATACCCCATGTGATCATTCATTTTGAAGGTAATCACAATACTATGCACTCAAATTGTGAATAATTACTAGTGATGAGCGGCATAGGCAACATTCGGATTCGCGGCATGCCGCGAATATTCGTCAATAAATTCGGAATATATTCAGTAAATATTCGTATTCGACAATATCCGGAATATTGCGAATATCGGCGAGTTTTTGCGCATATTGCGTGCGCGTCATATTTTTAACATGGACGTACGCTATTGCGTGCGTGTAAGTCGGGCACGCGCACGTCACGTGCGCGTGCCTAGTGATTACATGCGGCTTGAGCGGTTTTCACCTGTCTAGGAATCACCTGTCTAGGAATCTTGAAAATAAAAGTTCAAGAATGGTTGGCAGCAACTTTAACCCTGAGGAGAGGGAGATGGTCATGACTGTAAGTACATCAACTAACCTAACTTTGTTAATTATGTTAACTGTATTTTATTACATGTATTGCAAATTTTAACGAGAATTTTAAAACTGCCGATTTTCGCAATATACTGAATATTCGCATGACCCGATTTTGGATTAAAAAATTCTTGATGGTCCCAGGGAGTGTTGCTAGGCTCTTGTTGCAGCAGCATGTGTATGTGTATGTGAGAGGCATGTGTAATGACAAAAAAATACAGAATGTCCGGAATGGCGAATATTCGGCAATATATTCACCATCTTCGCGAATTTCCGAATTGCCGATATTCGCGATTAATATTCGGAATCCGAATATTCAAAATCATCACTAATAATTACGAATATCAAATTGAATATTAATAGAATTATCGTGAATTCGAGTATTGCCTATGCCGCTCATCACTAATTATAATTACGATTATTTGTAAAGTGCTAACATATAACGCAGCACTGTACATTAACCTATATGGTAGTTTGCCTGAATCCTTTATTGATGCATGACACCATCAATAAAGGGAAATAGAAAAATAGTTTTTTCTATTATTGTAAGGGAGACTGGACGTTGGGGTAAAGGGTGTTGGTCACTATCCCCAAGAAATTCCTTCGAATTTCAGTAAAAATAAATACTCTGTAACCTGTTTGGATGTATTGACCCATGCTCTGTAACCTTGTTAACGATGTCTATGTTTACACCTATGGGCCAAGACACAGTAACATGTGTGTACAAGTGATTATGCATGAACAGTACTTATGTAGAACTTATGACCTCTCCCTTTGTTCAGGTTAACTCCGTTGGGGCCTCATGTCCACCCAGACATCACTTACCCAGGATTCCTATTTCTCCTCCTGAGGAGGCCGCATAGGCCGAATCGCGTCGAGGGGCGAACCCTACAGCTGGACACGATAAACGAGCTAAGAGCTTTTTTGACCTTTGTCGATTTTGGACGTTTTCTCTATCTTGTTTGACCTATGGACACGTCTAATTAAATTAAGGGATGATTTGGAACCCTTTGTGTCCAATCACCCCTATGGGCATCTTTCCTGACTAAGGAGGTGGCATGTTCTGATCTTCTTTGGTTAACCGGCCACTGACCCTGTGGTCAATTGTTTTTAACCTAATGATTAAATAAATGGTTATTTATGTTTTCTACTTGAATGGTATGTTTTGTTTCTCCTTTGATGGTCTTAGCTATTTCCAATAGGGGTCACCTTAAATCCCCAATTTTGGGCCTGAAGGCAAGCCCAAGACTCCTTTACGCTTAGGGAGTCCCCCATTTATTTAGATTTTTTCTATTTCCTTTGCGCTTTAAGCTACTTAGATAGATGAAACAAAAAGTTGTGTAGGTGCTGAGGCCTTAGGTATGTCTCCATACCTGAGGCCTCCACATCAGAACAAAGTATAGGGTTTATGGTCACTACAGATACCAACCAAATCTGGACCATACTAACCAAACTGGTATTGATGTAGCAGATAACATTGGAGTGGCAATAATTAGCAGAATAATCTTCAACTTTAATAGTGGTCTCATTTCCCATAACTGGAAGTGATGTTAGTCATGTTCCCCCGGCGAATAGTATGGGTGTTCGACACGCCCTGTTCACCAGCGGGAAGAAGGTTACTATTCTTCAGCTGGCCAGATCAGGAGCAGTAAGATCCCGCCAGTAGAGAACCCAGTCTCTTGTGAAAGAAACGGGCTCAAAACTGAAATAACGTCAGTGACGTCACTTCGGATTTCGAAACCGAGAAATGTGCGTTCCAGGAACCGGAAGTGACGTCACTTCCTTTTTTTACTATACAAATTGGTGGGGAACTTGAATCTTCCAGCAAACAGGCAGGCGTCTGACTTTTTTAAAAGTCTGATCCTCCAGTTCACGGACGGCCATCGCTACTGGTAGTTGGTGTGGAGGTGATGGTAATGTTGATGCCTAAAATATGGTGCCTTCAACCTAAACCATACGCAATGTTTCTGCAGATGGTTGGAAACGTATTCCATGGAGTAAGATACCAACTTACCATAATTATGTAATGATTATTTTAAGAGTATTATAAAGAACTGTTTAAAGATAAATAGTTTGGAGGATTCCTTAAATTCTAACCACTTCATAATTCTTTATAGAGGAATGTTAGAGATCCACCAGAAGCGAGACTCTTATTTCATTTAAGTTTGTAAAATATATTAAAATATAAAATTATGAATTAAATGTATTTACAAAAAAAATGCTCTTAGTGGCTTCTAACACTTTGGCATAGATGGGAATTTCCAGTGACTGGAACCTTGTATATTTAGAAGTATGCATTTCCTCTACACAAAACACTGATTGTCGAGTCAAAAAATATGAAAGTTCAATTTAGTAAAGCCGGTTTATGTATATCTGTATTATATATTATATTTTGAATAGAAATAGAGAGGACAGAGCATAGGGCAGGCTTCTTATTTTTCAGATCTATATTTTCCACCCAATTGTTCAATGTCCATGTAAGGAAAGGTGTTGGTGTAGAAATGGGAAGAAACACTATCCCAATAGTGTTAGTAGCGTTTCTTCCCATTTCTGCACCAACTCCTTTCCTTACATGAATATTGAACGATTGGGTGGAAAATATAGATGTGACTTTGTATTTTGTAACTATGAACTGTAATCTTTGGACTGACAACATAGTAGTCATTTATAATGTTTGTCTCTCTGTTAAATCTTGTATTACCAATTCTGTTGAATTTATGTAATCATGTAATTATTTGTACCGAAACTATAAATAATGTATATTTTATCATACACTATCATGTCTACAATTAGTGCCTTTAAAGTCCCTTCCGGAGTCCCTAGTCTCCAAACTGGGAAGTGTAGGAACTGATGTTTTTAAGCACCTGTCCCTCACTTCTCTTGAATCAGTGGCTAGATATGCCACATTTTGGGAAAAAAATCTGACAATTGGAAACCAATCCCCTTTATACTAGCTCCTCAAGTAAAATACCCATGGTGTTTCAGTAGAGTATAGCAAGCAAGTTTCGGGATCATTTTAAGGTAAAGGATCCTTATGCCAGCCAGGTAACTAGCATTTTCGGAACAAGATCAGCTATGTCACCCTCAGTTTTTGGAACAGGTTTACTTGAGTGGACCTCAACTGACAGATTACCCTGCCATCGGCTGTCCTGAAAATCACAGCCTACCTGGGTGGTGTTCAGCTATTAAAATATTCAGAATCCTGAATTTCCCAGAATCTCAGGAATCAAAAAAACAATTCCATCACAAAGCCAATAGTAAGATAACATCACACTGACGCCATCTACTGGATCTTTCTTACAATTCAGTAAATTCATTGGTGAAGGCCATAATGAAAGCTGACAAGTTCTTCTAGGAAAAGCTCAAACTTATGAGGAAGCACATAAGCTTATTAGTAATGCTCTGTTTGGCTGATATACTACACAGGAAGCGCAAATGAGACGTGATCAAATTATCATTCCAGTGAATCAGGGAAGACTACACCAATTATCTGATCGCATTGATCATGTGCTTCTCTATGAGTAGGAGTAGGAGTCATTAGCTGCCCGACTGTACATACAAAGACAAAAAGATTTCTATCCCAAAAATGGATAATAGAAGCAAATTGTAACAATGTAAGGTCAGGCTCGGTGTCCAGGTGCTGAACAGAAATATAGGTGCAGGCCGGGTAGTTCACAGGCTGTAGTGATAGGAAGTGAGCAGAAGAGTGGTTAGGAGAGATGGTCGAATTTTTCGACTTGCTAACTTTGTGAGCTGATTGCAAAGTGGTAACTGGTATCCTCACCAAAATTGCAGGAGATGTAGAGATGGGTTGTGGGAACATTTGAAAAAAGAATGTTTTGCTCTAGCACATGGAGTTTTTGCATAAATTAAGTTCAAAGTTAAAGTCGAAATTCCGATTTTCGAAATTTTTACTTGATTTTGAACTTAATTTTGGCAAAATCTGTTTCTGTTAGAGACATACTTTCTTTTTTGTAGTATACCCCCAACCCTTCTGTACATCTCCAGCAAGTTTGGTGATGATACCATGTTCAGGGGCTTTGCAATTAACTTGAAATCGTGGAAATCATCGAATTTTTTAAAAAAATTCGACCATCTAATTGGGAACAAGCCAAGGTCAGAAACCTATGGTGTGAAGTAACTATGGAGCAATACAAAGAGTAGATGGGTAGTCAATAGTGATGGCGCGAACTGTTTGCCGGAGAACTATCCGCAGCGAACATCGCATGTTCGCGTCCGCCCATGTTCTTTGTTCGCCCTATCTTTTAACATTACAGAAACTTTGACCCCTGTGAGTCACAGTCAGCAGACATCCAGCCAATGTGCACCCCCACCTCACAGACCCTCACACCCTTTATAACATATCAAGTACAGGACGCCATTACACATTCTGC
>CM070040.1:68592377-68605811 GCA_036250615.1 Ptychadena robeensis | reverse complement strand
TGGAAGGTGATGGGGGAAAGATGATGAGTTCTGTTTTGCTCAGGTTGAGATTAAGGAATCTGTCAGCCATCCATAAAGAGATGCCGATAGGCACTGTTAGATGTTGTACAGGACAGAGAGAGTAAAGGGCAAGGTGGATAGGTAGATTTGGGTGTCATCAGCATATAAATGGTATAGACCAAAGAATGAGATAAATTTGCCAAGGGAGGAGGTGCAAAGTGAGAATAGTACTGGACCAAGGACACCTAATGTTCCCTCAAGCCTCGGCAGTTCCTTTTTCTAGTATCAATGCTTTTGTCAATCTTTCTGCCTCTCAACTTCCTGCAATACTGCAAATGATCACTAGTTAGCGCTAGATAATTGTTTTAAATTTTTTTTTTGCTTAAACATCATTAAGACAGTAGCATCTACCTTCGCAAGTCTCTGTGCCTGTAAGAAGAGGAGCTGCCACCAGCATGGCAGTACATGATCACGGGGAAGAATTAACATTGGACAATTGGTATTTACTTATTACAAGTAAGGTAATTTCATCTTACATATTGTCTGTATAATGATTAAAGCTTTACATTCCAGACACATGGAGTACGTTTTGTGATTGTAGATCCACTTGAAAGGCGAATACTCAATAAAAGTTAACAAAACAGATCATGATCTGTGACCCGCTCACAGCTATCCTCCAGGATAAAGATATGGAACTCTTGGATCCACTACTCATCATCAGGGGCGGTCCTAGGGATATTGCCACCCTTCTACCCTCGCCTTCCCCGCGACCCGAGAGATCACTGGGGGGGGGGGGGATGCTATGAAGGAGAGCTCCGGCAGCCACCCCCCTGCCTTCCCCGAGAGAGATCAGAGGGTGCTGAGGGAGAGCTCTGCCAGCCGTACAGAGCTGGAGTCCTGCTTTCGCTACAAAGCCCCCCCCTATGGGAATGCTCTGTTGACGAACTATCAAAGACAGACAGTATCACACAAGGGCATTATGAGCGGATGACGCCCCCCCATGATGCTTCCCTGGGCAACCGCACCATAATGCCCATATGTAAAACCACCATGGCTCATCATCACCTGAGGGGGGAATCCCTCACTACTAACCTGGGACTATAGTTGAACGCTCGGGAGTGGCAGTTGCTGGTACTTCTTTGACTGCTCTGACTGCTAGAACATGTCGTGTTGCCTATGTGGTTATGATCCTGTTCTTCTGTTTTTTTCTAACTTTTGATTTTCTTGTCTGATTGAAAATTCTAATAAAAATGATTGAGCAATAAAAGTAAAAAAAAAAATAATTATAAATATTAATTTTTTTACCATAACTTGTTTCCATAATCAATCACTTAAAAGACACAGCCATTTAGGAAATGCGTAGTTTGGCTCTCCCTGGACTTTTCTCTGCCATTAGGCTTGGACTCCGCTATGCATGCCTCAAATGCAGGGATGTTGACGCATCCATTGCAAGTCAATAGATGTGTCCACACATCTGTTGGTGTGATCTGTCAGCTTGCAGAGCACTGCACTGACATAACGCAACATAAGCCAAACACAAGTATGGGTGCGTTGACTCATCCATAGAATATGAGTTGAGTGAGAGGATCTCCGAGGGATCACCAATCTACAGGTCAGGTCAGATACCCCAATGTCCGCTGCAGTCTTCACCTGTAGACAAGCCCCCGCTTCAGCGGGAGGCACAATACGCCTACTCGACTTGGTTTGCCCCCAGGACTTGACGCACAAGGTATGCAACCTAAGAGCTGAAGACTGGTGAACCCTCTAAGAACAGGAACAAAGGCAGAGACAAGTCCAGATTCACAGCAGGAGTCATACACAGAGGATCAGTCCAACCAAACACAGTATCCCAGGGTTAATTCAAAGAATAGTCTGAAAGCAAGCAGGGGTCATACACAAAGTATCTCTAGAGCTCACCAACTGATTGTACGAGGAACCCAGTAGTTCAGCAAATTGATGTTATCACGGGCAGGGCAGCCATGCACCATCCAGGTTTAAATAGGGGAGGATATGCCAGACGCCTTATAACAGGTGCAGTGCCATCTGTGTATGCACTCTAGCTCTCCCCATGCCTGCAGAAGGTGGGCACAAAAACCTGGCATGGATAAGGCAACTAACCCTGCGGTGACAACGGGTGACAACACAATTATGTTAATGCAGTCCACCTTGCTAGGCTTGGCTGTGACAGAAGGAGAGGCTGGAGCGTGTGTGCGCCTGCCCATCAACTGGCCTTGCTTTGTTGTGTTTCTTGAAAATGTTTGGCTAGTCATCCGACTATTCAGAGTGACTGTACATGATCTTACTGGAAATATATACTCTGTGTTACCCAGCATGGGGTACCCAGCATGGGGTCTGATCCTCATGGAGGTAGGTGTTACTACATTAGCATGAACGGAGCTATTAACACCTCACACAACTGGGCGGGTTAATAACACCTCACAGCTCAATTTATGCTAAAGTATTAACACCTACCTCCATGAGGCTAAAAATTAGGTAAAAAATTAGGTAAAAAAAAATACCACATGTGACCATTCATCTTGAAGATAATCACGATCCCTCTGGGATCATCAACATTTCCAAATGTCTCTAGAAAATGCTTCCACGTGTGGAGTCGGGGAATTCCCAAGGTTTTCCTGTAAGTATTGACACCCCTTCCAGAGAGGAAGCAAGGGGCTATGGTACATTCTCCCAGTATAGAGCTATTGCATAATTTGAGGGGAAGGAGCTCCATATGTGTAATAGAAGGAACATGAAATTGTTCTCAATCCAGCTGATTTCAGCTACATCAGGAGAAAACTCACACTGCACCCTGTGAAGGGTAAACAACCAAAACGTATGTGAATAGATGAATGGAGCCACTGGAGCTGGATTTGATTATAGTTAACTTCGGTACATCTATATCTGAGTGATATTGGTAGGAAAATCTGTTGGATGGGTTGAAATGTGAAAACTTTAGTTACTTTTGCATGCTTGGGCACCAATGAGGTCTAAAGATCACTCATTCTACTTAAACTAGGATCGTGCATGATTCTAAAGCTGGCCATAGACGTCTCGATCCATGGCCGGCTTGTAGCAGACTCATTACAACATGGTGACTAGTGATGAGCGGCATAGGCAATATTCAAATATTTCACATATTTAATATTCATAAATTCAAATATTCGCGGTATGACCATGTATTGCGAAAATAATATTTGCATTGTGAAAATCTTCTAAATGAATCACATGCTATGTTTATTTTCACAATACATGGCCATACCTCGAACATTTGATATCGCGAACATCCACCAACATATTTGAGATATATATATGAAATTCTCAAATTGGTGGTATTCATGAAAAATATTCGACAATCGAGCTCAACACTAGTGGTGACATCACCACGCTGTGAAGAGTTGGCTACAGAACTGACTGAAATCCAGACAGGCCTGGAGCTATGTAATGGAATGGAGTGAGCATAGTGTAAACAAGAGGGAGAGGGAAGGGTTGTTTACATACCGGATTGGAGGACAACCGAATAGGAGGGGTTGGAGTGAAGATAGTGGGGTTACGAGGCAGTCTAGTCACCATTTTCAGTCGTCTTCAGAGGAGTGATAAATTATATATTGGATATATGGATATATATTTAAACCGATGGCTCGGCATTGGGGGGTTCTGGTTGCGGTTACTGTGTTGTCTTTCTTTCAGATGTCATAGCGTTTGGCGGATTTCCGGGTCTTTGAAGGAGAGCAGTTGGAAAAAAGTTGGTGAAAAACAGCTCATGAAGATTATGGAAGTAGGTCAGATGGAACTGACCAATTGTTGGTAGGCGATCTCAGTGGGTCTGTGACAGCCTTAGTGTCCGCGAGTAGTGATGGCCGAACTTCGGCCGTGTCCGTCCGCGAACGGGCGGAGCGGACTTTTAAAAAAAATCGGAAAACCCGGATGTGACGTCACTGAATGGGTCCCTGGAACGCATCCTGGAACACATAGTTCCTGGTTGTGTTAACCGGATGTGACGTCACTGACTGTGTTTACGAGCCGGAATTTCACTGAAAGACCGGGTTCTCTACCCGGTCTTCAGTGAAATATTCTTCCTGCGGCGGGATCTCGCTGCTAATGATCCCACCGGAGGAAGAATAGAGGGCTCCTTCTGGCCGGCGAACAGGGCGGGTCGAACACCCGTACTGTCCGCCGGCGAGAAGGAGGGCAAACATGCTTGTTCGCGGCCGAACTGTCCGCCTTGCGGGCAGTTCGGCCATCACTATCCGCGAGTCAGTAAGTGGCGGCTGTGGGCCTTCAGTAACTAAGGCGGCAGTTACTGAGGATCGAGGAACCGGTGTGGTAATAGAATGGGGGATCCTTCAAAGGCCCGCAACCAGCAGGAATATATATTGGTTAACATGTTATACAATTTGTTAATAAAAGCACTGTGGCCATTTAAAACCCAACAAAGTGTCAGTGTGTTATTGAAATATATCAGTATGTGTGGTGGGTATTTGTGGGGCCACGGTGCTGTAGTGGGGGGACGAAGTCCATCGCAGCTATCCTGGTCATGTGTGCTCCACTAACACAGGGATTTCTGGCAGATTGTAGCCAATTAACTTGCAGGGGGAGGAGACTCCCCATCCACAGTAAGTGACTACAACAGGATCGGCCACAAAAAGTACCACTTTTTGGGTCGAAACTACGAGATGGGCACCCATGACCACCATACGTTTGGCGTAAGCACGCACGCCAGTTGATCGCCTGCAACTGCTGCCAGGAATCCACACGTCTATGGCCTTCTTAAGACTTGAATGAGCTCCATTTTTGTGCATCTTATCAGATTTCACTATAAACCCTGAAAAAGTAATCACACGTTCAGGATTCTATACAACTCAACAAAAGCTCCCAGACTAAAGCCTGCCATAGACACCTCGATCTATGGCAGACCTTTAGCAGACTGATTACAGCGTGGTGACGTCACCACGCTGTAATCAGTCTGCTACATGTCGGACAGGAATCCTGTGTCTTCCACTGACACACAGGACTCCCGTCCGACTAGCCAATTAACAGGGAGCCTCGCAGTTGTAGAGAAAAAAAAACGGCATGTCGGATCCGTGTGCGACCCAACTTGCCGGCTTTTTTTCTACATAATTCAAGGTGGGCTCCCACATAGTTGTGGCAGACCAACCTTTATGTGCTCGGCGGGAGCGCGCACGCAGGTTGGTCTGCTACAACTATGGCCGGGAGTCTGCCCGTCTATGGGGGGCTTAACTGTCAAATCTTTAAATCCTAAACAAACTCGCTTGTTGTTCAGAATGTAAAACCTGATGAAAAGGAAGTGATATGTTTTTAGAGTTAGAAATCATAGGTAGAGATATTTTGTACTGTTGTACCCAATTACCACACCCAAAAAGTAAACATAAACTGACAATTGTTATCTACAAGTGAGCCAAACAGGAAAGTTTAGAAACAAGTGTGAGTACATGGTTTCTCACTGATAACATCACACTTCTCATATAGAGTGCAAGTTCCCTAATCTCATGAAAAGTTAGTACTTAATGCTGATGTCAACTAGAGATGGTCGAATGTTTCGGTTTGCTAAATTTGAAAGCTTATTGCAAAGCTCCTGAACATGGTATCATCACCAAAATTGCTAGAGATGTAGAGAAGGGCTGTGGGAACATTTGAAAAAAAAGTTTGGCTCTAGCACATGTCATTTTTGCATAAATTAAGTTCCAAATCCGATTTTCGAAATTTTGACTTGACTTTGAACTTAATTTGTGCAAAAACTATTTGTGAAAGAGCAATACTTTTTTTCTTTGTAGTATACCCCAACCCTTCTCTACATCTCCAGCAAGTTTAGTCATGATACCATGTTCAGGAGCTTTGCAATTAACTCGAAATCGTCGAAATGGTCGTATTTTTGAAAAAAAATTCAACCAGCTCTAATGTCAATTTTGAAGATAGAAAAAAACATATAGACATAACTCACCTATATGTAACCTTCATCCAGGGACAGCGACCCCTGAAGATAAAAAAGAAATACTTACCTTTCCTGCCTGCTCACTCCCGCTCCATCATGCCTGGAGTGTCCAGTCCTCCAGGCTGCAAGTCTCTTCCGGTCTCACTCCATCCACCAATCCAGTAGAGATGGTTGAATTTTTCGACTTGCTGACTTTGTGAGCTGATTGCAAAGCCTCAGAAAATGGTATCATCACCAAAATTGCTGCAGATGTAGAGAAGGGTTGTAGAAACATCGGAAGAAAATAGTTTTGCTCTTGCTCGTGTCGTTTTTGCATAAATGAAGTTCAAAGTCGAAATTCAAATTTTCAAAATTTTTACTTGACTTAATTTAAAGAACTTAATTTATGCAAAAACTATTTGTTTTAGAGTCATACTTTTTTTGTAGAATACCCCCAACCCTTCTCTACATTTCCAGCAAGTTTTGTGATGATGCCATGCTCAGGGGCTTCGTAAATAACTCAAAATTGTTGAAACGGCTCAATTTTCGCAAACAAATTCGACCATCTCTACAATCCAGATCTGAATCCAGTGATGCTCCGCCCCTCTGCGATGATGTGGGAGTGGAGTGTCACTGGATTTTGACACTTTTACCAGGTAAGTATTTTTTCTTACCATCGATCTGCCCTATTGGTAGAAAGCAGATGCGGAGGTGATATGTTTGCTTTAAAAATTAAATATGATTTGTATTGCAGCTATAAATACGTAATTCTGTCTCTTGCACACTATCATCTATGTATAGAAATGATTTAATTGAGATTCCATATGTTGAATGGTTTATTAGAAAGCCTTGTATTACCTTAAATGGGACACGTCTATTGAATAATTTTTGCTGATGTAGTTGGGGACAAAGAGGGGGGCATATAGACTTAAAGATTAACTTTAGCTTAACATTATAATTATTATTATACATTTTTATTTATATAGCGCCATTACATTACGCAGCGCTGTACATTACATTAGAGTTGAGATACAACACAAGATAACACACAGGTACAGGGTATAACGCAGCAGGAAGTGAGGACCATGCCCGACCAGGCTTACAACCTAAAGTTCCCCTTACACCTTACAATGTTACCATAAAATTTCTGCACAATCCCCTTTTCTCTACCAAACCCATGAAATATGAGGATCTTCCAGTTGCTATTTATTCTATCAGGGAGGACCCGGCACTACATAGCAGTGATCTATACCTTCCAATCACTATGTATTCTATCAGGGAGGACCCAGCACTACATAGCAGTGATATATACCAACCAATAACGATGTATTCTACCAGGGAGGACCCGGTACTGCATAGCAGTGATATATATCTCCCAATCACTATGTATTCTATCAGGGAGGACCCGGCACTACATAGCAGTGATATATACCTCCCAGTCACTATGTATTCTATCAGGGAGGACCTGGCACTACATAGCAGTGATATATACCTCCCAATCACTATGTATTCTATCAGGGAGGACCCGGCACTACATAGCAGTGATATATACTTTCCAATCACTATGTATTCTATCAGGGAGGACCCGGCACTACATAGTTGTATGGAGTGATCTAACGGTGTATTGTGGGCTTAAGAGGTTGGGACTACAATAGCGGGAGGGAAATAGAAACTGATGACATGTTATCAGTTTGTAGATTTCATACCGCTTCATATAAAACAGCTTCTTAAATGTTTTTAACGGGTTTCCCATCTTGACTTCCTTGAAATGTGAGAAGAAATTCACACAGTGGAATACACAAAAATCCACTAGAGCAAATAACACGCATATGATAAAAAGGTTAACCACATAATGGTTAATAATGTGTATGCCAAAGAAAGCAATCAGAAAAGAATTATTTATTTGCCTTATTTAGCAAAAAAAAATACATTTTTGGATTCTAATTGAGCAAAAGAAGACTTCATAACAATTATGGTTTATTAATGTCTTTTTTATAGCAAAATGTTCTTTCAAATGTTAATTTGTATGGCTTTTTAAAATTGTATCTTAAAAAAATAAACATTTTGCTTACCCGTTCTTTTTTTCCAGTTTTTTATACAGTGGGAATGTATTAGACCAGATATGAGCAAATAACAACCCGCGCACCATATCCAGCCTGTTCAGTTTTTAATCCAGCCTGTTGTCACCTTATAGAGAAGATGCTCTGTCTTTCCTCTACTAGTTCCTTACAATGATGGAAAAGAATCTACATCGCCATGGGCATGACACAGTGGCGTGATCATGTGATGACGATGTGGACAGGACCAAAATACAGCTTATGAAAATGTGATTGGGCACATTTTGTTAATTTATATATTGGAAAATGTTAAAAGGTTTTTGTAGTATAGAAGCAATTATTATTTACCTGGCGGTATGATTATAAATACGGTAAATAAAAACAAATATGTATAAAGTCTATGGCAGGGGCCTATTACAGGGTCTTGCTCCTACCCCTCTGACAAATTTAGGAACCCATTGTGGCCCATGAGAGTCAGAGTTCACAATCTAATGTGTCTTAAGGCCCACACCCACGGTCATCATGCTGCTCTCCAGAGATGACAGCATCGGCCGACACCCTTTGTGTGCCGGCAGTTAGCTTCAATGAAGATGCCGGTCTTCATTGAAACTAACGGCATCGGCCAGAGAATATCGGACATGTCCGTTCTCTGGCTGGCCGAGCTGTAAGGCCACAGGGACCTGTCGCCCCATGGGGGCATCCCCGATTTTATCGCCGACTGACGGCCGCGAGCGCACATGCCCATCGGTCGGCGGCAAAATCGGCCACCACTCGGTGCATGTATGGCTAGCTTTAGGGCATGTTTCCACTGCGTTGTGTGATCCGTCGGGACCCGACCGGATCACACAACTCAGTGGAAACATGCCCTAAGACACATTAGATTGTGAACTCTGATTGTGAAAATGAAGAGATTTACCAGAAAAAGTATACAGAGAATCTAACTCTGGCTTCTCGTCTGACACTAGGCTGAGCCCTTGAGGGGACATTTGAGGAATGCACATGTATATTAAATCCTCTCTACTTGTTTAGCATATGTAGCCTAATTATTTCCATACTGAGTGCACATGGTGGGAGGTCAACTGGGAGAGTTCAGCTCATGTATCAAGTTCAGGAACCTCTTAGAGAAGCTGTGCAGATGCCGCTGGAGTACATGCATGCAGAAAATAAGAGGCAAAACAGATAGTTCTACTAAATACTGGAGATAAGCAGAGAAGTAATGTATCCAAGGAAGAGTTAGGCTAGGGCTCCACTAAGCACCTGGATGCATTGATGTCAGTGCATCCCACGAGCGCAACCCCCTTTTCCTCTCCGCTAGGGCCACGTTGTCTATCCACGTTAGCAATGTGGCATGATCGATAATGCAGCGCCATAAACAGAACTTTATTTCGATACGTTAAGGGCCAATTCACACGGTTGTTTTTCTTGCCATATTTTGAGCATTTTAAGCGATGACCGTTCATGAAAAAGCAATCGTGCTGTCCTTTTTTATGCAGTGTGGTTTTTATGCTATGTTAATGCCCAGTGTCACATTTGATGGTTGTTTGACTTCTAAACGGCACAATGGAGGCACTCCTGTAAAGAAAAAATAGTTGGATCTCAGCTGATTTCAATTTACTTATACCTGTAAACAGCTGAATTAGATAGTAAAAGCTAATGTATTAAGTATCTTACCTAATATATGTTTCCTAAGCCTGCATATTTGTGCAAACATTTCCTGAGAAGGACATCAATCTTCATATGGAATACCGTATTTTTCGGAATATAAGACACACCCAATGTTTTAGACAGAAAAGTAAAAAAAAAAAAAACAGAGACACAGCCATTCAGATATCAAGTGAATATAGTTCGATAAAAAGCAGGTCTATGCAGTCACTCTATGCACTCTATATTCCTCCAGCCAACATTTACCCATGAGCAGCTATTTACATATGGGAGGAGATATGAGTCTTTGTCACATAATGTATTTATTGCAATGCAGAATGTTATTGTATTGTACACAACTCATGCCATCCAATTGTAAAATATTTTTGGTCAGTGTGTTTAGAGAATGGACACTGTTAGGCTAGGCTCACACGGTTCGATTTTGGTTCAATCGATGCTCGATTAGATGAATTTTTTCATCGATTGAACGAAAATCGAGAAATGCCCACATGGTACGATCGACGATGATTGTTCGATAAAGGCAGAAAAATTGATTGAATTTTGATCAGACATGTTGGAAAATCATTGTCGATTGTGCCAAAATCGTTTTATAATCGTGGATGTTTCTCCTAGATCGATTAGATTCGATATAATAACATTTTAGTAATTTTAGTAATCTCTTTTAATCTAAATCTCACCACAATCGCAAACTTAATGTGGGGTGTATGTTTATGCGATTAAGGTCGATTTTCGATTAGACGATTGAATTCCTCAATCTGATCGAGCATCGATTGAACCAAAATTGAACCGTGTGTGGCTAGCTTTAGTGCTAATGCAGATAAGATCTCTTATTGGCAGTGGCTTTTTTTCTTGGCTGGAGGGAATGGAACACATTTATGCCTTCAGGGATGCAGAGCTTTTGCTCCCAGGATGGTTGGGACTAAAAAATATATATATTTTGTTTACATATGCAGACCATATAACGCAGGGACACATTCCCATTGATTTTAATGGTAAAAAAAAGTGTGTCTTATAGTCCAAAAATAGTCCAGGTTCTCTCTGTTCTTGCTTCTCCCTCTCAGGGGGCTGTAATGTTCTAACTAGTGATGAGCTACTAGGCAATATTCGAATTCGCGTAATTTCGCAAATATCCGCCATAATATTCGATTCCATATTCGTAATCTCGAATATCCACACTTGTGGACATGAATTGCGATCTAAAAACCGCAATTGCGATCACATATGCGCAATGCATGCAAGTCAACGGAGCTCGGATATTCGACAGGGAGAATATCCGTCATTTCCGTTTTAAACAATTGCAAAATCGCAATAAAATAAATGAAATAAAAAATCGCGATCACGTCGGATATCCGATTGTATATTCGCGAAATGGCGAGATAGCGATATTCAAGCTAAATATTCGAAAATCGAATATTCGAGCTCAACACTAGTTCTAACCACATGTGTACAGACATGGCAGAGAGCTAGTGTTGGCCAGGATATGAAGTAAGACAACTTTCCCTAATTCCAACTTTCTGTAGAGTAGAATAAAGCAGAGTATCCCAGAAGCTGGGCCACTTACCGAGCATTGGGAAAGTTATTCCCACCACCCAATATGCCATGAGCTGGCTTTATTTATTAGACTTTGTAGGACTTTACAGACAGTAGCAAGCCCAAAGTAGGTTTATTTTCACAGTAAGTACTATATAACCCTTTATATGATGTAGTGCAACTCAAATCTCTGGACTTTGCCATCCTTAATCAACCATCGTCTTCACCCATGGTGCTCATACTGGTTGCCCTTTTGGAGTTTTGTATCCTTCTGCTCACTTTATCCAGTCAGTCACGTGTTGGTTGTGGGTCCTCTTGCTCTTGGCCTCTTCTCTGGGTTGGATGGTTGATGCTAACAATATCCTGTACAGATATCATCAATAAACAATAGCATGGAAATTGCAATGTAATGCACTGTGAGCAACAGCTCTAGATTTAATGTAAGTATTATGTAGCATTGAGCTATATATTTTACCAGGATGGAAATTTTTAAAATATTTTTTTACCTTGGCCCTTTAAGACGTTCAGATGACTAAACTCTTGTTTTATAGCCAGGCATATGTTTTACATAAAAATATTAGGAAACACAGCCAAAAAGTATTGTAGATAGTGCAAGTCATCTTAACTTTTTTGTTGTATGAATGTATTATAGCCCTGGTAAGCTTACATTGTGCCATAGCCATAGGGATTTCCACAAGGCAATACACACATAGAAAAAAGAATAGACGTTTGTTACCATTTACTATTACCAAATAGTAAATGTTGATCATTTAGTTCTAGATTGTTTCAATATACTTATTCACTTACCATACAGAGTATCTCGCCCTTCAGCACCCTGGATAGCTTAACAGCGGTAAATGCCAAAGGAATCTTCTGTTTATTTAAATGTGATCATCATTATATTATTATCCTGTGTTTATATAGTTCCAACATACTACGCAGTGTTTACTGTACTGTACTGTATAGTATATACAGTCATATCACTAGCTGTCTCTCAGAGATGCTCACAATCGAATGACCCTATTATAGTCATGTATATGAAACTAACACAGTCACAGTCTTGAGCAGGGAACACATGCACAGATATGGGGTAGATCGATGGCCGATTCGAGTGCCGTGTGTGCTCACAGCTATCTATCTGGCCCATATCTATTGCCATCATCCATGTTTTCGAGAGGGATCATGACCGTAAATCATGGTCGATGTACTTTGCTTTGCAAGGGGACCCACGGTCATTGTCTGAGCTGGATGTCGGGCAGCAGTGTGATGCCGTCATCGTGCTGCTGCCGGGGACCTCGAATGGCTTGTATATCGAGCCGTGTGTTCCTGGCTTAAGTCATGTGTAACTAAAATCGGAAAAATTGTTGGGGGAAGCCATGTCTTTGGAGTGTGGGAAGACATGCAAACTCCTTGCAGATGCGTGCGCCCAGACCAAGATTCAAACCTAGGACACCAGGGCAGAGTGCTTACACCTTGACCCATCATTCCAAACATTAACCCAGACACTTAGGCTTTGTTTCCACTCGTGTGGAAGCCGGCGGCGCGATTGCCGCCGCTAAGAACCGCCGCCGCTAAGAACCGCATCTCATGCGGTTTTTAGCGGCGGCCATTGACCTCTATGGCACTAGCGCCATTGAATAGAATGGGCGCGGATGTATCCGCACCGTGCACGACCGCGGGCTTCCGCTTCAAGTGGAAACAAGCCCTAAACCTCCGTGTAAAGCTAAAATTAATTCACTAATATTGAGAATAACTGTTGCTCTCACATTGATTTAATAAAGGCGCCTGTTTCCTTAGCAAAGCAAATTGTTCTTCTTCAACAGAGTTTGGTGAAAGAGACAAACATTATTTTAAAATGAATAGCCAATCACATGCAAGGAAAAAAAAGGAATCCTGTCTGAACATATTTTATGATTGAGGTTGACCTAACTTTACTTCAATCTTTAAGCTTGTTGAGGTAAACATGAACATTAGTGATGTCGCGAACCCGAATTTTCGGGTTCGCGAACGGCGAACGCAAACTTCCGTAAAAGTTCGCGAACACGCGAACCCGCCATTGACTTCAATGGGAGGCGAATTTTAAAAAACAAAGGGACCCTTTCTGGCCACAATAGTGTTGGAAAAGTTGTTTCAAGGGGTCAAACACCTGGACAATGACATGACAAAGGGGGATCCAAGGCAAAACTCCCAAGATTTTTTTTTTTTTACACAATAAATCCGCACCAAGATTTCTGCAATGATAGTCAATGGGATTTG
>CM070040.1:68582052-68592277 GCA_036250615.1 Ptychadena robeensis | reverse complement strand
ATTCGCGCGAACGCGAACATGCGATATTCGCCGCGAACAGTTCGGGACATCTCTAATGAACATTTCCTTTAGCACAGCCATTCTGTTAACTCTTCCTGTAATGATATCCCTGTTCTTCCTTATAACTAGAAATGTCTGAATTCTTGGGGTCTTATAGACCAAAGAATATGGTCTAGTTGCAATTTTTCTAAGCCAAATTTCAATAATTTTGGTAATCACACCAGTTCATGGATTTTGCAATAAACCCACAAAGCCAGCTTGTTAAAAAAATGTAACCATCTCTACCTATATCCCCAACACTAACTCTAAATGAGATTCCAAATTTATGATCTCACCCAGATTAGCCAAATTGGGTTTTCTTTGGGTAGCAGTGGGAATGCTTGACAGCCCAGGACTATTTATTAATCAGAACTATTTCCAAAGTAGAAAGAGAAATATGGATGTAGCAACAGCATTTCCATCACCATCCAGAGCGTGGAACGTGTGCTTTACTTGTTGTGTATGCTTTGTCATAGGCAGAGACTTGCTGCTTCGTTGCATCTACCGGCATATTCAACCAAATGATCCAGTAGTCCACATGTCTCTCTGCCACCACAATCTAAATACACCAACATACAACTTCCTGCAACTACAAGATTCAAGATTTTAGGACAGAAGGTTCTATCAAACAGAGGTCTATTTAAGCAAAGCTCTTTATGACAAGCATTAGGCCTCCTAGTAATGTCAATGCAGTATGGAAAACTCCTCACTCTGACAGTCAGCTGGTTAAGAGAAATTATGGCCCATTCCCAAAGCAACTAGAAGCTGCCAGTTGGTTTACTGCCAGGATGTAGCTACCGACTATATATCTCACTAATTCCAACCTACATGCTTAGTAAAGTGAGTCTGGAAAGTACTCACAGTGCATTACCGTTTCCACATTTTGTTATGTTACAGTCTTAATCTAAAATGGATTCAATTAATTCATAAAGACAACATAAAAAATGTGGGCAATCTTTAACCTCCCTAGCGGTTTGCCCGAAACCGATCGCTGATCAAACTGCGCCCGTCCCGGAATTGGGCACAGCCGCCTCCTCTCTGTGTGCTGGCGGCTCTGTAGAAGAGCCGCCGACACATGGAGCCCTTCCGGCCCCGTGTCTTCGGCATCATCTGTGACGCCGAAGGGGGCGGCACCATAGACCTCCATGTTAATGGAGTGGGCGCCGCTCTCCTCTCCACACACCGCCGCCGTCTATTTGACATAGGAGGTGTGTAGAGGGCTGGGCGGAGAACCGGCAAGCACGGTGGAGTACAGTGTACTCTGCCGCAATTGCGGGTAAAACGGCTTTTCGTGCTATAAAAAATGGCGCGAAAAGCTGAAACCGCCCAGAGGGTTAAAAAAAACTAATCACATGTACATAAGTATTCACATCCTTTGCTCAATGCTTTGTTGATGCCCCTTTGTCAGCAATTACAGCCTCAAGTCTTTTTGAAAACGATGCCACAAGCTTGGCACACCTATCCTTGGCCAGTTTCACCTATTTCTCTTTGCAGCACCTCTCAAGTTCTATCAGGATGGATGTGAAGTGCTAGTGAAGACATTATAAGATCTCTCCAGAGATGTTCAATTGGATTCAAATCTGGGCTCTGGCTGGGTCACTCAAGGACATTCACAGAGTTGTCCTGAAGCCACTCCTTTTATATCTTGGCTGTGTGCTGAGGGTTGTTGTCCTGCTGAAAGATAAAGCGCTGCCCCAGTCTGAGTTCAACAGCACTCTGGAGCAGGTTTTCATCCAGGATGTCTCTTTACATTTTTCATCCAGGATGACATCTTTTCCTATTTCCTGACTAGTCTCCGAGTTCCTGCCACTACATCCACACAGCCACCATCATGCTTCACTGTAGGGATGGTATTGGCCTGGTGATGAGCAGTGTTTGGTTTCCTCCAAATGTGATGCTTGGCATTCAAACCAAAGGGTTAAATCTTTGTCTCATCAGACCAGATTCACCTGTTGGCGGAGAATTTGAATCTGGCAAACCATTAGTGACGTCAGTGACATCACATCCAGTTCCTGGAAAGCATAGTTCCTGGTTCAGATTTCCGGATGTGACGTCACTTCCTGTTTTTGGAGCCAATTTTCTCTACCCTATATCTATAGTGAAAAGATTCTTCCTTTGGTGGGATCTTAATACTCCTCATCCGGTTGAAGAATAGTAAGTTCCTTCTCGCGGGCGAGGGGGGCTGGTCAAACACCCATAGTGCTCGCCGGTTAGAAGGAGTGCGAACATCCATGTTCGCGGCCGAACTTTCCGCCCTGCGGACAGTTCAGCCATCACTGTTGGTGTGCTGTGCCTTCTTTCTCTACATATAGTGTTGTGTGTTTTTTCCAAAAAACACAATTTTGGTTTCATCTGTCCACAGAATATTTTTCCAGTAGTGCTGTGGAACATCCAGGTGCTCTTTTTCAAACCTGCTGTGAGATTTCTGTAAGTCTTTAGCTGACACCCTAGAATTCTTCTTTACTTCTTTAAGCATTCTGAACTGTGCTCTTGCAGTCATCTTTGCAGGACAACCACGCATAGGGAGAATAGCAACAGTGCTAAACTTTCTCCATTTGTAGACAGCCTGTCTTACCGTGGACACATGAACATCAATCTCCATCTTTTGGAGATACCTTTGTAACCCTTTCCAGCTTCATGCAAGTCAACAATTCTTGATCGTAGGTCTTCTGAGAGGTCTTTTCTGTGAAGCATGGTTCACATCAGACAGTGCTTCTTAAAACCAGTAAACCTAAAACCGGTGTGTGTGTTTAAAGGGCAGGACAGCTTTCAGCAACACGTCCAATATCATCACACTGATTGCACTCAAGGTTGGCTCACTCCTGGCTCCAATTTGCTCTTGGAGAAGTCATTAGGCTAGGGGTTCACATACTTTTGCCACCCTGCACTGTGAATGTTCACATGTTATGTTTAATAAAAACCTGAAAAAATATAATGTTTGTGTAGTATTATGTTAAGCAGACTGTGTTTTTCTATTGGTGTGACTTGGATGAAGATCAGAGCTAATTTTAAGACTCAATTCATGCAATACTCCATCCAATCCCAAAGGGTTCACACACTTTTTCTTGCTATTGTATATACTCTGGGGTATAGCTCCAACCCACATGATGTTAACCAACACGAGGCCTGAGCCTCATGGAGGTAAGATGTTACTACATAAGCATGATAGGAGCTGTGAGTTGTTATTAACCCACCCAGGGAGAGGTGTTAAAATGGCATTGTATGTGACTGGGCGGGTTAATAACACCCTAGAAATGTGTTTTTTTTTCTAAGAGTCTTAAATGATTATTTGTATATTGTATGTTTCTACAGGGACCTCATATTTGTTTGTTTTTTTCTACCAAGTTCTCTGAATTAAGGGATGTTGCACATAAACCACAATCTCCTGTGCACATTATCTTTTAGCAGATCTCAGCTCATCAGCTTTTTACACTTTTGATGCGTCAATTTGAACTAGGAACGTTACCCTCTGCTCAGTTCCCACAACTATATTTTTTAAGATTTAATCATAATTATAATGATCATAATGATAATGACGCTCATTGTTCAAGGCACATGTACGTGCAACTTTACCATGTCTTTCTAATCCTATAGATACAGGATGAAGAGAATATGAATATTTAGCATCCATCGCTATAGAACTTTATATGTTTTATATATGGAAACCTTTCACACTAGCCCTGTGCTTGGGTTTACTGTAACGCGCTACGTCCTACTGAAAACGCTCTTTATACCGCATTTAAAGTCGGTGCAGCACAATCTCCATAGGCTTGTGAATGGAGTGGGATTATGTCATTGATATCTCCTGCACTGTGTCTATCTTTAGAGCTGTCACCACCTGGGCTGTTTCTCCCGCTATGTGAAATATGCATGTCCCTAGGGCACAAGTGCTCCCCGGGAGGCCCCCGGTGCCCTCCCCCGCATGCGGTCGCCCCCCTTCCAGATCTGAACAGGTCTGCCGACAGGGGAGGAGGCAATGTGTGTGTGTGTGGAGAAGAAAAAGAGGTAGTAGGAGTGTCAACAGCTTCACCAACAGCCATTATGATTATTTACTTTTATTTATATGGCGTCAACATATTAATGCAGTGCTGTACATTAAATAAGAGTTGAGAAACACAACAAGATATCATATAGGTACAGGTTATGAAACAGGAGGGGTTGCAGACCCAGGCTTACAATTATGGATGGTCGAAGAATTCGCAATGCAAATTTTAAGTAAAAATTTCTACTTTTTAAAAAAAATTTTGCATAGTCGAATTTCACTGAGGCAATTTCAACTTTGAAGAAGTCGACAATCGACCTGAAATTATTACAAAAATCTACATTATTTAAAAATATGTTATAGTGTTGATCGCAACAATCAGCATTTTTATTTTGGTTGCGAATAGTATAAAATATAATTGGAAAATTTGCATAAGAACTAACATTTAGATTGGGACAATTGAATATTAGTCGGATTGAATTTACTACATTTCAACCTATACTTACAATCTAAGAGAGTTCCTATGCACTGACACATACCTTTTTTTCGGGCAAGTATCCAATACAAATATTTTTTTATGCTTTTACCTTGTCAACATTTCAATTTTAAAGTGTTACTCAAAAATGTATTCATTTAAAATAATAGATCAGAAACAAATTTGAATAATCTATAACATACACTCACTTGTCACTTTAATAGGCACACCTGCCCAACTGCTCGTTGATGCAAATTACTGATCTGCCAATCACATGGTGGAAACTTAATGCATTTAGGCATGTTGACATGGTCAAGACAAACCGTTGCAGTTCAAACCGAGCTTCAGAATGGGGAAGAAAGGTGATTTAAGTGACTTTGAACGTGGCATGGTTGTTGGTGCCAAGCGGGCTGGTCTGAGTCTGAAACTGCTGATCTTCTGGGATTGTCACACACAACCATCTCTAGGGTTTACAGAGAATGGTCCGAAAAAGGGAAAACATCCAGTGAGCAGCAGTTATGTGGGCACAAATGTCTTGTTAATGCCAGAGGTCAGAGGAGAATGGCCAGAGTAGTTCGAGCTGATAGAAAGGCAAAAGTAACTCAAATAACTGTTACCGTTACAAGCAAGGTATGCAGAAGAGCATCTCTGAACGCACAACGCGTCGAACCTTGAGGCAGATGGGCTACAGCAGCAGAAGACCACACCGGGTGCTACTCCTGGCAGCAGGAAAACTGAGGCTACAATTTGCACAGGCTCACTGAAATCAGACAAAAGTGGATTGAAAAAATGTTGGCTGATCTGATGAGTCTTGATTTCTGCTGCTGCGGTGTCAACAACATGAAAGCATGGATCCATCCTGCCTTGTATCAATGGTTCAGGCTGGTGGTGTAATGGTGTGGGGGACATTTTCTTGGCACACTTTGGGCCACTTAGTAGTAAATTATTATTGTTGCAACACCACAGCCTATTGTTGCTGACCATGTCCATCCCTTTATGACCAAAGTGTACCTATTTGTCATAAAAATATCCATGTCATAAAGCTCCAATCATCTCACACTGGTTTCTTAAACATGACAATGAGGTCAATGTACGCAAATGGCCTCCACAGTCACCAGATCTAAATACAATAGAGCACCTTTGGGATGTGATGGAACAGGAGATTGGCATCATGGATGTGCAGCCGGCAAATCTGCAGCAACTGCGTGATGGTTTCATGTCACTATGGAGCAATGTCTCTGAGGAATGTTTCCAGGACCTTGCTGAATCTATGCCAAGAAGGATGAAGGCAGTTCTGAAGGCAAAGGGGGGTCCAACCTGGTACTAGCAAGGTGTGCCTAATAAAGTGGCCTGTGAGTGTATATTATATATTGTAACTTGAGAAAGAGCTGGAAAGCTCAAAACCTTTGTTCAATTTTCACTGTGCTTGATGAAATAAAACTACAGCTTTAAGGACTTCAGCTGTCTCATGTACCACCTGTTGGTGGCACTGTGCTAGCACTCCCCCCATGACTAGTTTCCCTAGAAACCCGCAGGTAATCTCCCTGCAATCCTGGGCTCGTTTGAGTACACCTGCCTCGTCAGCCTGACGGCTATATAGGTGTGCCTCACACACGCTTGCTGAGCATTTTTACTTCAACCTGAATCTGTATCTTTACATGGATATCTGAACTCTATTGGTGGTTCAGATTGGTTTTTCTATTGGTGACTTGGTTGAAGATCAAAGCACATTTTATGACCGATTCATGCAAATCTCCACATAATATAATGTCTATTTTCTGTTGTCCTTTTTAAAATACTAAATGTAAAATAACAGTCATTCCAGGGAACTGAGCCAAAACGGACCATTTCTAATTTAGTAAGCATGTGAGTATGTAAATAAACTGCCCACTCCCCTGGGTGTAGCTGTCACAGTTGAAGATTTACTTTCAACCCCATTTAATTCTTAACAGTGTAGCCTGTCTGGTTTTCCACAGGCTTCTCATCCTTGCCCATCCTTGCCTCTGTCTGATCCCTAAATATGAAATGTCTTTTAAGGTTCACCTCAGCATATATTTTTGTATACTTCCAAGTTGTAAACATAAAAATGAAATAGCCTATATCAAAGATGTAAACATGATATGAAAGTAAGAAGATATCAAGAAGGGTTTACCCTATATTTCTTTTTCATTAAACCATTTTCCTATTGTAAGGAGTAACACAGTGCCAGTGATATCCAGCCATTTCAATATCTCCAAATGCTCTACTATGATCTGTCTTAATCTGGGGAGCTGCAAAGCCTTATTACCTTACAGCTTTTGTTGGGCAAACCCATGCACTGGCCCAGGGGCGCTCCTAAGGAGATCGGTGCCCTGGGCGAGCTCTCTGGTGAGTCACAGCTTTACGAACTTTGTAACTCACCAGGAGTGATGGCCAAACCTCGGGCAGGTCCGTCCGCAAACAGGTGCATTGGACTTTTAAAAAATCCGATGTCCGCCTGTTCATGGGAAGATTCAAATTCCCCACCTGTACGTGGGGAATTTGTATTGTAAAATACTTACATTTCGTCACTTTCGGTACCTGGAACGCACAGTTCCCGGTTTTGATACCTTGACGTCACTTTCGGTTTGAGACAGTTTTCTTTCAAAAGAGACCAGCTTCTTTCTGCGGTCTCTCCTGAAAGAAATCTTCCACTGGCCAGATCGTTCTGCTCCAGGGTGGGCCGAACACCCGTACTGTTCACCGGGGAAAGGAAAGCGAAC
The DNA here is from genome assembly GCA_036250615.1 of Ptychadena robeensis. Classification (NCBI taxonomy): domain Eukaryota; kingdom Metazoa; phylum Chordata; class Amphibia; order Anura; family Ptychadenidae; genus Ptychadena; species Ptychadena robeensis. Next base: position 68,585,040 of record CM070040.1, on the reverse strand, counting down.
ATGTTATGTTCACTACTCACCAGCACTCCTCTAGAGAGATCTAGAGATGAGAGGAACTCATTATTTCAATCCTACCCTCTGATTGGGCAAATATCTGGGCTACTACAACCAGAAGTCCCTTTAATATACATTGGAGAGTTCCTACAAGGTCCGATTTAGATGCAATCTTTCCCCTTTTTGTATGGCAAAATATGTTCCCTTCAGTTTTAGAGGTTGTGGAAGGAGGGTCCCATGGCCCATGTATGTTGGCTTTGCTGCAAGATGCAGACAGTATGAATCAGGGTATTTATGTTAATAAAGTCCATAAGGAAGGACCCAGTAGATGTAGATTTACAAAACAAACAAACTCTGCCCAAGCTGATATCGGGCATACATACCTATGCTTGGCGAGCCCTCGTCAACTCTGATTTGTGGCGAACCAACTGATTGATTCCAGAGGGGCAGCACCATAGACCTCCTTGTTAATGGACACATCGCCGACGTCATCAATGATGCCAGCGATGTGTACATGGGAGGAGGGAGGGTGGGGAACACAAGCAGAGTACACTGTACTTTGCTTTGATCGCCCATACCGCACAATGAAAATGCTAGGGGTGTTAAAATCATGGATAAGAAAGTTAAAGATATACACTATTCATTTTCTACTGGGTCTGCTTTTTATATCAGCTTGTAAAGATATCAAGCTTTTTATTTGGATTTCTTCTTTGGTTCCTTTGGTTTTGAAGCAGTTCTTCTGCTAATGAATTCTTCTAATTACAGATACAGTAATTTCATGTAATTAATCTGTATTTAAATTCATTGATGCTGTAAGCCATTAACGTTCCTTGCAGCAATGAATTTTAAAACTTTACAGTAAATGCCCTCTACTTCCTATCTTGGTGTGAGAACCGATTCTCTGTAACCCCTTCATAACCTGGCTGTAGTAGATTAACCTCCATGGTGGTTATCCAGAGAGGGGCTCTGGATAGTTCCATGACACACTCCAAACTGCTAAAAATGTTCTTTCATAAAGAGGATGTAAACTCTTAAAAAAAAACATAAATAAAAAAAACATGTATGCACAATTTACCTACATCCAGTCTTCATCCAAAAGCAGTGACCCCTACAAATAAATATTCCGCTTTCCAGCCTGCTCACTCCCATGCTGCCATGCCTGGAGTGTCTGGTCCTCCAGGCTGCAAGATGAGAGTCTTCTGGCTTTTCTCACTCCATCCACCAATCTGGATCTGAATCGGGCAAAGCTTTACCCCTACGCGTCACCTGATTTAGATGTGGCTGGCTGTCAGATGTCAGAAGTGACGTCTAACTTCCCATGTTTTCTTGTGCCACCGCAGCAGGGTGTCATTGGGGGGTGGAGCAAAGCTGTATTGTTAAAGGTTTAACTAAAAAAAATAAGTCCTAAGGTAAAACTTAAACTTTTGGCCTCAGATCTGCCCTCAATAATAGAAGGCAGAATCGAAGGTGGTAGGCCTGCTTTAAAGAGTTGGTGGCACAGCGCTGGGACTTTGGGTGGGCCATGGCACTCTGGCGCCAACCCTGCAGAGCATCTTCCAGCGATGTCCAACTGTTTTCATAGGCATTCTAAGTCCTCGACATCAGTGAACTGCAGAAGGGGGCTTGTGGTGGGGGGAGTTTATTAGATTACTATGTTATCGGTTTAAAATATTTGTGCTGCTTTAAAAAAAATAATAAACATATGGCCTGGGAAGTTAATCTCCAACTCCAAGTTTAGTAAAACTCCTTACCTGTGCTTAATTTTCAGTATACATACCAATTTGTCAATTCAGGTATCTTCACATGCTTGCTATGGTTCCTCTTTCCTTTAAAATTGGACAGTCCTGACACAGGGTCATCACAAGGTGTGGGCCAAGGGTGAGCCAACCTGCATTCATTAAGGGTAGGACGAAGGAGTGCCCCTCCCCCCACCATTGCCTCCCATTCCCGCCCATGCCTGTCTACTCCAGGTGCTTTGTGGCGACCCTGAGCTGACATCTTAATAGAGCTTTCATAATGGCCTAAGCCCTGCTCTTTGCAGAATTGCTCTGTTACTCCAGATGGTCACTTCTTGGCTCCCTACCAGTTCAGCAAGCGGAAGAGCTGTCAGATGGGAGACAGCGCTGATGTACTCAAGAAGGATCAGTATTAGATGAAAGGGCTGCCAGTCTGCATCTTTCCTCTCCAGTCTGACTGTGTAAAAGTTGCATTCATTCTGCAAGCCTTTACACAGACAGCCTAGCAATGTGTTATTACCCTGTCCACTGATACACTGCAGGAGGAGAGATCTGCCTGTGGGCACATCTATCCCTTAACTCTTTGGAAGCTGAGCTGCTTTAGCTCAACTCACACACAGTGAAGATGCAGATGGGAGATCTGCCATCTCCACTGTATTGGGAGTTGGGCAAAAGCTGCCCACCTCACATACAGCTCTGCTGGTCAGGGCTGGAGGCAGGGAAGCTGTCAGAGATTTTGACTTTTCGCTGAAAAAGTCGAAAATCAGCCTGATATATGAAATCGAAATTTCAACTTAAAAAATAACTTTGCTTTTTGCTTTTTCGCTTTTTCGCGTGCGCATATCGCCATGTTAAATTTTCCCATGCAGGAGTGATTAAAAAATTCGCATTGGCGAAAATTCGCATGGTGCTAGCTAACTTTGTCAGCTTATATACCCTGAAAATGGTATCCTCACAAAAATTGTAGGGATCCGGTTCCCCGCCCCCATTGGATTGATCTCTCTCGTGGGAAGTGGGCAGAGCTGGAGGCAGGGGTATCAGAGCTGGAGTCGGACATCCGGCTCCCTGTCCCCCTAGAGTGATCTCTCGCGTGGGAAGTGGGGAGAGCTGGAGGTGGGTGTATCAGAGCTGGAGTCAGACATCCGGCTTCCTGCCCCCCTGGAGTGATCTCTCTTGGAGGAAGGGGCAGAGCTGGAGGTGGTGGTATCAGAGCTGAAGGCGGGGATCTGGCTCCCCGTCCCCTTGGAGTGATCTTTCT
>CM070040.1:68542102-68567546 GCA_036250615.1 Ptychadena robeensis | reverse complement strand
CCATTGACATTTATCATGAAAAGATAAAAGGCAGCTATATTTTTTTAAACAGTTTATCATGTGTCAAATGAAATATAGTTGAGTGATCCGAAGTTCAGAAAAACACTTTTAACTTGGCCCTTCATTAAAGACAGAGCCTTAGAACTAACATCAGCTTGGAGTCCAGCCTTGTTTAGTCTGTTACATTAATTTCTTAAACTAGACTATTTATGTTTCTATGTAAGTGATGAAATTATCCTGTCATTCCAGACACTTCATTTTAGTAGAAAACAAAAAATGACCATGCGCTATAAGATTAGAGACCCATGACCTTCTGGTTTAGCGACTGGGGAGTTTTCTTCAAAAACAAATCAGCAACTAGAGCTTAGAGACAACTGCTAAGGTTGAGTGAGATTTGTCAGGCCAGGTGGGTTAGATACTAGCTGGATGGCAACCCTAGAAGGATTGGCAGTTTCTTTAGTAGGGTCACATGTAGACATGATTATGGCCTACATGTAGCGATGTATCATGGGTGCCGCTGCGTACAATGGGATACCGGGTAGCAGAAATGACGGGTACCCATGGGTGCCGCTGCGTAGAATGGGATACCGGGTAGCAGAAATGACCAAGGAGACGTACTTATAGTTGAACTTGAAGAAAAGTTTATTGTTGCATGTCATCAATGGGAGAGAGGGTCAGGGACAAGGCTGTTCGAGCACCCGAGGTTCTAGCTCCACACTTGGCAGCTTCTTCCTCTCCCACAGCGGTCACTTGTCTAGGCCACCCCAGTACCTCACTAGGCAGCTTCTTCTCCAGACATGAGTGAACACAGCTAACACTGCCCTATTACCTCACTAGGCAGCTTCTTCTCCAGACACGAGCACAGCACCGTCTTGGCTAAACCTCTCTTGGGGAATCTTTGAAGTAGACCTTACTCTCACTGATCCGTCTCCTTCTAGAACGTGTACAGAGTTCCCCTTTAGCTCCAGTAGGTTGCCTTGACTGCTTTGCTTCAAGAGACCTTTATCTTCCGCAGACCAGATAACAGGCTCTCCCTTCCAGACAGGTTCCCCAGACTTCAAACACACCCTTCTGGCCCCTTGTCTAGGCTATCACATTACTGCACTCCCAGGGCCCCAGCAGGGGAGCTCCCTGGGCTAAGACTGACCTCATCACTGTAGACCTTTATAATTTTCTCCCCTCCCAGATTCTGAAAACCTAGGCCTCACAGCATCCTGCCTGTGACGACTGGACTGTTTGCCTCCTAAATAATTAACACTCTATTGCCCCTTATTCTGACAGGGGCTACATACAGATGCCTGGATCATGATACAATTGATCCCTTGGACCAATACACAGGTGAGTAAGAAGATTGTTTCATATTTCTCTGCTTAGTGTTCCTAGGGAGCACTAAAGGTCGGTTTACACGTGTAGATTTTTTCGTTCGATCAACGAAGAATGAACGATTTTTTGGTTGATTGAACAAAAATCTAGAATGGCCAATTTGTTTAATGGACAAATCTTGTTCGACCTCGAACAAAAAATTGTTTGAAAGGTTATCGAACATATTGGTAAATTTGTATCTGTCTTTGTAATTTGAATGTATTTTCATTCAATATCGGGATAAACAAAAAAAATCTAATGTTACTTTGATAAATGAACGGACAATGTTCCGCAATATATACTATATAAACATCCCCTGTTCATTGGTGGGATAGTGGTAGTATAGGCACTCACCTGTCCGACTATCTCACAGCGTACAAGCAAGAGCCTGAGTGAGTGAGGTGAGTCCCTCACCTCTCCTCTTCCCACTTAAGAAGATGCCAGATGAGGACGCGAGACGTAAGATCAGCGGAAGATTGGAGGACAGGTGAGTTCCTATGCATAAATTGATTTTGGGTTGGGATTTTTCTCAGTGAGGGGCTGAGGGGGGCGCTAAAGAACACCAAAGGGCCACATGTGGCTCCTAGGCCGCAGGTTTGCCATCTGGGCTCTATATAATCATCATACACCAGCTCAGACCACCAGCTACACAATATGATGGTGAAAGATACCAGGAATTTTAGATCCAGTGCTTTTCTTTGCCACCATTTTTTTTGAGAGTCTGGACTGGATAATTCTTATAAAAGACAAACCATATAGATAAGTGTCTATGTACAAGGAACCTATGTAAAGGGTTTAGTGTTAATCTTGTATTTTAGTAACATGGAAATAAATACCAAGCCTCATCAGTGTTGATTGAACTGTTCCGAGATTCTGTCTGTTTCCTGTCTGTGTTATTATGATGATTAAAATGTATTTGTTGCCGGGGAAATTGGCACGATTTTGTAGCAGCATGGTCGTCAAATGCCTTTTACTGTGTATTATACTTTGTAACATGAATAATAGCAGGATATTTGTTGTTAGGGAGGCCCAGTTTTCAAAAGTTGCGGAGTAAGGCTAAAATTCCACTACATATTATGAAAACACGGCAACATTCTTGGTATGCACCCCATGCATTTCAAAGTGTGTACACCCATTTGAGTCATGATAGGTGGTGTGCACACAGCGGTAATGTGCCCATTGAAAGTGGTGTATATGAAGGATAAATGGGTATGTGAAGCCAGGGATCCAAGGAAGAGGATGAAGGAACAGGCAAAAAAACATAACTGAGGGAGAGAAGATCATGGAAAATGTCTGGGTGAGAAGCACTGCCTTAGCCAGACCTCCACCAGTATACAGCATGCTCATCTAAAAGGAAGCAAACTATACCATTCACAACAGTGGGGGTGGAGAGAAGCAACATGGAGTTAGGCGTTACTACAGCACGATTGGAGCTGTGATTAAACTGCCCAGTCATGAGAGGTGTTAAAAATATCAGAATTATGCGAGTATATGCTAGTTAAGACTCATTGACATTGGTAAATGCCCAATTGGCGCAGGCGATAGACCTGGGGGTGTTATCCCCCAATACAATGCCATTTTAACACCTCTCCCTGATTGGTTAATTATGCCACACAGCTTTAATCATGCTAATGTAGTAACACCTACCTCCATGAGGCTCAGACCTCATGCTGGGTAATATTATGTGGATTGGAGCTATGCCCCAGAGTATATATGAGGCTCAGACCCTATGCTGGGTAAAATTATGTGGATTGGAGCTATGCCCCAGAGTATATATTCCCAGTAAGATCGTGTACACAGTCACTCTGAATTGAGAAAGCCAGTCACATAACTAGCGAAATGTCTTCAAGAAACAAAACACAGCAAGTCCAGTTGAAACACTACAGATGCACTGGAGATGGGTTTAAGCTCCATTTAATATAAATTGTATCACTTTCCTGTCTCCATCAGTTAATGCTGATCAATAGCATAGTACCTTACCCTGTTATGTCTACTATATTTACAGTAAGTATTTGGTAGAACCAAATTACCAGAGCCTATAAAAGTCTTTCTCATATATAATATGTAATAACATGTATACAGAAGATCAATATCCTTGTGTTTTGTGGTGCCACTAAAGTCCCCTAACTCCCATGTCTTTCAGATATGGGAGACATTTTTGAATAGATCTTTGTGCTTGTAGTCGTGGTCAGGATGTTTAAAATAGGGGAATAGTCACATGATTTCCTTTTACCAAAGACATGACGACGAAACAGAACCTATAAATAAACTGCTAAAATATATATGGCCTGATTTCTGGAGAAAACTGTCTTTCTTGGTGAACCTAAGGCTTTGGCTGAATGTTCCAGAGAACCATGCTTTTAATGTTAAATACAAAATACAGATTTTAAGCCTAGAGGAATGAACTTTCACCATAGAGTGCATACGTGAAAGTCCAACCATGTAAACCCTGAAAAAAATTGTAAACCCTGGTATGGGCAAACTAAGGCCCAGGGCCAAAACCAGCCAGTTTAGTGGTTTTTGTCGGCCCTTTGTCACCTTGGTTTTGAGACGCTCTGGTTCCCCTCTGTTCATTCCCAGCAATAAGTGGAGATTATGCCAACAGGCCATAGTTTGTTTTTAAAAGCCTCTATTTATTTTTTATATAGTTTCCTTTTTTTTTATTCCTGTCCGGACTATGAGAACTTGAGGACACCTCTGCTGGGTAGCCTTTACAGGCTCTTGGTCCAGCCCCTTTGTCAAATTTCAAAAAACCCATTGTGGCCCACGAGTCAAAACATTTGCCCACTCATACTCTAGCCTTATGTCTGCACCTACAAATGAAAACCATGAAATCAGTTGACAGGATTATTCATTGCAATAAAAAAGGAATACATTAGAGAAATGCATTTCCTAAAGTGACCCCATAGCTCCAGGTAGGAAAACAAAACAATTGAGGCCTGGCCCAGTCATCACAAGTAATGCTCTACTAACAGCCAAGGGCACTAATGTCATCCATAATGGTTACCACAGAGTATTTAGCCTGGTGAGAGCAGAAACCTTTGTTGCTCTCTGTAAACACATTAAAGCTTGTCTTTTGCTGTTATTCTAATATTGAATAACTGCTGTGAAAATAGTACAACCTGCATTGTGGAATAAACTACTTTAGTCCAACAAAACAGCAACCATCTTAGAGTTGAGAGCAACAATTATTGGTCTGTGCATGTCATCGATAGCCATTAAGAATTACAAGCAAAAAACATTTAAATGAATCCAACTTCCATCCGATTCCATGTAAAAAAAAAGCCATAGAAAAATAAAAGTAATCCGTCTTCCATCTGACAGCCGATTTCTTGGAACCTATATAAAAAATCCAATAAAAATAAAACCAGACAGAACAATAATCTGTCTTCTTTGAAAACAAAATTTTAAAAAATATCTTCACTGGACAGGTCCGGTGCTTACAGAGGTCTTAATCATTGGACATGCACAGTATAATGGGAAAATGTTCCAACGCAACTGTGCATGTCCAACAATGTCACACAGGGCTTTTGTTTATCAACATTGCCCCCACGTGATCATGCTAAGGGGCAACCCCAGATTATGTCATTTGGAAATGCGCAGTAGATTTTTTTATCCCATGTTTCTGCGCATTTCCAATTGGCACGACCCTTAGAGTCATCACAGAATGAGCTATTTACAGTACCATATTTTGGAGTATAAGACACACCTGACCATAAGACGCACCCCGTTTTTAGAGCAGGAAAACCAGAAAATAAATATTTGAAGTGCTCAAATCAATTGGATCAATGAAATGGATTAAATGAATGCAATGCCAGCACTAGTATCACGGTACATCATGTCACCTTCCTCACTAATCAGGTGAAGAGGGGGGCGCGGGGGAATGGCTGCAGATGTCTTCATTGCAGTAGGGTTGAGCTCGAATAATTGAAATATATTCAATGAATAACAGCTATTTGAGAATTCGTAAATTTCACAAATATGGTGGCAGATATTCGCAATCTTGAATATTTGAGATATAATGCACTGGGAAGCTAATGGCCATGCATCTTGAAAATATAATCGCAATGCAAAAATAAATTCCACATGTGACCCTTCTTTTTGAAGATAGTCATGATGCGATTATAATTGAATATATTTATAAATACACTCGAATTTCATATTTATAAATATAAGTAGAATTATTTGTGAAATATCACTAATTCGAATATTGCCTATTGTGCCTCTTTACTAATCAGCAGGGCTCTGCTTATATAAACGATACAGTCCACGGCTGGATCTCTCATCTAACATTTCCTACAAAAACAACAAACATCAGGGAAGCCCACGTGAGAATAAATATGATGGTTTCCAGGTAAAATACTGAAATATGCATCCTGTTTGCAAACAAATTATCATAATTTCGTGGAATACCCCCTCTTTTTTTTGTTTACAGCAACACCCCCTACCTCACTTTTGTTGTGAAGAATTATATCCAAAATTCAAATGCAAAAAGCCATTACTGGGGTTTTAAGGTTCAAATCAATACATAAATCTCTCCAAGTGCCTGTCGCTATGGAGACCCTTATAGTTACTAAACTTAGTGCTCTTTCACTCTAGCACTGTGGGTTACCACATTGCAGAAAATTTTTCATAGGAAATGTATGGAAAGCTAAGGGCTTGTTTCCACTAATGCGGCCGCCGGCCGCACGATTCCAGCCGCTTGGATTTGCCCCCGCTAAGAACCACATCTTATGCGGTTGTTAGCTGGGGCCATTCACCTCTATGGCCACGGTCAGTGCTGGGCGGCGGAATAGTGCGTACCACAGTCAAAAACTCGGTTGACCGAGTTTTTAGGCGGCGGCTGCCCCCCGACAGCCCCCCGCGGCAGGGAACTAGCCCATTAAACTACATGGGCCCAGTTTTGTCCGCCCTGTAGTCAACAGTCGCCCTGTAGTCAAGCCCTAACGCAGCATTTCTGCAAATATTTGTGGTGTGTAAGTTGTAACAAGCGCATTAGTGTTAACCCTTCCAACTCTTGATCCTGCCCCTCTTTAAAATAAAAGAACCCATTGTGGCCAAGGCATTAACTGCCCTAGAGGTCAGGACGGCATCATTTCATCCAGCGCTGCAGCTGCTAGTATAGCACTGGACGAGGTGATGCCGTCCAGCACAAATCGGGGCTCCGGGAGAGCATACTCACGCTGTCCCGGTGTCCCCGTGTCGCCGATGTCTCTTCGGATGCTCGTGTCTGACACGTGATGACATCACTCGGGGAGGCGGCGGGAGATTTGAACAGTAAATATCATGAAAGCAGTTTTCTATGTAGAAAACTGCTTTCAAACTGCACCTATGTACTAAACATCACTACAATAAAGTCACTTGTGCCCCAGATGTGCCCATTTGCAGTAACCCTCTCTTCCCTGGTGTGATTTCATCACACCAGGTTAGAGAGGGTTAACTGCAAATGGGCACATCTGGGGCACAAGTGACTTTATTGTAGTGATGTTTAGTACATAGCAGCATAGCTTTGTTCCCTAATTTTTATGTTTTCTCATGAATTTTATTAAAAAAAGTTTTCTTTTTATTTTACATAATTGTTTGTTTCAAACATTTTTATATTTAGGATGTCTATTAGACCCTTGTACGGACAGATTTTGGGAAGTTACAGGCCTACAACATAAAGAAAAATTTACCATTGAAGCCTATGGTGCACTTTTGGTACAGAAATCTGGACCTCAGCAGTGCGCTAGGGAGGTTAAAAAGTAGATGCCCCCTGACATAGTTCTTGAACATGATATCATTAGAGATGGTAAAATTTTTCGACTTGCTAATTTGTGAGCTGATTGCAAAGCCTCTGAAAATAATATTATCACCAAAATTGCTGGAGATGTAGAGAAGGGTTGTGAGAACATTTGAAAAAATACATTTTGCTCTAGCACATGTAGTTTTTTTCCAATTTTCTAAATTTTTACATGACTTTGAACTTAATTTGTGCAAAAACTATTTGTATTAGAGACATACTTTTTTTTGTAGTATACCCCCAACCCTTCTCAACCACATCTCAAGCAAGTTTGGTGATGATACCATGTTTAGGGGCTTTGAAATTAACTCCAAACCATTGAAATGGTCGCATTTTTTAAATGATATGATAGTTAGAGCTTATTGACATTGGTAAACGCCCAGTAGGAAGCAGTTGGGTGAAGATTCAAAAGAGAACAAAAGTGCAGAATCTCAAAGGCACCTCCCTACCGAGATAAAAAAATTTTTATCCCCAAGGAAGCATTATCCAAGGTCCTGCATTCCTTCTGAGATCCACACACAACCTGGCCCTTCATTGTGCTCTCAGTTACGCTCTAATAGACAATAGACCTCATATTTGCTCGCATACTACAGCTACATTACAAGTAAGTGAACTTAAGAGAAATATTTCAATTAATATTTGTAAAATTACCCTTCCATATATTGCTGAAGTATATGGGTCATTGGACATTCCTCTTCCTAGCTGCATACTGTATACTGTGCTATCAAATGTGCCTGACCTCCCCTGTAAAATAGAACTGTCTTCTCTTAAAATATGCTTCAAGGTTCAAATGCCCATTTAAAATTTCATACCCAGCTCTATGGACTCCATGGATAATTTAGGGGTTGGTGGTCCATGATGGTATAAGCAAATGGTGGCAGTCTGCCAGCGAAGGCATGTTTGGCAAGTGGTTACCGTGCCCTGTGATGGGCCCTCTCGGTCTTCTGGTGAGTGGACAGTAGCTAAGCCTGCAGGAAAATTTATGCGCAGGTGTGTGGACTGAAAGGCCGTTTATCACTCTAACCTTTGAGTATACCTGTGTATTCCTACAAAACTGTGAGGGCTGTAGCTTCATTCCCAGGTCACATGTGGCAGTCTTGTTTTAACCATATTTAATTATAAACAAAATAAACTAATTAGTCTTATTGCTGGAGAACATCTAGAAATGTTACTTATGCCTTAAGCCCCCCATACACCTTTAGATCACTCCATACAATTTCCATCTACCAACAACTATGTAGTATAGTGGCCTCCCTTATAGACTACATAGTGATTGGAAGGTTTAGAAAGGTCCTCATATTACATGGTTTTGGTAGAAGAAAAGTTGATTGTACAGAAATTGTATGGTAAGATTGTAAGGTGTATGGGGGGGGGCTTTAGGAGGACTGTACAGGAGGTGATTGTACAGAAATTGTATGGTAAGATTGTAAGGTGTATGTTGGGCTTTAGACTCTAATGTGCCTCCAACCGTGTATTCCCCTATGTGGCAGATCTCTGCATTACCAGTTTATTTTATTTCTACATAAATTGATAATGTTTTTCTATATATACAGTAGCAATATTTGCAACACTTAAATAAACTCGGCATTTTCTTTATTTTTAGGAATGTGTTTACTAATCAGAGGTGGAATACATTGCTGACGGAAGCTGAAGACTTTTGTTGGATATGCCTGATATTATGGACTTATCTCTTCCCCTGAATAATATCCAGGTAAACATAATATGTGCTCATTTTGAGGTGCCTAAAATGTAGATTTCGACAAGGTTTATTAAGTCAAAGAATTGTCAAAAAAATAGTTTCACCCTTCTATGTGTATAAGCCAATTCTTCAGGACACGTGAGGAAGTCTCTCAGATGAGCCTGCAGGGGATCCAGAGGACTCCACACCTTTGCTGAAGAAGTGGCTTCTAAAGTGGCTTCTTCGCAAAACGCCTAGAAGGGTGAAATAATTATTTTGTCGATTCTAGTGGATAATAAAACTTTTAAACCTTTTCTAGATCATTTCTCTTATATGACTCATTCTTACATTGATCCAGAGATTAAAATCATACAAAGGAAACAATGGTTAATGTGAACCAAAGTCTTGTATCTAAATCTTGTGCCAAATCAAACATAATGAGCAGCATCTGCAGCTCAGAAAATGTAGATGAAATATATCTGATAACAATTTCTTGTAAACACATTTACATCAGAATCATTTTTTTTAAACAATATATTATATATATATATAATTTATTAGTATTTTTAACACATACATTGACAATCAACAAGACCCCCAATGAGTCTGACATCACATTGGATGGGCACTGAACAATAAAACATGTCGCTGAGCCTACAACACACAGTTAGATGCACTGAGGGTTATGCTTAGATAGTCTATAACAGATGGTAACAATGCCCAGCTACTATTTCAGAGATACTGTGGTTTTCAAAAATAGTTCTACTCATCCACCATCAAGACACAAAACAACATAAACAAGAGCACATCATGACTCAGGGGATATGACAAGACAGGGAATGGGAATGAAAAGGAAAGGAAAATTTTAAGATGAAATAAGATAAAGGAAGAACAGAAGGGGAGAGCGGGTAGACCCCATCAAGAGGGAGCCGAACGTGTGAGGGGGGGGGGGGTTAAAAGAAAGAAACAGAATGAAGAGAAATTGGAGTGTGGGAATCCAACTCAATAGGGAACCTCGTTTATCGTCTAGCACATCACCATGTATCCAGGATGAGGCATAGACCGCCATACACCAGTCCCGTCAAAGGGCCTATGTCTTATATCGTACCATCAGGTCCCGACATGTTTGTGTGTCCTTAAAAGTTAACCACGGGGCCCAAGTTCTAGTATGCCTATGATGTGATAGTGTAAGGTCGGCAATCATCAGCTGCATCCGCTAGATTTTTAACAGTTCCACTAACCACTCTCCAACCGTAGGTATTGTGGTTGCCTTCCAGTGTCGTGGGATGACCGCTCTGGTGGCGGTAAATTTTTTTTTTAAAGGGGCAGGGCCTTGGACATCCTCCCGTAGGAGCGTGAGCAAGACTACTACGGGCGCCGGGGTAAGAGAGGTTCCGCTGGTTGCCCTATAAAAATGAAATATCGCATCCCAGAAGGTCGAGAGGTGGGAGCAGCTCCACCATATATGCAATATTGTCCCATTGTCTTTGAAACATCTCCAACATAAGGGGGATATCTGTGGTTACATTTTGTGTAAGCTCCATGGGCACCTGTACCATCTCGTCAATATTTTATAGCTCTTCTCCTGTGCGGAAGACGCAGTTGAAATAGAATGAGTGTTGGTCAGGATATTCCGCACGTCTGCATCTGTCAGGTCGTGGCCGAGATCCCGGTCCCACAAAGAGAGATAGCGGGGCCGGGAACTGGGGGGTTGTTCCAATATTAATGAGTACAGAGCTGATAGTGCGTGCGGGGATTTCTGAGATGACAAACACATCTGTTCAAACCTAGCTGGTTGGGGCCGGTATGTAAGCTGTCTGATAGTTGACGAAACAAAGTCCCTTAATTGAAAATAGGTTAGCCAAGTCTGGTCCCGAGATTGGTCAATCTCACGGAGGGCAGTCAGGGGTTTCAGGTCGCCCGCTATCATAGCCGTTGTTAGTGGTGAAATGCGGGAAGAAGACCAACAAAGAAGTGTATCCCTTTTAAGACCCGGGGGAAAGCCCGGGTTGCCCAAAATGGGGGTCATAGGGCCATAGAAAGAGTACAACCCTGCTTTAGCAAGAGCCTTATCCCACACGGCTAGTAAAGGGGCGAAGGTGAAAGGCAGTATATTACTCTGTGGTCGGAGAGGCGGTCGAATCCACAACAGTGAGGCTGGCAGGACTGGGGTGCAATGAATTTTCACCTGTACCCACAGCTTCTCCTGTGTCCAGCACCATGTTAAGTAACGAGGCCTGGTAATACCGCTCCAGTTCTGGCAATCCCAAACCCCCTGATGCTTTAGACTGAGTAAGTACAGCGTAGCTGATACGCAGAGGCTTGTTAGCCCACACGTATCGCGTGAGTAAGGATCTGACCGTCTGGAAAAAACTTTTAGGGAGTATAATAGGGGCTGTCTGAAATAGATATAAGTAACGAGGTAAGATATCCATTTTACATATTGCAACTCTCCCAAACCACGAGTGAAAAGATCGCTTTAAGGTCTCCATCGATAATCTAGTAGCGGTCAATAACGGTAAATAATTAAGTATGTACACTTGAGAGAGATTGTTGGGAATCCAAATTCCCAAGTACTTGATTGCTATTTTTTGCCATCTAAACTGAAATTCAGTTTCTAGCAAAGTTTTCACCTGGTCTGGGAGAGTTACATTAAGTGCTTCCGATTTATTAAAATTAACCTTGAAGTTGCTGAATCTATTAAAAAATTTAATTTCCCTCATAAGGGCAGGGAATGCTACAATAGGGTTCAAGATATACAAAAGTAGGTCATCTGCATATAATCCAATTTTGTTCTGAACTGGTCCCGTGGGAACTCCTTGGATAGAAGGGTTAGCTCTAATAGCCTGGGCCAGATGTTCCATAGAAAGGATATAAAGATAGGGGGACAGAGGACAACCCTGTCGGGTACCATTAGAGATGGATACTGGAGAAGATAATGTACCGTTGACACGAATAGAAGCCGTAGGGACATCATAAAGCGCCTGAATTTTAGCAATAAAGGGATCCGGCAATCCAATGTGTCGCAATGTCTCAAGAATGTCCAATTGCGGCGATCAAACGCCTTCTCCGCGTCAAGCGAGAGAAGGCATAAGGGGATATTCTTGCACTGTGCTAGAGCAATAAGATTGAAGGTTTTAATAGTATTGTCCCTGGCCTCTCTACCAGGGACAACCCCTGCTTGTTCTAAATATACTAAAGATGTAATATATGGGGTTAGTCTGTTAGCTAAAAGTTTGGCAAGAATTTTCATGTCCGCATTAATGAGTGATATTGGGCGATAACTGGCACATAGAGCCGGATCCTTGCCTTCTTTGTGGATTAAGGCAATATGTGCTGTTTGGGATTGAGGGGCAAGTTTTATAATATTGGACAGGGAAATATATAATTCAAGAAGGGTAGGTGAGAGGGCATTGTCCAATTTCTTCTTACTGAACCCATCGGGTCCTGGGCTTTTACCAACAGGGAGGGCGGTAATCGTCGCTTTAAGCTCAGCTACAGAGAATGGGAGAAGCAAGGAAGCAAATTTGTCCTCAGGCAGTTTAGGAAGGGCCGTCCTATCCAGGTATTGGTGTAAAGATGTAGTGACATCTGCCGACTCAGACCGATGATCTGGCTCTGAGAGATTGTATAAGTCTGTGTAGTATTGATGAAAGGCTGATGCTATCTTATTCGAACAGTGTTCCATAACACCTGTGGGGGAACGTATCTTAGGTATGTAGGTGCGAGCCAATTTAGTCTTAATGGAGCGAGCAAGTAGACGTCCACATTTGTCCACGTGTAGGTATAGTTGGCGCATAAGGCAGTCCCTGTGCTTAAGAGAACTAAGATCTAACAGTTTCTGTAATTCTGACCGCTTCTGGGTTAAGGTGAGGTACGTATCTGCATTTCTAATGCGCCTATGATGGTTTCTAAATCGCAAATTTCTTGTAGCAGTGAAGACATCATAGCAGCTAGCTCCTTTTTCACTCAGGACCCATGTAAGATAAGGCGACCCCGAAGGATACACTTCAAGGCCTCCCATTTATAGGGAAGAGGCATCGAATCGTGTTCGTGGTCCCTAGTGAAGTCAGAAATTGTGCTCATAAGGTCTTGATATATCACAGGATCAGAAAGAAGCTTTTCGTTCAGCCTCCACATCATAGACCTGGGGGGTGAACCTGGAATGACCAGTTTCAGTGTAATCGCACAGTGGTCAGAGAAAATCTGCATGTCAATTTTCGCCACTGGGGACCATGACAGCAGATGGTGAGGGATCAAAAACATGTCTATATGGGAGTAAGAATTATGAGGGGGCGAATAGAAAGTGTAGTCCCTAGTGGTCGGATTCAATATACGCCAGATATCTACCATTTGCATAATATGCAGTTTATGTTTAAGTCTGTTTATTGCAGAAAGTGGTATGGAAGATTTACCAGATGAAGTATCTATAGTCGGGTCCATAGTGAGGTTAAAATCCCCTCCTAATATAAGAGTACCCTCACAAAAGGAGTCCAGACGGTCTATTACATGACACAGAAATCTGTCGGGTCTATGATTAGGTAGATACAAGTTAACCATAGTGAACAGGTGCCCATAGAGGTTACATTTTAAAAACAGATAATTACCCTCAGAGTCAGTAAGGTGGTCCACATATTGGAACGGGACTGATGCGTGGAGATTGATGGCCACACCTCTCGACTTCTGTTTTGGATTGGAGCTAGTATATGAAATCGGAAAATGATTGGAGGTTAATTTTGGGGCCTTGTCCGCTAGGAAATGAGTTTCCTGTACGAACATCACCTGTATATGTTTTTTGTGCATGTGGTAGAGGATCTGTTTACGCTTTTCCGGCGTATTTATGCCTTTCACATTCAGTGAGCAGATGTTAATTTTTACCATGGTGTTTTATAGTAAGGGCCAATAGATAATGGAGTCCCTAGTTAGATGCTCACACTCCGAAGGAAAAAGGAAACAAAGAGGGCATGGTAAGTACATAAGGGAGGGGAACATAGACAGTACAATAAAAAACATACACATTTTTAGATCAGTTAGATCTAAAAGCTAGTGGAGATGAAAACCGGTCTCCAAGTGATCACAGCCGTCCACAAGGTGAACGGCCTATAGTGGGGTAGGTGGAAGGCTAGGCAGGTGGCGACCTCGCACCACTAAGAGAACATATGAGAAGCAAGTAATGAGAAGAAGAAAATTAAAACTAAAGAAAAAAAGAAGAAAAAAAAAAGAAGCAGCTCACATAATTTATGCAATTTTATCCAGAAATTACAGTACCCTTGGTCATAGCGCGTTGGTCACTACATCACTTCGCCCAACATCTAACTCAGCAACACAATATAACATAGAAGGTGAGTAGACAGTAAAACATACTTTTTGTCATTCAAAAATATTTAAGGCTAGTAACAGTGGGGGGCATTGATATTTAACGCTTATGGTGCAAACTGTGCGATTTCCCCACTCCAGAGGTATATTCAGCCATGATATAGTACAGTAGTGTACTACCAGCAAGGGGGTGGACAGGGCAAACCAGCACTGCCTAGTTATGGTTACCCATCAGGCTCATCTATGATACAGCACAGTAATGTATAACTGCCAAGGGGCTGAACCAAACAAAGTCAAGGTCACTGCCTAGTTGGAATTATCCATATGGGGATCCATTCCCCTTTTCCTTGTGGATTTATTCACTGTGGACCACGGTATCATCTCTGAGAGTTTGGTCATTTTAGGTGGAAGGGGGTCTGGCCATTGGTCCAATGCAACATCCGGTAGGTCCATGGCTTGTAGAAAAGTTTGGAGGTCGGCAGGGTAGCGAAATACGCAAGTTTTGCCATCTTTTTTAGCCGAAAGCTGAAAGGGAAAACCCCAACGATATTGTATCTGCTTCTCAGTCAGTAATTTTGTGACTGGACGTAGGGCCCTCCTTTGGGCTAGTGTGCGTTTGGAGAGGTCAGGGTATAACAATATCTGTGCTCCCTCAAGGTCCACATGGGGCTTAGGGCGATAGCCATTTAGAATCTCCTCATGCTGCCTAAAATAATGTATACGGCAAAGGACATCTTGCGGCACTGCGTTATTTGGGTTGCGGTAGCCAGGCACCCTATGAACATAATCAATTTCTATTGCAGTGTCTATGGGCTGATCTCTAGCGAGATTAAAAATCACTCTGACAGAGTCCAGGAGGTCAGGGGTGCCTATTGACTCAGGGATACCCCTAAGGCATATATTATTACGCCGCCCACGGTCCTCTTGGTCATCGTCAGCATAACACATAGATTGTAATAACACATGGTCAGAATTGACAACATCTTATAACTCACATACAGCCGTGTGCAGCTCATCGGTAGCTTCCTCTGTGGCCTCAACTCGCTGATAAATATCCCTTAGTCTATTTCTGATCTCTGCCATATCTTGTCTGTGTACAGTATCCATTTGAGCAAGCATGCCTGCGATTTCATCTTTAGTTGGTAGTTTTGAAAGCAGGGTATGAAGTGCCTTGGGTAGGACAGTAGACTCAGACTCTGCATCTGAGGCAGAGGAGTCTCCACGGTCCCGTGATTGATGCCATCCTAGGTGTCTCAGAGGCAGATGACATCAGAATCATAACCACTTACCCTATTGTTTTTCTCAGTATTTTTTTTTTACTGTTTATATCTATTATAAAATGAATAGTCTTTTCAGTGATTTGGATATATAGTACATCCAAAATAAATATTGTATTTTCTGGATCCATTAGACCAGTGGTGGGCAACTGAGTTGATATGGAGGGCCATAAGTGCAGTCCTTGGCATCACTAAAGGGCCGCACATAACATTTTCAATCTTTACTGACTTGCATCAGCATTTTCTAAGAAATGACAGCAGGCTGAGCTTAAAGACATAATCGATCTTAAGTAACAAAACATGTTTTTAATGATACTTCAAGATTTATGAAATACTGTAGTGTGGTAATGCACAATTGTGTCATATACATCATCAAAGGTTATGTGCCTCATAGATATCATCAAAGCCTTGGGATATTCTTAGAGCAGGGAGTGGAGGAGAGGTGAGGGACTTGCTCAGCCACTGTCTGGGTTGCTGATTGGCTTTCATGTGCTCGGCCAGAGCGAGTCCCTCTCCTGCTCTTCCCTCCCGAAGCATTAACAGTAGGTTTCGGGAGTGGAAGACCAAGGGGGGCTGCCAAGGAATGCCCAAATGGCCGCATGCAGCCCCGGGCCGCAGGTTGGGCACCTGGGCAGTAGACACTCCATGTTATAAGATGCACCTTATACAGCAGAGCGTCTCCGACTGTTTTTGCATTAATGTGATGGGTTTGCTTTCTAAAACATGCTGCCTACATTTCTATTAAAACACTTTTCAAATTCAAAAGTAATAAAATAGAAAACAAAGGCAAAATTTACACAGTCGTTTCCCAAACAGCTTTCAGCGCGCAGCAGCCCAGGAAACGACTGGGTGCTCGCGCAGCAGGGCAGAAATGAACTGTCATGAGTGCCTGCAAAATTCTGCAGGTGCTCAGGGGTTAATTACAGGTATTACAGGTATTAAACCAAAAGACTTTGATATTTTGAGGTATCATACAAATTATCTCGTTAATACTGAGGAAGTTACAGAGAACTGCGTCAAGACTAAACATTAGACTTTGAAGCAGTATTTACATATTTATAATAAACTGAAAAAATTATTGTTTTTATGTTACGAGTATTATTGTTAGCCAGTTACAGTCCCTTTAAGTTATCAGGGTACTTTAACCCCTGATGACTGGGTGCAAACTTATTCTTCTAGATCCCATTACAGGTATATCCAGCGACAGTATGAAAACTGACTGGCAGATGCTTTATGTTGCATCTGCTGGTCGGTTGCGGTAATTGGTCATTAACGAGTCATTCTTTCAACGACCATGTAAATAGACCCTTACCTGTTAAAAGTGTCAAAATCCAGTGAATCTCCTCCCCCCAGTGACATCTTGCCGTGGTGGGCAAGGGGAATTGGGAGGTTAAACATCACTGCATTGGGTGAAGCAGAGGGGCAGAAGAGTCTCACTCCTCCATCTTGTAGCCTGGAGGACCAGACACTCCAGGCATGGTGGCACAGGAGCGAGGAGTCAGGAAAGGTGAGAATTCATTTTTATCTTTAGGGGTCACTGTCCCTGGATGAAGACTGGATGTAGGTAAGCTGTGTATATATGATTATTTTTTTGGGAGTTTCCAAAACAAATCAAATTTCCAGTCTATGCCCCAGGATACACTGTCCGTTAAAACCCCTGCGTGCTAGACAGGGCTGGCTCCACATACTGCCAGAGCCTCGGATCTGCTGGCTCCAACAGGCTATTAAGTAAGATGACAAAGGCTTGCGCAGGCATCCGCGGATGCCGGCACATAGTGGAGCCTGGGGCTTAGTGTTAAAAAACATTGAATGACAACAGATTTTTATTTTCTTAACCCAACTCTTTGCTTTTTACAGATTCCTACTACAATAACTCCAGCGGAAATCATGTCAAACGCAACATCAGAAAACGAAATTCAAGAATTCCGCAACCAAGTCTACTCTACTGCATACTCCATGTATACTGTGTTCGGTCTAGTGGGGAACTGTTTTGCAATATTCATCCTTATAAAAACCTATAATCAGAGGACAGCATTTCACATCTACATGCTCAACCTCGCCGTCTCCGATATGCTTTTCATCTTTACCCTTCCATTCCGAGTGGCCTACTATGTCAGCCGAGGCAACTGGATATTCGGAGACTTCTTTTGCCGTTTCAGCTCCTACTCCTTCTACGTCAACTTGTATTGCAGCATCTTCATCCTGACAGCAATGAGCGTCACTCGCTTTCTGGCAATAGTCCACCCTGTGAAAAATATCCGATTTATCTCCGTTACCAGAGCCAAGTGGGTTTGTGTTGGAATATGGGTGTTCGTCACGTTGACAAGCACGCCGTTTTTAATGAGCGGATCGGCCATTGATAAAAATACAAACCTAACAAAGTGCTTTGAGCTGACTCAGAATAATACTAATGTGAATAAAGTTTTCATCCTCAACTATGTTGCCCTCACTTTTGGCTTCATAGTTCCATTTACCATCATTTTGGTTTGTTATACTTTGATCATTAGAGCCTTGATGAAGAATTCATTGAACAAAAAGCAAGCTTCCAGGAAGAAGGCCATTCGAATGATCATCATAGTGCTGATTGTCTTCTTTATAAGTTTTATGCCCTATCACATCCAGCGGACTGTTCACCTTCACAAGTTTAAAAATGGTTCCCAAGAGATGGGAGACCACCAAAAGGTGGTGATCATCTGCTTGGCACTTGCTGCTTCTAACTGCTGCTTTGATCCATTGCTATACTTCTTTTCAGGGGAAAACTTTCGAAAAAGATTTTCCACCATAAGAAAGCAATCAGTAAGCACATTGCCGCGAGAGTAGACCGAAAAATTGGGAAGTTACTTGACCAATCTCAAGTGATACCTGCCCTGGGGATGGCAAAGTCATGATACAAGCAAGGTTACATATTTGAAGCTGAACTCTAGCTATATGTTAAACTAGATATCTATTCATACATGATACATGATTTGTTTTTCTTTTTCAAGCAGTATAGGGAACCTGAACTTGACTTGGTATCAGCCTCTTATGGTCTCTGTACCAAAAGCCTTGGCTGAAGGAAGGAAAAGAAATGCAAAGAGTACAAAGTTATGTTGCAATGTTCTTAAGTTCATAGTAAGAGAGCAATGAGCTTATCAGTCGTATAGCAGTGAAAGGAAAAGGCCTGTATGCTTTGCTTTACTTCAACAGTAAATCTGGCCAAATATGGCCGCATGATGGACCTCTGCTGTGTTAATAGATGAGAACTGAGTAAGGAATTTTCTATATTACAATGTTTCATGGAAACTGTGGCGGTATGCATACTGGTAATGGTCAAGGCCCCATTATATTTGTTTAGGCCTATCATACACTTGTAGATTTTTGGGCTATTGACCATAGATTCGATCAGAGTTTTCGATAATTTGTTCGAACATTGGTCGCAATAGCATTGAAAGCTATACCACATTGGGTTGGGTTGTTGTGATACAGGAAATAGTTCTATGCAAATTAATTTGATCAAACTAAAATGAATCGTTTGTATTTAAAACACTTTAGATTTTTTCAGATTCAATCAACAATTACAGATAAATTTGAGACTTTTTGATCTATTTTGGTTGATTAGGTTAGGTGCCATCAATTGTTATTAGATCAACTTTCAAATGTTTTAAGTCGACAAAAGAATATATATCGAAGCATGTATGTCCACCTTTAATAGGATAGACAGTGACGATCAGAAGAACTAAGCGAGGAAATGATTCTATTGAATGTGTATATTAAAATATTCCCTACCAAGAACTAAATAGGATACTTACCTCTCCCACTGCTACTGCCAGCTGCAATAATGTAATGGAAAGAAAACATCAGGGGATGAGTCTGCAAAATCCAAAACTTGTAGAAGTTATGGTCACCTGGTGTACCTTTGCATCATGTGGTTTCTGCCGACGGCCCCTACACCCCTACAGTGGGGCACCAGGCAAATAAAGTTTCTAGAAGTATTGACCTATTAATATTAAGCTATAACAGATCAGTAATGTTAGCATTAGGGGTGGAAAGTTCGTCAAGGAAAAGTTCTCCTCCAACAAGAGAATTCCAGTTTGATAAGCTCATTGGGTTGATCTCGCCCAAAAGTCAGGATCATATGATTATGTTTCATTTTCTTATTGTGTAGGCTAAAACCAGATCAGCCAATCCAAGACTACTAATTTATTAGCATAAATTGATCATTAGCTTTTCATTGCATTGTCTTTTAGGAGAACCTTTCCTAGGGAATCTGCTGTTCCTAGTTAGCACTGCTATTCAGAAATGAATATTCTATGCATGTTACGCTATTTTATTGTTTCATATATAGTTCATATCACCATTTTTAATTGGCCAACTACCATGGATGACACTGTTAGTACTACAGTGGACATTATAAACTTTTGAGAAATTACTTTAAACGATGGCCTCATGTACTACTGGAGCTCTTGAGTTCAACATTCTATTGGACATGTTGACCCTCAGGTACCCACACAAACTATTCATTAGCATCTTGTGCACCATGCGTTTCCCTACTGTGCAAATGTTGACTTTGTACTAGCTACTGGCAATGTGTCATGCCTCCCTGCCACCTCTGAAATTTCTTGGGGGACCTTGTGATGTCCCCCAGGTTTTATGGATCCTTGGATGCTTGTGGATGAAATACCTTCAGGCATCAGTTTGGACTATATGAAGGAAAAAGTATTAAGAGTTTTTAATGGTGGCATCCTCTAATGGGAAGGAATTTTTGACTGTTTGTATTTATTTTTAACTTTCTATCAATTGTTAAATTTATGTTTTATGTCTTTTTTCTGTTTATGTGTATTGATTTACAAATTCACAGAGCACCATGGGTAACCTAAAGTAACACCATGGCATTCTGATTCTGATTGTATTTAAGATCACCAAGATGTGTGGAGTTGGTTGGCATTGGCATATGCCACTAGACTTTCTTTTTAGGATTGCCAACCAACTCCACACATCTTGGTTATCTTAAACAGTGTTAAGCTTGAATATTTAAATGTTGAATATTTTTTGCGAATATCAGCAATTCAAGAATTCGCAAGTATGTAGGCGGATATTTGGGATTTTGAATATTCACAGTATGGCCATGTATTGCGAAAAGTATAATCGCATTGCGAAATACATGGTCATACTGCGAATATTCAAATTTACAAATATCGAATCAAATATTAGTAGAATGATTTGTGAAATATCGCGAATTCAAATATTGCCTATGCCGCTCATCACTAATCTTAAATAAAATACTTCATAACAATGTAGGAAGAGGATTGTCAAATAACCTACTCTATGTGCCTCTATATGCAACAATGTTGAGCAATATTCATGAACACTTCTAGAAAATAAGCTTTTGAAATTTACCAACAGGTCCAATCACTGTTTGATGGATTTTCAATTGATGTTCAATTTCCATTACTTTTGGTGGATCGATAATGGTTAAAAGGAATTTTCTTTTAAATGTTCAACTTAAACAATCGAACGGAAATCATATTTTTCTATCCAACCTTTAGAAATAAAATGTGGTCAGTTGGGTAATGGACAGTGCTCGACCCCCTGTAACCACCTATACAATATTAGCTTTAGGCACATGTATGGTATGGTAACAATCCTCAACTGCATCTTAATCACACCATGCCTACGGCTTCTACCGAACAGTTGACTGAAAACTGTCATAGCCACGATATTACATGTGGTCAATACATATTACATTACATATTAGGATTGCGGACGCTGACTGGCAGCTGCCCTGAAACTGACCTAATGAAATACCCCTCAAGCACAAAAATGTATAACCACCCATACTGTAACTTAATGTATTTGTACTGTATACGCCAAGGACCAGATACCTTGAGATGGCTCTGCACTATATGTATATATGTATCGGATATATCAGACTTGTGCTGATTGACGGGTCCAAAGATAAGCTATTGTGAAGATTAATGTTAGCAAACTAGGGTTCATGTACTGGGCTACATTTTTATTCCTGCTATGTTCCATTTTTTTTATATTTAAAAACTTTAACAATATTATCCTGATTTATTGTCATATACAATTATATATATATATGTGTGTATGAAGGCAATCAAACTTGATTTATTCGTTCATAAAAGTCTGTTTGAAGAAAGCTCTGTGTCTCAGAAAAGATTGAACTGGTTAGAATAAAAACAAAATTGCTCAATGAGAAGATGTTACTAATTTACTTTGCACACTTGAATGAGATACAATGTGTAATATATTTTAATGTGACCTTTTGCACAACATTTTGTATTCCTATCAACATTCCTCGCCTCCCATCCCCCATATATTCCTTGTGTTTCATTTACCCATTATATCGTCTATAAATTTTAATTCTTGGTGCCCCCACCATCCCCTCCGGTTCTGATATGGAAAGTAAATGGGACATCCCCCATATGGGTATGAATGTATTCAACAGATATGTGCTGGAAGGAAGGCTTAAAATCTAACAGGTAGTAAATCTCCAATATATGTACCATATTTCACGCATGATAACATGCAGCACAACAAAAGATGTACTATGGGTTTTGGGGGGAAAATCAAATGAAAAAAATACTCCTCTCTGTTTGAACATGCTGTATACCACTATTTACAGCAATTTTTTTTAGGTGTGACAGTGCTTAGAACCAGAGACTCGCTGCAGCTCAAGGCTACCGCTCTTCTCAAGAAAATACCAGTATTCAGCATGTTGAAGCAGAGAGGAATGGCTCCTCTCTGCTGGAACATACTGTATACCAGTTAATTTTCTCTATAGGACACACACACGCTTTCAGTTTTGTGGTAAAAAAAAGTCCAGCTTATAGTGTCTCAGGTGCTTGTGTTATAAAAAATCTGAGAATTAATAAAACATGAATTAATGCTTTAACAATGGGTTTCCCTGTTTAAGGTCCCAAAAGCAATGTGAGATTGTTTCCTAATGTATAAGCAGCCAAGGAGCTTTTGAAGGTTTAGAAGAGACAGAAAAATACAGGATGAATGTTAATTGGTAGTAGTGGATTACTGTAGTGGACCACAACATATATTGCTTTGCTTTGCTCATATCATATTGTCATAAAAGTGTCAAGATATATCACTGCATAAAAACGGAATGCAAGCGGTTAGATGTAAATTGGCATAGAATAGCATTTACATGTCTGCTTTACATACTCAATACTAGATGTCTTATTACCTTAAAAAGTTCAAAAAGTGTCTATCCATATGGAGGAAATCTAGTGAGGTCCTAGGTGTCTCTAACATCAAGGCCAAATCATCTTCTGAAGGTCCACATGCCATGTAATTCTCTGCTCTTTGCTATAACATAGGGAGAGTAGTCCACTAGAAGAAAATTGGCCAAAGCTGATACCTCAGTACTTCAGTCCAGCAGAAGAAAAAGGACAGTAGTCCACAGAAAATAGTTCATCAGTAGTAGTCTACCAGGAGGTAACTGGCCAAAGCTCATACCACTAGGTATTTCAGTCCAGCAGAAGAAGAGGAAGAATAGTTCACCAAGAAATAGTCAACCAGGAGATAACTGGCCAAAGGTGACCACTAGGTACTTCAACCCAGCAGAAGAGAGCGCATAGTAGTCCAAAGGAGACTGTGTCCTATTGTCCATCAGGAGAAGTCCACCATAAAATGATTGGCCAAAGCTGATACCTCAGTACTTCAGTCCAGCAGAAGAGGAGGGAGAATAGTCCACAGGACATAGTCCCCCAGTAGAAGTCCACCAAAAGATAACTGGCCGTACTGATACCTCAGTACTTCAGTCCAGCAAAAGAAGAGTAGGCTCATGGATTTTGGGTAGATCGTTAAGTTGGAGCATTTCTTAAGATATTGGAACAATAGATTATCTGAAATATATTATATTAAGTGAAAGTATATGTACACAAGGGGGTTCCTTTTATAGATTGTCATGTGTGTTAAAGTGTAAAAAATTTAATTTATTGTATATAAAGTGTTTGCTTGATGTATAAAGAATAAAACTGTATGTATGAAAAGATCAAGTCATGATAAGTGTTCTTTGTGAAAACCTTAAAGGACAATTACACATTTCTCCAAAAATCCCTAGGCCTTCCCATACTAGCCAACCGAAAAAAAAATCAAATCTACTACACAAACACCCATTTACTAGGGTACGGGCCTTCTGAGTGGGAAACAAGTGATGGCTACACTTGAGTATTAACTATCCTAAGAAGTGAAATGGGTTGTATATGTCCTATACCTATCCATAGCATAGGGGTATGGCTCTATTTATGGCAAAAAGAAAATAACCCATTGAGACCTAAAGCTAGACATTACATGAGGACCTTTTTAAAAAATGGCCTGTAAAGACCATGTGAAGTATTAACCTTCTGGGCGCTGGTGCTTTAAAAAAAAAAAAGCACGTCACGGGTGATTTTCCGGCCTCTGGACCCAAACACAACTCCAGTGTCACTGGAGACACCGGGGAAAAAAGGACCCCTTCTCCATTACATGGATGCTGCCTACCACCCATCTAAGTATGCCGATGGTCAGAGTCGCAGAGGGAATTTGGCGTACATGTTAGTTTTAGTGTAGTTGTCTTGGGTGAGTTTTATCAGCTGAGAAACTCACCCGAGATAACTCGAAGAACGCCCAGGAGGTTAATAAGCAATTGGAGAAAATGTAAAGCTTCAAAGCATCCCTCAAGCATATTATTCAAACAATGCGAGTATTTATGCGGTTTCCCTCTAAGCTACATTTGTTTTTTTCCATATCAATTACTGAAAGTTACAATTGAAATGTAATTTATTACCTTCATTGTTCAAATAGGCACTTGTACATAATACACTTTCCAGAATCTCATATTCACAATATTTTCGCAATCAACACTATTACATGAAAGCTCAAGCTAATTTGAAATTGATAATTTGAAATTTCGCATTAGAAATTTCGCTGGTGAAAACTTGTGTGAAAATAGAATTAAGTCAAATCGAATTTACTTAATTTCGACCGTCTCTACTCATCCCTAGTGCTCCAGCACTCTCCAGCACATCTTAAACTTAAAAATGTAAGACCAGGACCCCTCATAATAGCCTTGCTTTGATGATATTGATGATAATATCATCAAAGCAAGGCAGTAGTCAGTATGCTATGGGTGCAACTCAGAATAGAGCACACAGCAGAATCTCTACAGGGAAGAGCCATCCTTCCACCAGCATTTCTACCAGCTAGTCAGAGCTTTCAGGCCTTTAAACACCAATAAGACCAATGAAGTCAGTGCATCCTTTCTACAGTCAGACCCTGGGGCCTTATCCTAACCTAACCTCACATCCCACATGGTCACTGCTGTTATCTCTGTTATATTGTACCAATATAACACCATTTCCACCAGCTTTTACATCTTTGGAATGTAGTGGGTTGAAGAGATGGGTGAAAACCCCAGGATACAAGGTCTCGAAGTCCAGAGTCACAAGTGATGCCTGCTAACTAGTGATGGCCGAACTGCCCGCAAGGCGGCGCGGATGTTGTGCACGGCGCGGATATATCCGCGCCTATTCATTTCAATGGGCTATTCCCCTGTCCGTGGAATCGCGCGGGCGGCCGCCTAAAAACTCGGTCGACCGAGTTTTTAGGCGGCCGCCCGCGCGATTCCGCGGCCGCCCAGCACCGTGGGTCCCTACCAAAGTAATGGGATCAAGATGCGATCTGTCACCACACGCACATCAGTCAGCCGTGGATCGCTGCATGTATGGGGATCTTAATTCTTCATGAGAACTTG
The DNA here is from genome assembly GCA_036250615.1 of Ptychadena robeensis. NCBI lineage: Eukaryota > Metazoa > Chordata > Amphibia > Anura > Ptychadenidae > Ptychadena > Ptychadena robeensis. The sequence goes on along the minus strand of CM070040.1, from coordinate 68,542,383 downwards.
ACTGGAACTGGTCAGTGGCAGGACTGTTTGCATTAGAAAACCAGGGAAAGCTATAGTGACCAGCTACTTTCTGCCAGTCACTAAAACTGTCCATAAGAATTATACTGTTTGGTAACACTGTGCAGCTTTAACCCTTTGCTGCCACCACGCTACAACTGAGGCAGCAGCTGCATGTAAACAAACCTTCAGTTGGTTGAAGATCATTCCAGGCATCTCTAAAGCCCCCATACACCTTTCAATCGCTCTTTACAATTACAAAACAACTATGTAGTGCCGGGTCC
>CM070040.1:68529850-68542002 GCA_036250615.1 Ptychadena robeensis | reverse complement strand
TATATATCACTGCTGTGTAGTGCCAGGTCCTCCCTGATAGAATACATAGTGATTGAAAGGGTTTTCAACCTTTTCGGGTCGATCACTCATGGTGGGTAGTCTTCATTACCCAAAGTTCCATCTGCACGAACACACATGCAGATCAATCTTTGGAGAATCTAAAGTTAGCCATACACAGGTCGATTTGTCAGCGATCAAATGCCGATCGATTGCTGATCCAATTTTTCCAGGCGATCAGGAATAAGCAATTGATCGGATCGGGAATAGATGCAACACCACCTTGGGAATCCGATTTGTGGCTGATTTGGACATGAGCCGATCTCCAAAATGGCCGATTCCACAAAATCCATCGATCAGAAAGGCTGCTGCATAGGGCTTTTTGGGTCCATCAATGTACTCCGATTGCCAAACGAACCACCAAAAAACCAACATGTCGTTTCATTGTCTGATCAGATTTTTAGTCGATTCCAATTTTTTGGGGTCGATCGTTCAGGGTGATCAAACCCCAATTGACTGCCGATCGAACTCGTGAACGCGTGCAGTGATCGATCGGTCAAAAATCGAGTGGAAAATCGACCTGTGTATGGCTACCTTACTATATCTGTATGTGTATGTGGGGCATAAGTAAGGCTATGTTCCCACATAGGTGATTAACGGCCTTGCGGAAATCGGCATTGATCACATCCATTCAGTTGAATGGGCTTGTCCCCACTCAGCTGATGGCATCCATAGACATGAATGGACGCCATTTTTGATTGCCTGTGGGCGTTATCGAAAAATTTCGTCCATTCATTCTCTATGGACATGATTTTCTTTTTTATAATGGCGGCAATTAAAAACACGAGGCGATTAATTGGCTAATTGGGAACATAGTCTAATGCCACAATATTTTGCAGACCACTTGCCTCTATCTTCACCACACATTTTGAACAAAATTTCTGAACTCTTGGTAAATGGGATGCGGTACTTTATTAATAAGGAACCCGAAGGTTAATTTTCAGGGGTACTCTAGCAGGCATGACCCCAGGACTACCGAGCCGTGCCTTACCATAACTATCTAATAAATAATGACAGAGTCAAATGTTCTTTGGAAACTTGTATTTATATCTATGTATATATCTATATATGTCTGTAAACATTATAACTTAGTAATAAATATGGGGTCCCCCAACAGTGCCGCCAATTCTCCATCTTGTTTCCAAAACCCCAGTACCTGCCTCCAGCCCTGTACGGTGGGTACCTAAAAACTTGTAAACCAAAAGCATGAACTGGGGCAAAAGCCCCCACCAGTACTTTGTGACTGGCCTTAGGGAACCGACACGTCACAATTAGCCTCTTAAGGCTCCGCTTTCTCCATGCGGCACTGCCGAGCTTCTGCCATGCTGTGATATAATAACAAAACAGAAAAAACATACACAGTCAACAAATGCCATACAAAAGGAGAGAGAGTGGGTGATGTCCCGATCCGAAAAGGACCCGCCTCCTTCCGGTATACACTTTTCTAATGCCTGCGCCTGACGTCACCGCGTAGCCCCACCTCTGCTACCCTTTGCTGCCTGGCTGCTGCCTGAGTCAATGTGCCCTCCCACCTACCTGGTGTGCAGCTCTGGGCAGCTTTGTTTAGAATCATACTATGGTAGACTATATGCAAACTAGGTGTGTTCCTCAAGTACACCAAGTTCATTTATGGTAAATAGCTCCTACAGACAGCTCTTTCTCGCAAGAGGTAATTGAGACTTTGCCCAGTGATGACTAACTTGTTGAGAATATCTTTCCAGACTTATGTATACAAAGCATTAAATCATCCAGCGTATTTCTGAAAAAAACAAACTTCTATATTAAGTCTGAGGACAAGGGAAAACCTTGAGAAATAATAACGCAACCACACTCATTTATGGCCGCTTAAAGGTGAAGTTTATACTCTCTATGCCACCCTTCTTCCCCTTCTCCCTGGCATTTAGGGCATTAGGCATGTCTGACTTATAATACAAGGCTGATAACATTGTAGGGGATGACATCAGCATCTAGACCACTACACATAGTAGCTTTAATGAGGATGCCAATGGAAATGAAGAAATAAGAAAAGAAAAAGTTCCCTCTAAACCAGTGTATCTCGACTTTTTAGATTTGCGACCCCAGAAGTGACATCACACTTCCTGTATTTGGAAAGTTAAAGTGCAGTTGCAGATTGATTGTCATTATCGCATAAGTCATACTCCGCTACGTCACTTCCAGCACAATATGGTAAGTGTAAAGTCCCCTCACTTGTATTTAGATATGGTCGAATTTTTCGACTAGCTGCCTTTATGAGCTGATTGCAAAGCCTCTGAACATGGTATCATCACCAGAATTACTGGAGTTGTAGGGAAGGGTTGTGGAAACATTGGAAAAAAAAGTTTTGCTCTAACACATGTAGTTTTTGCATAAATTCACTTCAAGTCAAAGTCGAAATTCAGATTTTCGACATTTTGACTTGACTTTGAACTTAATTTATGCAAAAACGTTTTGTGTTACAGACATACTTTTTTTGTAGTATATCCCTAGACCTTCTGTACATCTCCAGCATGTTAAGTGATGATACCATGTTCAGGGGCTTTGCAATTAACTCCAAAAACAATTCGACCATCTCTACTTGTGCAAATGATGTACGTGGTGAGGAGTTGGAAGAGGGAGTGTAACGCCCCATTCCTCCTAAATAAGGGTATGTCTCCACTGTGTTGTGTGCCCTGCCCGGAGGATCCCCTGTTCACATAGTATTGAGCCCATCCGCCAATAGAGGGTTTAATGTAGTGCAGACTGGGCTCACCGCCGGGCAGGTAATGTGTATGTGCTCTGTCGGGACCCCACCAAGCACTGTGCTTAATGTAGGGGATCTCAACTGAGCACACAACTCAGTGGAGACATAGCCTTGCTCTCCCTACTAACTTTCCACCCTACTTGTGGGCATCAGCACTGCTTGTTAAGAGGCCAACCCATGTGACCCCAAGAATTGAGAACCACTGCTCTAAACAAAGATAAGCATTAATCCTTGCGGTAGGGTGATGGGGGTTGCTCCAAGGCAGACCAGGACTACAAAATATGCTTACAATTTTTGATTCCAAGCAGCCAACCACATCTTCAGCAATAATCAAAATAAATGAGATAAAAATTCTCAAATGACACCCCACTTATGTGCCGGATGCATCGCCAGTTCTGAAGAAACGTCGATGACATCAATAGAAAGTTTCTGGTTAAATGTAGAAGAGGGATGATTGATTTTCTTTGGCAGACCTATCATGCCCCTGCCTGTTAGTGTCATGGTCACTAGATGTCTCAAGACCTGGAAATGGAGAGTCACCGCCCCCCCCCCCCGGGCGACTAGTGGTAAATTTTCACTGCAAGCATGGTAACCCCCATACACGTTTCAATTTCCATACAATCGATGTCAGATTCAATTGTAATTTACGATTGAAATACTCCCACATGGCGATATTTGATCGAGGTTGGTTCGATAGATCGAAAGCATAATCAAAGTTGATCATAAACACACCAAAATGTCTGCCATCAGAAGAAGAAGTATGCTATTTATTTAAATTGAACCAAAATTGGTCTGGTGTAGCAAAATAATATTCAATGTTTTCTATAAATATTTTGGGTCAACTTTGATGGATCTAGGTCAATTGAAGCATGTGGACAGGCATCGATTTTTAGGAGATTGGCCTTTTAGTTTGGCGGCCTTAAGGCACTCAGGGTATCTTACCTGTTCATCCATGGGGATTGCTTTGTCTGGGGACTGTCTCTGGTCTTGCCTATAACTGAAAAATAACTGGACAGCCCTCAATGTCCCTAACATCATTTGTGACACTGTGTACAAAGCAGGCTGCCCGCTTATTATCTGATCCAAGTCCTCACATCGACAGCATCATTGATGATACTGATCATCAATGAAATCTGCACTTGTACATGCGCATATTGGGAATGCAATGCATGCAGGGGCAGTCCTAGGGAGAGCAGCGCCCTGGGCGAGCACTCTCTCTGTCGCCTTTTTCCCCCACAGAGAGAGCACTCCCGGGGGGGGGGGGGGGTGTTGCTGGTGAATCTCCTCAAGACAATGCCCAGATGCTGCCCCATGCCTGCGGGTTGAATATTTGCAATTGTGAAGATATAGCATTGAGATCTTCGCAAATTCTCAAAGTGTTTCTGTATTTATTTATTATTAAATGTATTCAGTAAATTTTTATTGCATGTATAATGGGGGCTTGGACTGCATGGGTGAGGGACATTAGGTGAGTATAGATCCACTTTAACTTACTTACGGACCCAGACTTAGTATTAGATTATTTTTGGTACAAATAAATCAGCAGCCCTGTTTGTAGAACATATTCAGTTCCTTAGAGAAGGCGCTGGTGGCTCAGCCTGGTAAGGAGAAGCCAAGTACAACAAAGGCAGGAAGCTTTTCCTGCGCTTTAATAGTGATGAGTCTTCGCACTCGCATTGTTTACTTACTAATTTCAGCAACACGAGAATCACTTTGATTGTCACGGTTTTGCTGCCAACTTTTAAGTTCTGTTGCCCAGATATTCTATTGTTGTGATGTTTAAATATATACTTGTTATGTTTCGCCTTTTTTACATTACAAACTTCCCATCATTCTCCCCAGAGTATGACTTCTTGTATTTGAAGAGTGCTGTAACCACACCATCAGCAATAGAAACATTTGTGTATTTACCTCCCTAGCACACTGCTGAGGTACAGATTTCTGTACTAAAAGCACACCAAAGACTTTAATGGAACAAAATTTTTTTACATTGTACACCTGTAACTAGAGATGGTCGAATTTTTCTTCAAAAATTCTACCATTTCGAAGATTTTTATTTTTTTGCAAAGCCCCTGAACATGGTATCATAGCTGGACGAGCTGGGACCGTCAGGAACGGCAGGGGAGGTTAAGGCAATTGTACTATGATATAGAGTGCACAGCTCGAGTTATTTTCAAAACCCCTGAGCATAGTATCATCACTTGCTGGAGATGTAGAGAAGGGTTGAGGGTATACTCCAAAAAAATTATGCTCTAACACAAATAGTTTTTGCATAAATGAAGTTCACAGTCAAGTCAAAATTTCAACTTTATTTATGCAAAAACTACATGAGCTAGAGCAAATTCCACTGTTCCTTCCACCCTCCTTTATATCTCCAGCAATTTTGGTGATGATACAATTTTCAGAGGCTTTGCAATCAGCTCACAAATTCACATAGTTGAAAAATGTGACCATCTCTTGTGCACAAAGCCTCTCCAAAGATATACCATGACATTAAACTGCTGTGCTTGCTGAAAAGATTTTAGCCCAAAACAACTTAAACTAGTGCAGCCTCTATATCTACAGTAAGCTGCATTTTGGTTTCTGAGGGTTCAATCACATCTCATCAAGGCCTACAAATGCGTTCGCTGTTACCCAAACACGTGCGTTGGAGGTAAATAAACATTGTGTTAGTGCATGCCGCTGCTCTAGGTTTCCCATACACTACCTGTACTTGTGCTGCAGTACAAAAGTGTGTGCTGAAGGGCATTTGCATTAACCTCCCTAGCGCACTGCTGAGGTCCAGATTTCTGTACCAAAAGTGCACCATAGACTTCAATGGTAAATTTGTTGTAGGCCTGTAATTTCCCAAAATATGTCCGTACAAGGGTCTAATAGACATCATGAATATAATAATGTTTGAAACAAACAATTATGTAAAATAAAAATAAAAATGTTTTTTAATAAAGTTAATGAAAAAACACAAAAATCAGGGAACAAAGCTATGCTGTTATGTACTAAAAATCGCCCAAATAAAGTCACTGGTGCCCCAGATGTGCTCATTTGCAGTTAACCCTCTGTAACCTGGTGTGATGAAATCACACCAGGGAAGAGAGGGTTACTGCAAATGGGCACATCTGGGGAATCGGGGACTTTATTATGGCGATTTTTATTACATAGGTGCAGTTTGAAAGCAGTTTTCTACATAGAAAACTGCTTTCATGATATTTACTGTTCCTTTAAGACAGGGAACCAATGGAGAGTAATGTAGCATGTAGTCAAAAATGCAACTCAAAGCCAATGTTTACTAAAGAAAAAAAATATTGAATTTGTCTTTTACTTTCCTCTGAGCCAACACGATGCTTGACCAGATGCTCTGCATTCCTAAAAAATTTGCAAATCAACATTTGTACATGTGCACATGAGCAAAACAGAACTCCTCATCTTCTTCCCATCACCTTCCAAGCATCCCCCAACATCTCACTTATATCTCTATGGTTATATGTGCTGTATTATATTGCTGTATAATACTTATTTGCTTGGTGTATACCTTTAAGGGTAGCACCTGCTGTGTACGTGCTGCTAAAACCATGAGTCATGGCTGGGTGTTTACTTCTACTTTCTCCTCCAAAAGAAGCAGAGTTGCTCCTGCCCAGTAACAGGTCTTATGCCAGCCCCTGTCCGAGGACATAAATAGGCAGTCCTCAGAATGTTCTGGGCTTCTCTCATCTGCTCATCTGCTTTGGACCCAGCAGATAGTCCCAACGAACACCCAGCCGAAAGGTTCCAGCACCACAGTCACAGTGCAGTAACAGATTTACCACATTTGAACCCAGGGCCGCCGTCATGGGGGGACAGAGGGGCCTCCTGTCCCGGGCCCGAGCAGTTAGGGGGGCCCGGCTGGCTGCCTGATCGGTACACAGACTCTCCTCACTGTGTTCTTTCCTGACAGCCGGTGTTCTGTCAGATATTGCTTCCTGTAGCTCAAAAAACAAAACAACCTGTGTGGCACGAACATTGAACATTCATAGCACGAAAACCATTAATAGTACAATCATAAAACTTTCAGGGTCAGTAATGCTGTCCTACTACTACTTACATCCCGATTTTTACCCTTCCACCTACAACACTTATAAGTTACATTTCAGCTAAAGTCCAGCTATCAGATATTGCTTCTTTATCGCCAGAGTTATATACTCCTATATGCAACATTTCACTTGCCTACTATGAACACATAGATCTTTGAAGCCCTGCATGGTAGAACATTGAAATTTTGGGGTTTTACCACTTAACCCCTGAGACTACATCCATGCAAATTTCCAGGTCCCTGAGCACAATCTTTCCTTCTTAACCCCCCCTATCAAATATTGCTTCCCTATGAGCATAAAGCACTACTCTGCTGCATACTTGCTTTCACTTATCCTAATTTGAACTCACAGATTTTTAAAACCCTGCATGGTAGAACCTTGACATTTTAGGGGTTACCATTGAAATTTTGGCAGTTACCCTGAGACTACATCCATTCCTATTAAGAAATCAGCTATCAAATTATGCTTCCATAAGCCCATAATGGCCTACTCTGCTACATGCATCACTTATCCTAATTTGAACACTTAGATCTTTGAAATCCTATATATTAGAACCATGACATTTGGGGGGTTACTAGTTAACCCTGGACATTACATCTATGCAAAATTTCCTAGGCTCCAACCCTTTTTACCAAAAAGCCCACTATCAAAAAATAACCATAAAGGCCTACTCTATCCTTTCACTCACCTACACCCTGATTATAAAAATCCTTCATAGTAGAACTTTGAAATTTTATGGGCGGTTACCAATTAACCCCAGAGACTACACCTGTGCTGCAAATGGGGCTCCCAATGAGACGACTTCACATTATTGGAGCATCATAGGGTTTTAAAGATCTGGGTGCTTAAACTAGGTGAGTGAAGGGATGCATGTAGCAGAATAGGCCATTGTGGTCTTATGAAAGCATTATTTGATAGCTAACTTCTTCATAGGAAGGGTTTAAGCTAGGGGCATGACATTTTGCATAGAAGTAGACTTGGGGGTTACCGTATTTTTCGCCTTATAAGATGCACCGGCACATAAGACGCACCCAGTTTTTAGGGCAGAAAAACCCAAAAAAAAAGGTTTAATAAGTTTTCACATCACTTGGGATAATGCAATGAATTTAATGGATGCAATATTCAATTCAGCAAGAAGGTGTCACTAGCAGCAGTACACTCTTTGCTGAACACACGTCATACTTTACACTGATGTGAGGAGGAGGGCTGGGTTGTGTTCTGCTCTCTCTCTCCTCTCCAGGTGTCACTGATTCTGTGTCCGTGGGGCAGCTGATTGCTGTTCTCATGGACAGGAGAGCTGTAGATGCCAATTCACCTAGCTTTGTCTTCATTGCCCATGCCTGTTCAGGGCTGGCATAGGCAATTACACAGTTCAGATAGGAGAGCCGGACATCGGCTCTCCTATCTGAACTGACAGCTCCTCCGTGCCGAGAGAGCTGGCGGGAAGCCAAGGTGTGACCACTGGCGGCCGAGTGGCCACGGGGGTTACGCATTCGGCGTATAAGACGCAGGTACTTTTTTGCCCCCAATTTTGGGGGTGAAAAAGTGTGTCTTATATGCCGAAAAATACTGTAACTGCTAACCCAAGGTTTTACCATGCAGGGTTTTAAATCTATGAAAGCTTCACAGGAACTGCCTTGGATAACTCCCGGTCGATGGCCCCCCCGTCATCATCTGCTAGCAACCCCCCCCCCCCCGTCCATCAACTGCTAGCACCCCCCTCCCGCTCAGCAACTAACTTCTGCTAGGCGGGCCTGGAAAATTTGTCAGTATGGGGCCCCATGATTTCTGACGGTGGCCCTGTTTGACGGGGGCCCCTTCTCTGCCCTCGGGATTCAGAGCTGCATGTGTAAATAACCCTCAATAAAACTGTAAATAGCCCCTACTGGCTTGCGTGGACCTTCACTTTTTGGGGTATGAGCTCAGCCTGGAAAGTAGACAGAGGACATCCATCCCTAAAGAACCTGGTGTTGAGTACTTTGAAACTTTGCACTCGCACGGCACTACACTCTCACTAGACTATCGCCTCTTCAATCCATCATGAATGCTGCTGCTAGACTCATATACTCCTCTTACCGCTACTCATCTGCTGCTCCTCTCTGCAAATCTCTCTTCACTGCCTTCCAATTGTTCAGAGAATCAAATTCATATTCTTTGCCTTTTATATCTCTCCACACCTCCTGTCCTCCTTACACCTCCAACCTGATACATAAATTCACCCCTAACTGCCCCCTCCACTCCTCCAGTGCCCTTCTAATGACATCCACACTCATAACATCATCACATGTGCGTCTTCAAGACTTCTTTAGGGGTACTCCTACTCTTTAAAACTCCCTCTCCCTCGCTTTGGAACTCCTCTCTCCCTCGCCCCATTAGACTTGCTCCTACCGTTAGCACTTTTAAAATACCCTGAAAACCTATATTCAAGATCTAGTAAAACAGTGCCTGGGTGGGCCCAGAATTAAAATTCTACGCAGATTTCTGCAGAACAAATATATAACACAAAGTTTTAAAAAGGAACAAAGTGATTGCTCACTCTTATATTGACTCTCTACATAAAACCTGCAATGCAGATGTGCCTTGGAGTACTTCTAGCTGTGTAGATAGGACACTGCTCCTCTATATCCAGCCCCTAAGTGTATCCGGCTCCCCGTCACGGTCATGTTCTGTCTAAACATCTGTCCAAACTCCTGGAAGAGACCATCTGGCTTCCATACACAGCGGCTGCCAATAAGTTTGACTTCACAGGCCGACCCTACGACACAGAAGATGCTCAATCTCCGTTTTGTATTACATCTATAGAGTTGTATAGAGTTACAGTTGCGGTGAAATACCTATTCCTCATTTGAAAGCTGCAATTCACAAAGTCATAAAAATAGATAATATGCAATTAGAAGTACATTCTGTATATGACCCTCCCTGGCGGGTCTATATTTACTGAGTTTTGTTTCTTTGAAAAGTAGTGTAAATATAAACTGATTAATGTGATGTGTGTATATACCCCACCAGCTCTGCCTCTACCCACTGTGACAGACCGGTGGTCTGCCATGGTGTAAGTGGTCCATGTGTGCAAGTGAAGGGGTCTGCTGGTGTGTCCTGAAGGGAGTCCAGAATAGTGTTGGGGAGCAACAGTGGGTTGCTGCCCAGTTTTGTTATGTTTTCGGCTACAGGTATCTGGACTCTGCAGTGGGAATGGTTGGAACTGGGTGGGCCTTCCCACTCCACCAAGATACACCCGCTGGACCCTAATGAGGTTGCTGGGTATGTCTCCACAAAAGGGACTGAGACAACTCACTCAGGGCTTCCTGATGAGGGGGGGGACACTGTGCTGCTGGAGCAGCAGATACCAGGGGGCACACAGGGAGTGTGTAGCCCAGGCTAGGGACATCTAGGTGCCAGGCTGTGATAGCTTTTCCCTGAGCTAAAGGCAAGAGCCTGTGTTGGACCTTGTACAAGCCAGGAGGCTGCAACTATCGATGCGCCCGAACTGGCTTTGGGCAGTGTGCGGGAGCTCACCTGGTCCGGCTGCCGCCTCCAGCGACGTCCTCGCCGGCTTCCCTAGTTTTCGGATAGGTTGAGGGATCACCTATACCAGTGACGGTGAACCTTTTAGTGAACGTGTGCTCCAACTGAAACACAAACACCACCTACAGTTCCGGCATATCAATTAGTCTGCAGCCAATAGGCTGCAGTTCTTCTCTGTGAGATGTAGGCTGTAGGGGCAGCTGGGAGCTATACATCATTTTCTTAAACCAATGTGCCTTCAACCTTGACTTGGATGGGTGTCGCCTAGTATATATTTACATACAAATCAGGTCCACATGTAATGCTGTTCTTCAATGAAAACTGAAATCCAAGAACTAAGGGTAAGGCGCCACTTGGGCGGTTTGGTAGGGGATGCGGCGCAGTTTTTTTTATCTGCACCTGAATGGCTCCCCTTACCTCCAATGTGCCTAGCTCCACTAGCGTCTGTGGCACAGTGCGGAAAACAAAAAGGCAGTTTACCTCGTTTTTTTTGCAGCTGCACTGCTCTGAATTTGCGGTTTAAACATGTGCCGGTCACGTCCATTGAAATCGAGACATGCATTTGTAGCGGGTTTAAGCCCATTGAGTCAATAAACTCAATGGAATAAAGAAAAAACCTGCAGGGAAACTGCGTGGAAATAGCGGCACAGTAAAACACACGTAGTGGAGCCTTACCCTGAAAGTGTGAGCATTGATTCCTGTATGAGCTTACCTTAGATCAGTGTTTCCCAAACTTTCCTTGCAGGGCCCCTCTCCTCTATGAAGTAATTATCGAAACACCCTCCCCCCAATTCAAACTACACAAATCCAGAATGAGGGCCAGCGCAATGCAGAAACACAGGGTTTTATTAAAGGTAACAGAAACGGTAGCATTACTGCTAGCACGTCCGTAGCCGCAGCATGGGTACTGTGAAAGGGCTTTCAAACTTTATTCACCAATCATGCAAAGACATGCCTCATATATACACACACCAATCATACATAAATATTCATCATTTACTTAGAGACAAACACACACAGAGGCACACACAACATGCAGTCTACCTATTGTCTGCAGCTAGTTCCCACAAGGTTCCTTGTAACAGTAGGAGATATTGCTCCCTACTATTTTCAGCGCAATATCTGTCCTTATTGGTATGATGAGGCGGAATATTGGCAGGTATCATAAGACAGCAGTCAATATTCAGCCTCCCCACCCCAGCTGGTGGTACTTATCCTTAGTTATAATGTATGTATTATATATAAACATATACACACTAGGTACAATCTATCATGGTCATATGTACACACACAATGTATCTGGCCTATAGTTTAACAATATAGACAGTGGAGTACTTAGCCAAGATTGAACGGTGCCACATTCTCCACCGGAGGTCCTTTCAGTGCCCTGGCATCTCTAAATCTCTCCTGCTCACCTCCCTCACCCCATTGTCCGGGTGATCTCCACCCAGGGAGCCGCCGAATCATGGCTATGGGAAGTGATGTATTGGCCATGTGGTTTGCTAACAGCCCAGGAAGGGGTGGGATCATGATACTCTCCCACTTCCTGTGATGTCAGACTGAATGGCCATGTGATCAATATAAATATACACGCAGGACTGGAACTCTGCCCTGTTACAGTTGTGTTCATGTATGTCCATCTCTCAGCCTTGTCTGATTGGCTGGCAGTGGTAGGGGAGGGTGGATGGACTGTGTGCAATCTCCAGAGGAAGAAGAGAACTGACAGCGGGGAGAGTCAATAGGCAGCTGAGTTCTGCAGATCT
>CM070040.1:68515003-68525928 GCA_036250615.1 Ptychadena robeensis | reverse complement strand
GCAGCCTGATGCTGATAGTGCAAAGTGACCTACAATGTGGTAGGTCCGCTTTAAGGAAAAAACTAAAAATCAGATCAAATAACAAAAACAAAATCTTATGATCAGATATCAGAATTCAGGCATAAGTCAGGGCTGTCAGTTGAAAATGGTGCAGTAGGGGCTGAGTGCTAGAGAGGTTAATAAAAGAAGAAGGTTTCAATGAATGAAATATAAAAAAGGAGAAGAATCCAAGAATTTTCTGGAATGGGTTACAAGATGGTGGGATACTGGTCATATATGTAAGCATATGTTCTTCTTTATGTTATATAAATATAAACTGTGTTTAGTATTAAATGTTGAGTGTTTCGTTGTTTTTTATATGTAATTATTCAATTAATAATTACATATAAAAGAACCCAACATTCTTCATTATATCATCAGTAGTACGATTACTGTATTTTTCGGCATATAAGACACACTTTTTCGCTTCCCGCCAGCTCTCCCGTCAGTTCAGATGGAAGTGCCGATGTTCGGCTCTCCCATCTGAACTTTTGGCATCCCCTGCATAGTGATGGCCCGAACTGTTCGCCGGAGAACTATTTGCGGCGAACATCGCATGTTCGCGTTCGCCCATGTTCACGCACATACGGCGAGTTCGGTTCGCCCCCTATCTTTTAACATTGCAGAAACTTTGACCTCTGTGAGTCACAGTCAGCAGACATAATCCAGCCAATGAGCACCCCCCACCTCACAGACCCTCACACCCCCTATAACATATCAAGTACAGGACGCCATTACACATTCTGCTGAAGAAGGAGAGAGTTAGATAAGAGAGCTGCTGCTGCTGCTATAGGGAACCATTAGCTAGGGCAATGACTTATGTTCAAATCCCATTGACTATCATTGTAGAAATCCTTCATGCGGATTTATTGCGTGAAAAAAAAGTTTTGCCATGGATTCCCCTCTGTCATGTCATTGTCCAGGTGTTAGACCCCTTGAAATAACTTTCCCAAAACTATTGTGGCCAGAAAGGGTCCCTTTGTTTTTTAAAGTTCGCCTGCCCATTGAAGTCTATGGCGGTTCGCGAACTTTTGCCAATGTTCGCGTCCGCCGTTCGCGAACATCAAATTCCGGGTTCGCACCATCACTACCCCTGCATCCCCACCAAGGGATACACAGAGGAGAGCTGTGGGCTGTGTTCGGTTTGGCTGTGGATTGCTCGGCGTCCCCGCCAGGGATGGGGTGCCGATCGCCCCGATGGCGCCCGGTAAACTGGCGCTTTGGGGCGGTTGGCGCCCCCTCCTTGGTGGGGGTACAGGGGGTGCCGACTTGCTGAGCTGTCTGCAGCTGAAGCAGCCTCCCTCTCAGATCAGTGTAGAGACGATGTGTTCAGCTGACAGTGTACTGCTGCTAGTGACCCCTACTGGCTTAATTGCACATTGCATCCATTAAATTCATTGTATTACCCCAATTGATGTGAAAACTTATTAAATCTTTGTTTTCTGGATTTTCTGCCCTACAAAATGGGTGCGTCTTATGTGCCGGTGCGTCTTATAAGGCAAAAAATACGGTAGCTTTAAGCAGTTTTATTCTTGTCATGTGACTTAAATTCTTCTTACATAACGCCAAAGACCTGGTCTGTGGTTGGACAAAAGCATGACAACGTTAAGTCACCTTGTATGTAAGCTGTGATGAATCAGGAATGGAGCAACTCCTGTGATGTGGCATCAGTAAGACAAAAAACAAAAATAGGAGAACCGAACTTTAATACACTATTGAGATCTATGCAGGATAATAAATATTTGTTGATCTTCACTGGTAAAATATGGATTATGTTTCAGTAAAAGTACTGATTTTTTGGACTATAAGACCCACCACGTTTTTAGAGCAGGAAATCCAGAAAAAACATTTTTAATATATAAAAGTTTTTAAATCAATTGGGTTAATGCAATGGATTAAATTAATGCAATATCAGCATCAGCAATATCAATATCAGCAGTTTTATTCTTGTCATGTGACTTAAATTCTTCTTATATAATGCCAAAGACCTGGTCTGTGGTTGGACCTAAGAATAATATGTATGTGACCTGTGATGAATCAGGAATGGAGCAACTCCTGTGATGTGGCCTCAGTAAGCCAAAAACAAAAACAGGAAAGCCAAACTATAATACACTATTGAGATCTATGCAGGAGATCTGAGCATGCTCAGACTATTGGAGAGGGGAAATCTGTAGAATGTGGTCACTTGGAATGGCGGAGAACAAGCAATTGGCATCGTCTGCAGTTATTTTCTGGAATACAAGAAAAAACATTTCAAAGTGCACAAGTAATAGAAAATGTTATTCGGAGGCCTGTAATGAAAATATAAATTTTTTTCTTTACAGACACAAGATATTGTACGCAGAGAAAGACAATAGTCCTTATTCTCAAAATGTGACCACAAGGTTTGGTTATGGAACTTCTCTCTTTGTTAATGTTCACAAGGCCACTTCTGAGCCTCTTTTGAGGGACTACAGATTATTTATAGAAATTCAAGTGTATAGAGAACACATGCAATTCATTGAGCTTAAAGCGGTTCAATACTGAAAATAAAAAAAACACATACATTGCATTGACATAATACTCACTTGGCAGCAGTATACATCTGTGAAAACAGCTGCAGAATAAAAAAAACAACGTACTCACCTTTCTCACTTCATCATTTCCGAGGAAATCATATTTATTAATGACAGAGAGAAGCAATTCCGCCCATACTTCATTCTGACTATGGGGCTGTAATTCTATAAAACAGCCACTAGATGGATCTTCGATTAAATCATGTTAGATTCTGCAGATGTGAAGCTGCATTCCAAGTCACATGAGACTACGGACTTCTTCCCAGCTGTCCCAACCATGATTGTATTACAAGCTCCTGTGGCAGGTACATCACGCAGTGGGAGTGGAGAGCCAGAGAATTGGCTGTCCTGCTGTAAGGAACGTTTTTTTTAGATTTTGAGCAGTGATTGTGTAATTATAAGCAGTTGCTGATAGTCTAGTGCCCAGTGAGGTGGTAGGTCCGCTTTAAGTAAATATGTCTATATTATTACTAGAGATGGTGAAAAATTAGACTAGTAGATTTGTAATTTAATTTCAGAGCCCCTGAACATGGCATCATCAGCAGAATTGCTGGAGATGTAGGGAAGGGATGTGGGAACATTACAAAAAAAAAAGCATTGTTCTAGCACATGTAGTTTTTGCATAAATTAATTCTAGTCTAAACTTTGACTCAAAAATCTTGGACTTAACTTTGAACTTAATATGTTAGAGCAGGGCTGAGGCAAAGTACAGCCTGCATGCCATATACTGCCTGTCTTGGGGGAAAGCAGAATATGCCAGCAGAGATGGTCGAATTTTGTTTAAAAAATTTGACCATCTCGACGATTTCGAGTTAATTGCAACACCCCTAAATATGGTATCATCACCAAACTTGCTGGAAATGTAGAGAAGGGTTGGGGGTATACTACATAAAAAAAGTATTGCTAAATTAAGTATTTTGAACTTATGTTATGCAAAAACGACATGTGCTAGAGCATAACTTTTTTTTTCAAATGTTCCCCAAACCCTTCTCTACATCTCAAGCAATTTTGGTGAGGATTTTTCAGAGGCTTTGCAATCAGCTCACAAAGTTGGCAAGTTGAAAAATTCGACCATTTCTACATGCCAGCTCAGAAATGATGTCCGCAGACTGCCTGCTGAAGATCAGCTGCATTATTCTGAGCAGAGCACCATTTTCCAATACATCTATTGCGGCATCTGCTGGCAGGCGCTGGTACTGCACGCTCACATTCCAGACACCTAAACTGAATTAACCATTTCCAAACCCTGCAGACCTTGGCATATCACAGCATCACCTTGTTTTAATAATGTGATAAATGTCAAGTGGTGATATATCTACTTCATGAGATTCAAATTAATAAATCCAAAAAAAGCAATCTATTACGTCTGCATAATTCGTGAGTTGTCTTAGAGGGAACTCACTCCGATCTGGAGGTGGCCAACCACCTTGGGACTTTAAAGGTGAGTAAAAATTTGAGGTTCCAGTCTGAAAAATTAGGTTTATCATTTTAATTCAAAAACACAAAAGCACCAGCACTTTTTTTCCTGATAAAGTCCAAATAGTGGATGAAACACGCTGGAAAACCGAGAGTATACCGTGGACCGATTTTGACAAAAGGACTTAGACTGGTGCAAGTGACTAACAAAATATTTTTCTCATCTTTATACTGTGGACATTTATTGGACTTTTCTTTTGCCATTGATTGGCATGGATTCCCTTGAATGTGTATGGGGGTAACATATGGGTTTAGAATAATCTTTTTTTAATATGTACTGACATACCAACCACTATGTATTCTATCAGGGAGGACCTGGCATTACATAGCCGTGATATATACCATCCAATCACTATGTATTCTATCAGGGAGGACCCAGCACTACATAGCAGTGATATATACCTTCCAATCACTATGTATTCTATCAGGGAGGACCCGACACTACATAGCAGTGAAATATACCTTCCAATCACTATGTATTCTATCAGGGAGGATCCAGCACTACATAGCAGTGATAAATACCTTTCAATCACTATGTATTCTATCAGGGAGGACCCGGCACTACATAGCAGTGATATATACCTTCCAATTACTATGTATTCTATCAGGAAGGACCTAGCACTACATATCAGTGATATATACCTTCCAATCACTATGTATTCTATCAGGAAGGACCTAGCACTACATATCAGTGATATATACCTTCCAATTACTATGTTTTCTATCAGGGAGGACCCAGCACTACATATCAGTGATATATACCTTCCAATTACTATGTTTTCTATAAAAGAGGACCCAGCACTACATAGTTGTTGGGAGATCTAAAGGTGTATGGGATGCTTATAGGACCCCTTACCCCTTTTCTGGCAGTTAGGGTTCATAGGAGAACAAACTTGCAGCCTTCCTTTTTCCTTTGCCTTTTCTTGCCCTACCAGGGGTCTAGCATGGGGGACGTGGGGGGTGGGGGCAATTGCTTTCTGATTTCTCTTGAGTGTCTGAGCCCCATGCCAAGGAGGGTCTGGTCTCTTTTAAATTGGGGGGGGGATACAAAAAAAGATGGGCGTAAAGCACATGACGCAATATTTTAAAAGATTCGAGCAATGTGCGCAATCACTGCGCTCGATTGTGCTCAAATCTTTTAACAAATCGAGCCATGTATGCCTTTCTTTGAATTGATCCCGCTTGAAAATCCAGCTCCATCTTACAAGCAGCTGGGAGAGCCGGACCCCTCTCCCCCTGCACAGCACACAGCCTGTGATTGGCTCCCGGGAGGAGAAAGGGGAAGGAGCCTAGTACGGCTGTGTACACTACAGACACCACAGCAGCTCCCAGCCAGTGTTGTGAGCTATTTTGCCGTAGGAAAATATGTCACAACACCGGACCAGTGTCTGCATTGAACAGAAAATGATGCACATTGATTCCTGTCTGACTGACCTGCGATCCAGTGTAGCATGGTGATGTCACCACTAAAGATGGTCGAATTTTTTTTAGATAATTCCACCATTTCAACGATTTTGATTTAAGTACAAAGCCCCTGAGCATGGTATAATCACCAAACTTGCTGGAGATGTACAGAAGCGTTGGGGGTATACTACAAAAAAGTATTGCTCTAACACAAACAGTTTTTGTATAAATGAAGTTCAAAGTCAAGGCAAAATGTTGACTTTGAACTTAATTTTTGCAAAAACTACATGTGCTAGAGCAAAACTTTTTGCCAATGTTCCCCCAACCCTTCTCTACATCTCCTGCAATTTAAGCGATGATACCATGTTCAGGGGCTTTGCAATCAGCTAACAAAGTCAGCTAGTTTAAAAATTCAAACATCAACAACATCAAGTATTTTGACCTGCGTATGTCTAGCTTTACTGCATAAACATTTGTAGGTTCTTATAAGCTTTTGTACTTGCCTGTTGTTATGTGATGTTGAGGAAAAATGTGCAAACGAAGCAATTTCACACATTCCAGAAACATGTCAGCTCAGATGAATTTTCTCTTTTCATGAAAAGAATGAAAATATTTGGAGTGTATGACGCATTCAGAATGGTGAATGTGACCGCATACCACAAGAGGGCATTGTTATTCGTTTTTACCACTAGATGGCGCTCTGGTAGCTTTTTTTCAATGAGAATGAATTGCTGAATATTTCCATTTCCATAGACAGAGATCATCAAAGGGAAGTTGGTTAAAGGGCCAAATGAGCAACAGAGTCTTCAGTTACTCCTTCTATACTATCCTCACTTTATTTAATTCAGAATTAAACTATAGTATGACAGTTATATGACATCGAATACCACTAAAGTTCAAGCAGGGTATCTTACAAAGAGATGTGTTGTATGGCATTTTCTTGTAAGGTAAATGATGAGCGTGAAAGCTAAAATCCTAAAAGGTCAAAGAAAGTAAAAGTGACATGCCTGTTATTGTCTCTCCAGCCTGGAACCATCCGTGAGGTTACACTGAATTGCATCACATACTAGATATATATATTGTACAGGACGCCAGGGATGGGTCCTGGATGGGGCATATGTGTCGCCCATTTTTGGTCTGTGTCCCCTTTTAGGTAACCTCTAGGGTGCTGGATGGACACAGCCCAGGATTTGAATAGCAGTCTGTGGACTGTGAGATTGCTGACAGGGCCTTGGCTGTGAATAGGCAGGATGGTTGGCATAGCCTCCTATTCACCCCACCCAGCACCTGTGGGTGTATGTTGGCTGCACAGCAGTCTTATAACCAGGTCACCTGACCTAATAAAGGGGGAAGAGTAATGGACGCTGTCTGGAGAACAGACAAGGCTGGACTCCTTCCCTCGATGGTACGATGAGGACAAATGATGGTTTTGAAAAAACCTTCTCCACACGTGAGACTTCTATTTATTTTCTTGCCTTTGCCGGTTTGCTGAAGGACAGTTGTTTTTGAATGGCTGAAGCTAAGCAGAACTGTTAATTATTGGCATAAATAAAGCCGTGTTGATTGAATTGAAGTTGAATTCAACTGTGACTATGTTATGTCAATGTTAACATAGAGAGATAATATATATATATATATATATATATACATATGTAGTGTGAACTTGGGGGGCCGGGACCGACCAAGTTCACACTATATATATATATGTATATATATACATACATATACTAGGGGATGGCACCGGGAGGGTGAGAGACACTCAACAACCCGGATTCAAAAACAATTCCCCCTGGAAACCCAGGGGCAAGGGGACTTTAAAGGCTCAGAAAGGAAATGTAAATCGGATAACAGTATGTGAGATCAGTGCACATTTATTAAAGGTCCATGGGCCGCAGGCCCAGACGACAACAAGCACACAATGAAGCTTTATATTGGTAACATACATCAATATTAAATGTACAGTTGCAGATGGAAATGGTCCTAGTATAAGGTAGATAACATTGCTCCCAACCCAACGTACGTTTTGTTAAACCTTCATCAGGGGTGAGATAATTCAGTCATAGAACCAATATAGGCCTATACGGGCCATCATCGCCAGGACCAACGAATTAGGGCCAGCTATCGCCCAGGAACGGGGGGCCAAGGAGGTTCAGATACCCAGCCAGGTATAATGTTGCAATGTTCAAGGATTAGGTATTCATTTAAGGTATAATTGAGCCGAAGAGATCGGTTAGTAGGTGGGTGAGAGGTCCCGTCCTTCCAGGGGTGAGAGGCTGGTCTCTCATCTCATATTGTGGTGCTATACATACATATATATAATTATTATCTCTCTATGTTATATGTTGTATGTAATAGTTTCAACTGATGCCCTAAACCATACCTTTTTTCTCTTTACCAGCTGTAAAGACAGGGGGACTCCCCCATAGGGAAATCAAGGTATGTAGTCAGTCCAGAAATTATAACAAAGTCCATTAATGAAATCCAAGTCTAAAAAATTCCAATATATTATTCATTCAAGTCAAGAATGCTGGATGTTACTATTCTCTGGGCTGGATATGATTGGTGAGTACATCCTATTCATCTGTTTTGGTAATTAAACATCATGACATCTCAACGCACGTTTCAAAACGTCTTCATCAGGAGGTTTGCTATCATTAGGAACCTAGGTAGAAGATTCTATATTGTAGTTTCTGTGGGTCTGTGCACAGCAACTCACAGTTACATTTGGAAGATAAGCAGAAGTCCACTTACTTACCACTTACAAAGTTAAAAGCGTATATCCAAAACTGCCCGCTGTGGAGTTACAAAGGGAGAACAAGGGGCCACTGCGAGGGACCGCTGCCACAGTCAAGGAGCAAAGAGCAAAACAGATCAGCTGATCAAAGCCAGAAAGCCACGAACAAACCATAGAAAAATCAGTACCACACTTAAGCCGGCCATAGACGTCCCGATCTATGGCCGACATTTAGCAGACTCTTCACAGCGTGGTGACGTCTTTTTTCTACAAAACTCAAGGTGGGCTCCCACATAGTTGCGGCCGACCAACCTTTATGTGCTCGGTGGGAGCGAGCACGCAGGTTGGTCTGCTACAACTATGGCCGGGAATCGGCCCGTCTATGGGGGGCTTTAGAGGTGCAAGTATAAATATGGAGTGGTGAGGTGTACATAGTGTGAAAAGGTGGTCGTAATGAGCTTTGGGATGTAGGCCACTATGCTCGGAGGAACGCGGTAATTATATATAAATATCTTGTTCACGTGTAAAAGCTCTGAATGCAGAACCAATCATAATTGAGAATGCTGGAGGTCCACCCTTCAGGTAGAGATACCAAAACTCGAAGAACAACAGGTCACAAGTAGAGATGGTTAAATTTCTTTTTCAAAAATGTGACCATTTCGACGATAATTAGTTAGTTGCAAAGCCCCTGAACATGGTATTATCACCAAATGTGCTGGAGATGTAGAGAAGGGTTGGGGTATACTACAAGAAGTTCAAAGTCAAGAAAACATTTTAAAAATTTAAATTTCGACTTCGGTTTTTAACATGTGCTAGAGCAAAACTTTTTTTTCAATGTTCCCACAACAATTCTCTACATCTCCAGTAATTTTGGTGATGATATCATATTCAGGGGCTTTGCAATCAGCTCAC
The DNA here is from genome assembly GCA_036250615.1 of Ptychadena robeensis. Classification (NCBI taxonomy): domain Eukaryota; kingdom Metazoa; phylum Chordata; class Amphibia; order Anura; family Ptychadenidae; genus Ptychadena; species Ptychadena robeensis. Next base: position 68,516,808 of record CM070040.1, on the reverse strand, counting down.
AAAGTCAGCAAGTCGAAAAATTCGTCCATCTCTAGTCACAAGCGCTCCAAGTGAGGTTCACAGAAACTCTCCTATAAGAATACACATACACTATGAACCAACCAAGAGGATTTAAAAAATGAGGCTTAGCAGGTTTTATACATATTCACAGTGGAATGCCCCACCTCCCCAACTATAATGGACAGACATTTATGAAAATGGGAACGGCCCATGTCTGGCCCTGTAGATCTAGCCATGAGCATCAGACTTTCTTCTCCTCCGTGCAGCACTGACTCGGCAGAATATGACTCAAAGGTGGGGTAGATGTTATTTCTTTAACAGTAAGGTAAAAGGGAATCATATTAAGTCCATGTATGAGACATATGAGCTATTTGCCTATATAAGTTAAATACCTCTGAACTATACAACTACACAAGCAACTAAATGTTCACCAATGACTCAGAAGAAGCAACCATGCAAGATTCCAAACCTTAAGCCAAGTGCCCAGGGGACAGGATGTGCCTGCCTGACTTTGGTTGCCCCCGGGACTTTAAGCGGTTCTATACTCAAAATAAAAAAACACACATACTTCACATTGACATAATATTCGTCTTTCAACAGTTTACATCTGTGAAAACTGCTACACAAAAAAAAGTACTTACCTTCCTCCCATCTTTGCGCCAGCATGTTTAGTACTGGCGAAGAGAAGTTGGTTCCGCTCATTCTTCAGGAATAGTTATTTTGACAATGGAGCTGCAATGGGCACTAGATGAAGCTGCTTTCATTACCAGCAGAAGTGATGCTGCCATCAAAATCCCTCTGGACAATGGCCGTGTGATACATAGTCCCAGGTTCCCGTGAGGTAAGCAATTACGAAACACTGCCGAGGCCGGACGTGAATTAGGGCAATCACTGTCACAAATTAAAAAAATATATTTCTGACAACAGGAGGGGTGATATTTCCGGGATCGCCCCTCCTGCTGTAAGAAATATATTTTTTTTATTTTTGACCAGTAATTTCCCTTACTTTTGGCAGTACTCCTGCCAATAATGTCAAGTGCCCTGCAAGGTGGAAGGTCCACTTTAAGCACACAAGGTGTCCTACCTGAGACCAGGGCAACTAATGAAACAAACAAAAACAAAGCTGAGGATCTCTTCCAGATTTTGCCTGAGATTTTGAAATCTGTGAAACTTAAGAGAGAGGGGGAATAAAGCAGGCCATACACGGGTCAGATTTTCAATCAATCAACTTAAAACAATCAATTTTTAAGTTGTTATAAAATTGTATGTCGATTGTATCATGCCCCATATGTAGTACAAGATTTTTGATCGATTTTTTTTTCACTCGACATAACAATCGATCCAAAATAGTCAGATTGAAATTTCAATCAGAAGTGAGGTAGAATAGGTAGAAAAAAAATCGATCAAAAATTGGTTGACCACACTTGGTTCTTAAAATACTGAACCAATTTTCAATCGACCGATCAAAATTTACCATCCAGTCCGATCAAAAAACGACTGAATTTTCACTCAATTGTGATCGGATTAAGTCGATTTAACCAGGTGGGCAAAACTCAATTCTTAATCAATCGACTAAAAAATTGATCGTGTTGAGTCGATTGATTGAAAATCTGACCCGTGTATGGGCTGCTTTACACTCCCTCCTAAGTTCCTGCTCTGCTTGTGCAGATGATGGGTATGATCTGAACACCTGGCCAATCCTGAGAGATTACTAATCCCTAAATCTAGCCATACACGTGTCGGATTCCATCATCCGATCGATTCCGGCGATTCTGCCGGGAATCGCAGGTGTGATCAATCGGCCA
>CM070040.1:68483696-68497460 GCA_036250615.1 Ptychadena robeensis | reverse complement strand
AAAGTTGGTTGTACAGAAGTTGCATGGAGGAGTCTGCCTGTCTATGGGGGGCTTTAACCTCTGGCAACAAAAGTCAGAAAACCCCCTAAGTAAAAAAAAATATTTTGCCATTATTTTCCAGATATCCTTTAGATCTACCAACTATGTCGTGCCGGGTCCTCTGCGATTGAACACAGGTAGACTTGATGGTTTAGAAAGTCCCTCATATTACATGGTTTTGGTAAAACAAAAGGAGATCTAAAGGAAATCTGACAGAGAAATCTAAAGGTGTATGGGAGCCCTTAGAGACATTGTGCTTTTTCACTCTCTGTTTGAGGACGCCCCACAGATGCTCAATAGGGTTTACGTCTGGAGACCTTGGCCAGTCCAGCATATTTACCTCTCTATAGCAATGCCGTCATAGTCTTAGACGTATGTTTGGAGTCATTATCATGTGGTAATATTACATGAGACCCAGGTTTGAAGGTAATGGATCAATCTCTGCTTTAGTATGTTACAGTACATGTTGGCATTTATGTTTTCCTCAATAACCTGGAACTCCCTGGCGCTGTTCATACTTAAGCAGCCACAGCCATGACACCTCTACCACTATGCTTGACTGTAGGGGAGACTTTGTATTCCTCATCTGGTTGCCACCACACACCCTTGACACCATCTGAACCAGATACGTTGATGTTGGTGTCATCAGACCTCAGGACCAGGTTCCAGTAATCCATATCCTTAGACTGCTTGTCTTCAGGAAACTGAAAGATTTCTTGTACATCATGTTTAGAAGAAGCTTACTTCTGGAACGACAGCCATGCAGACCAGTTTGATGCAGTTTGCAGTGTATGGTCTAAGCACTGACAGGCTGACCCCCGTCTTTACTCACCCCTAAAATCTCTGCAGCTATAAGGGCAGCATGTACACGTTTGTGGCTGTAATGTGACAAAATGTGGAAAAGTTCATACTTTTGCAAGCACATACTTTGGTGCCCAAAACAACACCACTCTGTTTCTTCTGCTCAAAACTTTCCGCATCGGGATTAGAATGTTGTATCACTGATATAGTAGATGGATGAATGGATAATGGGAGGATGAAAGTTTCTGTAATTGAAACTTATTTGATAGAACTGTTTTATTAGTATGATGGACAAATGCTATTGTACTTTGTTATTATACAGGATTATCAATATTTGAGAAAGGATTAAATGTACTAAAAGTCCTCTGAGCTTGACTTCATTGGAAGCCAGGTGTTGATGTGCATGTGGCATTTGGCTAATCCACAAGGTGTGAAAGAAGGTGAGAGGTATACTATCATTACTGTGTGGACATTGGAGGATGACTAACAGAAATGCAAATCCTCTGTAAACAGATCACGGTTACGTATTGTAACTGTATATTTAGCTGCTTGACAGGAGAACGACTTTAAAGCGGACCTATCACCTCCGACTCCTCTGCCTTCTATTATCAGCACCAGAGGGCAGATCGGAGGTCAAATGTAAATAAATAAATAAATACCCGGTAAATATTTTCAAATTCCGCGACTCTCCACCTCCCCTGTGACTTGCCGCGGCGGTCCCAAGGGAACGCTGGAAATTAGACATCAGTTCTGACATCTCCTTTGCCATGTCCACATGCGCCTTCAGCCAGCAGCATGAATAAAGCTGGGAATATACAGCTCGATATTAGAGCCATTCTAGATTCCCGGGAGCAGCTCGATGATGTCACAGACAGCAGCTTCTATACATTGGATGTGGACCCTCGGCCCCCATTCAAAGTAAAGGATATCGATAAAGGTTTACCAACATGTTGGTAACCTGTAGTTACGAGCAAGATTGATTGATCCTGCCGGAAGCTACCCATACACTGGTCGATTTTTGCATAGATTTTTGCACAATAGAGTGCCGTTAACATGCATGGCGCTCTGTTGTACAAAAATCTATGCAAAAATTAACCTGTGTATTCCTACCAAAACACCTTACAATCTTACCACACAATTTCTGTACTTTTCTTCTACCAAAACCATGTAATATGAGGACCTTTCTAAACTTTCCAATCACTATGTATTCTATCAGGGAGGACCCGGCACTACATAGCAGTGATATATACCTTCCAATCACTATGTATTCTATCAGGGAGGACCCAGCACTACATAGCAGCGATATATACCTTCCAATCACTATGTATTCTATCAGGGAGGACCCGACACTACATAGCAGTGATAAATACCTTCCAATCACTATGTATTATAAAAGGGAGGACCCGACACTACATAGCAGTGAAAAATACCTTCCAATCACTATGTATTCTATCAGGGAGGACACTATACTACATAGTTGTTGGTAGATCTAAAGGAAATTGTATGGAGTGATATTAAGGTGTATGGGGGGGGGGGGGATTTAGGATAACGCGGAGCATGGAGCGTTATCCAGTTCAAATATGGATAGGTGAATGGAGTGAGACCAGAAGAGAGCAGTAAATGCCACCTCTTAGTTCCTTACCTCCATGCCACCTCTTACGTACCTTACCTCCATGCCACCTCTTACGTACCTTACCTCCATACATTGCTATGCCTGTAGATACATAGAGTCAGTAGAAATATTTGACCCATTACCTCAAATAACCTCTTCACATGCATTCATTCTAGGCGTTGGACAGCTAAGCTTTTCCTCTGGAAGTATTCTCTACCATCTGTGCGCATATTTCTTTCTTAGAATTATAGGCACATAGTAAACATAAGGATCCTTATTTAACAAAGGGAGATGTATGTTCAGCTAACTCCAAAGAACTTTGAAAACTGAAGTCACATCAAAAATATTAAAAATAAGAATACATTTCCCATTATTTCAGTAGTGCTTACTAAAGTGGAATGAAAAATACCCAGAAAAATAACAGATTACCATGTAATTTGCAACCCACTCTCCACTCTCTACACATGATGAAGGGGATGAAGGTATTACAGGCATATATCGAGAGCACCACCCACCTCCCCAGCATCAGCCCTGTCAGGCATGTTGGTACAGTGAGAAGCCCAGAGGATGCTTACACAGAGGTAAGGCAGGGCAGAAGGTAAAATTCCCTCAGGGTAAGCAATATTGGTAATGGAAATCTACCCCAAGTCATGTTCAGGAATACTGCCAGGGGGGGGGTTAAAGATTACAATCGATCGGTGGATTTTTGTGAGATCAAATGTATTTGCATGGCAACCATATTTTGATTGAAATTACTTTGCATAATGATGCTGTAGTGGTGCTCTCACCATTTGTTTGTATTGAATTACAGGCATAGGCATCTGGGGTCCTCACATCCCCTTTATCATGTGTAGATGGGGGAGATTGGGTTCGGAAATTGCATGGTAATCAGTTTGTATTTTTAATACCATTTTGGTCTTTGGAGTTAGTTGAACATAAGTCTCCCTTTGTTAATTAATGATCCTTATTGTTACTATGTGGCACCCCCCAGGGGTGGCCGCCCCCAAACACGGTCTTGGCTCTCCATATATATAACAAGGATAACAGGGAGTGGCTGTGCTGCATGGTTTTCCCCGCAGTCTACGCAATGCATCCAATTAATCAGTAATAGGCTTGGCGTGTACCATGCCTAATATTAATTTTTTATTTTATTTATTTTTGTGTGTTTGTTTTTCTGTTTTATAAGATTAATTGTTTATTGTAAAGATCACTTTGGCAAACTGTATGCATCATGATATAGCACACAGAAGCACAACGGAATGAAATGCCATTAGCTCGGAATAGAATAAAACCATACCTCCTCCACAGCACACAGCTGCAAATTTTGAAAATATAAGTAGTATCAAGGGTTTGGATCCACTTTAAATGGAGTTTTGCAATTTGGCCATTCTGAAATATTTATGTGTAATGTTTCCTTATCTAAGTAAAAATAAAGATATATTTAAACTATATATCTATAATATTGAAATGAGTGAAATATAATAAAGAAATTGACCTGAAACTCTCAGTGCACCTTTACAATTTGGTGTAACTAATCTTTAAACTAGGGGCCCATGTGAACACATGGGCCCAAATGATTATGCAAATTATATTGTTCTTAGATTTTCCTAAGTAGTCCATGCAAGTGGTAATCAGCATCATTTTCGAATAATCAACTAATAGAGTATAAGTATAGGGCTGGGCTTTCCTCTGGGGTAGAGTAATCTAATCTAATAAACCATGGTGACCACACACCTTGCCTAAAGCATCAGGTACACTTAACCAGGGGTGCACATAAGTGGTACTCTGGTACTCAAAAGGGGCCACTAGCTATGCGTCCCTGCTCATATGCATACTAACAACTTGGAGGCACTTTATGTCTGGGCGGCCGCAGCGAAATGTTACATGTATACAATTTATGTCACTTGGCTAACGGCAAGGAATCATGAATAACTATGAAAGGTTGCAGGTTGCAGCACATTGGGAATGTAAATTACTAATCCAAAAAAAAAGAGTGTTGGAGATCTGGGGGATGAAAGTCAGAGTAGGCACATGTAAGGGTAAAATCTGACAATAGAGAAGCACTGTGTGACAGGTGGAATATGACTATAAAAGGATGACATTTGGACTGCAGGTAGTCTCAGGGGTTAGGTACTAAGTTAGAAAATTTCAGGGTTGTACTGAGGTATGAGATCTGGGGTTCAAACTGTGTTGTACTGTGCGAGTTACATTTGACCCAAAGCCAGCTGGTGACCTGTGGAAGAAGCTAATCGGAAGCTCAATCAGGAACAGGGAGATTAATTTTCAGCAGAATCTACCATGCAGGAGGCTGATGCAGAGGACAGTGAGGGAGACAGTGAGGAAGACCACCCTACATATGGGGTGAGTACCAAACACCATCTCCTGGTACTCATGTGAGAACCTCATTTAAAAAGTTATGTGCACCCCGGCACATACACAGCACGACATGGCCCGGACATTCCAATTATGTTTTTGCACCTTAAAACCCTGAACATAGTTCTAGTTATATCATTGAGCTGAATGATAAAACATGGGCCATTGTCAGTACCTTATGGATACAACATAGACCTTGAACAGTAACATTTCTCAGGAACCTACCTACACTATACTCAGGAACCTACACCTACACTTTTCTAAAACGATAAGCATAGAAAATCCACATCTACATGAATACATGATTCTGTTTCCAACTTGAAAGAATATAATTGAATTCAATGTTGAGTAATAATTACAAAATGTTACAAGTGTAGCAGGCGAATACACTGAACGTTTAATTGTCCCCTTTCCCGTGAGAAAAGCGAAGGAGAATGACACAATAACTACAGATCTAAAGGGAGCGCTGTCCCGTACTCCCCACACACCTTTCATCGCTCTTCTCACAAGGTCACCACCAGTTTAACTTGCAATCAAATAAAGAAGATACAGAGGTGGCAATATAAGAAGAAGTATCTAGAGAAAGAAACAGTTCACGTTGGCAGTAGCACATCATTGCAGATAATTGTATTGATACATTCATTCCATATTCTCTCTGTAGTCATTGTGCAATCTGATTGCAAAGACGATTCACTGGCTTTTATTTTGGTGCAGAAGTGATATTTTATTATCTATGACCAGCACAGGCAGCCCATGCTGATTGGAAGGTATATATCACTGCTATGTAGTGCCAGGTCCTCCCTGATAGAATACATAGTGATTGGAAGGTATATATCACTGCTATGTAGTGCCAGGTCCTCCCTGATAGAATACATAGTGATTGGTAGGTATATATCACTGCTATGTAGTGCCGGGTCCTCCCTGATAGAATACATAGTGATTGGAAGGTATATATCACTGCTATGTAGTGCCGGGTCCTCCCTGATAGAATACATAGTGATTGGAAGGTATATATCACTGCTATGTAGTGCTGGGTCCTCCCTGATAGAATACATAGTTATTGGGAGGTATATATCACTGCTATGTAGTGCCTGGTCCTCCAAAATAGAATACATAATGATTGGAAGATTCTCATATTACATGGTTTGGCAGAAGTAAAAGTTAATTGTACTAAAATTGTATGTAAGATTGTAAGGTGTGTGGTGATCTTAACTCTAAACAATGCTTCATGTCCATAGCATGTGATTCAATGGAGTCATTCAATGTCCTAGGTAAATTACAAAGGTAAGCTCACTGCTCACTTTTCACCCTCTCTTTCAATTCTACAAAAAAATTGCATAGTTTAGCAGAGGGCTCCCGACGTATAGTAGAAACAAGCCCTGAATAGTTTCCTTCATTGCAAATCTGCACTTGTACATGCGCATATTGCAAACGCAATGTACGATACTTCTATGTACTGATGTAAATATACTTGGCTATTCACGATTATGAAGATATATCACACTATTTGGGATGTTCGCAAATTCAAAGTGTCGATATTGGCAACAAAAATTTGCGCTCGACACTCATAAAAGATGAATAAATAAAAGGCGCAGTCTGAGTGCTGTAGCATTCCGTGAGGTTGGCAGGAAGCCGGTATCTGTCATAGAGGGAATGTGTATCTAGGCGGTCTGTAATTTACACATCTGGGCAAATTACACATTTACAGAGCAAATACTACAGTAAAGCTGCTCCCACAGCAGTCGCACGGTACAAATGCTTTGATCTCAGAGAAGAGAGAGAATAGGCCTTTGAACGGCCTGAAAAGAAGACGTGAAGAGGGAGGAGCGCAGGGAAACTTGGCAGCGAATGCCTTCACCGTGACATCAGCTGCCTAATAACCCGAGGATATGCATTTTTATTACAGGGACATCCTTCAGTACAGTGGGTGGTGTCTGACTGAAACAAGAAACTTCAGGTTTCCTGCCACAGCATCACCAACACACACAGGTGATAGCTGGAATTTTAAGTGCTCGGCGAAAGAACAACCATGCCTCGCAGGATCTCAAATCTGCCCATGACCTATGAAGACTTTTTTGTTGAGCGAGAATATTTGTAATTCGAATATATTCAACGAATATCCGTCATTCGAGAATTCACAATATTTTGCGAATGTGCCCTCAGATATTCGCATTGGCGGATATTCGTCATATTATGCTTCAACATTGTTTACCGGCATACATTGTGCATATTTGTGCGCATTGCGAATGGATACGCGCAATACGCACAGTGCTCCTACTGGCTAAGATCACAGAATGAAGAAGAGAAGTTGTAAAGCTGCATCACTCTCTTAAGCCCTCCCCACACGGATCGATTTTCTGTTCGATCGATTTGTGGGTAATTGAAAGGGTGAATTTATTTATATAGCGCCAACATTTTACTCAACACTGTAATAATACATGACAGTGGAGATACAACACAACATAATGCACACAAGTACAGGTTATGACACAGGAGGAGAATTGCCTGAACAATCGCCTGAGACATACCCTAAAGCAGGGTACAGACGGCTCGATATTCGAGCCGTCCTATGTACCCTGCAGCAGCGTGATGAAGTCATCACGCTGCTGTCAGATATCGGAGGAGCCGGGGAGAGCAGAACTGTCTCTTCCCAGCTCCTTCTCCTCAGCTGAGCTTTGCCTGGAGACCCGCGGTCTCTTGGCAAAGCATCGGACATCGGCCGTATTAACGGTCATGTCCGATAAGGCTGTTTTCGAGCGGGATTGATTTCCCACTAGAAAACAGTGATGGGGCCAGATTATATGGGTCAGATAGATGGCCGTTAGCGCACGGCTCTCGAAACGGCCATGGATTTGACCCATATCTCCACATCTGTACACTGCTTGAGTGTCTGTGGTTGGTATTTTATGATTTTCTTATGTTGGGGAATGTGGAACAGGAACACAACTAATCAGTATATATATCACACATACATACATACATACATATAACATACATCACATAATGTTATATATGCAGTAAATATAACAGTATATATAGTAAGTTCTGTATACAACCTTAAGCTAGCCATACACAGTCAGATTCCATGGCCGCTCGATCACCTATCCGATCGATTCCGGCGATTCTGGCGGGAATCGCAGGTGTGATCGATCGGCCAATTAAGAGAATCCGATCGCTGCATACCACCTTGTCCAACGGATTCCGGGACGATTCCGTGTCCGATTGTCCACCTCACAAATGGCAACTCCCCCTGATCTGTGCAGAATCGGATCAAAAAGACCAACATGTTGGTTCTCTGTCGGATCCGATTCTGAGCCCCCGATCAATCGGACGTGATCGATCGGACAAGGTGGGCTGCACACGATTCCGGCACGATCGTTTCGCGTGCATGCGCCCGGAATCGATCGGCCCGGAATCCGGACGGAATCCGACCCGTGTATGGGGGCCTTTATTCTTTACTATGCGTGAGCATAGCAGGGCAATCATTTTGGGGTGGGGGAGGGTTGCACTTTGTATCTTCTTTTAATCTGTGTCTGAGAATCTAGCAGCAAACCTTCTCTAATTCCTAACGTCTTCCCTTTTAAATTCCTTTCCCATTGTTGCTGCCGGGACACGAGGAATCACCATATTTTTTCCAAATTCCAATGAATGAAAGGAGAATCTTATGGGAAGCGGGAGGTCAGCTGCAGCAGGTGGCAGTTGGAGCCTCAGATGCAGAAACCTGTAAATTGGTGATAAAACATAAACCAGTTGGCATATTAATCTGTTTACATCTAATAAAAGCTAAAAAAAAAAGATCAGCCGCAGATGGTCCAAAGATGTAAAGTCATTCTGTTCTGGGCGACTATAATATTTGTCATTGCTGTGTTCTCCTGGCTGCCATGTGGATCTTGTAGTGAGGCATGGCAACCAATGTGCTCCATCATTTATATGAGATCACACATCTTCTCCTCATCAGTGTACAGAGGTGAAGGAGAGGTATGTGTAGTCTTCTTTGTGAGTATCTTTTCTTAAACCATTTAATTATTAATTTTCCTCTTAAGCTGACCTTCCACTTCCACTAAGCGACGATTCATTTAGTTGAAAGGGCTTGTCCCCACTTCAACTAAAGGCCATGATCGGCCAATCGCCGCCATAGACCTAAATGGACATGGTTAAAAATCGGGTGTCATTTAAACCGCACCCATTGACTCTCTATTGGCGCGATCAGGCAGGGTGGGGCAAGATGTTTTGCCCAACCCCCCACTTCCTCCCTACAATCGCTAATGCCTGCCATACACCCACAGACGGGTGCAGACAGATGAGCTCCGATGAGCTCTGAAATGCAACGTGATGCATTTTGGGGCTGCTTTAATCGGTCAGGCACCCTTTGTGTGCCCGCCATTAGCTTCAATGAAGACGCCGGTCTTCATTGAAGTTAATGGCATCGGCCAGAGAACATCGGACATGTCCGTTCTCTGGCTGGCCGAGCTGTGGGGCGACAGGGATCTGTCGCCCCATGTGGGCACACGCCGATTGGGCGCACACCCGTCGGTCAGCGAAAAAATCGGCCGCTAATCGACGTGTGTATGCCAGGCTAAAGCAGGTAACACACATAAAGATATGGGCCAGATCGATAGTCGCTTCGAGTGCTGTGCGTGCTCACGGCCATCTATCTGGCCCATATCATATGCGGCCATCCCTGCTGGACCAATCAATCCCGCTCAAAAACAGGGATATCAGTATATGACCACTAATCATGGCCGATGTCCGTTGCTTTGCATCCATCGAACATATTGGCCATTCTAGATTTGTGTTCAATCAACCAAAAAATTGTTCGTTCTTCTTTGATAAAACGAAAAATCTACACGTGTAAACCCACCTTAAAATATTGAATGATCAAGGATGGCCCTTGGGAAAGGATCTAGATTCTTTATCTTATCTGACTTCCAGTTCCGACTACTGCAAGAGTAGATATGCAGAGGTGAAGCTCCATCCCACACCGACTTACCTCTCTCCCATCTCTCCTAACTGCACCTCTATGGCATCACAAGCCAGATGTAACAATCTACGGTCGCGCTCTGAGTCCAGGAGCTGAAACAGCAACAGAGGTGTAGGCAGAGTCAGTTCACAAGCAGCAGGAGCAGAGAGTAAGCAGAAGTGTAGTCAGAACTCAATTTATGCAAGAGCTACATGTCATCGATTTCAATGGTGTCATGGATGAAGAGGGGGGTCATTGACTTCCATTTTAAGAAGGCATGAAGGGGAAGAATCGTAATCCGTAGCATTTGTATGTGGCGTGCTGTGTAAAAAAAGTGCCCCAGTGGGTTAATAAATATTTGATCTCTTCCTGTATCTCAGATCCCCTATTTCACAAGTTACACAATACACACATCATATAGGTGAGATAAGAATACTTTGCGGATGTGAATCAATACGTCTGGAGGTTATATGAGGAGATGCATTACGATAGATGCACCTGAGCAGTTTGAAAGTGCTGATGGCCGTTGAGTCAGATCCAAAGAGTATAAGACCACTCCAGGATTCTGTGCGTTCCGGTGAAGTAAGTAACAAAGCATCCATTCATTGGCAGTTGTAGCAGAAAGGAAGACGACAGCAAGAACTCTGCTACTATACTCACACTAAACTAGACTAGAACTACAGGGGGTTCAAAGAGGGCAACTCTACCCAGGGCTTCCTCAACCAGGACTGTCCGCCATTCGAGCACGGAGGTAACACCCACCAATCTCTGCAGGTATGTGCATGCACACCTCGTGGTGCTCTGAAAAATCCAGTTTGCTAAGTTGATTCGAGTAATTGATGGAAAATTATTAGTTTACACCACTACACACAAAGGGCCCATTCACACCAATTTTAAATGTATGTTACCCAACTCAAGTTCATAGAAAGCGAAGACCTATCATATCCAATAGGCCTGTTCACCAGTGCTCTTTCTAGCCTTGTGGGGGCAAATACAAGTTTTTGCTTAGGGCCTTCTGTTGACTGGTGGTGGGGTGGGGGGGGGGGTGCTGGAGGGGAAAGGAGAATATGTATGTACGTGCATGTTCCTTCTTCTCTTTCCCCCTCCAGCTGACACCACTACTACACCCCCTCCCCCGCTCACACTTTACAGATCTGCAGGGGGAGGGCTGGCGCGCATATGTGTGCCAGAGATGGTCAATTTAAAAAAAAATTTGACCATTTCGACGATTTCTAGTTAATTGCAAAGCCCCTGAGCATGGTATAATCCCCAAACTTGCTGGAGATGTACAGAAGGGTTGAAGGTATACTATAAAAAAAAGTATGTCTCTAACACAAATAGTTTTTGCACAAATTAAGTTCAAAGTCAAGTCCAAATTTTGAAAATCGGAATTTTGACTTTAATTTGTAACTTAATTTATGCAAAAACTACATGTGCTAGAGCAAAACCTTTTTTTCCCAATGTTCCCACAACCCTTCTCTACATCTCCAGCAATTTTGGTGATGATACCATGTTCAAGGGCTTTGCAATCAGCTCACAAAGATAGCAAGTCGAAAAATGTAACCCTCTCTAATTTGTGCATGGGAGGGCTTCGGAGCCTCCCAGGGACCACTGGGGCCCTATGCACATGTATATTCCACATAGTATGAGAAACTGCTGTGCTGTCCCCACCTGTGCATTATACTGTGGTGGTGTGCAGTACATTTTAGGAAAATCTACAATTTTGTAATCTACTTATGTGTGTCACAGCTAACTATGTGTAGCAGTGCGTTTTAGCGCATGAAAACTAGCACCTCCCCTATTAATCTTTGTTCAGTCCCTTTATTTCATTGGTTGGGCCAAACCACCACGGAACGCATTAACAACCCACAACAACATACACTACAATAACTCACGGATATGAATTTTTTGTTCAGTCCCTTCATTTCATTGGTTGGGCCAAACCACGACAGAATGCATTAACAACCCACAACAACATACACTACAATAACTCATGGATATGATGGACACACACCACAATGGATAGGATGAACCCAACCAGGCTGTTTCTCCAGTTATGCGGAATATATGTGGCATATTCAGCACCAACCCCCCCGGTCGACAGCCATTAGCAACCCCCCCTCCCCACTCAACAGGGGGCCCTTGGCAAGTTCTTGGCCCTAGGTAGGTTCTCTAGCCCACAGGTTAGAAACAGGCTTTAACCCAAGCCATCTGTTCTTTCATAAATAGAGATAAAAAATTCGACCATTTCGACGGTTTCGACTTAATTGCAAAGCCTCTGAGCATGGTATCATCACCAAACTTGCTGAAGATGTAGAGAAGGGTTGGGGGTATACTCCAAAAAAGAAAGTATGTCTCTAACACATATAGTCTTTTCACAAATTAAGTTCAAAGTCAAGTAAAAATTTCGAAAATCGGAATTTCGACTTTAAATTGGACTTAATTTATGCAAAAACGACATGTGCTAGAGCCATACTTTTTTTCAAATGTTCTCCCAACCCTTCTCTACATCTCCAGCAATTTTGGTGATGATACCGTTTTCAGGGGCTTTGCAATCAGCTCACAAAATTAGCAAGTCGAAAAATTCGACCATCTCTATTCATAAATATGGGGGGGGGTTAAGTAAAAGTTTTTTTTGTGGATTTCCTTTTCATGAACCTTTCCCAGTATAAAGTATTACTGACAAACTTATTTGATTTGGGTTTCCTCGGCTGTACAGTCTCTGTACGCTTAGAGTGACACCATGGACCAGACTCCATTGGCCTCTATTGGATGAAAAAGAGGAAATTGTTCACTGGAAATACCAGTTTCATGGTGAAAATCACACGATGACCATTGTCACTGACATGGAAAGTGAAAGAGAAGAGGGGAAACCTATCATCCAGGGAACAACCCTTTGGGAAATTTCCACTGCTAAATCTTTGGGTCAGAAAGTGATGGAAATTCCCCCCAACTGTACACGGACAACCAGAAAAAAAAGCAAAGTAGAGTGTTTAACATCAACCTAACATCAACCAAAACTAACAAAAAAGTTGGCTGTAAAAAACTATACTTGATCTTGGAGAAACACTACTCAGACCTAAAAACAAGAAAATAAGACAGTGTACTATATTCATTTTTGCTCCAAAAGATGCCCTACGTCTTATTTTCGGGGGATGTCTTCCATGAAGAAGAATACGGCACTGGGGTATCAGGGTGGGGAGATCACTTAAAATGACACAGGGGGGATCAGAGGGGGGAATTAGAATGGCACAGGAGACTCAGAGGGGGGATTACCATTGTAGTAACCCCTTCTGATCCTCCTGTGTCATTCTGATTGCCCCCTCTGATCCTCCTTGTTCAGAGTTACAGTACCGTATCTTCGGGGTGTCTTATTTTTGGGGGGATGCATTATATTTCAGCGTGAGGCAAAAATGTAAGGGTGCCTTATTTTTAGGGGATGCCTTATTTTCGAGGAAACAGGGTAATGCCACTATGTGCAGCAGCCTAGACTTTGCCGACCAGCATTGAACCCTTGGGAAGGGTAACATGTTTTTCTGTGCCCATTAGTGAGTGAAGGTCAGCACCCGGAAGATACAAAGATGATTATAAACGAATTATCCCAGATGTCCAACATTGATTTCAGTGATCAAGAGTCCTGAGACACAATGCTATCCATGAGTTTCATTGTAACAGCAAATACTTTATCTTTATGACACTTCAATACAATTTGCATTATAATAAGAATGCCGTGTGATAAGGAACAGGGAGAGACCCCATTGTCTGGCTGTTGTTGTAGACCAAAGTTGGTCATACACCTTTAGATATCTCTGTCAGATATCCTTTAGATCTACCAAGTGCCGGGTCCTCTGCGATTGAACACAGGTAGACTTGATGGTTTAGAAAGTCCCTCCCTAACGCATGGGTTGCACCTATTGGATCTGTTAACGCAGTGCATCCTTAACGCATAGTGAAGCCTAAAGCCCCCCATACACCACAT
>CM070040.1:68460193-68477385 GCA_036250615.1 Ptychadena robeensis | reverse complement strand
CATTCTTAGTACTTAGTACAACATCCTTTTTCAGTTATAACAGCTTTTACACGTGAAGCACAGCGTGACACAAGTATCTTGCAGCGATCTTCTCGTATCTTAGCCTATTCTTCATGGGCAAAAGCCTCCAGTTCAGTCACATTCTTAGGCTTGCGCGCTGCAACTACTTTCTTCAAGTCCCACCAGAGGTTCTCAATCGGTTTTAAGTCTGGTGACTGCGATGGCCACTCCAAAATGTTCCAGTCTTTAATCTGCAACCATGCTCTAGGGGACTTGGAGGTATGCTTGGGATCATTGTCCTGTTGAAAGGTCTAACGTCTCCCAAGCCTCAGGTTTGTGACAGACTGCATCACATTTCCTTCCAATATCTCCTGGTACTGAAGAGAATTCATGGCACCTTGCACATGCTGAAGCTTCCCTGCGCCTGCAGAAGCAAAACAGCCCCAAAGCATGATTGACCCCCCCCCATGTTTCACAGTAGGCAAGGTGTTCTTTTCTTCATAGGCCTTGTTCTTCCTCCTCCAAACATAGCGTTGATCCATGGGCCCAAACAGTTCTAATTTTGTTTCATCAGTCCACAGAACACTACTACAAAAAATTTGTGACAGGGCTCTTGACAACATGCAGGATCCTTGTGCGCTTGATTATTGTATAGAGATGGGCTGCATTTGTTTCCAGGGCTGTGGAGTCGGTCGATAAATTCTCAGACTCCTCAGTTTCTGATTCTTCCGACTCCTCCTTCGGCAACATACTTTAACCACAGAACGACTGGCTAGGAAACCAGCAATGTACTGTAATGGCCAATTAAAGCAGAGAAAGGGAGTTAGGCAGAAGATGCTGCTGCTTTTTCCTTAAGCTAGGCACCACGCTGTCACTGATAGGGGATCAATTGAACGGAAATCAATGTGCACCACATGGGCACATCAATTCCTGTTCAAAAGGACCCAAGCTGGGGAGAAGCAGCCTGTCTCATACAGCTGCCTCACTCACACAGTTTCCGAGTGAGGATTGCTGGCTCCGCCCCTTCACACTGACAGCCGACGGCTGTGGAGGAGGCAGGAGCCGCAGCTGTTTCAATACTTTCCATGAAGACTCATGTCTCCATGCAAAGTATTGGAGATTGAACGGGGTCTTTCCAACATGTTGGAACCCCGTTCAATCAAGTTCCTTTTAGCTGGCTCTATTGATCCCGCTCGAAGGAAGGCACACACAAGTAGGTTTGTAAACAGATTACAATCCGTGAGCGCGCAAGTTGATTGATTGTACTCAAATCTTTTTACAGATCTACCTGTGTGTGCCAAGCTTTAGTGTTCTGATCTTCTGCTGAAGATAGGGCAGTGGAAGGCTCCAAGAAGAGGCGGGGCGAAAGGGCACTTCAAACATGATTCATAATTTCCCTTAAATCTCAGTCATGTGTAAAGTTGAAGCTAACAGTCTAAGTCAGTGGTGGCCAACTGAGTTGATATGAAGGGCCACAAGTGCGGCCCTCGGCATCTTTAAAGGGCCGCACATAATATTTTCAATCTATACTGACTTGTATATGCATTTTTTTAAAATTTCAGCAGGCAGAGCTAGAATAGTGGAATAGTAGGAGCCTAGGCACTCACCTGTCTGCTGATCTCCTCCCGCTAGAGGAGGAAAGGCCTTGCTCAGGCGCCATCTGGATTGCTGATTGCCTTTTACGTACGCCTGTCACGTAAGTTTATCGCCTCTCCTCTTCCCACGGACGTCTAGAAGAATGAGGACCAGTGGGGGATTGGCGGACAGGTGAGTTCCTATGCATTAACAGTTAGGTTTCAGGTGCCGCAAGTGGAGGACTGAGGGGGGCCACCAAAGAACACCCAACTTTAAATAAACTTTTCATGTTGGGCTTTCTATATATAATGTGTCCGATGTCCCTAGGTGGCCAGTAAGCTTTTCGCCTTTAGGTTTTATAGAACAGAACTGAGGTAGGTTGCTGTAGGTGACACGGAAATGCTCTTCCTCCAGGCAGCCTTTATAAAAAGGTCCGTTGTTCTCTATAAAAGTCACACGTTTCTCTCCAGCTGTTCCCACCTATGATATAATGATGTTCTCATTCCTGGCCAGTATGGACTCTATCCCAGCAAGAACAGCTGTGCAGTTGGCACGGTCTTCCCTTCCATATGATTCAGCCTCCATTCTCTAAGCAGCTCCAGCACGTCAGCACTGAATTCCATTACAATTAATCCAAATCCATCTAGTAAAATTCCATGCAACGTCTCTATGCTTCCTGCAGCACCGCTCTTCCTGCCGCTTATACCCACAAACGTTTCTTTTCTCTATACCACTGGGCAGGCCATCACAAGTGGTATGCCTAGGTGAACCTGCTCATGTATTGTTCTAACAAGTTTCTTACCCCCCCCCCCCCCCCCCCCCCCCCCCCATCAGACATTCCTGCCTGGGCTGCATTCAGGCACTACCTTGGCAATGACATTGAATAATGAACGTCTAGAAGTGTTTCCTGGCAGACCTTCCACTCTCCTATAAATAGCCTTTTCAAAAATGAGTAAGCTTATACTCCGCAGGGTTGGCTTTATTTTCGTTTTTTTCTTTTGCTCATATAGATGCTCTTTTCCCATAGACGAACAGTGACTGCCTTGTTCTCTGGAAGATATCAGATCTCCTTAGCTTATCGCTCTGATATTTGGTGATTAGCTGCCGCTCTGCAATGCAAAGACTTTTTTTGTGCTGAGAATGGCTATTGTATAGAGATTGAGGCGAGACGCATTTTTTATGGCGCGAAAAGCTGTTTCCCCCTAAATCGCAGCGGACTCCGCCGTGATTGCCGGCTCACTGCCCAGCCCTCTACAGACCGCCGGTGTCAAATAGATGCCGGCGGTGTGTGGAGAGGAGAGTGGCGCCCCCTCCAGTAACATGAAGGTCTATAGCGCCGCCTTCGGCATCACAAATGATGCCAAAGACACGGGGCCAGAAGGGCTTCTTCTACAGAGCCGCAGGTACACGGAGACGCTCAGTTTGTGCCCGATCTTGGCACGGGTGCAGTTTGGTCAGAGATCTGAGAACTGAGTTCGGGCAAACTGCCCAGAAGGTTAAGTGAGTAAACCCCCCATACACGTCTAGATTCTCTGTTCAATCAACTTAAAAAGATACATTTTTTGGGGTCAGGGAAATTTGTGATTGATTGTATGTTTGCCAACTGTGGTAACAGATATTTGATCAACTTTTTTGGGGATCAACTGAAAAGGTAATCAATTTAAATACAACCAATTAAAATTTAGCAGCATGTCCAATCAATTTTCAATCAATTGGTTTCCAATTTTAATTGTTTTTGGTTGATCTAACCATGTGGGCTGCCATAGATTTTTAATCATATAAAAACATTTTTATTAAGTTGATTGGATGAAAAATCTAGACGTGTATGGGGGCCTTAAGGGTATGTCTCCATTGTGTTGTGTGATCCGCACAGTGCTTGGCAGGGGTCCCGACAGAGAAAATATACATTACCTGCCCAGCGAATCCTCCAAGCTGTTGGTTGGTATGTTGGAAACTTGGTACCTTTCTTTATTTGTAGGCCTAATGGCCCTTTTTGTAATCAGACATGTGTGGCTGCAATTGTAGTCATTGACATTACTACTAAGTTTGCAGCTATACTAATGCTAGCCATACACATGCCGATAAGCGGCCGATTTTTAATCTGACCGACGGGCGTGCACGCTCGCGCCGTCGGTCAGGTTAAAAATCGGCCGCTAATCGGCATGTGCCCACATGGGGCGACAGATCCCTGTCGCCCCACTTCTCGGCTGGCCAGAGAACGGACATGTCCGATCTTCTCTGGCCGATGGGAGCCGATGAAAGCCGATGCCATAAGCTGCAATGAAGCGGCGTCTTCATTGCAGCTTATGGCCGGCACACAAAGGGTGCCCAGCCGATTGAAGGGGCCCCATAATGCAACGGGAGGCTAACGTGATGACGTCATCACGTTAGCCTCCCGGAAAGATATCAGGGCTAGTCTGCCTGCACACATCGGCGTGTGTATGGCAGGCTTAAAACCAACAGACTCTTGGCTTGAAAAATGGGCCCATGGGCTTTTAATGCTTCCACTATACGTCAGAACCACACTTCTTAGCGTATTGCTTGGCGGGAGGTGCTGACATTCACTTACCTGCTCGGCGGATGCTGTGTCTTCACTGCGCAGAGCCATTCCGCCGATCCAAGGCTAAATGTATTTGAGTGCGTTGAGCCTCTGCATCGGTGGATGTCTAAACACAGCATCCGTCAAGCAGGTAAAGGTAAAGTCTATGTGCTATATCGGGACCTCCCGCCAAGCAATATGCTTAGCAGAGGGGTCCCAGCATATAGTGGAAACAAGCCCTTAGGTACCAAACTCAGTTATAAAGAATAAGAAGCAGTCTTTTTTTACATTTTAACCATGATTGAATAAAAAACACACTAAAGCTAGCCACACATGGTTTAATTTAGCGTTCAATCGAGGTTCGATTAGATTTTGTAGTTCAATCAAAGAAATTGAAAAACTATTTTAATTTAATCGATGTACACCACATGGGCAGTATGATTATTGTTCAATTTTGACTGAAAAGTAATCAAAGTAATCCAAAATCGTTGATTTGAATTCCTCTTACGATTTTAGTTTCAATCGGAAGTTAAAGGGAAGTAGCCACACAAATCAAGCCAAAAAAATCGACCAAAAAAAAGGTGCAAGGAATGTAGTTCCATGATTATCTAGCAACATTTTCCAACCTGTCCGATCACTTTTCAATCAAAGATTTGACAAAATCGATCAATAATAGTCGATTGTACTGTGGGCAGCACATTTTTTTTTTTTTTTTTTTTTGTTTTTTTTTACAATTGAATGCTTTTTTCATCGAAAAACATTAATTGAATGCTAAAGTCGAACCATGTGTGGCTAGCTTAAAACTCCACAACTCATACATAGCTGCCAATCATGGATTAGTACATTATTGTTCCAGGCCTCATATTTAAGGGGTAAAAATTTCCATATTGAACTGAAACCTTTAGTTATGATTTTGAAGTAAGAATAGTCCCCCTGTCTTTATAAAAAATAAAATATACTTTTAGCCCAGACTATACGTATACTGGAGGAGTTTATAGCAGGATTGCGTGAAATTCAAGGTGTCTGA
The DNA here is from genome assembly GCA_036250615.1 of Ptychadena robeensis. NCBI lineage: Eukaryota > Metazoa > Chordata > Amphibia > Anura > Ptychadenidae > Ptychadena > Ptychadena robeensis. The sequence continues at coordinate 68,472,244 of CM070040.1, read as the reverse complement.
AGGAAAAATTCACTCTATGCTCTTTGTAATGGAGGAACTGTAAACACAGCTGTCTCTAGAGGATTCTGGAATGTTTGTAAAGGTATTACCAACCTGGAGTTCCTGCGCTGCAACACGCTGACTTTATAAAGAAACTGTGTTCCTCAGGTAAAAGTTGTCTTGTACCTCTATGGCAAGTGACCAGTCCTCACTTTGCTCCACAACCTTCAGCTGAGTCTTTAGCATCCAGGACTTGCGGGGGAGTGGAATTCCTCCGTCACCAGCTGTCCATATATTTGTTTTGTCACTATAGAACTTAGTAATGACAAAGTGGACAACAAGCCATGCCAGAATTCACAGGGGGGTACCATACATCTATGTACCTGGAAGTGTTAAGTTTGAGGATTCTACTGGAGGCTTTAGGTTTTCTAGAGGAGAACTCTTTGCTTTCGGGAGTGGTAAGCATTAAGACCACATTTGTTACCGATACCAGAAATAAAAATGTGTGTTATGAGCCAGTAGGGGAACAGTTGATGCTACCAAAAAATTTCCACTACACTTTCAAAGGCCATGTTCACTCCCAACTCCCCAGAACCGTGGGTGATGGTGAGCTGTGGCCTGTTGCCAACCACCCATTTATTCTTCCATAAAAGTGGTCAACCAGTCGGTGACCATGAAAACAATCGCTGCTCAGTAGAGTGTTAGCCACAAAGTGTTGGCGTGGCCTTAAAGCAGTGGGGGCGTGAAGATATTCTGGGGGGGGGGGGCGCGGGCCCTCATTCTGAATCTGTGTTTAAATAGGGAGGGGCTTGGCAAATTTGGGAACCACTGCCTTAAAGTAAGGAAGGTTCCTACTCTTTCACTCATCTCTATCACAGCCTGGTATAGCAATATTTATGAGACCACATCTTTTGCCAACAACAAGCTTTCTGCTGGCCCTGAAAACATAAACCTTTTAGGACAGTTTCACACAGTAGGAAGAAGACATTCAGGGTTCCTTATCTGCTTTTTCGGGTGGTTGGACTAACTAATTTCTTTAGGATCCTGAGTGGTCTAAATACATAAATACATGGCTATAGAGAAGACCTGTGGCTGCCAGATTTATGGAACAGATCTGGTTTTAGTCCAGAAGCTCAATTTGGTGAACCTCCATGGGATCTAACCACTCCAGAAAATATTGGAGGTTTAGAAAGACTCTTTAAGGTTTAGTCTATTTTGGGTTATCTTTTAAATCTCATCAACTACTAGAAATGTAATTTGAAAACCTGGAAACCTAGGGTGTGCTGTAGATAGATTTCTTTTCTATACATTCTTGTTTTATTTACTGTCAATGGTTTGATTTCTTCCTGCTAGTTTACTGGAAAATGTAGAGAGCAGGCAGTCTGTTGCTCCGGGGCATGGGGCCTCTCCATCTCTCCTGCCTCTCGGAAGCAAACAAAACCAGTCCATTCAGTACGGTGTGAACGTGAACTTTCCAAACATGCTGGTAGTCCCATAATGCAAATATTTGTTTTTCATTTTCAAGTTCAATGCATGGACAGCTGTGTTCTTTGTCTATATTTTTTGGCAATATATGGACATGTAAAAAGTCATGAGCAAAAATAAAAAAGGATTACTCGGCTAGTTAAGTGGTAAATAAAAAAAAAAAAAGAAGAAAAAAAAATGATTGGTAAATAGATTGCATATCTGTATCCAGATTGCTTTCTATGGTTTCTTTTTACTCATAGGGGTGGTTCTAGGCAGTGCCCTGAACAAGCACCTCCTCTCTTTCTGGTAACAGACTTCCGGACTCTGTGACTCAATAGCACTTCTCCATCTCCATTGGAAAGAATTTCCGATGCCCAGGTGCCGGCCCCCTAGCACGATGCCAATCTTGTCAAGTGCTAATATTGTTGTCCGTGTGTACAACCGCCACTGGTTACACATACTTTCTTCGCTTGGTAGTTTGGCTAAATTATTGGCCACATACTTTCTTATGTTAGTAGGTTGGCTAAATCGGAGGTATATTATTGTCCAGAATTAAATGGGTCGTCAGAGCAATTTGTTTGATTTTTGCATCACATCAGTGAGTATGGTTTCTCCTAAATTCCAAAAAGAATTAGAAATTACTCTTGAGCACATCTGGGCCATCATGTCTCGCTCCATACACCAACACCACGTTCCACCACAGACTGTCCATGAGTTGGGGGATGCTTTAGTCCAGCTGTGGGAGGAGATCCCTCAGGAGGCCATCTGCTTCCGTCAGAAGAATGCCCAGGCGTTGTTGGGAGGTCATACAGGCACGTGGAGGCCACACACACTACTGAGCCTCATTGTTTTGTTTTAAGGACATTACATCAAAGTTGGATCAGCCTGTAGTGTTTCTCTACTTTAATTTTGAGTGTGACTCTAAATTCAGACCTCCATGGGGTGATGATTCGATTTTCTTTAAATGTGTTGCGTGATTTTGTTGTCAGCACATTCCGCTAAAGAACAAAGTATTTAATATGAATATTTCATTCAGATCTAGTATCATGTCTTAATTTTGTGTTCCCTTTATTTTTTGAGCAATGCATTTAAATGTCAAAGAAGAAACAGAGGAGAACTCTATAGTTTCATTTGAGAGCCGCTTGTCATCACACTCAAGATGGCGCACTAAGCAGCAGTCTCGTGCCTCAAGTCAATGTAAAGAGTAAAATATTGTTTAGATGAAGACTCTGGCGTCATGAAGGAGCAATAATCTTACTTTACATATTGTTGGCTCTGTTTCCACAGATAGTCAATCCACATATTCAAAATACTGGCAAGGCTTTAAGAGCCTGCTCCCTAAAGCCCCCCATACACGATAAGATTTTTCATCCAATCAACTTAATTCAATAAATTTTTTAGATTGAAAATCTATGGCAGCCCATGTGGTTAGATCAACCTAAAACAATTAAAATTGGGCCAAAAATTTATTAAAAAAAGGATTGGACATGTTGGAAAATTTTCATTGGTTGTATTGAAATTCATTACACTTTCAGTTGATCCCCAAAAAGTTGATCAAATATCTGTTACTACAGTTGGCAAACATACAACCAATGACCAATTTCCCAAATTGATCTTTTTAAGTTGATTGAACAGAAAATCTAGTCGTGTATGGGGGGCTTAAGAGGTCACCAACATGGGGAGGTTCAGGTCATGGGCACCAGAGGTTGTGCAGGGTGATGCTTCAATTGTACAGAATACGTGCCTCCCTCTTCTCCATAGGCCCAACCGATGGTTTTGCTATTTGCCATATTGTGTTTCAACCCACACCTACTTATTGGCGTTTCTATTTACCACTCAATTGTAATTGATTATACGCCTGTTGTTTCTAGTACTGAAACCCCCCAGACAATTCTCTCATTTTCTGTTCAGCACCTGTAATCATGTAACCTTGCTTTCGGTCCTTTGCTTTCGGCAGCTGTGATGGTACAGTCAATTTGTGCAGTTTAAGTTATCCATTGGTGGGATTAAATGAAAGCGTGAGCAGGACTGTGCCTCCTAATTAATCCCTTATCCTATTTCTACATTATCTTTGTGCTAAGAACATGAAGTTCTGTGAGTAAGATGACTTTTCCCAAAGTCCTGAAATATTCTGAACACCAAGTAATGTTTCTGATGTCGTTATCTTGGCTATAAAAAGAGCATTGATATACTGTTTGTCATGTGATACTCTTCTTGCTTTATGCCAGTGGTTCCCAAACTGGGGAGTGCGAAGGTATTCCAGGGGGGCGCTGGCCCTCATTCTTAACCTGTATTTGAATAGGGGGGGTCGATAATGTTCCGAAATAGAAGAGAGGGGCCCTGCAAGGAAAGTTTGGGAACCACTGGTTTATGCCAAATACAACAAAAAAATCTAATTGGTTGGGTATATTTAGTAGGCAGCTACATGGATAAAGTTAGGGCATACTAAAAGCCAATATTGGTAGTATCATATTATTTCAGAAAGTTCTATTTAAGGATTGTATAAGTATTTGTTATTTTTTCCAGAGATATAGAGATAACCTTTACAGACAAATTTGAGGAGTAGCTTAAACTCTCTGCTTAAAGTGACGTTGACCGTTCCTCCTTTAGGGCAAATTAGTTGTGTGAACTTTTTAGACCATTACCCCAAGTAAAATATACACCCAACGCAACTAGGAATTGGAAGGAATCTTGTCTTGAATAAGCTGCTTGCCTATGTGACCATTTTGTTATATTTTTCTTGGCTCTTTAGGTCACGATCACAGGCCTATGAAAGTGGTCCCATACACTCCCATACTCTAAAGTTCCCCCCACATGTAATGAGCAGGGCGCGACAGATGAGCTGTGGAGTGTAATGTGATGACGTCATAATGCAGCACTCGTGACATCGGCCAGAGATTAATGGACATGTCCCTTTTCTGTCCACAGGTCACCAGCTGGCTTTGGGTCACATGTAACTCGCACAGTACAACACATTTGAACCGCCAGGTCTCATACCTCAGTAGTGCAACCCTGAAATGTTCTGGCTTAGTAACTAACCCCTAAGGCTACCTGCAGTCCAAATGTCAATCTTTCATAGTCATATTCCAGATGTCACACAGTGCTTTTCTCTTGTCAGATTTTACCCTTACATATGCCTATTCTGACTTTCACCCCCAGATCTCCAACACCCTTAGAAGTCCAATCTTTCTTTGGGGATTATTAATTTACATTTCCGGTTTCACACCCCTAACTGCAACCTTTCATAGTTATTCATATTTCCCAGTGGTTATCCAAGTGGCATTTATTGTATACATGAAACACATTTTATACATTTAGCTGCGGCTGCCCAGACACAGAGTGCCTTCAAGTTGTTAGTACACATATGAGCTGTGTAACAATAATGCAGGTACTCATAGCTAGTTCCTTTTGAGTACCAGAGTACCATGTATGTGCACCCCTGTCATAGGAAAAGTGTGCCAACATGGAATTCCTTATTACATAAAGCTGCCGACTGACTGGTCTTGTTTTTGGTTGTAAAACACTTTTAGTTTTCCAATTTTTACCAGATTTCTTACAGAATCCTGGTGTTGACCCAAGCCTTGACTTGATTGGATTTGGCATATATAGGCTACTCTTGCCCCTCTCACCTTCGTCGTTACTTCCTCTGGCTCTTACTTCATTAGAAGACATGTTAATGGGTGGAACCAGTGATGGCTGTAGGGGAAAGTCATCCGAAATTGTTGGTTTCTACTCTATTTCAGCTAATAATCCTTCTAAACAAGATGGGTAAACAATGGCTGAGAGATTTTTGTTTTAGAAATGACTGATTGGGTGCCCTAAAGGGTAAAGCTTACTCTTTAATTAAGTGTTTTACAGTAATGAGCTTATAACCTAAACTTGTTATCTAGCCAAGTGGGGATGTTCACTCCCTTGCTTGGGGCTATATAGTTACCCTTGCCTGAAGGGCATTTGTTCCTCATTTAGCCTTTACACCAATCCTTATGATGAAACCCATTTTGTAGTCCGGTTTCAACCCAACCCAGCACATTTAGCATCTTTTAACTCCTTTCTCTATTCCACGACTTATGTAGGTGGACTGTGTGACCAGTGCTCTTTAATTTTCATTGTCTAGCTGTTTTATTAAATGTAAGTGAGTCCGCCCCGTGAAAATGTCAGGCCGCTGGTTGATGGGCGAGTTTGTGATGTATTATTGAACTTTCCCAAAGGCCATGGACAATGAGATGATGCAAGTGTTACGCACAACTGTATATTTGCATAAGACATTACATGGTCAGCTGCACACATCTGAGATCTCATTACGTCAAATCAACTCTTAACTGCTGGAAACCTTTCTGTATGGAGTCATCCTTCCTTACCGGCTTCGTGATCACTGGGCTCTGATTCACTGGACATGGTTGTGGGGGAATCTTCCCAACACCATTTTGAAATGGATCCTTCTAATAAATATAAATGTAATGTTTACCTCAAACAGAAGGCACTGTGCTTTGTCACCTCAACCTAAAGCTGGCCATACACCTTTAGATCTCTGTCAGATATCCTTTAGATCTACCAACAACTATGCAGTGTTGAGTCCTCTGCGATTGAACACAGGTAGACTTGATGGTTTAGAAAGTCCCTCATATTACATGGTTTTGGTAAAACAAAAGGAAATCTGACAGGGCAATCTAAATCAGTGTGGGCCTAGGGATGAAGGATCATTTATTTAAATATCCTAAAAGTTGAAAGTATTCTCATTTATTTATATAGTGCAAACATATTATGCTGTGCTGTACAATACATTAGAGTGGAGGTACAACACACTGAAGATAACACACAGAAGGAACAGGTTATGACACAGGAGGAGCAGAGGACCCTTCCCGGACATGCTTACAGTGTTAAAGGTTGGGGAATAGAGTACAATAGGTGTGTGTGGGGGGAGGGGGATGGCATGGTGGTGATGTTAGGGTTGAGAAGATGGGTAGGCCCAGACTGAAGGGTTTTTTTTTAGGGCTTTTTTTTAAAAGAGCTGAAGGTAGGAGCAAGTCTTATGGGGCGAGGGAGAGAGTTCCAGAGAGTAGGAGCGGCCCTAGAGAAGTCTTGTAGCTGGGCATGAGATGATTTTATGATTGGGGCTGTCATTAGTAGGTCACTGGAGGAGCGGAGGGGGCGGTTAGGGGTGTATTTGTGTACCAGGTTGGAGATGTAAGGAGGACAGGAGGTGTAGGGGCAGTTAGGGGTATATTTATGTACCAGGTTGGAGATGTAAGGAGGACAGGAGGTGTGGATTCATGTACCAGGTTAGAGATGTAAGGAGGACAGGAGGTGTGGGGGCGGTTAGGGGTGTATTCATGTACCAGGTTAGAGATGTAAGGAGGACAGGAGGTGTGGGGGTGGTTAGGGGTGTATTTGTGTACCAGGTTGGAGATGTAAATAGGACAGGAGGTGTGGGGGCGGTTAGGGGTGTATTTGTGTACCAGGTTGGAGGATGTAAGGAGGACAGGAGGTGTGGAATGATCTAAAGACTTTGGATTTGATTCTGTGGACAGTTGGAAGCCAGTGTAGAGATTTGCAGAGAGGAGCAGCAGATGAGCGGTTAGAAGAGTAAATGAGTCTAGCAGCAGCATTCATGATGGACTGAAGAAAGTATTAGATTTTTTTTTAAAGTATTAGACGCCTCAACTTGGACTATTTTGTTTTGGTTTACAAATACACAGCTCGGTTTTGTAACAGATTCAAGCCCATTTGATTGCTGTGTGTCCACGGCGCTTGATTGTGCTTGCATCTGTCAAAAACGGAGCTGCTCAGACCTCGCTCGTCGAACAATGAACCAACATGTTGATAAGCCCTGTTAGATTTCCATTACTTTGGATGGGGACAGAGGGTCCCCATCCACAGTTTTTGGACAGCCTGGCAGCCATTGCTGCGGCTTGATATGGGGCCAGCTCGTTCACAGTACAATGACGTCTTTGCGCCATGGTCGGGTTTCATCAATCCAGAGGAAACTTGAGCCTGGTGTGCCCAGTCTTAAGCTGGCCATACACCTTTTAGATTTCTCTGTCAGATTTCTGTTAGATCTCCTTTTTGTTTTACCAAAACCATGTAATATGAGGGACTTTCTAAACCATCAAGTCTACCTGTGTTCAATTGCAGATACTATATACTATACTACATAGTTGGTGGTAGATCTAAAGGATATCTGACAGAGAGATCTAAAGGTGTATGGCCAGCTTTAGAGTCTTGTCTATAGTAACAATATTTTTTTTGCACTAGAAGACACACTCCATAGTTTTGGAGAGAAAATTTGGGAAAAAAAGATAGTCAGTGACAGCCATTGTCATATAAAGTGAATTTCCAGCATGTTTCTGAAAGGTAGGCAGGCTGGGTCATGCAGTATTCACTCTATATTCGTCCAATCAAGCCAAATGGCATTATCAAGAGGCAAGGCTTTGTTCCACTCCCTTTGGCCAAGGCAAAAACCAGTGCCGGAAGGAAGGTCTTCTCTCCAGCAGTGTCCAGGGCTTAACATGGCTATATACTATCATTGTCCATTCTCCAAACCCACTGCATATACAGAGACACATTTTACAGTCTGGCATTATAAAAATTTATTATGTGACACAGACTCTCTCCGCCAATATGTAAATTGTATGTATTACAATTTGTAAAATGTGTATTTACATATGCAAAAAGTGTCAACAATGGGCCATGTATATATAATGTGTCCAATCCCCAAATTTACGCCTTTCTAAGAAAAAACACTGCATTATGCATATTGGCTGCGTTTGCACTTCCAATATTCTTTCATTTGAAATACAGACGCATGCGCAGTATGTACGCATTCAAAGTATATACAAAACACAGGGCACCCTAAACGCACTGCATCACATTTTGCAATGGCATTCGTGACTAGGGTATACCAGATAGCTGTCCATTTTGTCTAAATTGATCAACAACATTCAGTCCCCAAAAACCAAACTGGAATAATTGAGACTCACTTGAGACAGATTGGATTTTAAATGGCCCGGTCGCCTTTTATTAAAAGTTACTTAACTAACGTAACTAAGAAAAAATTATATATAACAATCATTAAACAGACCATTATAGATTACAATGAAGGTGCCTTGAAGGCAGTTATCAATCACCCTGTATCTGCATCACCCAATACATCGGCCTCCAGCCGCACTACACCGACTCGGAGACAATTACAATTACATGCAGATACCACCTTACAGAACTAGCTCCCTGGCACTCCTTAACAAAGGGTGGGACTCTGTACCTACGATGGTCCCTTCCAATGACCTTTTCCATGGCCAGACCACCTTCAAGGGCCTTACAACCCTGCGGCTGCCGTGACAAGTTTTGAAACCTGAAAACAGAGGAATTCATCAAAGTTTTATAACAGAGAGTTTGGCGTTCAAGTGATACCGTTTATTGGCTGAAGTCATTGCAAGCTTTTGGAATGTCTCCGATCCCTTCTTCGAGCTTAAACCGCGGGTCTCCAGGCAAAGCATCAGCTGATATCTGACAGCAGCGTGATGGCATCATCACGCTGCTGCAGGGAACATCGGACGGCTCGAGTATTGAGACATCGAGTATCGTATTGAAAAGTGTTCAGACATGATGGTAAATTTCAGTTGATCGTTCTAGCATCAGATGGGTTTTCTTGGCATTTAAATGTGTATGCTATCGTACTGTGGAGCATGCACACAAGGTTTAGAAAGGAATCGTACGGTTGTTAATCGATCATATTATGTGTTCCAAAATGATTGCTTTAAGGCAATCTTTTTTAGGTCTATTAAATAGAAAATCAAGCCGTGTATGCCTAGCTTTAGGAGCACAGGCCTTTATCTTTTATACCTGGAAAGGAATGGAATTGAAGGAATCAGTTTTGCATTGATTACACTCTGTTGGTGGTTCTATTGATCGACTGATGTTAGACTGACAGCAGATATTTAAATTGCGCAAATCAATATAAAAAATCTATTGTCCAAATATTGATGTCTGTGTATGGCTTTCTTTAGGCTCATCGATTCTATTATTTACAGCAAATGATTATCCTTAAATTATAGTAAACTTTCTTCTACCCGATCATAATGCAACTTTATAGGGTATCTGACAAAGTTTTGAAGGCCTCTCCTGCATTTCTGTGAATATTGTCACAAATAAAGGATCCTTGTTACTTATTAGTGGTCTTTTGTGTGTAGAAGTGGAGTAAATTTTTTTTGTTGGAATCATTGGTCTGTTTTTAAGTGTGCAGAAGGGGGTAATATATATTGGAGTAAAACACTTTCTGTTGGAATCATCGATCCTGGCCAATAAACCTACCTGGCGGTAATCCCAGTTGTGGCTTTGGGTATCTTCACGACCAAAAGCCGTCACCCTTAAGGCTTGTGCCCACTTGCGAGGCTGGCCGCAGCTAAATACATGTCAATGCAGCCGCTAGCCGGGTGCCCACGCAGCAGTGCAAGTCCCAAGCCCATTGAAATTAATGGAAGTGGCCGCCCGCGGCTCAGAACCATGTGGCCAGCCTCACCAGTGGTGACAAGCCCTGGGCTACACTCTAGATGGCTTACCTGGTCCACGTGAGACCTTCCACAATGTCCGTTTAGCTCCTGTGCTCAGATTAAATATCCCTGGCATTATTCATGACTTCCCATGGTGTCCACCAGTTATGACCAGGTATAGGAGTCCCACGTCATTATCAATGAACCTGGGAATATGCAGTAGTAGTAATCTGTTTCAGGCTAAATTTACACGGTTCTCCCGGGAAACGACCGGGCGCTCCCACAGCAGCCCAGGAAACGAATGCTTGCGAGTGCCTGAAAAGGACCCTATGGTCATTCTATCGGATGAAAGCCCAAAAACCGACCGGCAGACGGCTAATGTTGCATTCGCCAATCGGTTACGATTATTGCTCATTTACAGGGTGGTTAAGAACCACTCGTGTAAATGAGCCTTAAGTTTTCTGTACCAGTATCACCAAAATAAATATATACCGCCAGGGAGATTAATCGCGCACTGGCACAGAGCCGTAGGATAATTATATTGAGTGCTCTGCATAATCTTCGGAGATGTGCCAATCTTTTTTTGTATGTCGCAGCCTTTTGGTTTCCGCTCTCTCACTGAGTCATCACATCTCTGATTTCTTTTGCCTGTGGGATGGTCCCTTCCAGACTATACAATGCAAAGGTCACCCCATGTACTCTGGTCACTCGATTATTTATCAGCAAACAATCTGGTACTGCAGTGTCTTTGGGGGAAAAACGTCCAGTTTTATGAACCGCTCGGTGAACTTGTCTTCAATTTCCAGTCTTGAGTTGCAGCTGTGGAATGTTAAAACGGCATAAATTATCGGTAGTAACGTTTTCGGAAAGCCAGGAGCTGGATCTACATCTGTTCGATGCCTCACTTCCCTGGTGGCTTTCTGAGATACGTCAAGTAGACAGAATTGTTTCCGGCCTTCTTCCTTTGTCACGCATTTAAAGGAGCTCCATTAATTGGAGGTGGGGGGGGGGGGGGGGGGGGGGTGTGTATGGCCTGTCCACAAAAGCTCAATAACTTAAAAGGGAAGTCTTGTTACTTCTCGTTACTTTTGTATCCAATATATATCAAATATTAGAAATGGGAAATGCCAACTTTAAAGTATAGGTAAACGGCCAACATCCCTATTGAAATAATAGCACATTACCGGAATGTAACCTTTCTGATACACAAGTAAACCGCAAATGGCAGTACGTGTTGAAAAGCTAATAAATCATAACATAGAGTAAATAAAAGTAGTTTAGTTTTTTTGATAAAGTTGTAAATCGGGTGTAAATTTAAATTCTTAGATATCCCAAAAGCTTGTTTCTCTAATGACTACAGTTAGCCAATAAACGATATCACTTGAACTCCAAACTCTCTATAACCCCTGTACAGAAATCTCGACTCCTCGTTCAACTTAAATTGTCGCTTCTTCAGGAGATGACAGGGTAGGCTTTAAACGGCGCTGTACCGGTATTGGTTTAAAGCTGGTTAGGGAGGGCCATATGTATGTATGTGTGTGTATATCTATTAGATTGTAAGCCCATCAGGGCTCCACTCCTCCTGTGTCATAACCTGTTCCTGTGTGTTCTATATTGTGTTGTATCTCCTCTTGAATGTATTGTACTAATAATATGTGTATGTATGTGTGTGTGTGTATGTATGTGTGTGTATATATATATATATATATATATATATATATATACACACACACACAGTATACTACCTGTTATCCAGAACCCAAGCAACCAGGACATGACTTGCCCTTACTATGCATACCCTGCACTGCATAGCTGTTGTGCTGTTAGTGATATGGGGTTATATATATATATATGCAGTATTGAGGTGTATATACAATTCTGTGATTATGATATTCTGAGACTTGTAGTCCCACAAGCTTGTCATATCATTAACCTTCTTGGAGCTTTCCCTGATTGTGGCTCGGAGTACACTTGGGGTAGCTTACATGCTCTGGGTGATTTCGGCACCCTCCAGGGGTTTTGTCTTACCATAAAACTTCTGTATGATCAACTACTACCAAAAACCATGTAATATGAGGACCTTTCTAACCCTTCTATCAGGGAGGACCTGGCACTACAT
>CM070040.1:68441102-68459836 GCA_036250615.1 Ptychadena robeensis | reverse complement strand
CACTACATAGCAGTGATATATACCTTCCAATCACTATGTATTCTGTCAGGGAGGACCAGGTACATAGTTCTTGGTAGATCTAATAAAAAAATTTCCAAAACATCTAATGGAAATAGTATACATTGGTCTAAAGGGGTATGGGTGTTTTACTCTTAAGGTGCCCATACACGCATAGATATGGGCTAGAGCTCAAAGGCTGATCCATCTCACGGGCATCCACCTGTGTATGGCAGCCTTTATGTTTGAGCTTTTGTGCTCGAGGCAATATAGTTGCCAACCATAATCCAGAATAAAGGAAAATGTTTCTGTTTTAGGAAGTAAGCCAATGTGTTAGGAGCATTTGGGTGTATAAAATTACCGATTCATGTTTCCTAAAGAGTTGTCATAGATTGTTTTAATAATACTCCCTGTGTCATTGGCCACCTCTCCCAGTAAATGGGGTACATCTGACCTTTTTCTCTTTTTCCAGCACACAGTGCGAAGGCCTGGACATGGCTACTTAGAGGAAAGGATAATGGGTTTATTAGCCCAGAAAGGGCTAGACATATCCAGCTGAAGCAAGAGAGAGCTCTGGGTGGGGGTTGGTGTAGTGATACTCATTAGAGGTCCCAGCAGGAGGTCAGCCATGAAAAGGATCTGAAGAATGACCATCTCTGTGATTCCTCTCACTCTTTATGTCAGCTTACCAATCCTTGTTGGTCAGCTTGTCCATTCAAAGCTTCACCATGAAATCCTCTGATTCTATCATATCTCGTGGGGCATGACTTGCACTTAAGTAATTTGGCTTCCACTGTATGTGGTTTATATTGTGTCGGTCTCTGGGTACCTTAGTATACATGCCCTGATGTTGGTAATGAAAGCTGTTTTATGGAAAGGTCTTGGAAATGTGGAGGCCTAAAGGCGTAATGATCTACATATGGTATATCAGTTGAACTTTAGCAGTTCCTGAATAAGAATATGGAGAAGAATACATGGGGAGGTTATTGTAGCACACATTACTGTCCTTAGTGGGCAGGCAAGCTTCCGAGCTTTAAGAACGCTTTGTCCACATTTGCTGGCCTGTTTATGATGGCTTCATCTTTTTCTTCTGCGGGTATGTGACAAGCTAAACTGTCATTAGGAAGCCGTTTGAAATGACTATCAGTACCATTCTGCAATAAGTTAATGTATGTTTATCTTATCTTGCGTTGTCAGCCTCATTACACTTGAGATAATGAGCGTGTACCTGCAAAATACTTGACGCGTTATCGTAGAGAGTTTCCTAATCTCTTCTAACGGCTAACTGACCCCCTATAAAAACATCTGTTCAAAAATTTGATTAACTTTGCTATTTTAAGAACTGTAATGACATTTTGTGTTGACTCTTGTGTTGAGTCTTGCTAGTATTTGGTCGGATATGTACAGATCTCATGCCAAAAACGAATTGTGCCGATGAGTGGTCCTACCCATCGAGATGTCCTACACTACCAACTGCGCATGTGCAGGACGGACAAGATCTCCTACCTGACAGCTGCAGATAGCCGTACTTTTGCACGGTTACAGGGTTAAGCTTATGTGCTGCAGCTGTAAAGGTTAGGGTTTGGGCAAGGTTAGGCTATGTTCCCACATAGGCGATCAGCCGCTGGGCCGACATGATCGAGGCTGATCACCTCCATTTAGTTAAATGGGCTTGTGCCCACTTCAACTTATGGGCCGCGATCGGCCACGGGTCACCGTGTTTCTGATCGCAGGCAGTTGCGGCCACATCGCCCCTGATCGCGGCCATAGACCTGAATGGGTGCAGTTAAAAATCGTGTGTCATTTCAACAGCACCCATTCACTCTCTAAAGCCCCCCATACGCGTTCCGATTTTTCATACGAATTTTGCCCGACCGACCAATGTGGTCGGGAGATTAATTGATCGGGAGATGAATCGGATTTGGAATTATGTACCCTACCGATCCAGATTTCTCAAAATCGGTCGGGACCGCTTCAGACCTGTCTGTAAATTTTGGTCGATTTGCTGTTAATAGTGTCAGGCTGATCGATCGGTGATAATTCGAATTCCGATTTTTCGTGCCAGCCGACTGACCGATCATAACATTTTAGGTGAAAATTGGGTGACACGATTGGACGAAAAATCGGTCGGGAGAAAAATTGGAACGTGTATGGGGGGCTTTAGTGGGATGACTTGGGCCAGATAGATGGCAGTGAGCGCGCACAGCGCTCCAAGCAACCATCAATCTGGCCCATGTCTACATGTGTGTACACCGCTTACGAGTGCGATGGTGGAAGATTGACAAAGAATTAGCATTTAATATTATAATATATACAAAACTTCTGTTAATTATTTGAACTTTTTTTTTTTTTATAAAGCCCCCCCATACACCATACAATTTCTGTACAATCAACTTTTCTTCTACCAAAACCATGTAATATGAGGAGCTTTCTAATCCTTCCAATCACTGTGTATTCTATCAGGGAGGACCCGGCACTACATAGCAGTGATATATACCTTCCAATCACTATGTATTCTATCAGGGAGGACCCAGCACTACATAGCAGTGATATATACCTTCCAATCACTATGTATTCTATCAGGGAGGACCCGACACTACATAGCAGTAATATATACCTTCCAATCACTATGTATTCTATCAGGGAGGACCCGGCACTATATAGCAGTGATATATACCTTCCAATCACTATGTATTCAATCAGGGAGGACCTGGCACTGCATAGTTGTTGGTAGATCTAAAGGAGATTGCATGGAGTGATCTTAAGGTGTATGGGGGGCTTTACATCAGAAATAAATCTCATCAACAATAAACCCTTCTGCCTACAAATATTGTTTGCCTTTAAAACAGATGTCTAGCTGGAGACCTTAAGGTTGCCATTGTGGTATTGCCTCGCTGTAGTCCTCTCCACTGGAAGTAAGTTTACAGTAACGCTTAAATCCCGGCTGATGTAACTTTGTATCCTGTGAACTGTTATCCCCCCTCTGCGAGCACATCATTCCATGGAACATGTTGCCCAAATGTTTACTTTGTAACAAAGCGTTTGCATTCTGTCAGGGTTCACATCAGCATCAAAACAAACAGTCCGCGTGGATTCCCAGGCACAAGAGCCTTCTAAAAGGGTCACCGCGACCTTTTCTGTGCAAACACAGGCCCGGAAACGAGGTCCTAGAGCTATTGTACCCCCGGCCTCCTTTGTTCATTCTTTGTTGTACATTTAGACAAGTGCTGGCTGATCTTACCAAGTCACTGCTTTGTGCCTCTCTTCTACCCTTTAATGTTTTTATAACTCTTTCCAGATCCTCGGTTAATTTTGTGGTTTCCTGTGTATTGATCACTTTCACTTCTGGCTTTTTTCCAGATTCGAAATCACTGAAAACCAGACTGTATTTCCCTCCTTATACTGACCTTTTTTACTTGGAGCTTGCCTTCGTTCAGCTGATGGTTTCAGACTGCGGTAAACACTTTACATATATTTACATATATTTTTTAGGCAATTTAAGGAGTCGTGAGCAACTTGTCCTGTTTTTTTTTTTCATGAAAGAAAATGGATCTGGCCTGGTCTACACTAGGCGTCATGGAGATGTCCTCATTGTGCATCTGTGATGCCCAATGGGTTTTCATAATTGTCCATGTTTAGGGCGTGTCATTAAAAATCAACTGACAGGTACAAGTCTATCGTACCTGTCAGTTGCTTTTCAATGACACGCCCTAAACATCCTAAACTACTAGGCCATTGTTTATCGGTTGCATTTGGTCTTGATTGTGCCCATAGTGGTGAAGGATGCGTTATCGCCTTTTTATGATATTGTGCCCTCTATATTGCACCTTTCAATATATTCCTTTGATGCAGACAATGTAGACAATAAGGCTATGTTCCCACATAGGCGATTAATCACCTCGCAATTTTAGTTGTGTGCGGAACTCGATGTAGATCTCGTCCATTCGGTCGAATGGGCTTGTCCCAACTCAACTGATGGCCGTGATTACGCATGTCCGCGATTGTAACGGCAATCATAATCGTGGCTCCCCACGTTCTGAGACCAGAATGGTCGTGATTGAAAACATTTTGGGTGAAGATCGCCTGGTCAATCACAAGCTTGAGGCGATTAATTGCCTATGAGGGAACATAGCCTTAGTTTATGCCAACTTAAGGCAAGCAATGAGCATTCTAAAAGGAGAAGACTGCAAATAATACTCTTAAGCAGGGTACACACATGTAGATATGGGCCAGATCAATGGCTGCATGGTGCGCTCACTCCCATCTATCTGGCCCATATCATATGCGGCCATTCCTGTTTTCGAGTGGGAAAAACAGGGTATCGGACATGACCGTTAATCATGGCCGATGTCGTTTGCTTTGCATGGAGACCCCGGGTCTATCTGATGCCAACACGCTGCTGCAGAGACCATCGGGCGGCACCAATATTGAGCCATGTGTTCTCTGCTTTACTAGTGAGATCCTTCTTCAAAGGAGTGGGTGTGGAAAGTGAAATTGTAATAGAGGAAGACCAGGTCCCTTCCCCAGCCAGTCCAGGATACTTCGCAGTATGACAGTGAAAATGCAAGTTGCTCCTTTGTATATATTGTTTGCGTTGTTAACCTTACCATTCATTTGCATCTTCATGTGACATAGGTCCAGCAAGATCCCACTTCTCTTTTCATTCACATTTCTTCAACTTTCAGGCTGATATTTTGCTTGATGCAATTTTTCGCTTTTCCAGAGAAGAAAAACAAATCTGTTGGCCTCTGCCACACTTGTGCAATAGCATATTTGCTATCGTCAGACAGTTGGGAAATTGTTTCAGAAGAAGCAGCATCTCAGTCCTGTGTTACATAACAAACAGGAAGTTCTTATACCTCAGACTTGATATAAACTTTATACAGAAGCTTATTATTATTATTTTAATTTATTTATATAGCGCCAACATATTACACAGCGCTGTACAATACATTAGAGTGGAGATACAACACAGGATAGTACATACAGGTACAGGTTATGACACAGGAAGAGTGGAGGACCCTGGATGGGCTTACAATCTAATAGGTTGGAGGACAGAGTATACAATAGGTGGGGGGAGGGAATTATGATAGGACGAAAGTGTTAAATAGAAGACTCTTCCGCAAGAAAGTATAGTCAGCCTATGGAAATTGGTTTCTTGTATCTGTTGGATGAGTATAAAATTATATGATCGGATCCGCTCCACTCGCCCATGAACGGTTTTTGCTTCAAGACCCATTTGATGCACTTGGCTGCTCTGTTAGTAAATAGCTCTTAACGTCTGGAAATCTGTAACCGAGCCTGGGAAAATACAAGGCAGTGCTTTCATTTAGTTTTTCTAATGGGGTTTTGCTTGATCATTGTTCATCCAAATTGTTGGTGGAAAGTGATATTGTGGTTCCCATGTTCTTCAACAGTTTTAGTAGATCACCTCCGAATGCTTATGTGGTTTATTGGTCAGGTCCTCTCGTTAAGTTCCTATTTGTTTAGTTTCAAATATTAGACCCTGGGGCCCATCTCTTGATTGTTTGTGGGCCAACCCTGTCTTTGGTAATGTAACCTAGTACTGCGAGAGATGGTGGTCTTGGGTATGAAGCTAACCAGTGTTCCCATTGGATTAGTCTTTGGTATGAGGATAACTTCTTCTAAATGGAGCAAAAAAAATTAGTTGGGTTCTCTTTTAAATCTACTACACATGATTTTTTTGGGGAAGATGGCATCATCTTTGGTATCTACCGTACCTTTGAGAAAGACCCTTAAGTTCATGATCTCTGGTGATATAAAAGCTGTATATTGTCAAGGGTTGTGTCAGAGAGACCGCTGCTTTCACACACAGAGCACAGGTCTATCTCCTATAGCAAATCGGCTTCTCTACTCAGGCTGTCTTTCCTAAAATAAAGTTGAAAAATATTGGACACCTTATTGGATTTAACCTCCTTAGTGTTCATGATGAGTCCATCTTGTCCAGAGTTTGTGTGAAGAACAGCTGCAGCATTTTCGGGGTCCTGCGGCTTCACTGATCGCATCACGGTGACGCGGAAGGGGGCGAGGGTGAGCAGTGCCATAGACCTCCATGTTAATGAATAAATGACACTGGCTGTGTGGAGAGTAGGGGGTAGGGGGGAGGGAGGAAATTGTAGGCAGTGTACCTTGTACACTGCTGCCATTGCCTGTACCACTCTGTTAAAAACGGCACGGTACAGGCAGTGCGCTAGGGAGGTTAAGGTCCATTGACACTTTGCGATATATGTTTTTCAGCTCTGTCCATTGAGATTCGCTCGTAGCCCATTTATAATGATGGATGGATCGGCCCCCAGAACAAACGGTTCTTTTCATGAGGCTGGATGGATATTTTGACTTATGGCTCGGTCACACTAGCTGTGGTGTTGTATAGTAGCGTATCGATGGGCAGCTAGGGTGAACGCAAGGTACACAGAGTGCCTATACAGAGGTTTCACACTAGCCCTGCGCACATCTTCGTAGGTGAAGCGCAAGCATCTCTTATACACTTGTATGGGAAACACAAGCCCAGCGCACTGGAAAATGTTTTTTGGCGGTAACGGGTGGGGTTAGCAGCACAAACTGTAGCTGCAAGCTCAGCGAGTCTATTGTGAAAGAGCCCCATAACATTACAGTATTATAAATACAGGATTGGTATTTTTCAAAGTTCACTGGGTGCCCTTAGGTGCTCAAAGCTAAAAAGGTACAGGACAAAGCCAATTTAGTCTGAGGTTAACAGACTAATTCTCATTCTTATATAGTGTATTTCAATGCTTTTGTGATATAACAATATAATGCAAAGCAACATGTGTTGGCTACTGTCGTAGGCCTTGTCGTCAGTGCTTCCACTGTTTCCCTACTGTTTTATATTGAAAGCACCCCTTTGTTTGACTGTTACTGGTAGCGCCATATCCATTCCATACAGGCTGTATTTGGAGTTGACCTGAAAACATAATCTCATAACACTTGAAAATGGTTTTGTTGTATTGGGGTCGATCGAACGCTAAAATCTAACCATGTACGCCTAGCTTTAGGCACATAGTTAATGTTCGTAGTACTGTGACTTGCGGGCATGTTGGAATTTCCAATAAACAGAGATCTGATCAAGTAAATGGCTGGGCAAATACATCTTGACGGTAGATCTTTTGGTGTATGACTGTCCAGAACGACAGATACGCGGCAGCTTTTGGAACTTCCTTCATCTTTGGTCTTTCACAATAAGCTGCCACCGTCCCCCATCCCAGCCAGTCATCATTCAATCTTGTATTTAATTTTTGTGGTTGGTTTTATAGCTGAGGAGATCAAATTCAATTTCATAATCTTCTGTCAAATGTGTGTCATGTGTTAGAAATTTCCTGTCAGGCTGCCTCCCCCAATCTATTGGACATGCCTTGATTTCTACACCTAACTGAGTTTTAACATAAAATCAAAACATTTCTTCTTCTTTTTTTCAATCCAGACTTTACTAAATAAAAAGACTTCTGTTTTCTCCTCCTTTTTTTTCTAACATGGTGCCAGGAAGTCTAACGGCAGTGAAGCAGTACCGAGGAAATTGTTGGCACACAAGCAATGCAGAGTAAACCACTGATGGCTCTTGTCTACATGTAAATCTACCCTCGGATGTGTCCTGTGTGTATTTCTACATTGCCCTCAGCTATTCCGTAAACCCCAAACCTTCACACTTTAGTCCTTGAGTTCTTTCATTTGGGTTTAAATGTTCTGTCGGTATGAGGTAGAACTGTCTTACCTCATTCTGCTAGATAATACTGCATCCCTCTTAAAGCTGCCACACACGCACCGAGCGGCGGCCGGATTTGCTGCCGACCTATGGGCGTGCACGCTCACAGCTGTCGGTCAGCGGCAGAATCGGCCGCCAATCATGGGTGCTCACATGGGGTGACAGATCCCTGTTGCCCCACAGCTCCATCGGCCAGAAAACGGACATATCCGATAATCTCTGGCCGATGCCGTTAGTTTCAATGAAGACCGGAATCTCCATTGAAGCTAGAGGCCGGCACACAAAGGGGGCCCGTCGATGCTGTCAGGTCTGGAGAGCAGCGTGATGAGGTAATCATGATCTGATCTGAGCTGCTCTGTCAGCCCCCACTCAGTACTGGGGGCCTTTATTCTCTATGGGACACCCGTCCAAACTAACGGCCGGCACACAAAGGGTGCCCGCCAATACTCTAAGCCATGGAGAGCAGTGTCTGGCCAATGCCATTGACACTGCCAATGGCATCGGGCAGACATTTACATACGTGCCTTTCTCTGGCCGACCAAGCATTGGTGCGACAGGGATCTGTCACCCCATGTGGGCACCCACGCTCCACGATTTTGCTTGTTACGTGTGTGGGGATTTTTAGGCAGGTTCATGTTGCTGTTAATGGTGCGAAATTATATCAAGAATCCATGGTTGACTTTTCATTGGTTGCAATACAGATCCTTTGCAGCATTTCATTATAGAGCAGGTGCTCATTACCGGGGGAACTCAAGTCTTCACCTTCTGTATTTTTCTGTCTCTGGAACAATTAGGACACCCTTAAAATCCTGACACCTACTCAGTCTATTTTATTTTTCCATTCTAAATGGTGTGCATAGCCATCCGTCTAGACTAAATGCTGGGATATAATGACACAGTCAGCCGTCTTTGTTTGGATAGGGGTAGGATGTAGGCCGTGTGCTTTCCATCAGAGCCTCTTATACAGTAACTAACATGTTCTGGCTGACAGCAGAGATAATAGATATTTCAGATGTTTGATATTTCGGTAGCTGCTCCTCCGTCTGAGACGTTCTCTGTATATTTTTACAGAGCGAGACATTTATCCTGTTTACCGTCGTTGCCCTTTTGGAAAGAGCGGCGCGGAAGGTGTAATTAGAACGCCACGCCTGGTTGCTGTGTTGTCCCTTGGCGCTTTACTGTAGCAGTTTGTGCTTCGGATACCTTAAATTATTTTCCTGCTCACATCATAATGTATGTAAGGGGGGGGGGAGGGGGGGTCAAAGGAAAAGTGTCATTGTTTTATTAGCCATTTCCTTTGAAATTACTCATATGAAGGTTTGCTATTAATGCAAGCATTTTATTTTTCATTGTGTACTTCTGCCCTAACCATTGTATGTTATGCGGCTTGGACTTATTTGTGTCAAGCTGGCCATACACCTTTAGATCTCTGTCAGATTTCCTTTAGATCTACCTACAAATATGTAGTGCCGGGTCCTCTGCGATTGAACACAGGTAGACTTGATGGTTTAGAAAGTCCCTCATATTACATGGTTTTGGTTAAACAAAAGAAGATCTTAAGGAAATCTGACAGAGAAATCTGAAGGTGTATGGCCAGCTTAAGTTCCCCACACACGTAACAAGCGAGGGCCGACAGATGAGCTGTGGAGAGCAGCGTGATAGTGTCCTCATGCTTCTCTCCATCGCTCACAGTATCGGCAAGCACCCTTTGTGGGCTGGCCGTTAGTTTGAACAGGGACTCCGGTCCCCATTCAAACTAATAGCATCAGCTAGAGATTTTCGGACATGTCTGTTCTCTGGCCAAGCGAGCTTTGGCGCGACAGGGACCTGTCACTCCATGTAAGCACCCGCGGTCGCTTTTGCCGCGGCTCATCACATGTGGGGACCCTTAAGGTAGCTATACACAAGGCGATTCTCCCTCAATAGATTACGTTATCTTGCTGCAGCTGGCCCCTCAGCTGATCGTCTGGGAATTTACCGCCATGTCAGATCACTATGCGATCCAACATGCGGGAGATTCCTGGTCGATCTCACCAGGTGGGCCCACTCAATTTTTGCTTGATTGGCCAAATTATCGAGTGAAAATTGGGCCGTGTATGGCTACCTTCCTAGTCTTCCTTGGAAACATTTCTTTTTTTTATTCAAAAAGTTTGACTACAGGTGGATTTATACACTTGTAGATTTTTTTTGTTCCAACGAAAGATTTTTTGGTTGATTGGACAAAAATCTAAAATGGCCAGTTTGTTCAATGGATACATTTTGTTCGATCTCCAATTAAAAAAATCCTTCTAAAGGTCATCGAACATGTTGGTAAATTGTTATCTGTCGTTGTAATTTCTAATGTTTTTCATTCGATATCGGCGATGGATAAACAAATAAATCAAATTGGCAGTTGTAAAAAATCTACACTTGTAAACCCACCTTTAGGGTCCCCATTCAGGCGATTCTCCCTCGATAGATGAGGGACCGACTGCAGACGGCCCCTCAGCTGATTGGCGGGCACTCGTCCCCATTTAAAGTAATGGGATCGACCGGGAATTTAACAGGATTCACCGTGCCTTTCAACATTCAGGAGATTCTTGGTCGATCTCACCAAGTGGGCCCGCGTGATTTTCGGCCGATTGGACGAAAGATCGGGTGAAAATCTGGCCATGTATGGCTACGTTCCTAGTCTGCCTTGGAAACCCTTTTTTTTTTTCTTCAAATTCAAAAAGTTTCTTGACTTCGATTTTAAGGGTCAGTAGGTTTCATTGTGATGAGGATTGTGTTTCCAGTAAAATTTGGTGATTTCTTGACCTTATTTAGTAGTTTAGGATTTCCTGTATGAGTTTGTGTGTACTCGGGTGGGCTGCCCAGCCCCCCCATTAATGGAGAACCTTATTGTCTTCCTGTTTGAGGACGCTTTGTATACGTCTTCGTTTTTGTGCTGACTAATCTTTGGTATTTATAGGGTATTCAGTTTTCTCAAGCCTACTGTTCTCAGTTATTTCAAGAATGACACTCGGGGATTCCTAACCTCAGGCAATGCGTCCAATGAGGGTGAAGGCCTTTTGTCTGCCATATCATTAACGCAACTAATTAGAATAAGTGACTGCTAGGTTTTAAGACACTTCATGTGTTACTTGCGAGAAGTCTGTCTATAGAAAATATTGTATTAAAAATATTCCCAATGTACATGGGCCTTTGTATGATGTAGAGGACTAAAAGTTAAAAATTAAAAAAATAGATTAGTTATTAGTTTTTTTTTGTATTTTCCCACTTGATAATCCTAAAAAATAACACGCTTCTGAATCCGCCGTGTCTACCACTCTATTCCAATGCGTCTTTGGAAGGAGCCATAGTTGTCACCCAAAATGGACTAAGGCTTAAGCCATATCTACACTAAAGGTCCCCATGCCGGGGTCGAGACCCGTGAGATAGATGACCTGTTCGAGCCAACATGGTGATGTCACGATGACCTCACCACACTGTGCTCTTGATCGGATGGGAATCGAGGCGCACTAGGTGCTTGATCCCCGATCGATCCTTTGGATGTGGACCTTGGTCTGGAGTTATGTATATTTCCATTCCTGGTTCAAACGACCGATTTGATCCTGATAGAATACATAGTGATTGGAAGGTATATATCACTGCTATGTAGTGCCGAGTCCTTCCTGGTAGAATGCATAGTGATTTGAAGGTATTATCAATGCTAGTTCGGGCCGGGTCACTACTGATAGAATATCAGGAGTGATTTGATGGAGGTATAGATCACTGCTATGTAGTGCCGGGTCCCTTCCTGATAGTAAAATACATAGTGATTGGAAGTATATATCACTGCTATGTGTGCCGGGTCCTCTCATGATAGCATACAGTTAGTGATTGGAACGTATAGTCACTGTATTGTAGTGCCGAAGTCTCTGCCTGGTGAGACTGCATAGTGATTTGAAGGTATTATAAATGCTGATGTAGTGCCGGAGTACCGTCCCTGATAGTAGATACATAGATGATTGGAAGGATATGATATCAAAGCTG
The DNA here is from genome assembly GCA_036250615.1 of Ptychadena robeensis. Classification (NCBI taxonomy): domain Eukaryota; kingdom Metazoa; phylum Chordata; class Amphibia; order Anura; family Ptychadenidae; genus Ptychadena; species Ptychadena robeensis. Next base: position 68,448,087 of record CM070040.1, on the reverse strand, counting down.
CTATGTAGTGCCGGGTCCTCCCTGATAGATACATGATTGATTGGATAGGTAGTATATCACTTGCTATGTATAGTGCTGGGTCCGCTACCTGATAGATATACATATGTGATTGGAAGCGTATGTAGATCACTACTATGTACGTTACTGGGTCCTCCCTGATAGCAGTGCAGTGAGTGATATATACCTTTCCAAACCTTCACTATATGTATTCTAGTGTTTTTAGTGCCGAGGGGTCCTCTCTGACTAGAATGATTGGAAGGTTTAGAAAGGTCCTCATATTACATGGTTTTGGTAGAAGAAAAGTTCATCGTACAGAAATTGTATGGTAAGATTGTAAGGTGTATGGTGACCCTATGCCGGATCTTCTCTTGATTTAATCACAGAGTAGCTGAATGCTGACTACAATATTCGGCCTCGCACAGCTGGTACAAAGGTTTTTTTTTTCCCATCCGTGTTATAAATTTTTGATGGCTGATTTTTTTTTCTTGCAGTTTTTCCAGGCTTGACATATGTTTTCCTTTTTGATGCGATTTTTCCATTTAGTAACACAATCTTTTCCAGACTTGAGACAACTCTGCTGGAAATACATCACGCGCTGTACCTCGCTATTACCAAATTCTGTTGGAGGAATACTCTGCGTCTCACAAGCCAAGCTAACCTAGAATGACATTGCATGTGGTTCGAGCAACTATCCTAACTTTTATTTGTGTTATCTATGCTTGTTAAAGGTGTGAGGGGATTTCTGTGAGTCAGTGTCTGTTACTGGCGCAACCATTAGTTACCACATTGTGCTGTGTCTGCAAAAACGGGCACTGCAGGGCGTAATGTAATGCACTGCACTTTACCGTAAATGCAAACATAGGGACAGCGTGAAAGACTTTCTGTTAACGCTAGCTGCAGTTGCAGTGTGGCTAGTGTGAATTGGCCTTCAGAATAGAACCACTACCCATGTTTGAGCATACTGTATATGTCCTGTTCTATACCATTATGTTATCTTACTTTAAAGATCGCACTGTGTACAGTGAGAAGAGGTAATAATAAGTCTGAGGTTCACAAACAATTTGAATGAATCTCTGGTGGCCAATTGTAACTATTGTAGTAACATCAATGGCTGGTTGAGTCACCAACCTCTCTAGATGTCACCCCAAGTGATCATTATTGGTCTAAGGTCCACAAGCAATTTAAATGAATCTCTGGTGGCCAATTTTAACCATTGTAGTAACATCAAAAGTTATAGTAACCCAACCAGCCAATCTAGCAGTCATCCCAAGTTACTTTCATTGTAAACGAAGGGGGGGGGGTATTCTAGGGGGGCGCAGGCCCTCATTCTTAACATGTGTTTGAATAGGTAGCAGGGGCTCCATATTGTTCCTAAATACAAAAGGGGGGGGGGCCTGCAAGGAAAGTTTGGGAACCACTGCCATAATGTATGTTTTTGCAGCAAGCAATATAAATCCATCCAATGTAATACAATGCTCCAAATATGGTTGGGTATCCATTTGTTTTTGATTCTGACTTTACTCCCTGGCTTTTAATCCATGCATTGCAAGGAGCTCCTCTGGTGAGGGTGTGGGTATTTTGTTTCTATGTTTACTTTATGTTTGAAGAATCCATGGTTTGATTCAACTTCTCAAAATATCTATTTTGAAAGACCTTTTCTTTTTAATCACTGTGCAGAGCTGAAAATTGATTTCTCCATTTTAGGGATGAAATAAGTTAAATATAACAAAACTATTTCGATAAGGGGAAAAAGTCCCAAGTAGCATGTATATATATATATATATGCTACTTGGGACTTTTTCCCCTTATCGAAATAGTATTGTTATATTTAACTTATTTCATCCCTAAAATGGAGACTATATATATATATAAGCCCTTGAGTAATTGGGGCAGCTCCCCAATGACTTAACCTTGTTTTATGTTTTTCGTTACACAAAGAGGCTTGTATGTGACGTGCAACATCCAAGGACATTTTAGTTTTGTGGTGAAAGAAGGATAAAATCCTTCAAATTGCCATACAAAAGGTCCCAAAAAGAACCTGCAACCTTCTTTAGTCACTGGTGAAAGCTTTGGGCTGTCTCTATGCAAATATCAAAATTCCTTGATGAATGGATGTCGGCCTGCAGCACTGGATGGATGTGCATAGACAGGCTTATCTGTATTCAGACCACCCTTGATAACATCTACGTGAGATGCCCAACCTACATGATGAAAAGAACTGAAATCCAATCAATGAAGGGGGTAGTCCGTGCCGAGCCTCCATGATGAAAAGGACTGAAATCCAATCAATGAAGGGGGGTAGTCCAGGTACAATGGAAGGTAGGAACTTGAAGATGCTTGAATGTCCTGGCAGGGAACAAGGTGGGCTCTTTCCCACTTATCCTCAGTTTGAGATGGTAACAGTTTGCCGAGAATTACTATACAGCTTTCTATCATAAACTTAATGTTGTGGTTAGAGGTTAACAATTTTAAATGTTGATAATTGTCAACAGTACATGACATGAAAACATCTATAAAACATCCTGGAGGTAATCCTGAGCGTAGCTCGGGGTAGATATTAATTACCAAAAGCTGTAATCCCTGGGCCCCAATTGGGATTGCTTACTTGGTCCAGGCAAGACGGCGGTGTCCTAAATTAAAATATCAGTACGGTGTCCTCTTTTCTGGAGGACATCATGGGACATGACCCCAACATTCTTGGCCCCCTTCCCCCTCCACACACTTGAGTCATGGACTGTAATATTGTAAACCGTTTAGAGTAAAGCTGGCCATACATGTATCGATTTTTCATTTAATTTGATCATTCATGAATCGAATGCTGCCCACCTGGAGCAATCTATTCCCCCTCCAAGAAAATGTTGCTCAAACAGAGAACCAACATGTTGGTAAATCCCTGTTCGATCGCCCATTACTTTATCGTCCAAGGATCGATTAGTATGGTGAAGTGGGAATAGTGGTTATATAAAGGCAGTGTTTTTATAGAACCTTAATGTACTGTATTTTACATATGTTTGTTATTATTACTCTACATTCAAATGAAATATTGACCAATGAGTGTTCCCTTTGTAAATGGTTGACATGGCTTAGTTTGAAGTATTGACAAGAAGACAACCTGAGCATGTGGTCGTCTTTGAAGGTAAAAAATAAACCTGTAGTAGAAGAGTCAATAATATCCAGACTTCTATGTTCTTCTGATTTTGGGTATTTCATTATAAGAGTTGGTTGGTGTAAATGTTTGTACTTTTGGGAAAACGGTTATTAAACCCATCTAGGGCTTCCTGCTGAGTTATTACTTTGCCTCTTCCATGTCTGCAGGGGTGCACATAACTTTGTTAGTTAGCTCCTCAGATGAGTAACAGGAGATGGTGTTTGGTACTCACCCCATGTGTAGAGTGGTCTTCTTCACTGTCCTCTGTGTCAGCCTCCTCCATTGTAGACCTCCCTGTTCCTGATAAAGCCTCCGATTAGCTGTCTCCATTCACAGGTCACCAGCTGGCTTTGGGCCACGTGTAACTCACAGTACGGCACATTTGTACCCCCAGATCTCATACCTCAGTAGCACAACCCTGACATTTTCTGGGTTAGTAACTAATCCCTGAGACTACCAGCAGTCCAAATTTTACTCTTTCATAGTCATATTCCAACTGTCACACAGTGCTTTTCTCTTGTCAGATTTTACCCTTACATATGCCTACAGGGAGTTCCTCCAAGTTGATAGTACGCATATGAGCTGTGTAACAATAATGCAGGTACGCATAGCTAGTTTTTGGCCCCTTTTAATTACCAGAGTACTTATGTGCACCCCTGTGTGTCTGGTATGGTTTTGCCAAAAACTTTCAACAGGTCTTTGAAGTGTATCACTATTTGCCCATATATTTTTCAATTTAAAATACAGAAAAATATTGTTAATACTGCCATACATCCAAATGAATGTGTATTTGCAGTGTGTGATGCCCCTGCTGTGTTACTTTGCCCAGATCTTCTTTGCCAGCAATTTTCTTACAAATTGGTTATTTTTGTGTTTGTTTTTGTTTTTTCTTACAACCTATTATGTCCCCTCATTTGTGTTGTAAACTCTTCAACAGAACTAGATTTCCAATTAAAACTCGCTCATTCGCGTTTACAAATTAGGAGTCAAATGTTAAATAGACTATCTATTTAGGATTTAATTGGTGAGAAATGTTAATTGTTCACAGTAACTTTTAATTAGACTCGGCTTTTTGTTAAGCATGTGAAAGTGTTGTGAAATCAATGAATATGCTTTTTAGGGATTGACAGTGTTCTAGTCTAAGTGTAAGAAAATATGAGCGATTTCATCTTTGGGTAAATTCCACTCCAGGGTACCTCACAAAGGCTCTATTTATAACGTGGGGAACCGTTTGTCTATTGGGCAGACTCGAGCACAAAGACTGTACCTCCTTTACAGTTAATCTACCATCTGCAAAAAAAAAAAAAAGTTTAAACCATTACCATCTGCATTTTGTGCCAGTGTGCTGGCCTGCCTTGACTTGCCCTTCGTGATAAAGAAAGCCATGTTCTTCCTGGATGTTACTAGAGGCCCTCTGACAACTTGATGGATTTCTGGCCAGCAGATGAAGGTAGATATTAGAGGAAATTGGTACGTAAAGAATAGGGCCGCCATTGCTGAACACCTTGTGAGTCCTTTTATAGCTAGTTCTGGGAGTTATTTGCAAACCCTAAATCTCTGTCAGGTTTGGTGATGATCCCATTGACACTATGCGGGCTGCTGCATCGAAAGAGACTTGGAAATGTAGATGTCACTTGGTCGGCTTTGAAGTTGCATCTTGGAGTTCTGGTTTAGTCTGTAAAAAACTGAGGTTTTATGGCTGTGATCAGGCTTTGATAATGAGTAAAATGGATTCAGGTTTTTTTTCCAGCAATATGTCGCTAAAAAAGGTAACAAATAATTTTGGGACATTGATGTAAAATTCAGCCTGGGGGTAGATCTGCCTTCCCAACAGCACTCCTAATAGTTGCACTTGCTAGGAGCTGTGGGAGTAGAGAACCATGAGTTCTGCCTCCCCACCAGAGCATTCCAGTGATGTGAACACTTACTGCCTGTACACACAGGGATGGGGGCACACAAGGACTACACACACACTGTACACACAGGGATGGAACACAAGACTACACACCCACTTTAACCCACAGGGATGGGGGTACAATTGACCTACAACACAGCGCTGTACACCAAGGATGTTGGTAGCACTGGATACACACAGCGCTGTCCCAAAAACAGGACAGGGATGGGGGCACCCAGTGACTACAACAAACAATGGGACGTGTTACAACACAAGATGGGGGCACCAAAGACACAACACGCTGTACAACACACAGTGGATGGGGGTACACATGGACTAACACACAACTCACCCGCGTACCACAAGGATGGGGGCACACATGGACTACACCACACTGTACACACAATGGATTGGGGGGCACCCATGGACTCACACACCTGTACAACACAGTGTAGGGGTGCACACAAGGACTTCTCCACACAAACACGTTTGAGCCACAGGGATGTGGGGTTACACATGGACTACACACACGCTGTACACATCCACACAGGGGATGGGGGCACACAATGACTACACACACGCTGTACACCAGGGCAGGGGGTACACATGACTCAACAACACACACCTGTACACACAAGGATGGGGCACAGCTGTACTACCAACAACGCTGTACACACAAGGTGGTGGCACACATGGACTACACACGCTGTACACACAAGGGATTTGGGCCCCCATGGACTACACACAAGCTGTACCGACAGGGATGGGGGCACACATGGACGACACACACCGACGATGTGGGCACACATGACTACACACATGTAAAACTGTACGTTTAATTGTTGTCCATGTAAAAAGTGTGTGTGTGGTGTGTGTAGTTCTCTTTAATAAATATTCCAGGTTGGCCCACTGTGTAATAATCCGTTTGACACCCCTGGCTGACACCCGTGACCACTTTACAACCATAAGTTAAGGGGTCACGTCTAATACCTACTACTAAATCAGGGCTGTGAGTCGCGATAAATTCCCCGACTCCCACTCCTCAGTTCAAATTCCTTCCGACTCCTCGACTCCGACTGTCCTCTGTATGTAAATGCCTAATGTTATTTTGATCCATCCATTGAAGGAAACGGCAAGGTGACAATACACTGAACCACACAGAACTACGGCTAGGAAACCCAACACTGTAATGCTGAATTAAAAGCAGAGAAACGGGAGTTAAGGACAGAAGATCTGCTTCTTTTTCCTAGTAACTAGTCCCACGCACGCCTGTGATCGGGATCATTTGAACAAAAGTCAATGTGCAACCACATGGGCACATCGATTGTTCCGTTCAATGGGGACCCATTATCCCACTTGCAGTTGGTGATTTACAACACCCACAATGCTGGTGAGAAGCATGCTTTGTCTCACACAGCTGTCCAAGTGGAGGAAGTGCTGGCTACCTGCCACCTTCAACAACTGACAGCCGACAGCTGTGGAAGGAGGCAAGACCGCAGCCTGTTTTAATACTTTCCAATGAAGTGTCTCCAGGCAAAGTATTGAGAGATTGAACGGGGTCTTTTCAACATGTTGGAACCAAGTTCCTCCGAGCCGGCTCTATTGAGGTCCCGCCCGAAGGAAGGCACACACTGGTAGTTTTGTAAACAATTAATAGTACAAATCATCACAGTGGAGCGCGCAAGTTAATTGATTGTACTCAACATCTTGTTACAGAATCGACCCGGGTGTGCACAAGGCTTTTAGTGTTTATTCTGAGCTTCTGCTGAAGATAGGCAGTGGAAGGCTCCAAGAAGAGGAGGGGAAAACGAAGGGGCACTTTAAACAGATTCATGATTTCCTGGACATCCCATAGTCCATGTGTAAAGTTGAAGCTAACAACTAAGGTATTTGGTGTGACATCAGCTGAATGACAGTGGTTTTCCAAATGTTTGACAGTTCAG
>CM070040.1:68427680-68441077 GCA_036250615.1 Ptychadena robeensis | reverse complement strand
TGTCGGCCCCCACTCGGTACGTGTGTGAGGGGTCACAGTGGGCGCTGTAATGTTACGCACGGCATGCATTTATTATTATAGCAGAGAAGTCATTATGTTCGTTATGACTGTTTGTTAATTGCGACATTTGAAGTAATAAAAAAAAAAAAACCAAAAAAAAAAACATTTAATTCCCATTTAAATTTAGTAGGAGTCGGAGTCGGTCCATTTTTGCCTCCGACTCCAGGGACCCAAAAATGTCTCCGACTCTGACTCCACAGCCCTGCTACCTATAGTGTAAAATAATGGAATTATGTAGTAAATACGCTCTCTAACATGCGCCATGTCTTAAGTATTCGATTTGCTGAACATTTTAGCAATGAGCAGGGCTCAGAAGCAGAGTCGTACTGTTTCACCATCAGATTATAACCCCCCTTTAAATAACCCTTTAAGTTATGTGTTTCACCCTTCAAGCCTCAGGCAACGGTGGCTGCTAAGACCTCCAGATGTGCCTGATCTGAAAGTAACGTGACCGAAATTTCGGTTTATATAAACCATAGAGGAGGGTATTGACACAGCAGATGCTTTGTGACTAGTCTAGTTTTTCACAAAGGGTGATTCTAGATTAAACAATTTGAATATTTGAACGACTTTTCCTGTGTTAACACACACGGGATTTTCCCAGCACCTCAGTTCTCTATGTCTGGCTTTGTTTAGCACGAAAGGACCAACCTATTTTTCCGAAAGTAGTGGATTGTACTTTGTGTAATAGTAATTTTCTAGTGTATCAAATGGTGATTAATGGCATTGAGTGGAGTATGATTGTTTTAAATGTTGCTCACTTGAAAAAAAAAAGGCAATACACTTGAGATGTACGCTTAGGTGGCTCATGGTCTGAAGCCAAGTATTGCCCGGTTCCTGGTGGCTTTGCTTCTGCTTTATGGTTTTACTGCGGTGTGATCTGAGCATGCCACCATGATGGGCGTTTTTATCATGTACTTTTTGTTCAATAGGTATAACCATTCAAAAGACATGGGAGCGAGTTTGTTTACAATATAAGAAAGTTAAGGTCCCCATACACGCATAGATATGCGCTAGATCGATAAAAGCAATACATTTATTGTACACCGTGCAGAAAATTAAGTAATGACCATCATATCAATCAAATACAATGCGCAATGTTGTGGATGTACACGTCTGTACAGGTGCTTAGACAATTAAAATGGTCCAAATGGTGCAAATTTCACCCCAACGTGCGTTTCGTTGAAGACTTCAAGGGGTACGATATGTAGATTTGGCCTATGAAATGACATAACACAAACAACCAACACAAGGGGATCAATCATACTGAATAACCAAATCGACATAAAAGTGGACACAGACCCTCAGGGGTTACTCACGTCCATAGATCAATATAGTGGAAAGACATAATTTCTGAAGATGGGGTTCTCACTGGTGATCTGCGTAACACGACCCAAACCATCAACTGATCATGTTTACCAAAGTAAATGTATTAAAAATCCATCTTGTACACGGATCACCACGGTATTTATGCGGTTAAAGTCTGTCTGTCTCTCCGTTCCCCACTGGTGTCGGTGCAGTGGGGACACCACCTTCAGAAATCATGTCTTTCCCTCTATATTGATCTATGGACGTGAGTAACCCCTGAGGGTCTGTGTCCACTTTTATGTGGATTTGGTTATTCCCTATGACTGATACCCTTGTGTTGGCTGTTTGTGTTATGTAGATTTGGCCGTTGAAATGACATATCGTACCCCCTGAAAAAGTCTTCAACGAAACGTGCGGGTGAAATTTGCGCCATTAAGACTTTTTTTGTCTTGGCACGTGTACAGATGTGTAAATCCGCAACATTGCGCATTGTTTCTGAATGATATGATGGTCATTACTTCATCTTTGCACTGTGTATAGTAAATGTATTGCTTTTACATATTGAGTGGCCTGTCCCCTCACCCTTATCCATTCCAGAGGAAATTTGGGGTGATGTGTTTATGCCATCATCAACTTTTGTCTATTGTTTTTGGGATGTTGGCCACTATACATCTGAGAGTGTAGTTTTATTGATTTATAAAATCTTACAAAAGCCTCTGGAAGAGCCGGACATTGTGAATGGATTCATGGAATTTATGTACCAAAAAAATTTAACATATACAGCTTTATTCTACATAATAAAAACTAATCATTATTTGATAATGGAAAAACTTTTGGATAATAATATATTTTCCTCAAAAAGCACTTTATTTAAAAAAAAAAAAGCAATTTTAATCAAAAAAATCAGATTTAAATAAAAAAAAATCAATGATTTGTATCCATCCTGCAGGTAACGGACATATCCGTAAATCCTAATGGGTTGACTGGGAAACGGGCACCTAATGTGGTGCTCCTTGATTCCTGTCCAATCGTGATGTCGCCACCCTGCGCTCGAACGGGTCATCTGTCGAGCGCGCATTGCGTCTGGGCACCTTTTTTAGGTGTTGGGCAACCTTCATCTTTTTTCTGTTTGTCACGCCCATCGGTCTATGGCAAAATCGGCCGCTGCTCGATGCGTGTATAGCAGCATTTATTCTCCATTAGTGTCACACTCCTGTGTTTGATGCGCATCATCCGAGGGTGTTTTGATGCTTTAAAAAAGGTTCTAATGATTATGCATGCATTGGACAGTACTTATTTAGGCTTACAGCACCACTTTGCTATGTTGCCCCAACATTTAGCACATCTGAACACCTACATGAACTCCCTGCCACAAGTTCAGCTCGGGGTAATCTCTGCATCTCGGCGGACTAGCTGATCTCTTCCCGCATAACTTCTGATGTGTGACATCTTGCTGATCCAAATATCAAGGGCACAAATTTAAATGGTCTTCGCATCACCTTTACACTTTTAGGTTGTAGTGAGAGGGGCCTTAGTTATAGCAATAATTAGCATAAAGTCATTATTTGTCCACTTTTTCAATCTTCATACAATATATGGGTTTTGAGAACAATGGTAACAAGGGAAAGGTTAATGTCCATTTACGTGCGCAAATCAGTAATTGTAAAACTATTCCGTTCAAGGAAGTAATTTTGGTATGTGATGCAATCGGCGTGTGATTTGGTGTTACCAGGCATTACAATGGAGAGGAAGTTGGCCTTCTTATTCACTCTCAATGCCATGGTATTGATGTTGGCTTAATCACCGATTGCAACATCCTTTTGCATTTGATTTCAGTTCAAAACTTGTATTGTGTGGACTTCATCGGTTCTCTTTATGTAAGCTTGTAAATTTGACTGCAGTAAGGTTTATCCAGCCGCACAGGGCTCTTTTTGTTTTTATACTTCTGGAATAAGGCTAGATAGATGTAATATGGCATGACAAATTTCCTGTATCCTGTTATCTAAAGTTTTGTATTTTTCATGGGAAGTCTGGTTGCATTTAACTCTCACAATGATAAGGTATAAGACTTCTATAGACACTTGGGTCACATTCTAAACTCCTGGTTCAGCACAATTTATAGTGGGTACTTCGGCTAGCCCTGTACTGTGAGGATTCAATGCCTGTTTTATGTGTAGGGATATGCAAGTAATGTTGCTTACCTTCATCCTTGCAGCCGTCACCCCCCACAATGCAGGGTCAATAGTTTTGCATTCTAAAGCTGGCCATACACCTTCAGATTTCCTGTCAGATTACCTTCAGATCAGATTTTGTTTTACCAAAACCATGTAATATGAGGACCTTTCTACACCTTCCAATCACTATGTATTCTATCAGGGAGGACACTATACTACATGGTTGTTGGTAGATATGATCTGATCTGAAGGAAATCTGACAGAGAAATCTGAAGGTGTATGGCCAGCTTAACACAGTATGGCAAGGACCTGCCTGAAGCCCAGAATGCCAAATCAAAAGGAAGAGTGTCAGGGCAATGTTAGATGATGTCGGTAAATACACAATGTACATTCTTTAAGACATCATCACATTTGCATTCCAGTGCATATCGGTGCAGTGCATATGTCTGTCGGCACCCATCTGTGGGTGTATGGCAGGCGTTAGGCTCCCCATACACCTTTAGATTGCTCTGTCAGATTTCCTTTAGATCTCCTTTTGTTTTACCAAAACTATGTAATATGAGGGACTTTCTAAACCATCAAGTCTACCTGTGTTCAATCGCAGAGGACCCTATACTACAGAACTATTGGAAGATCTTAAGGATATCTTACAAGGAGATCTAAAGGTGTATGGCCAGCTTTAGACACATAAACTTGGTGATGGTGGTCATTACTTGGAGGAAACTCAGAAAACGGCAAGCCATCAATGCACACTTTTTTGGACACCAGGGGTTTCCTGATTTATTACAATTAAACAAAAAGCAAAGCATGGAAGTAGCTGGTTGGGACTTAGTATTGGTGTCTACCAGTTCTTTGTAGAGCAGAACTTGGCATGAAGAGGAGCCAATCTGTTGTGCTGCAGTACAAGATAGAGAGCATATTGTCAGTTGTGCTTTGCCATTTGGTTGTGCGACCTTCAGGGCCAAATCATTTTGGTGAAGACTACCCAATGAGCTTTACTTTGTATGAAGTCTTCATAAACACTGAAAAAAAATGTTTGTCTTATATGGAAAATGTTTATCTTTATGGAACACAAGGGGTATTTATTATAATTTTCATTGTGTTGTGTTTACTTATATCCTCGATAAGATGTTTAAATTAATCATCTGAATTTGCGTGGGATAGGTAATGGCTGATTGTAAACATGTCTTTTCTTTTATTGTTTGCAGGTGGTGGATGCAAACATCTGTCGATGAATGATTATTTCAACCATGATGGCCGACCAGCCTCCTCCATTGGAAGCCACAAGTTTACTGAATGACGTACCACTCGTACCCCACATGGTGAACGGTGACAGCACCCAGCAGGTAAATGGTACCTTTTGGCCCCAGGTTGTATTTTATCGGTGGAAATCCAATTTAAGTTGGCACTTTTAGTAGTAACATGCATGGTTGTTTATAGTAGAAGCTTATGACAACAGAACATTTTAAAATAAAGCTTAGGACCTTTGGGTTTTTTTTCGGGATGGGGGTGTATCTGCTTTCTCATGGCTGTAGTTGTAGAGTGGTTATAAGAGTTGGCCGATATTGGATATAGATCTGGAATCTTCACAAAATATTTGTTCTTGCACTCTGCATATGAATCAAGTTCATATGGTTTCCAACATGTTGGAACTGACTTGAAGCAGTTTGCTGAGCTGCAGATGGAATCAGACTTGTTGTTCCAGTTGAGGTTGGCTCAGTGTTTTATGAACCGTTATCACTTCCTTCCACTTCAGTGGTCATTGGTGGTTTAGCTTTCTCACAGTTGCTGCAGCACAACTAACTGTAGAGTTGAACTTGCCCCATCTACTCCTGACAGTGAAACCCAAATTGGTTTCCTCTTGATGAGGCCTACTTTTTAAATGTCTGAGATGCATCAAGGGATGTCTGTGAGGGGGTCTATCCAGCACCCCCCCCCCTTTCCAATATTGGCAACCTACTCTGTTCATTGTTTATATTGATGCGTGTTTTCATTTAGACTGACAACCCCTATGGCGTGATATTAATGTGTGGACCTTTAGGCTAGGGCTCCACTATAGGTTAATTTTAAATTAGGCATTTTAACAGAGTGCACAAGCCGCCCATTGATGGCAATAGGGCTTTGACAGGGCTGTCTCCACAGCCTTTTAGAGCTCCCGTTCTTTCACTCTCCATCACGTTTGATGTTGACGCAGCCCAACACAGGAAGGCAACGGAGGCTTGAGCTGACATCAGCAGATGCCATTGCATAGTGGAGCCCCAGCCTTGCTTTCTTACATTTGTGCAATAAAGCTATTGTCTTAAAGCTCACAACCCATGTCACATTGCTCCACGCAAAAGTCCCTGAGGCTAGCCTCCTCCATATGATCCCTCTTGATGTATCTTTCTGTTTTGTGTCTCCAAAAATGTTTGGGACCTTTGGCATTAACCTTGTACAATTGACGCAACATATACCACTCCCGCCTCCCCTAGCAGTGTATGTCCTATTTTTTTGCCACGTTGCTTCTGGGGCCCTGGCTTGGGATATGAACACAATTATGAGTATGCTACAATGGAGCAAACAACCTCCATAACAAAAGTTAAATGGTATCTGAACAAGGAAATAGTTGCGGTAGCATATTTCACCTTCGTATGAACTCGGAGGTGCATTTTTTTTTCCTAGAGCAAAGGAAGAATAGATTTTCAGAGAAATGACTGCCGTGTTGTTGGCGCACAAGAATATTCATTTATTTCTTTTTTATTAATTGAGGTGTTAGCCACACCAGCTACTGACCTCCCTTGGGAAATAACCTTCCTTGTGCAATAAGCTGGCAGTGGCCCTAAGGACTCAGGAATCGGCTCTTATTCGATTCATCTTAATTGCTGTTTTTACTGCCTTAATAAATAAGACAGATTTGTGTTTACGGTTGAATTGTCACATGCAGGGTCAATTAGATTAATATTTTTTTTTTTTTTTAAGAGCCATTTATAAAAAGCTTATTTTAATAACTTACTGGAATAGTTTTGCCTTTTATTCTCAAACTCTTTTTCAAACACAATGTACTCTTAAGTGTCTGATTTATTAAGAATGAGATCTCTCGGCAGTCTGCGAACACTCGTCACTAAGCAGAGGTTGTAGTTCAATGGTGGGCAACTGAGTTGATATGGAGGGCCACAAGTGCGGCCCTCAGCATCACTACATTTTCAATCTACACTGCCTTTAAAAGGTTATGTGCTGCAATATATATTATACAATTGTCCCCGTTCATTGGTGGAATAGTAGCAGCATAAGTAGAACAAATAGTTTAAAGGCACCCCGCTAAAATAGGAGACATGGGTCTCCAACTTTTAGCCTCTGGACTTTTTCCAGTAGCACAAAATTCAAAACATAGCGTATCGTGTAACATTAATAAACATTTATTCACTGTATGATGTTCGGCAACAATTTTGCGCCCACAGGCACTCCAGGAGATAGGAAAAACAGATCAAAGTAATCAGCTACAAATGCAAAGGAAAAGGGTGTGTCGATCAAATTAGTATCCAATAGGGATAGGGGTATAGGTGACTACCCGTACACGCATTAAGGTGGACCGGAGGAGGGTTCCCCGGAATAGACTGCACCCCTACGGTACGGACCAATCAGTTCAAAAGGAACAATACCCTTAATTTATACATCACTATTTCTTGCTTTGACTGGATACTAAACTGATCGACAAACCCTTTTCCTTAGTAGTAGTAGTAGTAGTAGTAGTAGCTGATTACTTTTATCTGTTTTTGGTTCTAATTAATTTATTGGATGTTGGTAGCATCTACATGTTAGTTTTTCTGTGTACCAATTTCTTCCGGAGTAGCAGCATAAGCCCTCACCTGTCTGCCGATACCCCACCAACAATAGAGGAGAGGCGAGGGACTTGCTTAGGCGGCATCTGGGTTACTAATTGTCTTTTACATACTCCCGTCATGTAAGTTTATTCCCACTCTAAGAAGTTCCTGGGAGAGGACATGTCAACGGGGGTTCAGCCCTATGCAATAACAGTAAGGTTTTAGAGGAGGACTGAGGGGGACCACCAAAGAAATTAAGCAAGCCCGTGGCGCAAAGGCGTAATCGCGCTGCGGACTAGCTTGTCCAATATCAAGCCGCAGCACTTCTGAGGCTGGCAGCCTGTCCTCTACTTTCAATGGAGATCCGCAGTCTCCATATAAAGTAATGGAAACCTGTTCAGCCGAGCTCCTTCGAGCGGGATTGGTTGATCCTTCTTGAAGGATACCTGGATGGCTCAAATCTTGTAACAGAACATAGGTTGTTGCTCTAATCATTGAATGGCTGCCAATCACCCTGATGAGGAAAATTCCTACCAATTGATACTATTCATACTTGTACTTTTTTTTGCTACAAAGAACATGAATATCCAATTATATATTGGGAGTCAAATATTACACATGTTAACGTATCACTTTAAGGGGATGAGTCAATTTAACCAACACAAAGTGTAATATACACCCATAGCCGGAGACTAAACAGCATTTTCACACTGCTTGTATTGGCTTTGCCTCCACTATTTTCCATGACTTCACGCCGCTAATTACATGTGGGTAGCGGCAGCCAGGAACAATGCCATAAATCTCCCTGTAACATGGCTGGAATTTATAACTCTCCTCCCGTCTCTTCCATTCTTCCTCGTCACCATTTATAAAACCGGGGCTGTTGATTGTACTAGTGAGTCTGAAGTGAATTTCCACGCAAATAAACTTCACATTGGCAGCCCGAATGGACAAATTACCACTCCGCGACTGCGAAACAGATGTTTTCTTGTTTTTTAAAGTCTTGAGTTGCGCAACATTGCAGCTGAAATAAGCTTCTAATTGTTGAGTGTTTCTGTGAAATACCCGACAGTGACAGGCCGGCCGCACTCGGAAAGCAGCAGCTGCTCAAAGTGGAAATACTGTTTATTTAAAGAGGATCATATCTCCTTATTTAAAGACGTAGGAGCCGTTCACCCACAGACAGCTATAGTCGTTAGATTTAGGCTTTAAGAAGAATTCACTAATTAGTTTTGGCATTTTATGACTTTACCCCGGTGTGATTTCTAAGAGGCTTTGTTGGATGAAATGTTCAGTTATGGCATTGGTTCCCAAACTCCCCATTCAAACACAGGTTCAGAATGTGGGCCCGCGCCCCCCTGGAATACCTTTGCACCCCCAGTTTGGGAACCACTCCGTTATGGGATCCCTTCAGCTTCCTTAGTCATTACGTTGACTATCGAAGAAAATAAGCTTCGAAAAATATTATCTTCTCTTAGTTCCTCAGACAACAAGGATGAGGCAAACTTTGACTTTACGATAGAGCATACCTGTCAAATTTCTACTTATTGCTTTTGTAAAAAATGACAGGCGGCTAAGTGACTGACATCACTGATATTTGGGCCAATGGTTCCGCTTTCTAAAAACAGGAAGTGACGTCACTGATGTCAGTGTCTGGAGATTTACCTCCACGTTTACACTCCCTCCTAAGTTCCAACTCCACTTGTGCAGATCATGTGCAGGATTGAAAGTTAGGAGGGAGAGTAATGCCCATTCCCTCTTAAATTACCCCATTGAAATTGGGATTTGGGCTGAAAACTTTCCTGGCCAGAATGGGATAATTGACAGGTATGCCATAGTCTCTGATGTGATCATTGATGGTTAAAGTATATGTAGAGCCAATGCTAGGTCAGTGGTGTCGAACTCAAATATGCTGTGGGTAAAATATAAACATTTGGACAAAGTCGTAGGTAAACCTTGAGATTTGCTAAAAAATATAATTATTTTTTTGGGTAGTTTTATGACCCATGGGCTGGGGTTTGGCACCCCTGGACTACGAACATACTGTACACACAGGGACGAGGGCATAAATTGAATACACACACTTTGCAGCAATTAGTGTGTGCAGTCCAGGTTTGCCACCATCTCAGTGTATTCAATGCACACAGGCCTGGGGGCACACATGTACTATGCACACTATAGTGGGAGGACGAAGGTGCCATGAGTTCAGACGGGCCAAAATATTTGCTTGGAGGGCCCAATTTGGCCCTCATGCCAGCGTTCAACACCTATAATCTAGGTAGTGTAAACCCTGCTTCAAGCCCATTGTATGTATTTACCTTTCCTGACACATCTTGATAATCAATTAAAAATCGAAAATGCTCTTAGATAGTTGGCAATGCGACCGTGTCCCATTAAGAGAGGGTAAATCACTCCAACATGGACACACATCTCATAGGTACGTACACACAACTACAAAGATTTCTGATGACTTTTTGGAAAGCTCATTTATTGCTATTCTACTTGCTACGTGTCCATTGAGTCAAACGTTAAATACAGGGATTTTGGCACAGTGGAACCTAGGCCAATGTCTTTTATATATAAAAAGTTGCAGTGGTATTTCTTTACAAACAGTTGAAATCTCTATCAGTTGCCCTGTAAGCACAACCATGCAGTTGTTACAATATGGTCAGAGCAGGCAGCTGGCAATCACCCCCATTTCGTCCCTTTGCAGGGCACCCCTCGGTTGTGGTTCAATGATCGGTCTAAAGCAGCAAACGGGTGATTTCTAACCAACCTTGTGCACTTAAGCTATTGCTGAAGAAAACAATTTTCTGTTCTCTTATGGCGTGGCCCATATTATGACTCATCAGACGTTCCTATTTAAGGAAACCTGCACCACCAGAAACATGTAGGCTGTCATTGCTGACCTTCCATGACTTCGTTTTCTACGAATGGCATTTATAATGTGACCTGATCCACAACTACTTCCATGTTCTAATAATGTTTTATCTACACCATCATGGTTTTTCTTTAACTCCTCATTCTGTTCAATCTAGACTGTGTAAAACCTATGTGAACCAATAGTCCACTTGTCCCTGCATTAAGCCAAGGTGATGTCTAGATGTGGCCCTCAATTATCATGCCACTGCGTCATCCCATGGTGAATTTATTCCCTGCAAGGAGTAGAGTGCATCTAGTCACCAAGGTGACTATGGGCCCGATTAAACGGCTCAAGGGCCTTATGTGGCCACGGGCTGTAGTTTGTCCTTGTCTGGTAAAGCATCTTGCTTGGGTTGATGGCTAATTTGAAGTACAACAAGCCGTATGTGCAGAAGGCGAGAACAGAGTTGGAAGTTGTTCTAGAACAAGGAGAATATACCCACATAATGTATGAAGCTAAAAAGATTCAAGAAGTATTCATTGCTCTTTGAATGGTATCATGTTGTTGTAGTAGGGTCATATCACTGACATGACTACTGGGACAGGCTGTAGAGTTAGGACCAATGAGGGTTGGTAATTTCCCATGTGAAAGGGATCATTTATCATATATATACCAATAATATTTGGTGGCATTTGATTACTTCAGTACCAGCAATGGTCTTGTATTTGTAATATCTATAGTAGTAGAGTTCCTGGAGAATTGCATTCGGAAATAGGACTAGGGGCATTCAAATCTAAAGAAAGGCTGGGAACTCTGTGTACACAGTGTTCTGTGTTTACTTTAACTCTTATCAGGAAGTGAAAGGAAATTTGAACTTGTAGGTATTGAAGATCTTATGAAAGCATTTTGGTGTGGACCTGTTTAAGGGAGGGTCTGGTCACCTTAGAGGCAATTTTAATGGTTGCTATACAGCTTGTAAAGGATTGTATTACAGAGGATTGCCCTCAAAATTTGCATGTTTGGTATATTGTGACAATTTTTTGAGATTATGATGACTATGTTGACAACTAGATGACCAAGGTGTGATGGCTTGAATTTGTATCTGCTGAATAAAATGGTGTACCTAGAGCTATGAGATAATTACCTTAAGTTGGCATCATAGGCTCTCTAGAATTTATAGATAAATAAGATTGCTCATCATCCCGCATGGAAAACTGATTTGGCTTCAAACATCCAGAATTGGTATAGAAATTATGCATCCTGTGTTATGTCTAATAGTGTTTTAGTCTTGGATTAACCAGCCCATGCTGCTGGTCATGGGAGGTTGCAGCTCTTGGTTGATGCTCTTTCTATAGTTGCAAAAGTCTGTCTTTCCTACAGACTTTCAGCGAGTGGTACCTACAAGTGTAGTTGCCTATTTAGTATTTGATTGGCATAGTGTACTATAAACTATATGCTAGTTGAATCCTCACTGTCGAAATTGGAGGTTTTCTGTGAGCCACCTCTGAGGTTTAGCTCCAGTTAATGGAGACTTGTCAGACTCTGTCTTATCAACTATCGTATGAAACATACTGCCTTCCCTTGATGGGCATCCCTTGTCATTTGAGACTCCAAAGCTTGTATGTCCATCCCTCAAATAGTGCCTGGTGACCTACAATTCCCTATCTGTCCTATTGTCAAAAAAGCTGAGCTGCTTCGTAGTAGTCATATTTAGCTGGACTCGTAGAGGTCATAGTCAGCTGGGCTTGTTTGGTAATGTTGTACAGGTTTCATATACCTGAGCTTCTTAGCTGGTAGAGTTCTTATTCATCTGGACTTTTTTAATAATGTTGAGAAGGTTTCAAAGACCTGGACTTCTTTGCTGGTAGCGTTCATATTTAACTGGACTTGTTTAGTAATGTTGACGAGGTTTCATAGACCAGAATTTTTTATGTGGTAGAGCTCATATTCAACTGGACTTTTTTTGTAATGTTGAGCAGTTTTCATAGACCTCAACTTCTTGGCAATAGTAGCAATATATACCTGGACTTGTTTAGTAATGTTGAAGAGGTTTTATAGACCTGACCTTCTTAGCTGGTAGTAGTAATATTTAGCTGGGCTTGTTCCATAATGTTTAAGATGCTTCATAGACCTAGGCTTCTTATTGGTAGTAGCCATATTCAACTGGACTTGTTTAGTAATGTTCAAAAGCTTTTAAAGTCCTGAACTTTTTAGCTGGTAGTAGCAAATATATAATTGCACCTGTTTAGTAATGTTGAAGAGGTTTCATAAACCTCAACTTATTGGCTTGTAAAAGTCATGTTTAGCTGGGCTGGTTCCATACTGTTAAAGAGATCTGGACTTAGTTGGTAGTAGTTATATTTATTTGGGCTTGTTTGGTAATGTTCTTAGCAGGTAGTAGTAGTAATCAGCTGGACACTTGGTTTGGCAACGAATCATCTTCAACTGAATTGGAAATAATCTCTGTTGTATATGCCACTTGCTATATATCATAACATAATTCATAAAAGAAAACCTTCACAGGCTGAACTTGCAGTAAAAATTACTTAAAGACTAGGTTGCTGGTATCTGTAATCAGTCTGCAGATGGAGGTCTGAATGCTGCTGCCTGTAAACCTGCAGAATTCAGTGTATTTTGATGTGATGTAACACGAGCTTTTCCAAACAGCCTTTGTGTTTGCAGGTCATTGTGGTGCAGGTCAACCCTGGGGAAACCTTTACAATCCGCACAGAAGATGGTCACATTCAGTGTATCCCAGGTAAGGAAACATTTTTATCACCTGATAAGCTCTGGGGTTTTCCCCATTCTCTGCTCAGATGAATGAGAAATGGAGATATGTCACAAAACTTGTTATATAGCTTCCTGGAACTCAAAGGCGGTCACTTATCGACGTGCCGTATTCTTCTAGCTGCTCTGTACATGATCTTGGTGACAATTAACCACTTATGGTTTTCTATGTAAAACCGAGTTCATATAAAACGTGATTCCTTCCAGGCAAGAGAGGGTGGGATTCCCCACACGTAAATTCTCATATGGCACATTGTGTCCTCATTGCAAATTGTTATAGACTTTTTTTTTTTTTTTTGTTAAGCCCTATCACATAGAGGTCAAATGGTGTACTTTTTGTTTAACCTTCGGGCAAAGGCACACTGCAACTATCGATACGCCCGAACTGGGTTCGGGCACATCGTG
>CM070040.1:68411822-68427580 GCA_036250615.1 Ptychadena robeensis | reverse complement strand
TATCACTTTTGGTACAGAAATCTGCACCTCAGTGAACCGCCAGGGAGGTTAATTGTGTTTTTGGGTTAAGCTAGGGGATGTAAAATAATTAAAAAAACACACACACAAACAACATATACACCTAACTTACTTACATTCATGCAGTCTTAATTAGCGGACACCAACCCCTAAAGATAAAAAGATATATGCGTACCTTTCCTGCTCCCTCTCTCCTGTGCCGCCATGCATGTCTTTCAGACTGCAAGATGGAGAAGTGAAACTTCCAGTCTCGCTCCCTTCACTAATTCAACCCTCCAGCGTCACTGGATTCAGATCAGGCTGGCTGCCGGGCAAAAGGAGACTATGAAGGTAGACGTCATTGCTGAAGGACGTCTACCTTCCCAAGTTCCCTTGCTTCCAGGGCCCGATGTCAATAGAGGGGTGGAGTGTTGCTGGATTTTTACAGTTTTTTTTTTCCCCTCTGACGCCGGATTATCATCACAATAGAAAGTAGATTCAGAGGTGGTAGTTCCACTTTAACGTTTATTGGTTAAGCACCAGCACATTACGCAGTGCTGAACATTAAGTAAGAATCCCAAAGGAGCTTGAGGATTTTCACGCCATCAATTGTGTAAGAATTAACCTCCATTTTCAGTCTATTAGAGAGCATATTCCTGTTTTCATTAAGAAGGAATACTCCCTCACTCACCCTGTCTAAAACCATGTGTACTTACTTTTTTTTTCATCTATCTCTTAATAGTCACCTTGGTTTTTCTGTTTTTTATACTACAGGTCCTGCACATGTTCCCATGATGTCACCAAATGGTTCCATGCCCCCAATCTTTGTGCCACCTGGTTATGTCTCTCAGGTATGCTTTATGTTCTATATAGAATTGCAATAGGTTGCAGGCTGGATCTTCAACTAAGTCAGGGGTCTGAGAAGCAAGGCTACCACAACTTATGTACATTTTATAATTTTTTTTGCCCTTCATCCCTAGAGTTTTTATGCGTAGTTTGTGCAGTAGGACAAGAGGCAATCCCTCCCCCATCTCAGACAGATTATAGAGCTTATATATCTGTATACAACTCCTCTCTGCTCAAGAATACTGTATACTGGTATTTACTCAGGAGGAGGGGCACTTGCACATACATCTCTCAGCACTGTCCCTCCTCCTGAATAAATAATGCTTGAGCAGAGAGGCATGCCTCCTCTCCTGGAACATAATGTATACTGGTATTAACTTGGGAGGAGGGGACCCTTTTTCCCAAGTTTATGCCGATATACAGCATCTCCGGGCGGTTGGCGGGAATACGCACGATGGTCGATCAGCCGAAAAATCGAGCAGGAATCTGCCGATCTATGGCCAGCTATAGAGATTCCCTTCCGATATCAACGTAGCATACTACGAATCCACATCCAGGACCCATATAAATGAGGAAGATCTAAATGCTAATGCTGATTTCCCACAGAATGATATGATCACCAATGTTTTCAAAGCCAGGAAGGTGCTTATTCCATTGTTTTCCGGAAATCCTGTGCCCTACGTGTGTGGTAAAGTGGGATGAAATCTAATAAATGGATTTATATCGGCAGCTTTCCCACAGTCATGTGACTGTGTCAGCAGGGGAACCGCTTTCTTTTCTGTCCCTCGGTGGCAATTTCAGCAACATTTTGGCATAAATAGCCACACCACATCCGTTCATCTCCTTGCAGACTGGGAAGGAATCGCTGTGATCAAATTCTGAGGCCAAACTCAATATGCAGCAACTAAACTGGGATGTGTGGCCTGGTGTTGGATCTGTAATGGATTAAACGTTCATTGCTTGAGAAGTTACCATTACTAAGTATGCATATATTGGTAAAGCCTAGTCTCAACTTTTTTTTGGGGGGGGGGGTTGTTTATTATAGAGTATCTGCTGTGTTCTGATTGGGTTGCCTCAGACTTGGTTCCCCCTTGACCATCTGGTTCCCCGTTAGCAGGCTTTGCTTAAAGACTACCAGTCATCTGACCAGTTGGTCTTAAATTTAAGGGGTTGGGGTCCCCTTGGGGGTCAAAGGACCATTTTAAAGGGGTCGCTGAGTTCTCTGGAAGCATCAAAGCTGCTCAAAGTAGGTCTCTGGAAGCATCAAAGCTGATGCCCACAAGTATGGTGGCGAGTCAGAAGGAAGAGTAATGCCACCTCCCTACTAGCTTAGGTGGTATGAAGCGTTACGCTCCTTCCTAACTCCCCACTGCGCACATAATTTGCACAAGCGGGGTGGTACAACCTAAGGGAGGGTACATTACACTCACCTGATTGTGCCGGCAGATTCGTCACAGAATGTGACTTCCGGTATTTGGAATGCAGAAGTGACACTTGCGCATTCCAAATACAGGAAGTGATGACGTCCTTTCCAAGGTCGTGGATCTAAAAAGGTTGAGTACCCCTGCCCTAAATTAACATGTTTTGGTATGTGTGAGGATTACCCTTAGAGTCAAATCCCAGAGGTGAAGGGCCCTTTAGGCCTGGAAGGTTCGATGGTTGTGCCCTGATGGTATCCAGCCATGTTTAAAAATCCACTCCATTCATATTTTTTTCTAACCCTGCGTTCCACTACTTTTTTGCTTTAGGTGTAAATGCTACTAAACATAACAGTTTTCCTCTTTAAGTTTTTATGGTTTGTTTTTTTTTTTGTTTTTTATAACGTTGCAGGTTGTGGAAGAAAATGGCGTGCGTAAAGTGTTGGTCTTGCCGCATTCAACAGAGTTCCACCCGTCACTGCACGCTCCTCCTCATCACGTGACACATTTTATGCACCACCACCCTGCTCTGCTCCCTCACCCTCCACATCACGTCTTCCCACCAGTGCCAGGCACAGGAGAGTTGCCTCCACAGTTTTTGCACCAGCACCCACCACCCCCACCTCACATTTACCAAGAACAAGGTATGTACTTAAATATGCTTTCTTTCTGCTCTGTTTGTTGCAGCCTATAAAATATGAAAATTAGATTTCATAAATAGGAGTTACTTTGTTGTTTTGTGGTTTTTAATCTGCATTTATTTTTCCCCTTAGAACCTCGGTCCCACGGAAGGATAAACTTTCAACCAAGGGACGAGCGAAGTATGAAAATTAAACGGTTAAAAGAGCGCCAGATCAGCTCCCACAATAACAGTAAACTGCACAGTCCACCTTCCTCCCCGCACAAAGCGCACATTGCTACCAACTCTCACATGCAGAACGGATACTCGAAGGGACAGCATCTTACAGGGGGGCCCATCAAGCTAAAGCAAGCCACGCGGACGCGGAGCAGTCCACCAGCAGAAAATGACAGCACGGGTACGTTATGTTATATAGTTTGATATCTGCAGAATAATAAGAAATCATGGAGCCCTTACAATATACAATAATAGCATCAGTTGGTCTTTGGTTGAGCTCCAGGCTTGCTGTCTGTCTTGCTCAGCTCTTGTAGATTATCCCCATTCATTCAAGGAATTTGATGTTTTTATATCTCCACCACTTGCAGAGGGATACTGAGGTAGTGAGCTGTGAGGACATCATTGGCTTTGTCAATAGTGAAGCAGTGGGATATGGCCATCATACCTCCAGGGACCTTCACCTTCTATAGAAAATGATTATGGCATCAACATGCACAGTGGTTTTACAGCATCACAACTATTCCAGTTTACTTTGCTCCTGGAGCCTGAATTCATGTCTAATGCTGGCCATACTGTGTTTCCCCGAAAATAAGACAGTGGCTTATATAAATTTTTGCTCCCAAAGATGCCCTACATCTTATTTTCGGGTTTTTCTTATTCTTCCATGAAGAAGAATAGGGCACAGGGGTATCAGGGTGTGCGGGGGGTCACTTAAAATGACACAGAGGGAACCAGAATGGCACAGGTGACTCAGAGGGGGGGGGGGGGGGGGGGGGGCTACCATTTTGGTAACCCCTTCTGATCCTCCTGTGTCATTTTGAACGCCCCTTCTGATCCCCCCTGTCCAGAGTTACAGTACCGTATCTTTGTGGTGTCTTATTTTCGGGGGATGCCTTTTTGTTCGTGGAAACAGGGTACATGAGGCCATTTAGAGTTTGATTCCCAAATGATCAATTGTCATGCGTGTTCGTGGCTATCTTTCGGGATTTCTAACACAGCCCACCTTGAGTGATCGATCCCGCTGCATAGAAAGATCAATCGAACAGGCATCTGACATGTCGGTAAAACCCCTGTTGGATCATCATTACTTTGGATAGGTACTGAGGGATTGATTGCCAAAGTTGGTGCACATCTATTTCAACAAACAATTGCGTGGCGATTAGTTGCGTCGTCACGTTTCAATCGATCGTTCATTGACCTGTGTATAGTCAGCTTAGGCCACCCCCTTCCGGCTATTTTTGCTGGACACCCTTCCCCACCTCGCCTAGTAAAAATCCCTTTACTGGCTTCTGGCGCCTCATACTAAAAGGGTTTGCATTCACTAACTAACTAAGAATCAAAGTCTTCTCCAACTTCTATGTCTTGTTTTCTGAATCCAGAGTTTTCCCTGGCTGATAAGATCGGCTGCATATTACTGCATTTCTTTTATGCTATTAGGAAGTCTGCGTTATATTGATGTGTTTTTTTTATATCCGTATGTTGTCTTATGTAATAGAACAACCGCTCCCTGGGGAGGCGCAGCAATGTGCAAAGTGCATTAACCTATAGCACTCAGAGTTCATCTGTCAGCATTGCTCTCAGCACTTAATGCTTTACTCTGTGTTGCCTGAAACATTCTCAGCGCCCAGTGAAGACAGACAATGTACTGAACAATTTACATATAACATAACATATGCATCTGTTCCATTCAAATATCCTCGCGTCCAAGCATTACACAGATCATATGCTTGCTTCTTAAAGTGGTCCTAGACTCAAATATAAAAAAACACATACAATACATAGACATATTACTCATCTGTCAGCAGTTTACAGGACCCAGCACTACATGGCAGTGATATATACCTTCCAATTACTATGTATTCTATCAGGAAGGACCCGGCAATACATAGCAATGATAAATACCTTCCAATCACTATGTATTGTATCAGGGAGGACGTAGCACTACATAGCAGTAATATATACCTTCCAATTACTATGTATTCTATCAGGAAGGACCCGGAACTACATAGCAGTGATATATACCTTCCAATCACTATGTATTCTATCAGGGAGGACCCGCCACTACATAGCAGTGATATATACCTTCCAATCACTGTGTATTCTATCAGGGAGGACTCTGCACTACATAGCAGTGATATATACCTTCCAATCACTATGTATTCTATCAGGGAGGACCCAGCACTACATAGCAGTGATATATACCGTCCAATCACTTTGTATTCTATCAGGGAGGACCCAGCACTACATAGCAGTAATATATATTTCCAATCACTATGTATTCTATCAGGGAGGACCTGGCACTACATAGTAGTGATATATACCTTCCAATCACTATGTATTCTATCAGAGCAGAGCCAGCACTACATAGTTGTTGGTAGATCTAAAGGAAATTGTATGGAGTGATCGAACGGTGTATGGGACATTACCTCAGTATAGGAAATAAGTTACAGATACTTGGGCTGGACATTTTACATGATTTTGAAAATTATTTAGAATTGATATATGAAAATGAGGAATTCCAATGTTCTAGTGATTAAAATAGGTACGGCTGTTGAACATCCTGGATTAGTGTTGCCAAGTGCTGTGCACAGCAAGATACATAAGCGTTCATTTACAAGAAACAATTGTATAACGGACACAAACAACTACAATGGTCCACTGGAATTTCAGATACTTAAGGTCAGATGGACAAAAACTAGATTACTGTGTAGACGGACCCGCTGAATGCCGCCAACATCCCCATCAAGGCATGCGATCTAGGGCCCCCATGCACCTTCAGATTTCTCTGTCAGATCTCATTTTGTTTTACCAAAACCATGTAATATGAGGGACTTTCTAAACAATCAAGTCTACCTGTGTTCAATCACAGAGGACCCGGCACTACATATTTGTAGGTAGATCTAAAGGATATCTGACAGATCTAAAGGTCTATGGCCAGCTTAACGCTAGCCTCCTGCATGGTAGATTCTGCTGCAAATGGACCTCCCTGTTCCTGATTAATCCTCCGATTAGCTGTCTCCATCCACAGGTCACCAGCTGGCTTTGGGTCAGATGTAACTCTCACAGTACAACACAGTTTGAACCCCCAGATCTCATAACTTAGTAGTACAACCCTTTCTGACTTGGTAACTAACCCCTGAGACGTGCAGTCCAAATGTCATCCTTTCAAAGTCATATTCCAACTGTCACACAGTGCTTTTCTCTTGTCAGATTTTACTCTTACATATGCCTCCTCTGACTTTTATCCCCCAGATCTCCAACACCCTTAGAAGTCAAATCTTTTTTGTTTTTTGGATTTGTAATTTACATTCCCAATGTCACACCCCTATCTGCAACCTTTAATAGTTAAATATGTTTCCCTGTAGTAATCCAAGTGACATAAACTGTATACATGTAACATTTAGTTCTGGCTGCCCAGACACGGAGCGCCTCCAAGTTGTTAGTACACATATGAGCTGTGTAATAATAATGCAGGTACGCAGAGCTAGTTCTTGACCCCTTTTGAGTACCAGAGTACCACTTATGTGCACCCCTGTGTGTATGTGTATATATGTGTGTGTGTATATATATATATATTTATGTGTGTGTGTATATGTTTATATACACATATACATACACATACATACACTTATCTAGTTTTTGTCCATCTGACCTTAAGTATCAGAAATTCCTGTGGACCATTGTAGTTGTTTGTGTCCGTTACACAATTGTTTCTTGTAAATGAACTCTTGTGTACCTCGCTGTGCGCAGCACTTGGCAACTCTAATCCAGGATGTTCAAAAGGACATTGTCGCAGCCATCGCGGAGGCCCATAAGGAAGTGTGGAATAAGATTTTCAGGATGAATTATTACTCATGTTGAGCAATAGTAACTGTTGCATCATTCCTGCCACCGATGATGGCTCCGTTCTTTGGAAGATTATGTAAATCCCGGTTCCCCACAGACCAGAGAGTAACATCTGTGCTTTTTACCCGTACGCTGACTGTTAAATCAATACCAGTTGGTGGTTTCCTTAAAGCCAAAGATAAAAATAAAGTCACAGAACAATCTGTGCCGGCAGGCAATACTGTTCCTGCCTGTGGTTAAAGTATGTTTTTGTTCCTTTTTTTGTCTTTTTTAGATGGGGAAACAGAGCCTAAAAAGCTACAAGATTTAAACCCCAGCATGGGCAAGCCTGTGGTAAGTAACGTCAGCCCATCGCCTTTTAAATCAGAAATTGTGCGTAAGAAAGTTCTGGATGATTCAGTGATACCTTGAAACTGATAAAATATCCAGATCAGATCTGCTGTACAGACTCCTAACCCTTGTTCTTGGACTACTACCGTATTCTTTGGACTATAAGACGCACTTTTTCACCCCCAAAATTGGTCTTATCGTCCGAATCTGTAACTACCTGAGGCCATTTGGCCGCCGGTGATCGCAACTTGGCTCCCTGACAGATGGGAGATCTGCACACAGCTGGATCTCCCATTGTTTTTGGCTATATTTGCAGAGCCCCACAGATATAGTCAATGTTGAGTGTGTGTAGGGAAGCTGTCCTCACTGGCAGTTACACCATTTTTGTGGCTGAAGTTGGGTACTGCATGAGGTTTTTTCCCTAATTCATTTAAACACATGAAATATTTTTTTCTGGCTTTCCTGCTTACCTGTCTTATGGTCAGGTGCGTCTTATAGTCCGAAAAATATGGGGGATGTCTTATTTTTCCATGAACAAGAATATGGCACTGGGAAATCAGGGTGGGGACATCACTTAAAATGACAGAGGGAGATCAGAGGGGAAAATAAGAAAAGCACAGGAGACTTAGAGGGGGGATTACCATGTTAGTAACCACTTCTGATCCTCCTGTGCCATTTTGATTCCCCCTCTGATCCCCCCTCTAGGGTTAAAGCACCGTATCTTGGGGGGAAGCCTTATATTTCACTGTGAGGTAAAAATGTAAGGGTGCTTTATTTTCGGGGGAACAGGGTAGTTGTCCAGTAGAGGCTGATCACCTATAAAAGATAGCGAGATATTAATTTTTTTAATAGAATATGAACTTCTGGCTTTGCATGTAGTGGCATCATTAACTGAATAATAACCAGCAATGTATAGTTCCTGCCCTAGACAGAAAATTCCATACATTTTTGGATCTCATTCAGATTCGTTTAAATGCCTTGTTTTTATTTCTAATAATGTAAAGTAGAATGTCATTAAATGTTTATTCCATTCAGTATGCCTGTATACAGAGCCTCAGGTTAATCATGGTAAATCCAGTTAGTACGGACTTTTCCTCTCCTCAGCAATGTATAATAAATCCGCATATATTTGAAGCTGCAGCCTTCCTGGCTTCATTTCTTCTGAAATATTTGGCTGCTCCGAGGGGTCTGCCTTTCCCTTTGTGCTGGATGCGGGTATTTAAGGACACAAGTTCAGTCCAGTGGCATGACTTCATCTCATTAACAATGCATACTTCAGTGGCACTTCCTGAATAACCTAATAATATGGCGATTCTTTTCATTTTCACACTCTGGAGCCTGGGGGCCCGGAATATTTTTTCAATTTGTGGATAGATCTGGTCTTTGATAGTGGGGATCATCAGTATTCTGTTTTTACAAGGAACCATTTCAAAATCGGGCTAAATACTGAACTAGGGAATCGCTAAGTATGCAATCTGTTGCAATATGCTGAAACTAATGGATGTGATATTCAGTCAATAAATGGTTATTACATTGATATTCTTTAAGTAAGGCTATGTTCTTACATAGGCGATTAATCGTGTGTGGAAATCGGTGTGGATTGCGTCCATTCAGTTGGATAGGCTCCCGCTCAACTGATGGGCCGCGATTGGACCCGTGATCAGAATGCTGGTGGCCGCAATTTTTTTTTTCTGATCACACCCATAGACATGAATGCCCACAACTTTTGATTGCGTGTGGACGCAGTCAGAAAATCGCGTCCATTCATTCTCTATGGACAATATATATATATTTTTTTTTTTAAATAATGGCAAATAAAATATAAAAATAATTTTTTTTTCTGGTTAAAATTGCCTCCCCTGCTCCAACCCTGACCCCCTTAACGTCCGACTCATTAGGCTCCAGGAGCAAGGGGACTTGGGACAGCAGTGACTAGACGTCACTGCTGTCCCAAGTCCCCTTGCTCCTGGAGCATGATGAGGCACCCAAGACCCTTTGAGTCTGGCAGCAAGCCGCTTCTAAATCCAGTGATGCTGGAGGGGCGTAGCCTCACTGGATTCAGATGCAGATTGGTGGATAGAGCAAGACCGGAAGAGCCTGACTCCTCAATCTGACTGCTTGGAGGACCAGAGACTCAGGACATGGTGACGTGAGAGCAAGCAGGCAGGAAAGCTAAGTATTTTTATTTTAGGGGTCACTATCCCTGGATAAACATTGGAAATAGGTGACTTATGTGTAGTGTTTTATTTTCTTACACAGTTTACATCCACTTTAAAAGTTCCAGCTGAGTCTTAAAAATGCCATGTAAGTAGGAGTGGTTCCTCACCGAGAATTTTTTTTAAATCCTAAATTAAATGTTTTAAACATGTAAAGATATACAGTATGTGTGTCTAGACAACAATACCAGTGTACTGAGTGACATCGCCCATGAAGGCGTATGGTCAGCCTATTCTTGTGCAGTATATATGGTTTCTAATCCATCAGAAAATCTGAAGTGGTTTCTTTTTCATCTTTTAGGTTTCAAGCTTGGAAGCCAGGTCTGCCCTGTTATCATGGAGTGTTCAGATTGCTTCACCAAACAGAGAAAGTCCCACAGCTTCCCAATCCCCAAGAAGATTTGTATACGAAGTGACTGTATCCAACAACGGCAAAAATGGAAAGTTCAAACCCGCCTACTCGTGAGTACACGGATAATCTCTAAGCTGCTTTATCTATAACTAGGGAAGTGACAGCTTCATTGTACGGAAGATAAAACTTCAATCTCCACAGTGCTTACATTCAGCATAAAGATAAGAGTAATATTAAGGTGACAAAGTTTACCTGTGTCTTTGGGGAAAATAAATAAGCTCCTTCTAAACTGCATGGAGCAAGAAACAATGGCATCATTGCTGCGTCCAAATAAAGGGAATGTTGCTATTAAGTGTAAAAAAATTTATTTAAAGCCGTTTTACCCTCGAAATAAAAAAAAAAACAGACATACATTACACAGACACAATACTCACCTGTCAGCAGTTCAGATGATGAGAAACTGCTACACAAAAAAAACTCTCACTAAACTGTCTTCACGTGCTTGGATTTCTCATGCTGGCATCTTCGCTCATGGCATCTGCACTGACTTCTGCCACACTGACACCCCCTCTCCACTCGGAGATTGGAGCTGCAGACACAGGAGGGGAGCGGGGGGGGGCTGTGTGAAGAGGGGGGATTCAGCTGCTGACGATTTCCTGCCTGGGAGAGATCTCCCAGGCACCACTTCGGCTGCCTATAGACGAGACGTAATGCAGTGGGAGGGGGAGCACTCGTAACCAGCTCCCCTCCCCTAGATCGATGGCCACTTCGAGCGCCATGAGTGCTCGCGGCCATTTCTGTCTTTAAGCGGAATCAATCAATCCCACTCGAAGACAGGGTTATCGGACATGACTGTAAATCAGGGTCGATGTCCATTGATTTGGACCCATCCAAAGTAATGACTGGCCCACAAAGGGTGCCCGTCGATCCTCTGAGAGGCCCTCATTTATCGAGGGATAATCGGCCTGTTTATGGCCAGCTTTAGGGTGCCTTTATCATATATCCAGTTATAATTGTCTTTACAAATTAAGGCCAAAGAAATAATTTCAATAAGTTCAATCTCCAGACCCATCGTTCCCAGTTGCATTACACATGTAGAGGGGTCAATGGGAAGCAATAACAATCATCTTTTTGTACTGGATTTTAAGTACACCTATTTCAGGGCTCTCCTCGCCCCCCTTCCTAATCCTGGACTGTCCCAACACCATATCCCTGTCACTTAGCGGCCCTTCAAATCTGTTCCAACCCTGATCTGTGTATGTGTTCTGCAGTATTATCTAAGGGCAAGTTTCAGGCGCGTTTTTATCAGCAATATCTCGCGAAGTTCAGCGGACAAGTCCTGTAAGGAACCGTGTTGCGGCACAATTGTTAATATGTGTAATGTAGAATGTTGATGTATGTAAGTACTCCCTGACTTAATGAAATTTGTCTGTTTTTATATAGAGGAGAAGCTACAACATGCACATTGACTGACCTTCGACCAGCAACAGACTACCATGTCAAGTATGTACACTGCCATAACCATATTATATGCCTGCATAAGAGAACCTGTTTATTACTTGTGTCTAGAACCCAGGAAATATATTAATCCAATTTTTATCTGTCATTGCTCATGGAGAAGAACTATCAGGTGTCTTTACTATGTCAGCAAAAATGTTCTATATAAAATTCTATAATGTTATATATCATATTTTTCGGCATATAAGACACACTCTTTCAACCCCAATTTTCGGGAGGAAAAAATGCCTGCGTCTTATGGTCCTGAAGTTCGACCATTTGGCTCTCCAGCAGCATCCTCGCTCTCCTGACAGATGGGAAATCTGCACACAGCCGGGATCTCCCATCTGAGCTGTATTGCTTATATCAGCAGAGCCCTGCTGATATAAGCAATGCTGAGAGGTGTGTGGGAAAGCACACACACACACACACACACACACACACACACACCCTCCCTAGAGGGGAGACCTATGCCGCAATTCCTCTGCCCCCCCCTCTTCCCCATGTATAAGGAAGATGAGATTTGCCATGAAGTGTGCTCTCTAGCGACATAGCAACACAATTTTCAGTTGTGGCTGAAGTTGGTACTGCAGGGGATTTATTTCCAAATTGATGTCAACACTTCAAAAAAATTTTTTATGGTTTTCCTGCTCTAAAAACTAGGCGTGTCTTTTGGCCAGGTGTGTCTTATAGTCCAAAAGTACAGTAAATATGTATCAGTCTTCAGTTATGTTGGCACAACTACTAGTGCCGGTCTCAGGGCTCTCAATCTATACCTGTGGCTGTCTGCTTTCTGCAATGCAAGTGCTATGCATACAGTAAAGGCCATTTCACACTATACATGCCACGTATGTGACGCGGTATAAACCATTAACAGACATGTGAGCACATCCGTTGCAGGTTAATAAAACCATGTGTTAAATGCATGCTGCTGTGCCAGGTCTTCCATACTAGTGTATGGGAGGCACTGGTGCTTCAGCAGAAAAATGCATGCTGCTGTGCGCTCACATTAACAAGCTGTGTTATCACATCCAAGTGTAAAAGATTTGTATTCAGATTTTTATTTTGAAGGTTTTCTGCAATAATGTTTCTTCACTCCCTTCAGAGTATCTGCAACATGTCTGCCTTTAGAAGTATCTATTTCTGAATTAGTAAGTTTTACAACGGAAAGTTGTGAGCCGGATTCCCCAGCACCACCAAAACTCATCACCCGAACCCGAAACTGCCTAAATCTACAATGGAAGGTAGGGCGTACTGAATAGTTCAAAAGGTCTGAAAATGTTATTGTAGAATTCTCCCCATTGCTTTCCCTATTCTTTCTGCACTCTTGTCCTATTGTGATAGTCACACAGAACACTTGCATACTGTTGGTGGATCTCCCTGATCCTGGATACAGTCTGTTTTTTGCACATTTCATTGGTTGGTCCAGTAGAGATGGGAGCTGTGCCACTGGCAGGGTGGTGTTCATAACCCTCTATTGGATTTTCTTTAGTAGGATCTGGGAAATCATATAAAAGCATCTAGAACAGATGTGGGCAAACTAAAGCTGGGGGCAAATCATGCCCTTTGTTACCTTGGCAAAAAAAAAAGCTCTGGTCCCCTCTGCTTGTTCCCTGCAATGAGTTTGTTTAATGCCAAGAGGAGTCTGAACCTCTCTTTGCAGTAAGCAAGTGGTGTGTAGACAGTGTGTCTTGTCACCAAGGTCTCTATTTTCTTTACCTTCCTGGCAATATTATTTCTTTGTTGAAAACGTACAGGGAATGAAAAAAGATTACAATGTCCCTGCTGCATGCCCCCAGCATCATTAATGAAGCCGGGCATGTGGGGAATTGTGGCACCTATGGCGAGCTCTTAGTCCAGCTCCTCTGTCAAATTTAACAACCCATTGTGGCCCACGTGTCAAAATGTTTGCCCACCCCTTGTCTAGAAGTTCAAATAGCTTCACAGCTTTGACGATCTCAAAAAAGGTGGGTGGATGTGTTTTCTTCCCAGGATTCATTGTAACCGGTAGAGTCCCATTATGTGGAGTGTTATATTTTAAAGTTTAAACTTTTACAATTTATGACCACAAATTAAAATCTGTTTTGTTTTACAGACTTCAAATGACAATGGATCCAAAATCAATGGCTTCCTCTTGGAATGGGATGAGGTATTGATATAGATTACATTTTAATGAGTTGTAACAGGTGCATGACTGTCTCAATATATGTCGTCAAATGTCGGTGTAGTTTCTAAATTCTTTATTTCCCAATTCTTTAACCCTACCAAATCCAATTGTCTGCCACTCGCATACTCTCCCAGCTCCTATATTTTTGGGAAAACAAAAAGGTTGATGGTTTACTTGTAATTTGCTAATACTATATGTTCAAATCTAAAAACGGACATCTTATGTATCATGGTTGCCAACATCCCAATATACAAAAAAAGTGGTGGAGACGTAGACAGTCCCAAATCTGTCCCAAGTTTTCCCATTTCCAGAGGAGGTGTGGGACCCCCGGCAACAAATACATTTAATGTCATATTCAGCTTTATCAGGTTTTATACATTTATTCTGTGTTTTTTCACACTTTAACTGCATTATGTTCACAATTACAAAGTGCTGGCGTGCCATCATAATACATATAGACATGGTAGTTCAAAATACTTGCTGACATTTCTCGACACGTTTTGCCCTGACTGGGCTTCATCAGGAGGTTTTCGCAGCACAAAAAAACTTATAGTCCAATTTGTAGATTGAATGGTATGGCCAACAGCATCTGTAGTCATGGACCAGTCCAGGAAATAGAGCCCAATAGGGGGAGAGAGGACAGCAGGGCACTTGCAAGGGCACACATCACAAAAGCCACCCGCCTCTTGTCTAAGCGCTGTCCTGGGTGTATGCATTCATCCCACTGTCTCCATATGCTAATACTATATATAGTTTCCATGCTACCCTCTACAAGGCAATTGTCGTCTCCTGACAAGCTAGACATTTTTGGACGTGGTCACACGTGGTTTGAATGGATTAAACACTACCGTTTGCCAATATTTTAGAAAGCGTTTTCTGAGGGGACAAAGTTTTTTTTTTTAACTTTGTGGGTTCTCAGCAGACTGAGTGCCTGAACTGAAACCCAAACCCCACTTATTTCTCTGTGCCGGCATGGCAATTTACCTGAATTACACACACACATTATATGCAGACACAAAACATATAAACACGCACTCTGCTTTCTTATAAGGTAGAATAAGAGGGGGTATGGGATGCTGTGTGCAATCAGAAGAGAGGGGAAAGAGAACTGACAGCATTGAGAGCCAATAGGCTGCAGTTTTTCCTCTGTGCTGGCTGACAGCTCACATGACATCTCCCAGTGCCACCTCTGGCACACATGCCATAAGTTTGCCATCACTGCCCTATAATAAGTGACAGTGGGGACATTTTTCTTGGGGGTCAGGTCCAGTAATATATTTCTTCTGTACCATTGCAAAATAAAATTAGTTTTACGTTTACTTATTGAGTAACTTTTGTTCCACTAATCTTGTTTTCTTCCTTAAGGGTAAACAAGGACCATTTAAAGAGTGCTACTTTGGTCACCTTAAACAATACAAACTCACGAAGCTGTTGCCTTCTACAAGATATGCCTTCAGAATAGCTGCCAAAAATGATATTGGAATGAGGTGAGAGGATTTGTCGCCAATTACTGTGTACTGTGTCTGTATAAGGCCAAATCCAGGCAATGCTCTACAATGAAGAATTGTGAACTAGTGTTTTACCTGCCAAAGGATTTGTATTTCTATCCATACAGAAAGTTTGGAGTTCAAGGGATACACTTTATTTGCCTACTACTAGTCCTAAACCCTCCCCTTTTTTTTTTTTAAAGCTGTACTGGTAATCAAAGAAGATAACCTCATATTCTTCCTTGATTCCCCGCCCTCTGTCACTCCCCCTGCACATCCTTGGCATCATCAATGGCGGGTGTGGATGTAAGCACTTATTGCGCGGGCCCCCTGAAAAAATTGGAGAGATCCCCATCATAGCGGATCACCTCGGGCTTGCAGGGGATAGATGAGCAATCACTTAGGGTGACTGTTAGGGAGGTTAAAAAAAAGCTTGTAACCTCCCTAGTGGTCATTGATTGCTCACCTATAGGATGTCTCAAATTCCAAAAACTTGTTTCTTTAACCTCCTGGGTGATTGTCCAGAGTTCGTTTGGAGTGAGTTTGCTTTCTTACCCCAATACTTACCCCGAGCTACACTCTGGGACCACCGATCTTTTCAGGCCTGCCTTTGGCGTTGTTGATGATGCCAAAGAGACGAGGGGTGCCATGGACCTAAATATTAAGGAGGCGATAGCCTTTAGATTTGTAATGCTGGGTCTTCCCTGATAGAATACATAGTGATTGGAAGGTATATATCACTGCTA
>CM070040.1:68381827-68406579 GCA_036250615.1 Ptychadena robeensis | reverse complement strand
TGGGGATATTGGGAATGAGAACATGGCTAGGCCTGACGGGAGAGGTGGGTTTTCAAGTCTTGTCGGAGAGTTGTTGACATCTCTTTAAATGCTATTCACCTGTCATGTCACGGTTTGAATCCAGTTGACTAAAATGGTGATTGTCCTTGTTCCCAGTCAGTGATGAAATGAAAATTCTTAGATGTATATGTTACATTTAGTCAGAAGGATTAGGTTTCCTCCTTTCCAGTTAACATGTTTCTGGAATTCGATAGGCTGTCACCCACCCATCTTGTACCAGAAGGAAGGTTTGAGTTGGATGTGCAAGTTCCTTCAGGTTTCTCCAAGCGCATTGCTTGGCGCAGGTCCAGACGTAGCACATTCACTTACCTGCTTGGCGGATGTTGTGTTCTCACAGTGCTAAGCCATTCCACCGATGCAGGGCAGAACGTAGTGGAATATGTTGAACCTCTGCATCGGTGGATGGTCTGAACACAGCATCCGCCAAGCAGGTAAAGTGTTTGTGCTCCGTCGGGATCCCCGCCAAGCAATGTGCTTAGCGGAGGGGGTCCCGACGGATGTGCAAATTCCCCCCCCCCCCTTAACAGTGTGCAACTGGTTTAAGAATGCCCTTTTGGCTCCTTGCCTCACTCGGACAGAAGGAACCACAGTTTTTGGTTTTCATATCTTGTTGGGATAGGGCAGATACCCATTTGAAGTGATCACCCATTTGGTTACTTTTTTTGAACTTGTTGGACCACCTGACAAATTTCCATGTTGGTTACAAAATTATTATGGGTTTGTTGATCCTTTTTCTTGGCGTCTTGGATAAGAGATTTACTTACCTGTATTCTTCCTTATCACTACATTGCTTTTTGTGGAACGACCTCGCTGTGCAGGGAGAGTTGGGCCTAGCTTGACCAAGTAGGGTCGTCTGGTTGTGGGAATGATGATTGCTCTTCTCTCTGAAGGACTCTTTTCAGCGGGAAAAACAGCAAATGGCGCGCGGCCACTTTTGAACTTTAGGACTAAAGTACACATGTTTTGTGAATGTATGTGTTTCAGTTCTTTAGTTATGAGTTATGAGTGGAGATGAGTGGAGAAGTTATGACGGTGTATACAAGAACATTTATTGTCATTTTCAAGTGTTTTACCAATATGGGGTATGTATGCTCGTCAATATAGAGATACACTGACATTTTTTTTTTCTTATAGGCGTCTGATGTATTAACTGTGCAGACGGCCATTGTTCCACCAGGTCCATGTCAACCAGCTCGGCTAGCTAGCAAAGCCAAACCCAAGGAGCTAAGCCTACAGTGGGGTGAGTTATATTTTATTATCTTGATCATTGTAAAATGTGGTCTTGTGAAATGGCTTTTAATGGATTGTTTCATCGGTCCATGCTCGTGGAGTTTGGTTAGCTCATATGGTAATCTGTAAGAAGCAGACGTTCAGATTTTTAAACCCCGAAGTTTACCCCCCCCCCCCACGTTTAGATTCTTACCCGATTTTGAGGCCGCACATTATTACACCATCATGCACAGTAAATCATCCAAAAAATCGGGTCAAAATAAGCCGGGCACCCTTTTTGTGCCAGCCCTTAGAGTATGTCTCCCTGTGCTAAGCGCATACCTTTGGTGGGGAGCCGATCGGACTGTGACAGTGAGCTGGCAGCCTCAGCTCATTATCACAGTCTGCACCCATCACCCCCCCTGCTCAACTTTGGGAAAGCCACTGCTGCAGACAGGTAATGTGGATCGGGTCCCCACCAAAGGAATGCGTAGGGGAAGCCAACAGAGCAGAGAACGCAATGGAGACATACCCTTACTTTGGATGGACATGTCCATAATAGCTTAGAGCGATTTGTCTGAGATTTCAGCCCTTCAAGCTTTAGATTTCCTCCCCGTCTTTCGGGTGAGCGACCACCGTAACCGAGTTTTGGAGCGCTGCTGTAACCAACTGAATGAGCGCTCTCAGCAGATAGAACTCACTGTGCTTTGCTTTTCTTAATTTTGGTTGTCATTGTCCGTAATGGAGGGATTTCAGTCCCAATACAGCACAAACCTATATTTACACTGATGACTACAGTCTCTTGACTGAATGCCTCTTATATTTGTGGTCAGTGTGTTTTGTTTTCAATGTTTAGAAAGGACCAAAATAACATTTTAGGATGGGGAGACTTTGGGTTACATAGATGTTTCAGAACAATTGTAAATCTCATTCCGGTTGTTTAGCAGTTGATAATAGTGAACCCTTCTGATGTTCGTATATGTAAAAGCAGAATGTTCAGAACCCCTTTGAGATGTAGAGCATGATAGTATCCCAAAGGGGACACCACATCTCCACATAATCCAGATTAGCAGTTATGTATGGCAACTCATTGTACACTTAGCACAGGATCTGTGGCAGGAGGGTCATGCAAAGTTACCATAATAAAAGGAACCTCGATTACCATAGTTACCATAAAAGAATGACCCGGCACTACTTAGCAGTGATATATACCTGCCAATCACTGTGCATTCTATCAGGGAGGACCCTGCACTACACAGCATTGATGTATACCTTCCAATCACTATGTATTCTATCAGGGAGGACCCTGCACTACATAGCAGTAATATACCTTGCAATCACTATGTATTCTATCAGGGAGGACCTGGCACTACATAGCAGTGATGTATACCTTCCAATCACTATGTATTCTATCAGAAAGGACCCGGCACTACATAGCAGCGATGTATACCTTGCAATAGCTATGTATTCTATCAGGGAGGAGCCAACACTACATAGTTGTTGGGAGATCTAAAGGAAATTGTACAGAGTGATTTAAAGGCTTTCTACTGCTCTCTATATTTAACCAATGGGGGCCAACATACTAAAGTTGAGTTTTACCTGTCCTGTTAAGGATCCTGCTAATAATTTACGTACTTTGAATACATCAATGCTTTCAAAGCTAAGCCACATAAAGCCCTTAATTTATAAATCTTATGTTATTTTGTGGGCAAGATTGATGGTAGATTAATTGAGCTGAATAACTGTAATGCTGTTATTTCATTTTAGAACCTCCAAGTGCAGACGGTGGGTCAGCAGTGACCTCTTA
Organism: Ptychadena robeensis; assembly: GCA_036250615.1. Lineage (NCBI taxonomy): Eukaryota > Metazoa > Chordata > Amphibia > Anura > Ptychadenidae > Ptychadena > Ptychadena robeensis. The sequence continues at coordinate 68,403,503 of CM070040.1, read as the reverse complement.
CACTGTAGAGATGGCAAAGTCCGAACAAGAAGATCGAGGAGCCGTGTACCAAGGCCCTGACTTAGAATGCACAGTCAGCAATCTGCTTCCCGGGCAGACCTATTGTTTCTGGGTTAAAGCTGCAAATAAAGCTGGGGTAAGTTCTCCAAGAAAAAATTGTTTACTTATGTGATGTCTGAGATCAGTTTTTAATACTCATTTTTCTTTGTAGAATGGGCCCTATTCTGAAGCATCTGCATTTAGTACTGCGCCGGGACCTCCAGAGAGATGTAAAGTTCCATTGTTGATCTGTAAGAGTCCAAGCTGTGTGCTAGCAAGTTGGGAGGTGAGTTTGGACCATTGTACTAGAGGAGCGCTGACCACAAACATCAGACAGCAATGAGATAGATAAGCCATCAAGCTTAGAGCAATGGCATCATTGTGCTGATCCCTATATCGAAGGGCACAGGACTGCTGTGTCATCCAGCTCAGCCAATGCTTTGCATCAACCATGATTTTCGGTCATGTCCAATGACCCTGTCTTCGAGCGGAATTGATACCACTCGAAGACTGGGTTGGCCACATCATATGGCCTCGAAATAAATGGCCTCAAGAGTGCATGGCATGACCTCAGCGCTTGAAAACGGCCATCTATTGAGTTCCTATCGTCAGGTGTATGGACAACTTAAGAGGGGTCATGTGAAAATGGATTAGTGTAAAGCAGAAGGAAACCATGATGTTTATTTTTAAAAGCAGTTTTAAACTCTCAATAAAAAAAAAAACCAAAAAAAAAAAAAAGTTTCAAACATATAAGCCCTAGGTGCCCAACCTGTGGCCCTTTGGGCATTTTTCAGCGACCCACCTTAGTCCTCCACTTGCGGACCCCGAAACCTTACTGTTCATGCATATAGGGCATAGCAGATCATATTGCATCACATAACCTTTGAATCGAAGTGTGCATCACCATACTACAGTGCCCAAAGCATAATTTAAAATAAATAATAATAATGTCTTCTAGCTCTGCCTGCTCTCATTTCCACATTAAAAAAGTGTTATACAAGTCTGTATAGAAAATGTTATGTGTGGCCCTTTAGGGATGCAGAGGGGCTGCACCTGTGGCCCTCCATATCAACTCAGTTGCCCATCACTAGTGTGTGTGTGTGTGTGTATACACACACATTTTGCTGGGATTACACATGAACATAAAATATAGCTAATATAATACCAATTCTCAAAAATGATCCTTGTTGTTGCCACCTGTTAAATCCAAATGGCAGAAAGCATTTGAGTACTTTCAATTTAAATGGATTTACCTTTTAGAATATTTTATCCTTAGCTCTGTATAATCATTTTAGTGATAAAGTGACTTGTAGGTTGCTGTAACTTTGCTTTGCGAAACTAGCGATGGAAATAGGCTGAGGAGATAAACATACACAGGTTGAAGCAGCAGATCCAGCAGGTTAATTATATACACCCCATCTGCTTTCATTGCACCACCAGTGAGTTTGCAGGCTGCTTGTTTGCCGGGCATGCTCAATTAAGACCCAAATCCTGCAAATAGACCGGCTAAATGGAATGCTATTCACTGCATCATTCTAGCTCTTACATAAATGTTGCCTAGCCTAAAACCCCAATTTACATTAAAGCGGATGTAAACCTAAAAAAATAAATACCTGGAAGAAATAAACATATATACATAACTTACCTCCATGCAACACACAGTGACCCCTTAAGAAAAGAAAAAAAAAATACATTACTCATGTGCCTGCGCCCCCGTGCCTGGAGTGTCTGATCCTCCAGGCAGCAAGATGGAGGAGCAAGACTCTTCCGGTCTTGCCCCCTTCACCAATCTGAATTGGGTGACACTCTGCCCCTCCGCATCACCCGAATCAGTTATGACTGTTTGCAGGGGGACATGGGAAGAAGCGAAGTCTTCTCTCCTAATGTCACCTTTTGAGGTGGAGCGTCTGTGTATTTTGAACGTTCTACCGATAATAGAAAGCAGAATGGGAGGTCGTAGGTCCACTTCAAAAGTATTATTTATACTTCTGTAGTTGACCTGTCTCTAAAATGCTAGTTCCCTGGCTGTCATGCTGACTAGCGGTTTCAAGTCATGCAACGAAAGTGAGAACATTGACAAAAGAAACCTAAATTTAGCCTGCATCTTACTTAAGGGCTTTTTCACACGCGTTTGCATTTTGTAAAAACGTTTTCTCATACTGCTACCATTCTTACTGCATGCGTTAGCACATGTGTTTTTTTTTTTTGAACGCCCTGCTGCGTGCATATTTGAGGCATTTTTCACGCATGCCTTTGAAACACACATGTAAAGGGGTCTTAGAAGGGGTTTTGCAGTTAAGTTTGTGTCTTTGGGTTGCCCATTCAAGGTAGAGCAGCAGGTAAACTTTTCTGGTTCCCTCTATTCATTACTCCTTCACTGAATCATTTTGCTGCTTGGAGGGAAGAGGAAGCATGTCCACGAAGGACTCTCCCTGTCCTATGTCATAGCGCTGGGTGTATGATTTGCATATCACCAGTGCCAGTAGCAGTGCTGTCACATGAGGGAAGGCAGTGGTCAGTTCCTATGCCAATACGCCAAGAAAGTTTTGCATTTTATAAGATTAATTTCTTCTGCCAATAATATAAATTAAGTACATATGTGGTGCTACAAGGCATTTTAAGACTAGCTTGTTATAGGTCTATAGTTTAGTATCCTAAAATGGTTTAGTTTGGCCCAAACATCACACTCCTCTGCTCTAGGAGTTGGGTAGAGTATTTGAATAAAAGAACATTGGAAGTTGTATTTATGACTTCTCATTCCTGTTCTTTATTCTCAGGTCCCTGGGTGTAATGGAGCAGAAATTACAGAATACCGACTGGAGTGGGGCAGCATGGAAGGTTGTATGCAAATGCTTTATACAGGTTCTTCTTCAAGCTATGAAATCAAAGGACTTACACCAGCTACGACGTATTATTGTCGAGTTCAGGTATGGAGCTTCCTCCAAGGCTGATGATGTGTTTCTGCAGGAAACTTTCTTTTAGTACATGTAAGCCTAATCACATGATTTCTTACAGGCTGGCAATATAGCGGGTACGGGGCTGTTTGGAGACACAGGAGTTATAACTACACCGCCATCAATACCTACTGCAGTGACTGACCTTCAGGTTGTTGAAGAAGAGCTTCTGGAATCTCCTCTTCCCTCCGCATCAGAGTGCCTTGCTCTTCAGTGGACAGAGCCATGCTCCAATGGGTCAGATGTGACTGGGTACACCATAGAGTATGGGGAGAAGCAGCAGATAACTGTGGACAATGTCACTAGCTGTATCCTCACTAATCTTATCCCTGACCGCAGTTACAGGTAATTTACTATAGAAAACCTAGCAATGATGGCTTCTCACTTCCATAAATGCTATATTTTCTAGGTTTCTTGAATTTGTGTACACCTTTGCTAATTGTATCATTTAATAGTATATGTGATCATCTGACATCTGGTCCCTGTCTCTTCTCTGACAGTCTTCTCATAGTCCTAGGTGATTGTTCTTTAGTTCTTGGTAATATAAAGCCCCCCATAAACCTTTAGATCACTCCATACAATTTCCTTTAGATCTACAACAATTATATAGTGCCGGGTCCTCCCTGATAGAATACATAATGATTGGAAGGTATATTTCACTGCTATGTATTTCCAGGTCCTCCCTGTTAGAATACACAGTGATTGGAAGGTATATATCACTGCTATGTAGTGCCAGGTCCTCCCTGATAGAATACATAGTGATTGGAAGGTATATATCACTGCTATGTAGTGCCGGGTCCTCTCTGATAGAATACATAATGATTGGAAGGTATATATCACTGCTATGTAGTGCCGGGTCCTTACTGATAGAATGCATAGTTATTGGAAGGTATATATCACTGTTATGTAGTGCCGGGTCCTCCCTGATAGAATACATAGTGATTGGAAGGTATATATCACCGCTATGTAGTGCAGGGTTCTCCCTTATAGAATACATAGTGATTGGAAGGATTAGAAAAGCTCCTCATATTACATGGTTTTGGTAGAAAAAAAGTTGATTGTTCAAAAATTGTATGGTACAATTGGGTTGTATGGGGGGCTTTAGTTAGTAGTATGGAGTTTGTAGGGCTTTTACACTTCTGATCAACCCTTTGGCTACACCATTCATTGGACTAAATCGCCTGTGTATTACCTGTGCTTGAGTTTTCATCCACTCTCAAGCCCTGGAGGCAACTAACGTTGGGTAGACAAATCATGCTTGCTGTGGACAGATTGGGGTATACTACCTAAACTGAGACTGGTGAACCCCCTGAGACCCTTACACCATCTATGTAAACCAATTTGTTCAGTCCATCTATTTCCCAGTATGCTGTGGTGGGAATTACAGAACTTTGAAATCCAATACATTTATTTTATAATTTCCTCTCCAAAAAAACAAACAAACCAGCTAACTGTATGTTGTCTCTTTTTCTCTTCTAGAATACGAATTCAGGCCATAAACGTATTAGGAGCGGGTCCTTTCAGTTCCTATATTAAAGCCAAAACAAAACCTCCGCCTCCAAACCCCCCTCACCTGGAATGTGTGGTCTTCAGTCACCAGAGCCTTAAATTAAAATGGGGAGATGGATCTAGCAAAGCTTTAGCCACAGAAACATCTTTGTACAATCTACAGATGGAGGACAAACTCAGTAGGTGAGTCAGTGGGATGGCTGAGCTTTGTAGTAGAACTTTGTACTCCAACCTTCACCTTTTGTCTGCCGTGGTTACTGTTTAATGTGGCCACGTTACCAAGCATCGGTGATGGGCTCGGTTAATGGACAATCAATCAACGGATTAATCTTGTAACAGTCCAGTTATGTTTGCCTATTACTTCCAGTATGTTGCAGTTGTTCCTCTCTAATTAGCTGTCAAGTTGTTCATTCATAAACAGCTTACTTTTCCTTTGAAGCATTCACATAGAAAAAAAAATTAAGAGCTTTATATAGTGCTGTTGAATTACATTGAGTAGTCCCAGTCTAATAGTTTTTACATTTCACGTTTAGCTTATTGGTAAATTGGTACCTATAGCATTAAAGTGTAGTCTGCCATCATCCCCAAAATAAACATACATTAAGCAATACAAGGAATATGACCCTGTATGTTTGTGGCACCTTTTACCAGGGCCTGTTAGGGTCACTGGTACACATAAATGGGACTTTGTGTACCAGTGACAGACGGCAGTAAATATATCAGTAAGAGATACCTCAGAGTCATGTTCAGCTCATGTGAGCCAATTTTAGTGTGTATTAAACGGATACTCTGAGTTTTCAAATGTAGGGCATAATAATATCAATGAAGAGGTCAGTTTAAGCTTCGGCCCATCCATGTGTTTGGATAGTATTCCTTTCCTCCTGGGCGTTTAGTCCGCGTTCACTCAGGTTGAGTTTCTTTGCTTATAACTCACTCCGAGTGAACTGCGGGCCAACTCGCCTCTCTGCCGAAATCCACCAGCAATTTTCTATATTGACATACCCGTCGATCCTTCCAAGGCTGTCCTGATGACGTCAGATATTACGCAGTGGTAGGGGATGCCATTGACTTTCATCTTAGGGCTTGTCCCCACTTGTACCCACGGCAGACCAATCGCGCCCATAGACATGAATGGACGCGCTCAAAAACCACACATCAGGGGTGGTTACAACAACATGCACCTCGTCGCATCCGCGGGTGAATGTGTGACAAAACGCTAAACGCCAAAGTTTGGACAAGCCCTTATGGAGAGGACGTCGCTTTTATATAGCACATGTCCAGCGCCACCGGTGTCGCCATAGATGTGTTCCAGGTCTTTTAAAAGCGTGCCCTGTGCAAAACCGCTCAGGAAATTGAACCCCATTTGCCAGTGTGAAATGTTTTGCTGAAACTTTTTTCTCTCTTTCAGGTTTTATACAATCTACAATGGTCCGTGCCATACATACAAGGTGCAGAGACTGAACGAATCCACTACGTACAACTTCCGAATACAGGCCTATAATGAATCAGGAGAGGGGCCGTTCTCAGAAGTCTTCAGCTTTGCCACAACCAAATCGCTTCCTCCGGCATTAAAAGGTATACTGGCCATACTGTGTTCTGAAAGTTTTTATTATTGGTAATAGCAAAGTGCTGTTTATGTAGAACAAATATCCAATTTACAAAGTGTATAAATACATGTACATTGTTTACCATCTCTTTGCCCGTGCTCAATTATTTCAATTCTAGAAAAGTGTAAAGGCACAATGGTAACCCTCTTCTCTTTTTTTGCAGCACCCAGAATACAACAGATTGATTGCAGCTCCTGTGAAGTATCTTGGGAGCCGTCGCAACCAATGAGAGGAGACGCAATTGTTTACATCCTTCAGCTCACCAATGGAAAAGAGGTTGATCAGGTACTTGTCTGACCATTCCATCAAATAGAAACTCTCATAATGCTATTATCTTATAAGCCTTTTACTTTTTGGTGACATTTTCAATGGGACCAAAGAAATGTTTATCATATGATTACGTGTGTAGTACATCATTACAGTTCCATATTGCACTAAAGAGTCCCTTGAAGTTGTTGGTCATGTGCATTCCTTCAGTATGGCATCACAACAGACCTGATGTGTTATACAGAGCAGTTCAGTTGCATACCAACCCTCACCATTTAAGTGTGTAGACTGTAGTTTGAATGGCCCATATTTGCTACGGGGAAAATGTATTGAAACTTTTACTAACCTTTGAGATGGTCAATGAAGAATTGCTGCAAAATCCTTTAAAAAACGATATATATATATATATATATATATATATATATCGATTTTTTTCGCACTATAAGACACACTTTTTACCCTTAAAATGAATGGGAAAGTGTCTTCTTACGGTCCAAGTAGGGAAAAAGAAAAAATATATTTTTTAATCCCAACCATCCTGAGAGCAAAAGCTCTGCATCCCAGGAGGCTGAAATGTGTTGCATTCCCTCCAGCCAAGCAAAAAAGCCACTGCCAAGAGAGATTTTAACTGCATTAGCACAAGCAGTACCTATTCATTTTACAATTAGATAGCATGAGTTGTGTATTTACATTAACATTCTGCATTGCGATAAGTACATTTTGTGACAAATCACCTACCAAGTGTAAATAGCTGCTCATGGGTAAGTTGTTCAGTTCCAGATTGTAAAATGTGTCTCTTCATAAGTTGATTAGCAGGTACAGAGAATGGGTACTGCTAGTGTATAAACACATGCTTAAGTTTCAACCATGCCTCTGCGGCTGCAAGGAACTCACTCCTGGCACTGGCCTTTTGGCTGGACAAATACAGAGTGAATACTGCATGGTCCAGCCCTGCCTACGTTACTGGAACATTCTGTATATTCACCTGATATCTGAATGGCTGTGTCTCTTGTTTTTTTCCCCCCTAATTTTCTCTCCAAAACGTTGGGGTGAGTCTTATAGTCCGAAAAATATGGTATATATATATGCTTTTCCTTTAAGCCTGCAGTATTGCAAATAACCACTAGATGGGGCTGGATAACTACTTATCCAAATGCTTAGGAAGGTAGTGCCCTTAAGGCAGTGACATCTCCCTTCCCAAGTCTCTCTGGGTTGAAGTGGGGATGCACTGCAGCCTCTTTGGAGGCGAGAAGTGACCTGGGACAATCAAGATTTCTTAATTAGTTGTAAGGTTCTTTATGAAACATGGAGCACAGTAGGTGGATGTAGGTTTGCCCATATACAACTGCATATCATTAACAAATACTCTCTTGCCCCCAATAACAACACTGCCACCCTAGAGAAAAAAAAAAAAGCAGGCCATTATTGGATCAAGCAGCAGTATCCGCTGCCAAATTAGACAGCTATGAGGTGCTTAGAAAGATAAACTTCCATGCTAAAGCTAGTGACAGACTGCACATTGTGTCCTAATACCACCTTAACCTCCTTGGCGTTCTGCCCAAAGCCAGTATGGGCGCAGTTTGATCGTGAATCAAACTGCGCCCGTGCCTGGATCGGGCACAACCGCCTGCTCTCCGTGTGCCTGCAGCATTTCTACAGAGCTGCAGGCACACAGAGCCTTTCCGGGCCCGTGTCTTCGGCGCCATAGACCTCCATGTTAATGGAGGGGGCGTCGCTTTTCTCCCCGTCTAATTGACGCCGGTGGTGTGTAAAGGGCTGAGAGGGCCGACAATCGTGATTGCCCGGGGAAACTGCTTTATGTGCCATAGAAAATGGAGTGAAAAGCCCATGACGCCCAGAGGGTTTTAGAAACCATTCCTAAAATGAAGAAATTATTCCAATGTAGATAATGTATTCCTTAAATTCTCAGGTCCTTCGGTATCCTTTAACCACATTTCTTCCTTGCTTCACCCAGGTATACAAAGGAACGGACACCTCCTACTCTTTCACAAACTTTCAAACAAACTGTGAATACAGGTTTCGAGTCTGTGCTGCGCGGCAGTACCAGGACACCAACGGATTGCAAGAACTGTACGGTCCCTACAGCCCTAGTACCACATTCTCATCTCAAAGACAAGAGTTAGATTTGCCTTGTGCTAACGTCACGTCGGACGTCATGAAAATCAAGAAGAAGCCGCTCAGTGACGAGCAGTTCGCCTTTCTGCTCCTCCTGGTGTTTGCCCTCGTAGCATTCCTCTTCGCCATCATCATTCAGTACTTTGTGATTAAGTAGATTTTGAGTACTGCGTTCCCGAAATGACCCCTCCCCCATCCCTAAAGATTTTTTTTTCAATATTTATGTTTAATTATTCTAATTAAATTTATAGATGGAAATGATTGTATTATATATAAGTGCATTTCCATTCTTGCTGCTCACTCATTAAGAGGCTGGATTGGTAGAATCCTCCCGTATGTGGAACATATTGCATCATGGGACTCTCGAAAAAGGGACAATCCTGTGTTTCAAGAGCCATGGTGTTCAATGCCTTAAGACACACTCAAAGGTCAAGATGGTGCTCTCCACTTATGTAACGGACCGTTTGCTTTAAAAGCACGTCCCTTTATAAATGTTTAGCTTTGCATGGCATAGTCTACAAGAAGAAGGGGGTTTGGTTTGTTACACATGTCCATGTCTGTATTCATGCTGATTGGTGGCCTTAGCGGAGATGAGCTGAATCAAACTGCACCTTTATTGTAGAGACTCGGTAGCATTCACGGATATTTAAAGTGTTGGCGTAGGAGCAATATGGTAAAGGAATTAGTTCTGCTTGGCAAATTTGCTACGTTGCACAGCTGTCAATCTACTTTCTTTAGCAGATTCAACTCTTATTGATATTCTATAAAGGAGAAGTAAATCTAGTAAAGTGTATTTAGGTAAAAGATATATTTTTATGTTACTCAGATGAGTAATAGTTGTCCTAGCTGTGTGAATGTTGAGACGGTTGCCATTGTTTTGCTGTGTTTAGAGGCTTGCCGTACACTTCAATGTGAAGGCTGTTGGGATATCACCAGTGAGTGGTGGAACATTTCTCGAAGTCTGTAGTATTTGGGTCTTTGAACGTTCGTAATTGGTCTTTTAGACAAAGTGATTAATAATGCAAGTTGGTCCCCCCCTTTAAGTCATTGACATTTTTAAAAGAACCGTTTGGACGGCCATTTTGAATTGGTGATTTTTTGTAATTTTTATTTTCATTCTCTCATAGACTTCCTTTGATGGAAGCTATATTCTTATAGTATGCTCTTGCAGGAATAGGGTATAGAAGAAATCTACTTTGAAAGTTTACTAAAGCTAAGTTAGTTTTATTACACCAAAGGCAATGCAAATGTTCTCATGTTAAGGTAGTGTTACCTAGTCATTTTGGCTCCCCATTTAGCCAATTGTTTCTCTGTGGCGTTTATCAGTGTTGTGCTAATAGTCATAAGGGGCATTTGCGAAGACTGTTATATTAAACACTGTGATCATTAAAAAAAAAAAATCTATGGGGTTCAGCGCTGTAGCCCTTGTTAACACGTTACACTATAAGCTGCACAGGGGTTCATTGTGATCCAACAGGAGTTTATACATTGTTCAGGTTTTTTTTTTGTGTGCCTAAATTTTTGGTTGAAATAGACATTTTTTATATTCATGTTGTGGATGCGTAATACGAGGATTATGTCTGAGCATTCCTTTTTCTGGGCTCAATTCTGCCCATTAGCAAGGTTTCACAGCAGTATGTATAGGTGTTGGCCTTCAATATAGCAGTCCGTGTCCTCTACCACCATTCATTTCACTTGGAGTGTCCTCTGTTGTTCTAGTTGTCTGTACTGCCTCCCTATTTTGTTCATGTTGTGAAGCAGCAAAAAAAGAAATATATATATATACCTTATTTTCCTGTGTATAAGATGACTTTTAAACCCAAATTGGGGATGTAAATGATGATTCCCCAAAAAGATTTTCTAAGAGCGTTGGAGATCTGGGGGTTGAAAGTCAGAGTAGGCATATGTAAGGCCCTCCACGTCCCCAAAAACTTTGTTTGGTGTGCGTTGGAAGAGGCATAGTCTTATATGGCCAGTATATCCCAAACTCTAAATCTTAAATGCAAAAGTTGGGGGTCGTGTTATATGCCGGAAATTACAGTATATATATAAGCAGGGGTGCACATAAGTGGTACTATGGTACTCAAAAGGGGCCAAAAACTAGCTATGCGTACCTGCATTATGGTTAGAAAGCTCATATGCGTACTAACAACTGAATATGAGTTTTGTAACCATAATGCAGGTACGCAGAGCTAGTTTTTGGCCCCTTTTGAGTACCAGAGTACCACTTATGTGCACCCCTGGGTATATTTTTATATAAATATATATAATTTTAATTTTTTTTAAGTCTCACTAAAAAGACTAAAGCTGGCCCTACACGGTTCAATATTTCCGTTCGATCTACTCAAAATGCTACATTTTTACATCGATTGATAGAAAATCGATTCCTGTCCACTTGCTATGATCGAAATCGATCATAAAATCAATCAAACATGTTTGTAAGTTTTAGTAGATTGTACAAATATCTGACAGGTTTTCTAGGTATTTGGATTGGTATGTTTACATTCATATATAGAATTGGAATCGTAATTATCAGTGTATTTAGAAACATGATTAGGATCGTATTTGGAAACGGAATCCAAATTACGATCGTATTTACAATCGTACTGCGCATGCGCTCCATCGTGCGATTGGTACGATCGAGTGAGGTTAGACTGCCATACGATTGTTAAATCACGCAACGTGATCAAATCTGATATTTATCTTGCAAAAGTTGACACGTGTATGGCTAGCTTTAATTTCTTGTCCTGGACAGCTAATGGGAAATTAGAAGATTTCTCTATAGTGAGTAGAGTTGTTATATAAACATTTGTCTCGGTGGGATGATGAATCCTTTATTTCTCCTTGATGACCAAGCTCATGGGTGAATCGTCCCATTGAGAACGATAAAAACTTGACAGGGCATCTACGTTTTCCACAAGCTACCCAAAATAACAGACCAACATATGAAGAACCAACGTAAGTGATGGACAAATCCCAGTAGTCTTTTCATAAAAGCCTGAAGAAACTGAAAACCGTAAATGGGTACAAAGAACGGAAATGTTTTTATGTTAAAACTTCTCTTCTAACATTCTGTAACTCATAAACTGGAGCAAATAACACCTCCCATTAACCTGCCTTGCGGTATGCCCATACTGCGCTGCTATGGGTAATCAATGCCGTGTTTCCTCTCCTCCCATCTACACATGTAGGGTGGGAAACATACGCCGCCTCCATAACCTGGAGGTCAATGAGGGCAAACCGCCAGGGAGGTTAACCTATATCTACTCTTGCCCTGTATTAGATGATTCAGAGCTGGTCGGTAGGCATTGGTAAATTATGGATTGACTGTAGGGTTTCATAAGCGATAAGCATGTTGCAGCATATAGAGTGTTCACACTTTCATGGAAACAGGATTGCAGTCATGCAGACATTTAAAAAAAAAAAGAGCTTTTTGGAGAATCTATACATGTGACTAACTGAAAGTGTAGGGGGGTAACGTTACGTGCCATGCCTGTACAGGTTTTCGTTCAGTATGGCTGGAGTAGGTAAAAGGTCTGCTTTAGCATATTCTGTAGTCAATATATCACCATTGAAGATGCTGTGTTAGGATAAAAGTATATAAAGCTTTTATTAATGCAAAATGTATCCTGGATAACGAGCAACATTTACACAAAGTCGTACACTATGTAAGGAATTATGAGTAGTTACAAGGATACTATTGACAATGGTAATGCCATATTACTGTCTTGGTTTATACTCTATGGCAGTTTGCCCTCGACATGTAAACTTTCTGAGAGTCTTGCTTAGACTTGAACAAGACAAATTAAACACCAACAACAGATTTTACTACCACATTTTTTTTAGCATTTGGCTTGGGTGTTTTTAACTTGATGGAACATTTCCAAATTGGAATCATGACCTCCTCCCTTGTGCATTATACCCCTTTTTTCTAAGTGTTTGTGTAGACACAGCATCCCCCCTCGCCTTTCTACATAACCTTTTATGTAACTGGTGGGAGGCAAAGTCAAAAACTATTTGCGTGTCAACGGAGTCTGCTGGGGTTGCTGACATCACATCCAAGATGGCGGCTCCTATCTGCGTTCTCAGGACTCATCGATGTCCTTATTGCACATGTTGCATACACATATCATTTAATGGTAAAAAGAGTTTTCCAAATAAATAGCTTTTTAAAAGCTTAGCATCATTGGGTTGTAGGGAGATGTGTTGGGTTATGCTCATTGTGTCGGTGAATTTGGCAAACATTGCTGTAAAGGTACTAGTGTCCTTTATTCCTTATCGTGCCAGTATTTAACTATTCTATTTTGCTCCATCAGTAGTATATGTGGATCTAAGTTATTGAAAATGAAATATTTTTTCATTAGGATGTGTGAGGGAAATGAAGTTAAGAGAACATGGCACACCAGGTTTAACAAAATACTCAGGTTGGTACTTTTAGCCTGTTATTACTAGTATAGTAGGATGGGGCAGGCACCAGATTGATAGCAGATTCAGAACGAAGTCCCAAGCATCATATATCACGTTTAGCAAATTATTATTTCCTCTTTCTTCGGGCAGTGGAATTGTCAACATGACAATTTAAGGTCCCCATACACGTAACGAGCTGCAAAACAAATCGGGTGCCCACATAAATCTCTGGCCGATGCCATTAGTTTGAATGGGGACCGGCGTCCCCATTTAAACTAATGGCCGGCACACAAAGGGTGCCCGCCGATACTGTGAGGATGGATGCAGCGTGATGACATCATCATGTTGCTCTTCACAGCTCATCTGTCAGCCAATTTCTAAAGTGAAACAAACTAAACTTTATAAAATGTGAGGACTGTATTCCATTTTTCCCAATGGGAAATGGACAAATACATCCGCTGCCATACTTCTGGGATTTGTCCAACCCGGCTTTAGTACCCTGTTTAAGTAAATGTATATGTGAAGCCTTGTTGCGGCTTTGGTTCACGTTTAAGGTTTTTATTGTAGTCTTTGATCACTTGAAAGGAGAGAGAGAGAGCGCTGCTGTCTAAAACAGAAAGTCTCCTCACTTTGTGGCGGTATCTAGACGGTTCCTCTTGGGCAGGAAGTCAAATGAAAACTTGCCAAAGGGACACAGGCTTCAAAGTAAATGTTTTAGCCCTTCTGTACTGTATCCGTGATTACAATAAAAGTTTTTATTGAATGCTGTATTTTTCAATCAATAAGACAACCCCCCGCAAATTAATAGGTTTGCATCTCAAAGATTAAAGGCTTGACCACCAGTGGCAGAAAGACATGGGTGGTCTTGCCTCTGCTAAGGACTCAGTGTAGTCAGGGGAGGTTCTTCTCTCTGCCTCTCAGTCTCTGCGGGCTGGCAGTTATTCTCTCAGTCTCTGCGGGCTGGCAGTTATTCTCTCAGTCTCTGCGGGCTGGCAGTTATTCTCTCAGTCTCTGCGGGCTGGCATTTATTCTCTCTGCCTCTCAGTCTCTGCGGGCTGGCATTTATTCTCTCTGCCTCTCAGTTTCTGCGGGCTGGCATTTATTCTCTCTGCCTCTCAGTCTCTGCGGGCTGGCATTTATTCTCTCAGTCTCTGCGGGCTGGCATTTATTCTCTCAGTCTCTGCGGGCTGGCATTTATTCTCTCAGTCTCTGCGGGCTGGCATTTATTCTCTCTGCCTCTCAGTCTCTGGGGGCTGGCATTTATTCTCTCAGTCTCTGCGGGCTGGCAGTTATTCTCTCTGCCTCTTTTTCGCCACCTCCGGTCACAGGCTAAACTTGAGAGAAGTGATTGTGGAGCAGACGGGTCACCTTCAAAGCGCACACCTCTTTATACAGCTGTATAAGGGTACATTTTATATTTCCCTGTGTCTTATAGTCTGCAAAATACAGCAGAGCACCAGATAATTTTGACCAGTTGATTTGTACCAAATTACAAATCCCCATAACATATTACCATAATTGGTGATTTAGAGATGGGTTATTGGAACATTACAAAAAAAAAGTATTCTTGCACATCTACTTTTTGCATAAATTAAGTAAAGTAAAAATTTCAACTACAGCCACAACCCTTCTCTACATGTCCAGAAATTTTAGGTGATGATGACATTTTCAGGGGATTTGCAATTCAGCTAGTCAAAATCAACAAAACAAAATAGACCATTTCTACCGAGTACTAAACAGTCTGATTACAGTTGGCTGTAATGATACAATGACTTGTGAGGGCCATGCCTAATCCAAGAAGATAAACCAATAAAGTTAACCATGTTTGTAGAGCCAGCCATACATTCAATATGCAAAGAAATAATTACAACACAGCTACCCGAACTTAAGTGCCCCATACATGGATTGATACCCATCGATCATGCGGGCCATCGGTTGCGGCCACTCTTCGAGCTGGTTCAATCGATCCCACTGGAAGACAGCTCGATTGAACAGGGAACAAACATGTTGGTAAACCCTATTCGATCTCCTTTGCATTGCAAAGGGAATCTATTGCAAAGTGGTGCTAATAGATGCCCATTCAATCATCACCACACTGCGTTGAAATGGGTTATCGATTGTACGTGTATTCTTAAGACCTAGAGATCTTTGTGATGCTTGTTGTATTGCTGTTGCTATTTGGATCCTCAGAGCTTGTAGAGCCCTCAGCCCAACCGTACTGCTGTGTAAACCAAAGGAAAGACGCTTCCTTTCCAAAAATGGGTTCAGTCGTCACCACGCTGCGTTCAGATGGGTCTGTACATGTATTCTTGAGTCCTAGAGATCTTTGTGATTCTTGTTGTCTTGCTGTTGCTATTTGGATCCTCAGAGCTTGTAGAGCCCTCAGCCCAACCGTACTGCTGTGTAAACCAATGGAAAGACGCTTCCTTTCCAAAAATGTTTTCCTGTTTATTGGTCCGTAGATATGGAGGCTGCATTAGGGATTGTTTTATTCGACACTTTAAAATTATGGGAAGGGGACAACGTGTTTCGGTGGAGATCACCCGGCTTTGACCCAGGAATCTACTGCAACCTCCGTACCTATAGACTATCTGCAATATTCTTCATGTTTGTCATTAGGTTTAGTTTTCATCCTAGTGGTCCCGTAGTGCGCCCCTACCGTTCATGTCATGTAAGCATTGTTGGCGCTCCATGGACGAGTGCAACTCTTATACAGAATGGAACCATGGCTATGTGTATCCAAGACCTTACAGACCCATACCAAGACTTGGCCTTGATCTGCATTTATTACTTTGACCTACGTTGCATTTCATTCACGTGCTAAAAAAATGTCTAAAACCTGTCTGTGCTTCTCAAGAATATATCGCAGCACTTTCTGAAAAAGCACAGATGTATCTTCTTGGAGGAAAACAAAAAAAAAAGTGCATTTATTATAAATGTTACACTATTTGGCTCAAACTGAGCAAATGTTTTTATACTGTCTGTAATCTTTAAAGTAAAAAAAAAAAGTTAAATCGCACGTTTCATTTTTTTTTTTTTTTTTTATGAGATGCCCATAATTATGTATTATCTACTAACCTAAATATTTTTTACATATAAGACGTTTTTTGTAAGAAATTATCATGCTGAAATATATATAAATATATATATAAATATACATTCCATCACTTTATATTTGAGATTGTTTTAATCTCTCACCGTGTATTTCTTTTTTTTTTTGAAAACTTTATATTGGTTTTAAAACACAGATTGTGTTGGCGTAATTTGCATAATGTTAAAATTATGTTTTGAGAAATTATAATTAGGAGGCCCTGACTTCCTCATAGTCACTTTTTTATAACGGAGTTACAAAATAAAATGTTTTTTTTTGTAGATAAAATATTGTAGCGCTAAAAATCGAATTGCTTGAATGTCCCGGGCTGTCTTGTTAAACGAACGATTTGCAGTCGCGCAAAACACACAAAAATCGGTATCTATGTGCGTTAAAGGATGCATTTTAGAGGATTTTTTATGTATTTCTCCGTGTCGATCTATGAATACTTCAGCATATCATTTCATTGTATGTATTTCCTTTTTATAATTTTTTCGTTTTATAGAGACGTGTATTGCCACTTTCTTTACAGTAGATGTACGGTGCAATCTAAAAACAAAAAAACACATTTCCACAAATATTCTCTTTGTATGGTATTTATTTTTTTTTTTGATTTTGTTGTTTCAGAGTCATAAAAAGAAAATGTAACGTTTGAATGTACTGTACCTGTAGCATAAAAATATAAGAAACAAAAATATTGTCTAAAGGTGAAAATCGTTTCTGATCTTCCATACACATTTACTAACTCTACTGTGATGTTCCATCTCGTAAGGAACGGGTTCAATAAATGTTTGTGCGTTGTGTATGTGTGTCGGTCTATGCATACGGTTTTGTACGCGCATCGACCTCCGTAGGCTACAGGCATGTTTACATTTATTCCATTTTATGTTTTTCCGCGAGTTACGCAATTTTATATTTAAATTCATTATATTTCCATTGCCAAAGGCTTTTCTTTTTTTCTTATGCAGAGAACCTACCTTATTGACAACCCACCTAAAGCATTAAAGAGTTCCTCTTTTTTGTGTTATTTTTTGTTTTTCTTTTTAAGTACTGATCTTACATAACATTTCAATTGTTAGTACGCATCTTACAGATCATAATCGCAAAGAAAATAAAAGGCTTTTGACGTTAACGGATTGCATTAGCACACTGCCATGCGTTTATACTGGATATCCGTGGCCGTGTTTATTAAGTGACGAGCTTGGGATAGAAGCGTTTTCCATAAACGTTATATGAGGGATTATGGAAAACGTTGGCTCCACTTGGATCTTAATGAATACGGTTTAGTTTTTTGTTTTTGATTTTTTTATTTACAGGTTATTATACATTCCAGATTTATGTACTTTAGTGGTGTTTCTTGTTAGATATATGTTGCTTTGTATTTTTCATTGTAATTTTTTTTAGGTATCTTCTACAGTATAAGGATACCTTACATATGTATTACTAAATTGTTACTATGAAATAGATAATATATTTAATGTCTAATAAAAAGTATAAAAACATTTATTAAAAAAAAATGTTGCTTTTTTAATTATGTAATTGTGCTAAAGACGAAACTGAAGGTCTATTTCAGTGTATTTTAACTCGAGAAAATGTCTTGCATCCTTGTAGTCAAATGTGTTGCACCCATATCGTGCAGTTTTCAACAGAGCAATCAAAGCAGAGACTATTGTATTCTGCTGTGATTCCCCACCCTCCCTCCCCCACTCTACACATCGCCAGTGTCATCAATTGATGGGCCAGTTAGCAGCACCCCTCCATTAAGGGCTTGTTTTCACTAGACCGGTTGGCCGTGGATGGACACGTGATCTGACCTATTTTTGTGATTGCGTCTCACCCGCACCCATAGGAAATGAATAGACACAGTCAAAAATTGCGCCTGATCGCATCCATTGACATAGACGTGGTCAGAAATTGGGTCCCCAGTGAATAAGGATGTGATTTTTGACTGCGATTTTCTGCTAGGGGATGCGATATGATGCAATGTGATTAAAAACACAGTAGGGTAGCTTTCAAAATCACGCCCTAAATCCCTAAACTCAGCAGTTATACTTAATGGGGGCGATCAGATGCGGCGGCGCAGTTAAAAACATGTCCATCTGCGGCCGATCGCTCTAGTGGAAACCAGCCCTTACTGGGTTTGAGCAAACCGCTCAGGAGGTTAACATTGTGTACATTGCCACAAGAGGTACACAAGTACACAGGTTTCCCATAGGAACGCATTATTCTCCTATTCTCGCATTAAGTTAACCTCCCTGGCAGTTCTGCCATATCGTGACGTTTTTAATGGCGCAATACAAGCAATCGAAGCAGAGGACATTACTCTGCCGTGATTCCGCACCCTCCCCTCTACACATGACAATGAATCATCGATGACGGTGGCGATGTAGGCTGCGAAAAGTGACGACCTCCATGTGTGCCCAATCACGGCTAGGGCAGAGTTTGTTTTGTAACAAAATATACAAGAATGTAGATCTCTCACTCCTTCCCACCTACATGACCGGCATCCCAAATTATAATACAAAATAGAAGAACATGGGGGGAGGAGGGGCTAATTTCCTCCGACCAGGTTAAATTTTTCCCCTGTGGGTGCAGGGGCGGGGGGACTTTAAAGGTCACGTGGGTGGGGGCAATCAAAGTCGTATAAAGATATAAAAGAGTTACATAGACAGTTTAATCGAGATAAAATGAAAAACAGAGCAGCACCAAGCTGCGTACAGATAGTTGATCAGCATACATGCATAAATAATTGAATACAATCAAATGGCCTGGTACAGGACCATCTCACAATAATGATGATTGCTACGCGATCAACAATAGAATACCACACTTGTTTTGTAACAAACTCTGCCTGACTGCCAAGGAGGTTAACTTGGGGTGGTTTTGTTTTCAAACATAACTTACCTTGAAACTTATCTTGGGACATCTTACCTGTCGAGAGGGAGCCCGCGACATCCCCAACAATCCTGGGTTCCGTCTCTTCAGCAGCATGTTAATGCAAGCAATGTCGGTTTTGGTCCTCCCATCCCTGGCGTCATAGATGAAGGCGGTAGGGTAAACGAAACAGAATCTTTTTTTAAAGTAAAGTATGGTAAAAGGCCATAATGCCAAGAGGGTTAACATAACCTTATAAGCATTTTTCCTGCAATTGTATTTTCAATTAATTGAATGGGGAATGCAAACATAAGGGCAGTCAAAATGCATACAAAGTACAATAAACCATACTGTATCACATTATTTGGTACAGTTTGATATGTATACGTGGACCCCTTAGTTACAATCGGAGATACAATCAACTTGAGTTGCAGCCAAAGTTTTAGTTATAACTAACAACCAAAGCCTTGACTTACAACCAGAATTACAGCAGGAAACAAAATGCGTTTCTGCTTGTGAGGTTTAAACAAAGACGCGGGATGTAGGAGAAGCATTTGTAAGCTAATTTCCGCCAGTGCATCAAAATGTCCCTAAATAGCCAGAAAAGACAGAAAGAAGGAAAAGAAGAATACAACGAAAAACAAAGGCAGCTATTAGAGTGAAAATTAGTGATGGCTGAACTTTGGCCAGGTCTGAAGGTCTTTTAACCCTGTGGGCGTTGCAAGCTTTTCGCACCGCCGTTTCCCCCGCAATCGCGGCGGAGTACAATGTACTTCGCTGTGATTGCCGGCTCACTACCCAGCCCTCTACACACCGCCGGTGTCAAATAGACGCCGGCGGTGGGTGGAGAGGAGAGCGGCGCCCCCTCCATTTACATGGGGGTCTATAGCGCTGCCCCCTTCGGTGTCACAGATGATGCAGGGCTCCATGTGTCTGCGGCTCTTCTACAGAGCCGCAGGCACACGGAGAGGCTCAGTTTGTGCCCGATCTCGGCATGGGCGCAGTTTGGGCAAATCGCGCAAAAGGTTAAAGAAGTCTACCTGTTCGCGGGCAGATTGAAGCTCTCAGCGGGATATTTGAATTGGGAAGACCGAAGTGACGTCCCATCCGGTACCCGGAACGCAGTTCCTGGTCCCAATTAATGGATGTGACTTCACCTCCGATTTTCGGGGCTGGTTTTTCACTAGAAGACCGGGTTCTCTCCCCGGTCTTCTAGTAAAAATATTCTTCCTCCAGCGTGATCTTGCTGCTCATGAACCTGCCGGAGGAAGAATAGAGGGCTCCTTGTCACCGGTGAACAGGGCAGGTCGAACACCTGTACTGCTCGTCGGCTAGGAGTGCGAACTCACTTATAAGTCCAGCACATCAAAATCATGGGTTATCTCAACAATCTATAAAAGCTTACAGACTCTTTCAAGGAAAGAAGGGACACCAGAGAGCCGGGTTGCTGATGTTCTAATGGAAGGGGACTCTCCTTCCCAACAATACTCACCTTCCATCTCATCCTCTCTTCCTAGCATAGAGGAACAACCATGAAGTTTATGGTGAGAAGGGATTAAAGGAATCGAAAAGCTCTCAACTCTAAGTTATAACAAAAGCAAGCTTGTTGAAAGTTACCGATGGAGGGGATCACTTTAACTACAAACTTTCTATATTCATCGACAACACAACTAATGCGGTACAACACTCTACTGTTGATCATGAAAAAGAAAAAGATGTATCATCTATAATCATCAGCTTTAATGTAAATGTATTTGTTACAATTTAGAAGCAATGATTTATTTTGGTCTTTGAGGAAATTACTTGAAGGATGTTATCTCCGTCCCTTCCAAAGAAGCCTGCTCACTCCTCGTACTGTTCCGGAGATGCGAGTCTTGTCTTGGTTTGAAGAACTTGCTCATGGCAGCTCTGTATTTCTGGGACATGATGTTGTACAGCATGGGATTGATGGTGGCGCTCAGATAGAAGAGGACCATAGAGATCAGGTTAAAGTACTGCGTTAGGTCAAAAAACATGAATTTTCCAATCCCAGACCAGGCAAACAAGAGACGACCAACGTGGAAAGGAAGCCAACACAGGACGAAAGACAGAATGACGAGAGCTGTAAGAAACCAAAATAAAGCTTTATCAGTTGAACATAATATCCAAAAAAAGAAAAAAATTCCAGTTTGCATAACATTGAGACCCAGTAAATGAACCTCCTGGGTGTTTACGCCGGGTGTAGCTTGGGGTAAGTTTGTTTACAAACAATACTCACACCGGGACCAGTGACATCCCTCCTTGTCGATGTCCCCGCCAATCATTCCAGTGACAGTGAAGAGGTGGAGGTGCAGCCTCTGACCTCCATGTTAAGGAGGCAATGTGAACTTTCCTCCTCCCATCCCTTGCATCATTGACGAAGGGGGAAGGGCTGGGAATCCTGGCAGATTACATTGTAGTCTGTTGCGACTGCCCATAGTGCGCAATGAGTGAAACGCCCAGGAGGAGCGGATTAATGACTGTGACATATTCATAGTAAATGAAATGACTGGCAATATAGGCTTAATAGGGCAAAGTCCTCTCCTCCTCCTGTGTCCTAGTTTGTACCTGTATGTTAGCTTGTGTTGCCTTGCAACCCTTTTCCAAGCACCGAACAATAAGTTGGCATTCTATCAATAAAAGCGAAAACAGCCATATCGAACATGACCATAATTATGGCCGATGTCCGATGCTTTGCATAGAGAGACCGCTGGTGTACAGGCAAAGCTTCGGCTGAGCCGGGGAGAGAGCAGAGCTGTCTCTCCCCAGCCAGC
>CM070040.1:68353614-68368385 GCA_036250615.1 Ptychadena robeensis | reverse complement strand
AATAGGTGCTGGGCGGGTGTGTGCGGGTGAAAGTGCGTAGAAAATAGATCACAGACAAATAAATAGGCCGAGCTTGCGGAGAGCTCAGTATGGGATCAAATCCTACACTCCCGACACAAAACCATCTTCCTAAGGATTTATTGACTTACAAAGCGGAGGCTGAAGACTTTGGTTTCCAGGTTTAATAATCATGGTCTGGGATCTCAGACTATTGTGACTTATACTGCGTGTATGTGTTGATGTCCACTTATGCTAGGCTTACTCTGTGCAATTTTTTCCCCCTGATGGTATCCATCAATCCTTACATTAATGTTATAATGTAGATTCTACATGAATACATGTATCTGGCCCATATTATATGGGCCAGATAGGTGGAAGTGGCCATCAATCTGGCCCATATGTTCATGTGTGTACCCTGCTATAGAAGATGATCGATAAGACTGTTCAGACCGTGATAATATTGGACATAGCTAAATTGCATTTTCCCTTTTCCTCCCAAAGAGGGAGGGCGGGAATAGCTTGCGTCTTTTATTCCGAATGCGTGACCTCCCGTGGTTGATCCCCACCAGTGCCTTTGCACAGAAGCTGTCAGAAGATCTACCCACCCATCACCCATCTGTAGTTCATTTGTCAGTGGAGCCCCACTAATATAAACAATGAAGTGGCAGAGACAGATGAAAGAGCTGCCAGCGGACATCTCGCCCATCTATCTCAGCCTGTGGGTGAGAGCTGGACTCCTGCTGCCAACTTTTGCACAGAGAGCCAGAGCACTGTATAATCTGCCAGTATGACTGAGGGCGGATCTTTCCTCCGGCTCTGTGTTGCTGTCTGTGTGCTGTGCATCTTGAGGCTGAGAAGCTGTAATTGTACGTGTATTTATTATTATCATCTTGTATTTATATAGCACTGACATTACGCATCACTTTACAGAGTATCTATAGTCTTATCACTAACCTGGGGAGCTCACAATCTAATGTCATTTACATGTAACTAACGCAGTCATCCAATCATTTTCTTCTGTTGTAGCCACTCCCACAACGCCAACCGTGCAGAACGTCTTGATTAACCCTTCCTTGATCGGTTCCAAGAACATTCTGATTACTACAAACATGGTGCCGTCGCAGAACGCAACGAATGACTCCAACGCTCTGAAGAGGAAGCATGAAGACGACGAGGACTACGATGTGATATGAACCCGCCGGGCTGGATTAGTCTGTACATAGTAATATAAGGATTTCTTATTTCTGACATTTTTTTTTGTTGACCGGATTTTACAACTAATGAGCGTTTCATAAAAGACTTCAGAAGAGCAATACTCTCAGCTTTCGTGTTTTTGACACTTGTAAAGAGAAAATAAAATATGCTCACTTGTGGCTCACAGACTTTATTCCTCGGCTTAGTACAGTTAATTAGGTCTGTGGGTTTGTTTTCTAGACCAGATCAGCGATGCATCATTGTGTTTTCTACATACTCGCATCCATGAGAACAGTGGTTACCAGCCTATTTTCCTAAAGGCCCCCCCATGCCTGATGAGGCAAGCCAGCCCCCAACTTCTACTAAATTAAAATACATTTTCCTGGAAGTGACGTCACAACACCTCCACCCTGGGGTAATGCCCCCTCCCTCCTAACTTGCATGCAGACAACCCTTTATATCTACAGTAATTGTAGGGACGATGCCATGTTCATGGGCTTTTTTAATCGTATTTGCAAAGTCAGATAGTAAATTTTTGAAATTGACTAAAGTTTGTGAACTGTCCACAAGATGGCACCGCCGCTACATTTCACCAGGCTGTGTACTGCTTGGTATTACTACTTCACTTTACAGAAAGAGCAAAGGGTACCTGTCCGAGGCCGCGGGACACAGGATGTCACCCTCTTCTGATGCCACATATGGTGTGTGTCCTCCTCTGTGTAGACCACTGAACGAGAGGACACGTCCTAGGCAGCTCCTGTGGAAAGTTTGCATACACATGCATGTGCATACACATACAACCAGTGCCACCATCAAAGAGCAATTTGAGTGTGACTACGTTTCCCCATTATGCAGGAGGTGATGTGAGGTATTCTATGCAGTCAGTTAAAAAAAATGTGACGTTCTAAAAAGTAAATCAAGTTTTTGTGTGACGGGATAACTGATAGAAGATGATCGATGAGACTGTTCAGACCGTGATGATATCGGGCACTGCTAAATTTGTATTGACCATATACTGTATTATTTACAGTATTATTACTATAAGATGCACCGGCCCATAAGACGCACCCAGTTTTTAGAGCTGGAAAACCATGTGTTCAAATCAATTGGTTTAATGCAATTCAGTCAGTAGATAGTACTGCTGCTAGTGACATCACAGCACATCACATTATCCTCCTCACTGATTGGGAGAAGAGGGACTGTGGGGGGAATGGCTGCAGAATCTCTCCTCTCCCTCTCTGCCTGTGTACATGGAAGCTGCAGAGTGATTGCAGCTTCCACAGACAACGGAGGGAGGGATAGATGTCAGTTCATCTATCTCTATTGTTTATATCAGCAGCGCTCTGTGCTTTGCTGGCATAAGGAATTCAGTTCAGATGGCCGTGGCCACATCTCTCATCTGACAGCTCCCTGGCTAATCTTGCTGGGAGAGCTGGCAGGCAGCCAAGGCGCGACCACCCAGGGCCACGGGGATCACACATTCGGATAATAGGACGCAGACACTTCCCCCCCGATCTTGGGGGTGAAAAAGTGCTTCTTCAAAAAAATAAGGTATATATTTAAGTAAAGGCAAGTTTTTTGGCCCATAAACTGTGCTGAACAAGGCCACCCTCAAGTCAGGGTCCCATTTACCTGTCCGGCTGGTCGCTGTTAAAATGGGAGTAGAAGTGGGAGGTAAAATTCAATGGCGTCAACCGGTTTAAAAAAATGGATAACGCCAATTGGGAAGCGTAGTTGTGTCTTGTAGCAACTCCTCCCATCAAAGCAACGATAATGATTGGCTGAGCTGAGTTTATAAGTTTTTTAGTAGGAATCCTATACCTGACCTCCCCTGACGTACGTTTCTGATTTTTATATTCTATAGAAATGTTCAGAAATAGTAAACAATTCCAAAATGCTGTCAAATAGTCCGCTGCATAGACCCCCCTGCGGCGTAGTTATATTGGACACAGCGTGCTCTCCCTGGAAATGAGGGCAAACTGCTCTGTTCACCTTGTAGCGGCCTCTTGGCAGCGCTCCATCCAATTACATTGTTAGCGGAAAAAGCAGGATGCGGTTTTTATAGTAAAGCTGCGATGATAACGCTGGCTACATAATAAATCGAATTACTCAACGATTTCGGTGTCCTAGAAGACTTCTACACGATAGGCTGAATGTAGAGCAACAAGACAGCAACCTCCAGCTAACATTAGCAATCGCATCAATGTTTTACCAGGAGAAAGCTTGCTGGTGTACCGGTCCAGCCGCCAAGGGGCGCCGAGTACCAAAGCCTTTAGGGATTGGCTAAAAATGTTTTATATTATTTAAGCTGGGCATAGACGGCTCGTTTTCCTGCCGACCGACCGGCTGTAATGAGGTCATCTCGCACGCCCGCTAGTACCAAAAATCCCCCAGACACCTTTTGTCTGCCGTCCCCATCCAAACTAAATTTTCTCCACTAACGCACTTTGATTTGCAAACGATCGACTAACAAAAAAAACATGTCGGATCAATGTTTGATCAGATTTTTGGTTGATTTTGTTTGGTCGATAATTCGGGGTGGGAAGCACTCTGATCGCCATGAACGAGCGCTGTGATCGATCGGGCAAGTGAAAAATCGGCCAGTGAATGGCTACCTTTAGCTTTAATACATGTGCAGCCGCCACTTCAGAAACGTGTTCTGTGGGGAGATGAAATTACCCAGCACACTGATGGATGAGTCTGGGCATGAAAAATGCAAGGGCTTGTTTCCACTACAGCGATCGGCCGCAGATGGATGCATTTTTAATTGCTTCGATTCGTCCGATCTTTCCCATGGAGACTAATTTGGCAATTTCCATTTAGCGGACGCAGGCGCGATTTAGGGGTGATTTTGAATGCCACCCTACCACGTATTTAATTGCGGACTGTGCCCGATTGTGCCCCCTAGCAAAGAATCGCACCCCCAGTGAATAGGGACACGGTCATCCATTCTATGGGCGAAAACGCTCACGATCGGGGCCAATCAAGAAAACGTCTGCATGCAAACGCAGGGGGAGTCATCAAAACTAAGCGATTAAAATCGTGTCCATCTGCGGCCAATCGCTCTAGTGGCAACAAGCACTCACCGGTGTTCTCATGATCTGTGCTACCCTGCATAGAGTGTGGTTAGCATATACCGACTGGAGTGTACATTTAACCCCTAAAGCCCTCACCCTAATCCCTAGAATCGCAGCTGACACCAGAGCAGGGATGACAATGTAACAAAGCAAAGTCCATGAAGACTTGGTTAAGTTTGGAGCGGAAGTACTTTACAGGTCTTGGCCTCAACTCCATCAAACTCATTTTGGATGAACAAAGAATTGCAAACCAAGCCTTGTACCCGACCTCACAAATGATCCTCTGACTGAACATCACAATCATAAACTTGCCAGAAGAGTGTGAGCTCTGCTGACCACAAAGGTAGGGGGGACGGTGAGTTCAAAATCCATATTCATATCTATGAATTGAGAATGGAACATCATAAAATCTTCCAATGGCCAGGTGTCCCAATATTTCGCCCGTATAGTGTTCTTTTCTCTTCCCTGGAAATCCTTTCCCCAACTCCAATGTTTTCTGCGTTGTGTGCGCAGAGGCACTAGATGGCGGCATTAAACAAGGAGAATACGGCGTCTGGACTGTATGCGCTGTATCACCTGTAGGGAAACATAATGATAAAGAAATGTAATTATGACAAAATGAAGTCTGACGCACCTGCTGAACACTCCTATAGATAGACGCCGCGGCCATCCTCAAGGTGTGTTTATTCCTCTAGTTATCCATTGCAACTGTTTCATTCGTATACTACATAAGGGAAAAGAAACCCAGAACTCTTATCAACCCGGTTCAGGCTTTTCTCTCCATTCCAGATCTAATGAATATTCAGCGGACATAGTGTGCAAGGTGTAGATGCAGCTCCGGAGACCGGGGCCTGCTGGAGCGCGTAACTTGCTAGAAAGACAAAATGACTGCAGGTTGCAGAAATAATGCTACTTGACTGAGGTCAGTGTCAGCGGTATCTCTGTAAATGGCTTTATTACCTTGTTCTATTAGGATCTTCGAGTATCTGCCGCAGTGGTATACAAGAACTCTTTATTTGTTTCTTCTCAGATAGAGGACTGAAGTTACGGTACAGTTCCTCCTTCATATTTGTAGCCTATACCTTCGAATCTTTCATAATGCCAGATATTTGCCAAAATGATCTTCCTCTCCAGGACATGTCCAATGTAATGGTCATCTTTTCCAACTTACCACCAATGTAATGGGCATATTTCCCATTGACCACCAATGTAATGGTCATATTTACAACTGGCCACCAATGTAATGGGCATATTTCCAACTGACCACCAATGTAATGGTCATATTTCCCATAGACCACCAATGTAATGGCCATCTTTCCCACTGACCACCAATGTATTGAGCATCTTTCCTAGTGACCACCATGTAATGGGCATATTTTCAACTTACCACCAATGTAATGGGCATATTTCCCATTGACCACCAATGTAATACGCATCTTTCCTAGTGACCACCAATGTAATGGGCATATTTCGCATTGACCACCAATGTAATGGGCATATTTACCATTGACCACCAATGTAATGGGCATATTTCCAACTGACCACCAATGTAATGGGCATATATCCCATTGACCACCAATGTAATGGGCATATTTCCTATTGACCACCAATGTAATGGGCATATTTCCCATTGACCACCAATGTAATGGGCATATTTCCCATTGACCACCAATGTAATGGGCATATTTCCCATTGACCACCAATGTAATGGGCATATTTCCCATGGACCACCAATGTAATGGGCATATTTCCCATGGACCACCAATGTAATGAGCATCTTTCCTAGTGACCACCAATGTAATGGGCATATTAGGATCTTCAATTATCTGATGCAGTGGTATACAAGAACTCTTTTTTTCTTCTCAGATACAGGACTGAAGTCACGGTACAATTCCTCGTACATATTTGTAGCCTATACCTTCAAAACTTTCATAATGCCAGATGTTTGCCAAAATTATCTCCCTCTTCACGACGGGTCCAAAGTAATGAGCATCTTTTCCACTGACCACTAATGTAATGGGCATATTTCCCACTGACCACCAATGTAATGAGCATCTTTCCTAGTGACCACCAATGTAATGGACATATAAGGATCTTCAATTATCTGACACAGTGGTATACAAGAACTCTTTTTTTCTTCTCAGATACAGGACTGAATACACGGTACAGTTCCTCGTACATATTTGTACCCTATACCTTCAAAACTTTCATAATGCCAGATGTTTGCCAAAATTATCTCCGTCTTCACGGCCGGTCCAATGTAATGGGCATCTTTTCCACTGACCACTAATGTAATGGGCATCTTTCCCACTGACCACCAATGTAATGGTCATCTTTTCCACTGACCACCAATGTAATAAGCATCTTTTCCACTGACCACCAATGAAATAAGCATCTTTCCCACTGACCACCAATGTAATAGGCATCTTTCCCACTGACCACCAATGTAATAGGCATCTTTCCCACTGACCACCAATGTAATAGGCATCATTCACACCAACCACCAATGTAATAGGCATCTTTCCCACTGACCACCAATGTAATAGGCATATTTCCAACTAACCACCAATGTAATGGGCATATTTCCAACTGACCACCAATGTAATGGTCATCTTTCCCACTGACCGCCAATGGAGTGGGCATCTTTCCCACTAACCATAAATGTAATGAGCATCTTTCCCATTGACCACCAATGTAATGGGCATATTTCCCAAAGACCACCAATGACATGGGCATCTTTTCCACTGACCACCAATGAGATGGGCATCTTTTCCACTGACCACCAATCTAATTAGCATCTTTCCTAGTGACCACCAATGTAATAGGCACATTTCCCACTGAACTCAAATGTTATGGACAACTTTCCTAGTGACTGCTAATTTAATGCCCATCTTGCCCAGCGACCACCAATATGATGGTCATCTTTAATGCCCAGTCCTCTGCTCTCCCTCTGCCAATCCTGCTGTTCCTGTGTCTGAGGGAGCTGCAGTGATTGCAGTTTCCACGGACAGGAGAGATGACAGTTCATCTATCTCTCTTCCTTGCTTATGCCAGCAGGGCTCTGAGCGGGCGGGGAGCCAAAGCTTTTAAACTTTTTTTCTCTTTTTGTTAGTAGAGTTGATCAATCGAGTTCTGCCCACCCTAAACGATCGACCGAACAAAATAGACTAAAAATCGGATCGGACATTGAACCGACATGTTGGCTTTTTTGGTCGATCATTTGGCAATCGAAGTGCGTTGGTGCATGCATAGCTCCCTATGCAACAGCCTTTCCAATCGATGGATTTTGTGGAATCGACCATATTGGAGATCGGCTCATGTCCAAATCTACCACAAATCGGATTCCCAAGGTGGTGTTCCATCGATTTCCGATCCCATCAATTGCCGATTCCTCGTTCTCCTGAAATGATCGGATTGGGAATCGATTTGTCTGTAAAAAATCAACCCGTGTATGCAACTGTTAGAGGCTACCCAGGTATATACTGTGCCTATATATATAAATGTGATATCTGATGATTACAGAGTGGCATTGTTGGGGTTTGTATATCTGTCTTGAGTTGAGCGTTAAATGGCCACGTCTTGTAGTCCTGCAGTAGGATCGGCTCTGTGGGTGTAATCCGACCTCCTCCCAGGCCTCCCACACACTGCAGAGTGCTCTGTACTCACTCACGCCGCCGTCCTCAATTATATTCTACAACTTCTAAAGACCCGAGCAGTAATAGTGTGACTGCGTGCGGCCTGCTCCCTCTTTCCGGCGCGCGGTCTACTGGTGACTTGCAGCGCTCTGATGTGATCAGCGATCATAAGTCACGTTTCGTGTTCCTGGAAGACGTCACTGAACAATGTCAAATAATTTTCGGACGGTGAGAAAATAGGAAATGATATATTTCTGGAGCCGCGGCAGATTTCTGCAGCTCATCGTGAACAGTTATGCGTCCACAGGCTGCCGGCGGATTTCCTTGTTAGCATATGAACAGAGACTGGAAGAAAGCAGCATTTAATGACAGCAGGGCATGGAGCAGGACACAATACAATCAGTGACGGCTTTCATGGAGTCACAGCTTCATTACTACATGCGGCCCGCCATTCATATCTGGCTTACAGATTAATAGAAGGGGGTCTGGGAGCAGTCCTAGAACTCTACATAGCAACCCAGAGCCGGACAAATGACTATCTGCAGCAAACTCTGTTCAATAAAAGGAAACTGGAAATCTTTATCAACATTGGTACTTTTTTCCCACAAAATTATTTATAAATTAAGAATATTTGACATATAAAAGTGTTCACATCAATTAGGTAATGCAATATTAAATGAATGCAATATCAGATTCAGCCAGTAGATGTCACTAGCAGCAGTACCCTCACAGCACATGACTTCACCTCTTCACTGATCGAGAGGAGGGGGGGGGGGGGGGGGGGGGGGGGGGAAGGCTGCCCAGTCCTCTGCTCTCCCTCTGCCGATCTTGCTGTTTCTGTGTCTGAGGGAGCTGCAGTGATTGCAGTTTCCACAGACAGAAGAGAAGGATAGATAACAGTTCATCTATCCTTCTCTTCATTGCTTATATCAGCAGGGCTCTGAGCTCTGTTGGCATAAGCAATTATACAGTTTAGATGGGAGATCCAGCCATGGGCCGATCTCACATTTGACAGCTCCCTGGCTAATCTCCTTGCTGGGAGAGCTAACGGGGAGCCAAAGCTTTTTTACATTTTTTCTCTTCTTGTTAGTAGTGTTGATAGTGTATATTCCAATCTTGAATTTTAATGCGAATATCAGCACTTTGAGAATTCGCAACGATCTGTAATATAGTGCAACATTTTCATGATCGCAAATATTCAACATTCAGGGAAAGGAACATTGCATGGAACAATATTCTCATGTACAAGTGCGGATTTTCGCAATGAATTACTTCTATGAGTGTTGTCTCATGTGGTGATACACTGCCGCTGCTTTTTTACATTCTACCACCAGATGTCACTGTGACAAAACACATTGCGTTCATAATATGCACATGTACAAGTGACGATATTCACAATAAATGACTTCATAACTTTTTTAGTGAGCTCCTCAGATGAGTACCAGGAGATGGTGTGTGGTACTCACCCCATATGCAGAGTGGTCTTCCTCACTGTCTCCCTCACTGTCCTCTGCATCAGCTTCCTGCATGGTAGATTCTGCTGCAGATGGACCTCCCTGTTCCTGATTGATCCTCCGATTAGCTGTCTCCATCCACAGGTCACCAGCTGGCTTTGGGTCAAATGTAACTCTCACAGTACAACACA
This sequence comes from Ptychadena robeensis, assembly GCA_036250615.1. Lineage (NCBI taxonomy): Eukaryota > Metazoa > Chordata > Amphibia > Anura > Ptychadenidae > Ptychadena > Ptychadena robeensis. The sequence continues at coordinate 68,358,834 of CM070040.1, read as the reverse complement.
GTTTGAACCCCCAGATCTCATACCTCAGTAGTACAGTAACTAACCCCGAGACTACCTGCAGTCCAAATGTCACAATTTTATAGTCATATTTCAGCTGTCACACAGTGCTTTTCTCTTTTAAGATTTTACCCGTACATATGTCTACTCTGACTTTCACCCCCAGATCTCCAACACCCTTAGAAGTCCAATCTTTTTTTTGGATTATTAATTTACATTCCCAATGTCACCCCCCTAACGGCAACCTTTCATAGTTATTCATATATACCTTATATATATATAGATATATACCTTCACTATGTATTTTATCAGGGAGGACCCGACACTACATAGCAGTGATATATACCTTCCAATCCACTTATGTATTCTATCAGGAAGGACCCGCACTACATAGCAGTGATATATACCTTCCAATCACTAGGTATTCTATTAGGGAGAACCCGGCACTACATAGCAGTGTATATACCTTCCAATCACTATGTATTCTATCAGGTGAGGACCGGCACTACATAGCAGTGATATATACCTCCAATCACTATGTATTCATCAGCGGAGGACCCGGAACTACATAGCAGTGATATATACATTCCAATCACTATGTATCTATCAGGAAGGACCCGGCACTACATAGCGTGTATATACCTTCCAATACTATGTTTCTATCAGCGAGGACCCGGAGCTACATAGAGTGATTATACTACTTCCAATCACTATGTATTTTATCGGGAGACCCGGCACTCATAGCAGTGATATATACCTTTCAATCACTATGTATTCTTCAGGGATGGACCCAGCACTACATAGCAGTGATATATACCTTCCAATCACTATGTTTCTATCAGGGAGGACCTGGCATACATAGCAGTGAATATACCTTCCCAACACTATGTATTATATCAGGGAGGACCCGGCACTACATAGCAGTGATATATACCTTCCCATCACAATTGTATTCTATCAGCGAGGGACCCGGCACTAATAGCAGTGATCTTCCAATCAGTATGTATTCTATCAGGGAGGCCACTATACTACACAGTTGTTGGTAATGGAGATTGCATGGATCGATCTTAAGGTGTATGGGGGGCTTTATAAAGTTAGTAAAGTAAGATCCCATGTGTCTCTTCTATCATGTTCTATTCCAAACCTCATGCAATATGTTTATTCCAAACCTCTTCATAATATTCCTGATCCCTCGTGTTTTCCTTTCCTCTATAAGAACAACTGAATTAAGTGTACAGATTGTTCGATGGCGGCTGGGGAAAACCATATGTTGTTCAATACAGCCCGGTATTAAGAGATCTGACAGAGCTTTAAGGGTTCAGCATTCCTCTAAAAGGCATTGTGAAAATGCGTGCCGTTTAATCAATCGCATCTGATGATTCTGACAGCGGAAAATCACACACTAGGCTATGCACAGCCACTAGACGTATAGAAGTAATACGGTTACTGAAAATCTTACAATATATACAGGGGTGCACATAACTTTTGTTAGTGAGCTCCTCAGATGAGAACCAGGAGATGGTGTTTGGTACTCACCCCATGTGTAGGGTGATCTTCCTCACTGTCTCCCTCACTGTCCTCTGCAGCCTCCTGTATGGTAGATTCTGCTGTAGCTGGCTTTGGGTCATATGTAACTCTCACAGTGCAACACGTTTGAACCCCCAGATCTCATTAGTACAACCCTGACATTTTCTGGCTTAGTAACTAATCCCTGAGACTACCTGCAGTCCAAGTGTCATCCTTTCATAGTCATATTCCAGCTGTCACACAGTGCTTTTCTCTTGTCAGATATTACCCTTACATATGCCTACTCTTACTTTCATCCCCCAGATCTCCAACACCCTTTTTTTGGATTATTATTTACATTCCCAATTCACACCCCTAGCTGCAACCTTTCATAGTGATTCATGTTTCCCTGCAGTTATCCAAGTGACATAAATTGTATACATGTAACATTTAGCTGCGGCCGCCCAGACACGGAGTGCCTCCAAGTTGTTAGTACGCATATGAGCTGTGTAACAATAATGCCGGTACGCAGAGATAGTTTTTGGCCCCTTTTGAGTACCAGAGTACCACTTATGTGCACTCCTGGATATATATATGTTAAGGGCAGTGGTTCCCAAACTTCCCTTGCAGGGCCCCCCTTTTCTATTTAGGAACATTATCAAGCTCCCCCTCCCTATTCAAACACAGGTTAAGAATGAGGGTCCGCCCCCCCGGAATACCTTTGCGCCTCCCAATTTGGGAACCACTGGTTTAGGTTGAATGGTCCAGGGCTACACAGCGTTACATTGGCTCCTTTGTTTGTAACACATGGATGAATCAGATTATTTTTGATTCCCTATCAAAGTCTAATACCAGCCTCTGATTTCTAGAGAACAAACCAGAAATATAAGATGCAACCTTAAGCTTCACAACAGAGCAGCCGTTCTGTTATTTATTATGTACTATTACTGCTGTGCAGAGCCCCGAGGAAGGGGGACTGCTGAGATCCCGAAACGCAGAACGTCAACCTCTGGCCGGCAGATCAGCAGAAGGAAGTGAGAACAGAGGTGCCCAAGACAGGTAATATAGATCTGCTTCATCTGGTCCCCACCAAGGATCCGCTTAGCGCAGGAGGACCCGACAGAGCTGAGAACGAAGTGGAGACATATCATTAAAAGTGCCTTTGCGAGAGCATTTTTAAAGTCTTTTCAAAGCACTAATGGGTTTTAACTTCACCACCAGTTTTAAAAAAAAACTTTATTAATATTTTTTTCAACTTACAGTGCAACACACAATAAACAGTACAGGTACAAAATGAGAAGAAGCAGATAAGATAGAGATTGGGAAGACAATGTCAGGAATAACCCTAAACATTTCATTCCCAATTAGTGACGAGCGGCATGGGCATTATTCAAATTCACGATAATGTGCAAATAATTCTACTAATATTCGATTCTATATTCACGTTGTGCAATTGCACAGATTATAATCTGCTTTAAAATTACCTTTAAAATGAATGGTCACATGTACTATTTATTTTCACATTGCGAATATATATTCACAATCCATGCCCATAAGCATCCCAATGGCGAATATCGTGAATATCCAAAATCTGCGAATTCTCATTTAGCCGATATTTGCTGAATATATTCGCAATTCGAATATTCGAGCTCAACACTTTTACCAATGATCAATCATCATGTCATGTACCCGAATTACAAGACATCAGCCAGTCAGTCTAAGGGCAGCACAGTGGTTAGTACTCAGGAGGTGGCACATTGGGGGAGCGCAGGTTTGAACACTAAAAAAAAGAAAACATATACACACTACTTAACTCTCTGTAGTCTTCATTTGGGTACGCCATTCCTTAACAATAAAAACATACTTACATTTCCTTAGAGAGGTAGGCGGGGCCGGAAGGGGAGGAGCCTCAAAGTTTTCAGAAGAGGAAAGTAGCAGGAAGGACTTCCTCTTGGGATCGGCAGTCACCCTCCCTCCCTAATGTGTGATATGTCTTGTTTGTTTTGTATACTGTATTTTACTGTTTTGCAGGTTCCTTGTCACGGCTTGGCGCCACAGGGAGAAAGTGGACGTTTTAAAGAGTCTTTTGTGGTGTGTCGGTTCTTTAAAATGGCAGCTGTAGACATGTTTGAGTTATTACACTATTTCTGGTAAATGAAGGTACCCACCGAACCGGTTCTTAAGGTCTGGTGGGCAGTACGGTGGTTTAAAGATGTTCATTTGGAGGCACTGTCTGGTCATCCTCTTTTATTGGCTGTGGCCTATTTTCTGTATTTACATTTTACACATATAAATCCAACTCTTTCCAAAGAAATTATGCCTCTGTATTTATTTCAGTGTTGGTAATCTTAAAGGGACAGGGGCAGTCATCCACGAGTCAAGATGGAGGAGCAAGACTGCTCCAGTATCACTCCCTCCACCATTCCAGATCAAGATGCGGCGATGCTTCGCCCCTTCAGCATGAGCGCAGCTGGCTGTCGGGCGAAGGGAGATTTGGGAAGGTAGACATAGCTGCTGATGGCAACCTTTCCCCTTGTGTCCAGAGGCTGCCACAGCGCATGCCTGGATGTTGGAGAACAGAGATGTTCTTTGGGCCACCACCTCAATCTGCAGTAAGATGTTGGCGGCGCATGGAGAAGATGGGCAGTTTTACATGTGGCCAGTTTGGGCGGATGCCCCCTGCCTATATGTAAAACCGCCACTGGGTGCAAATATCTGACGGGTTTTCTAGGAATTTCATTGAGTGGAGGTAAAAAGGAATCTTTTTTCAAGCAATGTTTTTTTTAAGTCCGCGAAATCTCACTGTGTATGGCCACCTTAAGGCTGAATCTATATGCGTGTCCATAGCGTCCGTCCGCAGTTTACCTGCTGTTCTCAGGGGGTATAGGTCGCGGTATTCCTCACACACCACGCCCATTGTTTACCAATGGGCGCAGTACATGTTCCCTGTGTGCCGTGGGATTCCCCCCGAATCCAGAACGCCCAGCTGATGCTCCCCTCTACATGTTCTCTGCAATGATGACAATTCCTTGGGGACAATGCAGTGGCATGATCATGACAATGGAGGCACATCCTCATGGCGACAACAGGCAGTCTCTGAGAATTATTTCTGCTCATTTTTTTTTCAGGTGCCCGTGATGCATGAAACTGGCACATCTATAGTGGGTCGGCAATAACAGGCCTTTATAAAGCCAATGTGCCCCACAAGTCAAATAGTTTGCCTCGATCTAGACTCTATTAGTTACATTTGACTGATTATTAAAAATGTGAGCTGAGAGATGGTTAGTACTCTGTGTAATGCTATATAAATATGAGTTTATAGTAATAACACAGCTGTCACTGGCTAATGAAATTTTCCTACATTCCTTCCTTCTTAGATCTGTTATAGTTGTAGCTTCCATCAGTCACTTCATTTCACCAGTCATTCTTTCCATTGGTGCATGCAATGGCTGTGCCTGGCTCCTCGTGCATTTTGTAATGGTAATTTGCTCATTAATAGGCTTCCCTCCTACCATCAATGGAGTCTGTAGTGGAGTGGCCTGTGTATGGTATCATAGGAACCAGAATGTGAAGAGTTAACGATGACAGTGATGAATATGACTTTAATATTGTGATGATGTAACCAAGCCATATAGGAGTGCCCTGCTAGGGAGGAGATTACATAAGTCTGTAGTGACCAGAGAATGGCATGACCGGGCAGTGTTAATTGCCTGTTTA
>CM070040.1:68328027-68341722 GCA_036250615.1 Ptychadena robeensis | reverse complement strand
GGCTCAACAGGAACAATGGGCTTCCGCTTTAGTGGCAACACCAATATAGTACACAAACAAAGCATGTTGAGCTTGAATATTTCAAAAATATTGGCTATTCGAGAATTCGCAAATTTCGCATGTATGGCAGTAAATATTTGCAATTTCGAATATTCGTGATATTGTGCATCAAGAAGCTTATGGCCATAAAAATAAATGTGACCATTCATTTTGACGATTATCGAGATGTGATTATAACTGCGAATATATTTCCATTTGCACGACCATATACTCAAATTTTTTTCGAATATCGAATTGAATAAGTTGAATTATTTGTGAAATATTGCAAATTCAAATAGAATAGCCTATTTACATATAGGGCCTATGTATAGAGTATTAAAATGCTATCCTGAAAGAATAAACCCTTTGGCGGATAGTAAGTTAGCATATTTTTTTGGACCAGAAAATGCACTTTTTGACCCCCAAAGTTGGGGGGAGATATCGGTTGTTTCATATGGTCCGAATGTGCGACTCCCGTGGCCACGCTTTGGCTTCCCACCAGCTCTCCCGAGCTGTCAGATGAGAGATGCGGCCACAGCCAGATCCCTCATCTGTAGCAGAGCGCTGCTGATACAGAGTAATGATTAAGTGATGTGAACGTGGCACAATGTGCTCCAAGGATAAGCACGCTCTCAGCGACGCTCTCCATAATATATCCATACACTGATTATTCAAAATGTTATGGTTATTATTCTGACATGTTTCGCCCAGACAGGGCTTCCTAAGAGAGAACCATATGTAAAAAATGTATACGTGTACACATACAAGTTATATCTTAAGATCCGACAGGCGGAAGAATTCCCACACCTGCGAAGGGGGCGGGTCAAACACCCGTCCTGTTTGTCAGCGGGGTGAAAATAGAACATGCCGTGTTCGCTGCAGACTGTTGGCCATGCTAACATTGCACCATCTCTACCGAAGAAGTGACCAGCAGAGTAACAAAACGCTCACTTTAGAGTTGATGTGTTATGCAATATTTTTAATCATTTATGTGAAGAACTATATTGGAAATAATGAATTGAATTGCAACGGGTGCTCTCCATTAGCCTACTTTTTCGTTGGATCCTACCTCATTCACGGACCAGAGTGAATGAGGTAGCGTTGTCTGGGTTCCGGATCTTTGAAAGTGGACAGTTGGAGTTGTATGGTTGGTGGGAACCATCTGATGGTGGTATCTCTTAGGTAGGTTAGGTCAGCCTTAGTTGTCCTTGAGTCAGTGGGTGGTGGCTGAGGGCCTACAAACACTAAAGCTAGGTTTCCACTGTGTTTTTCAGTCCGTCAATGTCTGTCAAAGTCCCACCGTCAACGCAACCATGATGCGCTGGGGACTAGAGATGGTTGGAATTTTTCGACTTGCTAACTTTGTGAGCCTATTGCAAAGCCCCTGAAAATGGTATCATCACCAAAATTGCTGGAGATGTAGAGAAGGGCTGTGGAATTTGACATTTGAAAAGAAAAAGTATGGCTCTAGCACATGTCGTTTTTGCATAAATTAAGTTCAAAGTTAAAGTCGAAATTCCGATTTTTGAAATTTTTACTTGACTTTGAACTTAATTTATGCAAAAACTATTTGTGTTAGAGACATACTTTCTTTTTTGGAGTATACCCCCAACCCTTCTCTCCAGCAAGTTTGGTGATGATACCGTGCTCAGGGGCTTTGCAATTAAGTCGAAACCGTCGAAATGGTCGAATTTTTGAAAATAAATTCGACCATCTCTACTGGGGACCCGCGTTCAAGCATCAATAAGGAAATACGTCAGGGCATACATAACAAATTCAATGGATTGTCTATTGGTGCGTCAGCGCAACCCCCCCCCCCTTGTGTTGGTAAAGGATGCGTCAAGATCAACATAGTGCTCTATGTTGATTTTAACGCAATGGGGCACAACGTAGCAGAACAACGCATGTGGAGTCAGCCTTAACCATTATAATGGGCTACATCAACATCCTTTTTGACGCAGTGGAAACCTACCCTAAGGTGGCAGGCACTGGTGATCTATATGGTTTTGATGTAATGGGACCTTTGAGGAATGGGAACCAGTATGGTTATTGATTTGGTATTATTTAATGGTATGTGTTATGTTAATAGAGCGCGCTATGGCCATTTAAATCCACCACAGTGTACAGTGTTTTATTTAAGGGGAATGAAGAAGATAAATAAATAAGAGGCTTAAAAGGTACATGGAGTATGGTACGCAGGTCCATCTGACCTATCCGAGTCAAGACCAGCAACCCAAAAAGTAAGTGTTACCTATCACACACTCCATCACACAAAGTTGTTTTCGCTCCTCACAGGTTCTAATCTTCTAAAAAACACTTTTTTTGTGGAGGGACTGCCACACAGCCTATTAATAAACATGCTATAATTGCCCCACTGGGCATGAAAGGGTTGATTGCCTCCCATTCGGTTTCCATGAAACATACACATATTTATCCTTGATGGCTATAAATTCTTATTTAGTTAGACCACATTCTTTCCCTCTCATTCATTCAGTCTCAGGATCCCATTATTCTCCAGTCTATGTAAAATATGTGCCGATAAATCAAAGCGCTTTCTGTCAATGTTGTCAGCTTTATTATTGCCTGCGTACAGTAATTATTAGGGGGAGAGGTTATTTAAAACAAAAGGAGGAAATAAAGTGGGAGCAGCTTGATGAAGACACATCAATTTCATCTCCTTAGTGTCAGTTTCCCGAAGTGAAAAGGTCCTTTTATAAAAAAAACTATTACTGACATAAAATTCTCATTTATATCAGAACTAATATATATTTATATTTAATTAATTGTGATTTCAGAGATAAAAAAACAAATGAAACATATTTAATATATTAGGCTCTATACAGCTACAGCACCATCCTGATTTGTAATGGAGAAGTAAGGTTAGGATATCATTGTTGATTTCACTGCTGATTTAAGGTGCGCACAGGCACATTTGCTGGGCAGATTCCCCATTGCTCATAGGCAGTTTGCCCGTGGCTTTGGGCGCGCTCCCACCAATGTGTGTCTTATTCATAAAGCAGAGGAAAAACTTGGAAAATCTGCGCCTGAACAACTTCGGGCGCTGTTTTCTTGTGTCTTGGAGACACCCCCTATGATCTCCAACGGAGGTGTCTCCACTGGCACCGCGTGGTGCTGCTTTGAAGATGCGGCAGCCCACAGTGTGGGCGTGCAGCTAAGAATATGCAGAGTGGACACTGTCCCATTTATCAGAATGGGAAGTGTCCTCTCTGTGTCTTTTTCCACTGTGTTCGCAGCGGGGAAAAAGATGGAGGGGACACAAGCCCTTGCTCCCCAGATCATAAGCCATAGGAGGGACAAGCAGAAAGCTGACCATGGGGGAGCTAGCTGCAGACAATAAGTAGAGTTCATGAAATGTGTGTTTCTCTCTTTGTGTTGGTCTATGTTGTTCATTCATGTCTCTGCATGATTGCAGTGTGTATGTGTATATGATGCTTGTCTCTGTAAGATTGGTGTGTGTGCATGTCTTTGCATGAATGGTGTGTGCCTATGTGTGGATATGGTGCCTGTCTCTGCATGATTGGTGTTTTTGTTTGTCTATGTGTATATATGATGCATATCGCATGAAGTGTGTGTATATGATGCATGTGTCTATATGATTGGAGTGTGTATATGATGCATGTCTCCACATGATTGGTGTGTGTGTGAGTGCATGTGTGCATATGATGCATGTTTCTACTTGTTTGGTGTGTGTGCATATGTTGCATGTTGCGTGTGCTTATATAATGCATGTTTCTGCATGATTGGTGTATGTGTATATAATGCTTGTCTCTGCATGATTGGTGTGTTTGTGCATCCATGTGTGTATATGATACATATCTCTGCATGATTGGAGTGTGTGTATGATGCATGTGTCTGCATGATTGGTGTGTGTACATATGATACATGTTTCTACATGGTTGGTGTGCAGATGTTGCATGTCTCTGCATGAACAGAGTGTGTGTATATAATGCCTGTGTCTGCATCATTACAGTGTGTGTATATAATGCATGTCTCTGCATGATTGGAGTGTGTGTGTGTGTGTGTATATACTGTCTGTATAATTGTAGTGTTTGTATGAGGCGTGTCTCTGCATGATTGGTGTGTGTGTCTATATGTGTGTGTGTCAGTGTGTGTATATGATGCATGCAGGGGGGTCTATAATGTTCAGATCTAGAAAAAGGGGGCCCTGCAGGAAAGTTTAGCAACCACTGCTATAAGTGAACAAAAAAACACATTGGTACAGACCTTAACTTTGTCTAATCTGGTATTAAAATACCGGCAACTATGTGCCAAGGTGCTGCGGTGTGGGCCGCCCAGTTGGGTTCTACAATCTCAGACTGTGCGCCTGCTTTCTCACACTGATGCCCCCAGCCACTTGCTGTTCCTCCAGCAGACATTTAACTAATCCTTGTGCCAGCTGGAAGCCCAGATTCTAGCATGTAACCCTCGCCAGGAAGGCTCTTGCTGTGTTGTATGTGTCACGTATCTAAATAATTATTCTGGAAATTATGCTTGACATTATAAAGAGGCACGAGACACTATTAAATGATTTGTATCTCGTTTCCTTTCTCACTGTGTTTGGCCTACTGCTCCTGGAGGTATTGATAAAACATTAACAGGAACTCGGAATACATTTAGAGGATGTAAATTTATGGTGGTTTAATGAGCTGATGCAAATGCCTATAGCGAGAGCCACAAATACCGCCGTCCATCACAACAGATTGCATTTTATTTTTTTAAATTTCTTAGCTAAAGACTTTTGAAAAAACTTTTCATTTGGTAAAGATTTTATGGAATTGAATTTGCACACAAACATATGTGAAGTTGCCATAGACTGTACCGTCTAATATGAATGTGAAATTCAAAGGAGGATATTTTACAAAAAAAATTATTGTAACAGTAAAAAAAATTCTATATATAGACATATGTAATACACACAACAGATTACTCTACCATATGTTCACAGTCTTTCATAAAAAGACTAAACTTGTATAACATGAAGATTTAACACGTGATATTATTCAATGGACGTTATATTCTAAATAAATGGAGCAAATGGAATGTTCACTCTGCGAAATCAATGTCCATGTTGCCCTTTCCTCACATTTTATGGTGTGCTAATGTTGTGTCGGATGAGTGCAGTGTGTGAAGCAACTCATGCGACCAGGTTCTAGAGATAGATGTTCTCTTTCCAGGCTGAGCTCACACCCCAATAAAGTTATCACTGTATCCAGTACAATTCCCTTTGGCACCCTCTCTCCCCTGGTGTAATGGACCTGGTGACACCACACCAGGGGAGAGAGGGTTAACTTCCAAGGGGCACATCTGGGGAATCACACTGAAAACAGTTTTCTCCATAGGAAACTGTTTTTGTTTCATCACGTCACTCCGGGGGGGGGGGGGGGGGGGGGGGGGGGGGGAGAAGCGGAGCCACAGGAACAGCGCAGGATGGTGAGTTTGCGCTGCCAGGGCTCTGATCTCCACCAGATGGCCCCATCTCATCCAGTGCAGTACTGACAGGTTAGCGCTGGACGAGGTGGTGTCGTCAGGAATGCTAGGGGGGTTAAGTAGAAATTTTGACTTTTTCCATGGGGCCATTTTGACAAAAATAGTTAAAGTGTTGTTGCAAATATCATCATCATATTTTTTATTGTGAATATTAGTTTAAATATCTGCGATAATTTGTAAGGTGCTGATATTTTCAGTAACAATTTGTGATTAGAATATTCACAACCGACACTATTGCATGAAAACTCAAAACTTTTGGAAACAGTTTACATAAAGAATTGTTACCATCAGGAGAGTTAAAGTTGATCTTAACTTTCCATCACTCCAAGTGACGTTCCATTGTCACCAGCTGATCAAGGATCTTCAGTCAGATCTGACCTGCCAGGTCAAAAGGAAGTAACTCCAATACACCAGGCCATGCCAAAGGTGTACACAAAGTTGTGCATGGGTGACCCTACAGTCCACGTTCTATGGAAGATTGCAAAGCTTGTCATTTAGATAGAGCATAGAATGTCTGCTAGCATTTCTTTTGCTGTTCAGATTTTTCCAATAGATTTAATGTTTTACTTATTTTTAGGGTGTGATGTACACTTTAAAAAGGTAAATTCATATCTATCAAGTATCCAATTTTGGCCAGGAAAATCACAATTTTATGTAACTTTTCCAAATCCTGATTTCAATAAGTACCAATTTTGAAATTGGGCCAACTGAGGAGGGAGGGGGCGTTACTCTCCCTTCTAAGGGTCTGCTGCTAAGATTCACCCCCGCTAAGAACTGCATCTCATGCAGTTATTAGCTGGGGCCATTCACCTCTATGGCCGCGGTCAGTGGTGGGCGTCTGCGGAAGAGTGCAGACCGAAGTCAGGAACTCGGTCGACCAAGTTTTTATGTGGCAGCCGCCCCCTGGCCACCCCCTGGACGCGGCAGGGGACTAGCTCATTAAACTACATGGGCGCAGTTTTACCCGCCCTGTAGGCGACCCCAGGCTTCCGCAGTAGTGGAGATAAGCCCTAAGAGGTGACCTGCTTGCTCATACTCCTAAACCCTGAGCCAGAGGAGGATATAAGAAGATGGGTTTCAGAAGGTGGAGGGGTTAAAACCATTACTTTGAATCGTGCCATTGTCCCTTTCAGCTCTTCATTTTCAGCAATTTGCACAGCAAACAAGATCTATACATTTAGTTACAGCTCTCTCTATGTAAGACACATTGTGTTGTGTAATCCCATGAAAGTTTCCATATTCTGTAACAGAAGGTGAAAAACTTACCATTTGCAGCAGTTGCCGCTAGCATTCTATTTCCTCAGATCTTCTGCAAACAATCTGCTCTGTAAATGATTATAAGAACATAACGGTGAAATAAGAACCGGCAATGTTTGATTTATGTAAGTCTACGCTGTTTTCTCTGCTGCGTTCTTGATCCTTCCATTTTCTGTATCAGAGTTGAGATTGCGGACCTTTAACTGTGTTTATACTGTCCCAGGTGTTGCCGTATTTCTAGATAGATATCTATGGAGCGCTACTGTGTGTGTAATCAATGCATGCCTATGTATTATTATGGAGGAAGCTCTGAACCAATGCAAGATCATTGTTTTAGATGTTCCAAAATGTATTTCAATGAAGCTCATTTCTTGTGAAAGGTATTTTTTGCACTATAAGACCATAAGAAGCACCTCATAGTTTTGGAGAACAAAAAAAAAAAGAAGAAAAGTCACAGCCATTCTTATATACAGTTAATATACAGCATGTTCCAGAAAAAAGGGAAGTCTGGATCATGCAGTATTCAGTCTATATTCCTCCAGCCACAAGGCCAGTGCCAGGAGGGAGGTCTTCACTGCAGGAGAGAGTCAGGCCTGAAACTTTAGCATATGTCTATACACAAGCAGTACCCATTCTCTGAACCCACTGACCACCTTATGGAGAGACACATTTTACAATCTGGCACTAACAACTTACCCATTTTGCAATGCAGAATGTTAATGTAAATATACAACTCATGCCATGTAAGTATTCTCAAATCACTCCGGTATTACACAGCTATTTACATATGGGAGGAATCACATTATATATTCACATCAACAGACTGAGCTCACAACAGTAATAGCCGAGTGAGTTTATGTTAGCATAGAGAATAGTGCTAGCGCTAATACAGCTAAGATCTTACTCTTGGCTGTACCCCTTAGCTTGGCTGGAGTGAATGGAACAAAAATTCCAGCCTCCTGGAAAGCTCTGTTGTTTATTGCTCCCAAAATGTTTGGGGAAAAAAAAAAAGAAGGTTGTTTCTGTAAATTTATATTCAGACCATAGTACGCATACAAAGCCATTGATCTCATTTAGTTTAATTTAAGTCTTATAGTATAGTTTATGTAGTCTTTGTGTGCTGTAGTTGCTGTGTGCTGTAGTTGCAAGAACCAACTTTCCTCCTACACATCAGGGTTCTGTCTCAGGGGTTCTGAACCCAAAATACACCTTTAAAACTGCAAGTTTCAGATGCCTAGCAGAGAGATATGCATATACATTTTTACATCACTACCTTCTAGCTGGCATTAACAAAGAAGTTGATAGAAGGAAACATAAAAGGTAACTATCCCAAGCACTGGTGTCATTAGGTTTGGTGTTTTTGGAAACCCATAGTGTCATAAACCGAAGCTACCAGTATTGAGTGCACACTCTACAATGCACTAGTGATGCCATTGATTCCAAGATTAATGATGAGTGATGAAATAAAATATCAGTTCTGTAACAGATGGTCAGTAGTTAAAAAAAACCCTTACATTTGGTCTTTTCCCAATTCTAACGTCACAATGATCTATTTCACCCCTTTTCTCTGTGTGGAATCTGCCGTCTTGGTAGAAGAGCTGGCCTAATGAAGTTGGCTTCCTTATAAACTTTGGTGGGGTAATAGTCAAGTAATAGTGTTGATCGCGAATATTCAATTTTTTATTGTGTATATGGGCACGTCAAGAATTCTCAAAAATCTAGTTTAATACAGTGCTATATCTTCCTAATCGCGCATATTTTAGAGTTTTTACATCTGTACTCGGAACTACTGTGTATAAAGTACCATGCATTGTGTTTGCAATACACGCATGTACAAGTGCCGATTTGCGTAATGAATGATAATAATGATGCAACGGAGCAGGCCCGGGGTAGTGAACAGGGTCGGCGCCAGCGCTCAGGAGCGGCCGGGAAGGGGCGGGCACAGGCGGCCAATCAGGGGGGAATGGCTACATCTCGAAAGAACAGCTGCATAGGCAGGGGGCCCTAATCGAGCGGGCACACCGATCTGACTGGACGGGCCTGGCCCCCCATGGTCCGTCAATAGTGCCAGCAGTGACTAGGAACCAATTTGTGCAACTTGTACTTATTGATTGTACAGCACACACCACATTACAGCACAGCGACGGCAAGCTAAGATGCTGGAATAGTCAAGAACCCCAACCTGGGGTATAACAGCCAACAGTCTTTAGAAGTAAACCTGGTGACTCTCCTGCTATTCACCCAGCCCTGGCTGCCTTCCATTCCTGGGCACTGACTGACGCAACTGTGACCAGAAAGCAATAGGCATAGTCTCGGACACTGTACAGGGGTTGTTTTGTTGAGGAGCCACCCGTACGCTCCCCACACATCTCCGTCTTCAGACACCAGCCTTTCCTCCTTCCTGGAGTTCCCTTTTATGTCCTGCCTCTGGTAGACTGGCTGACCTCCTCACACTGCAAATATTAGGGGAAAATTTCACTATATATTTTGCTAATACAAGTAATGCCTTTGCTGCTCATCAAGTAACAGAAGTAGGTGGAGGCAGGTAAAATGGATCCAGGAAATGAAGGAAACACAATCAGTAAAATGAGGTCTGTGGGTTGGAATGAACTTCGTGCTAAGGATACAATTAAGGCACAGTTTGCATTTCTCGAAGTTTCCTAAAAAAATATTTAGATTTTTTAGCAAATTTTGTCTTCCATTGTTCTTTTCATATTTCCCCACAAAAAAAACCCAAAATGCCAAAATACAAATATCCTACAAAAAAAGGGGATGATCTTCAACAAAATGGTAGCTGTCACTGTCAGCCGGCCTTTTTCCCTCCACCAGTCTCGTCCATGCCATTGTGTTCTTCCAGTGATACCATCCTTCTTCCATAAACCCCCCCCCAGTCAGGCACACGTACGCCTACCCTTAGATTTTTCAGCAAATTATGTCTTTGATTGTTCTTCAGAGTTAGCAATTTTCCACCAATGTCATAATAATTTTTATGAACTGAACATTTTAATGCTAACAGCTACCTCGAGATACAAAAATTAAACACGGCAAATAACTCATGAAGCTTTTTGTGTTGACATTAATGTCTCTTACCAGAGCTTCACATTCAGAGCTGCCTATAAGTGCTCCATGTGGATCGCAATACCAGAAGCTTTTGAAACTGAGAGGCGCAATACCAGAAGCTTTTGAATCCTGAGAGGCGACCACAAAATCAAACCTTATTTTCATTAGGAACAAAAGAAAGAATCTGCGAAAAGGCAATTCAGACCCTAATGTTCCTCTTTTATGGGTTCATGGATACATTTGGGAACCCAATGAATAAACAACAAAGACAAATGAAATTCTTTACATCTGCAAGTGGAAAATAGGCACACGACGTGCATATCACATTACCCAAAGTGAGTGTTAGATGTGCTACCAAAATATGGTGTTATTGATAGGACATCATTAATGAATATATCAACATGGATTTAGACAGTCTAGACCGATGTTATGTACAGCGAATGTCGATAAAATACTGAGTGGCTTTATGTTCTGCAACAAAAAGTAACAAAATTACATTTAAGTTCAAGTCAATATTATAGTATTGACCATTTCATCTTCTGTACTAGCAGTCCATTAACCCTGTATTGGAAATTCATTGACTGGGGTAGCATTGACTTGTTTTAGTTGCTTAATTTATATACCCAACACTCAAGTAACTTTAACCTTTAACTTAAATAAAGACACAACACAATATTTCAAGAGAAAAGTGGATTAATATATTACAAAATTGGAATATGAAAACACCTGATCCCGGACAGTGTCCCCTACTAGAAAATGTCATTATACCACATGCTCTGACAGGAAAGCTATAACGAAAAAAAAAAATATTATTACAAATAATTAACCTTGACTGATGCAAAATCATACAATTCAACTCACATAAATACAAAATTACCCCAAACCAAAGCCTGCCAAATGAACAAACATTGTACAAAAAAAGGGGGAGGTAGGGGTGGGGATGATCTTCAACAAAATGGCCGCTGTCACTTTCAGACGACCTTTTTCCCTTCACCAGTCCCATCCATGCGATTTGCATCACTTCCAGTGAATGCCTCCTTCCTCCATAAAACCTCCCAGTCTGGCACACATACGCCTAAGATGCCCTGGCTTAATACAATGTAGCTCAATAGATATTTACAGAAGATAGCTAAAATTTTAATTGCCTAGCTTACAAGAAATAAAAAAAACATGGGAATCTATACATGTTAAACTACAGAAATCATACACCATCTATTTGATCCAAATGCACAAAAGTAGAATCTAAACCAAGGGTGGGCAAACTTTTTGACTCATGGGCCACAATGGATTCCTAAATTTGATGGGCTGGACTGAGTCATGGGCCACAATGGATTCCTAAATTTGGCTGGACTTGTAAGCTCCTGTAATGACCGCCATAGGTATCCCAAGTCATTGCATCCCCAGCTTCACCAACATTGTAATCTGTTTTAATTTCTTGCACTTCTTCAAAAAGAAATACATAATAAATAATACCACAAGGACGGTAAGAAGAAGTAAATATATATACTGTACCGGATTAAAAAACTAAAGGGGCTGAATATGGCCCACAGGCTGTAGTGCCCATGTCTGATCTAGGCTTTTTAATCAATTTATCCAGTACAACCAGAAATTCCAAGTTACACCTATAGGGAAAGAAATAATTATTGACCAAGTGACACGAAAATATTCAAGTCACCAACAACATTGTAAACTCCTCCGTAAATTGCCTCAAGTTGGTATGGGCTTGTGAGGTAACCCCAAATTATCTAAAATAAATCTATACTAGTAGGATGGAAAGTTGTCCTAGGAAACCAAAACTCCTGGAAAGCACAGGAAAGCACATGATCAGTCGATTAATTTGCACCATTCTTACTGGCTGACCCTTTTGTAGCCTACACAGGAAGAACTGTGTTCAAGTTTTTTCAGAACAACCTGGATTTAGGTTGACTGCAAAGGAGATTAGCCTTCCTGGTGGTACTCCCGTACCACATTGTTACATATTACATAGCACTGCTGTGTTTCCCCATCCTCTCTCCTCCCCTCTACACATGTAGATGTGGAGCGGGAAAGTGATGCCGCCACCTTTAGGTTGGGTCTACACTATACCCCCTCAGCAACCGTCGGGGGTGTTATGGGGACATCAGCATGTTCGTGTCCATATCGCCCGTCCACAGTTTGGGCGCTGTTTAGGATGTAGTATTCGCCGTGTCGGCAATACCACGTTCTATACATTGCAAACAGCCCCTGGGAAAACAGCGGCGTGGTTTGCATGTTTTACACACTGTGCCCATTGTGTGCTGCCCATGGGTGCTGCACGTGTTTCCGATGCATCTGTGCTACACCCCTGGATCCCCAACGCTCGGGCGGCCATTGTGAATCCGCTCCCGAGACTGGCACGAATAGAATGGCACATCATTCCCTGTAGGGGATTACAGGTGTAGACACAGCCCTACATGGAGGTCCATGGCGCCACCCCCCAGCAAAGTCGGAACTGATCTGCAAGTCCACCGAGATTTAGAATCGCAGCAGGTTTGCCTAAGATAGATGAGTATCCCCAATTGAAGGAGATGGTTGCAAAACTTCAAAGTTTTTTTTTGTAATAGTCCCTGAACATGGTATCATCACAAAATTACTGGAGATTAGAGAAGGGTTGTGGGAACATTGCCAATAAAAAAGCAGTGTTCCAGCACATGTAGTATTTGCATAAATCAAGTTCAAAGCCTATACTCGGATATATGCAGAAAAAAGGTAAAAACTTCACTTTAAATGGGAAAATGCTCTATTTCATTAAAAAATGCAGAGCGGGTAGTTGCTTTCTTATATCCAATCAGTTCTTGAATATTCAGTCATACCCTCGCAACAGGAAGCTGATTTACTGTCAGTAGGGAAGTGCAGGCTGCTATTCAATTATACTCTCGATAGATGAGGCATTTCATGGTTGTGTTTTGCTGGCTGAACATCAGAAGGTGAAAATGCAATAGAAATGCGGAAGATGTGAAAATAAATAGTTACGCTGATGAAAATGATTATTGGATGGTTCTGTATTTATTCATTCTGACTTTTCTGAAAGGGAAAATTATGATGCTGCTGCTAAAAGATGTGAAGAGCAACTATGACTATACAGACGATGGTAGACAACTAGAAATCAATTGGAAGAGTTATTTTTGAAGTTTCATTCATAAAGTTTTAAGGTAATATTCTAGAAATCCTCACATTACCGGTGAAATGACACTGCTGTGTTGATGCCTTTTTCTTGTCTTTTTTTATAACTTTACATCTCAGGAGATGACAAAATATCTTTTACACTTAGAAAATGCCACAAAGGAGACTGAATAAAGAGCCTGGAATACATTAAAACAGTTATCAGGATAGGATTTCAGAGCGAATTTAATCTCCAAAGGTAGAAAGGCCTGGAGCTATGTAATAAAATGCTAAATGCGTAAGGCCTGCATGACAGGGATGATTAGGGGACAGCAGGACTGATTGGAGGACAGCACTGGATAGGAGGGGTCATAGTAACCAAGTGGGATTTTGACTAAGATATGTGAACAGTTCTAGTGGGTTCTTCGAGGAGAAAGTTTCTCTGAAACAGAGATCTGTGTGAAAGCATAGAAGCGCTCTATAGTTAATGTACCCTACCACACCAACATCTATGTTAAATTGGAGATATGCCTCTTTATCCATCCTCTGCTACCCTACTCTGACATAAGGCAACCCTCCCCTCCGTCATCATATCCTCATGATCTCACTTACAAATAAAACTTCTCAGCTATTACGTGTGGGGATGAGAACTAGTCTTTATGTGTGGGCGGGTAGACAGGACTCCGATCACCCGGGCTACGGCGCGGTGGA
>CM070040.1:68303650-68321422 GCA_036250615.1 Ptychadena robeensis | reverse complement strand
GGCATGAAAAAAAAGGCAGTTAAACTGTCTACATTCCATGTTGCCTCATGTGTCTCCTCTTATGCCTTCTGGGCTTCCTAAGACTTTTTGCCACCCTACATGTCCGGGAGGGTTCCACAGGGTGCTTCTACCCCAAACCAACTACCAGAATATTATTGCATGTCCATAACCAGAGTGCAATATTTGGTTTTACTTGTAGTTGTGTTTTTTTAATATGAATTAGCACATAAAATAAAAATCTACCAAATCACAAAGTTAGTTTGAGACAAAAGTACATAAGTGGACACAAGTGATTTAGATGCTTTTGATTTCAATCAAACTCCTGAAGGGCCGTTGAAGGGCCGATTCGCGGCCATAGTTGTGGCCGATCGACCGCCGTTTGTGCTCCCGCCGAACACATGATAGGCAGTCCCCCCCATCTACAGGGGAGCCCACCTTGAGGATCCGACCAAAAAAAGCTGGCAAGTCGGATCGCATCCATCCTGCTGGTTCTTTTTGTGGCTGGTCCTGCTGTACCCGTCAGTTCTGTAGCCAACTCCTCACTAATAAGTCTGCTACAAGCCGGCCATGGATCAAGGTGTCTATGGCCGGCTTTATTAGTATCTCATGTTATTACCTGCCACTGTCCAACAATACTAGGGCTTGTTAGTGTAGCAATGGTATTGTTAATATAATCTGCTACTGACCACCAATGCTGGGGGTTGTTATTATAACCGGCCACTGGTCGCTAATGCTGGGGGTTTGGAATTATAACCTGATATTGACTACCAGTACTTGCGTGTTCTTATTTAAGCTACTATTGACCACCAATGGTGGGAGATCATTACTGTAAATCCTGACACTAATCACCAATTTTGGGGGGTGTTATTATAACCTGCCACTGACCACCACTGACCAATGCTGGGGGTTTGTGAATATTACCTGTCACTGTCCAGCAATACTGGGTTTGTTATTGTAGCTTGCCATTGTTGAGCAATGCTATTGTTATTATAATCTGCCACTAACCACAAATGCTGGGGGTTGTTATTAAAACTGGCCACTGGCCACTAATGCTGAAGGGATTGTTATTGTATACTGCCACTGGCCACCAATTCTGGGGGTTTGTTATTATAACTTGCCATTGGCCACAGACTTTGGGGGGTTGTTATTATAACCTCCCACTGACCCCCAACGCTAGTTGGTTTTTAATATTACTTGCTATTGACCACCATTGCTGATAGGTTTTTATTATGACCTGCCACTGGCCACCAATGGCGAGGGATTGTTATTATAACTTTCTCATGGCTACCAATGCTGAAAGGGGTTGTTGCTATAACTTATCAATGGTCACAATGACTTGGGGGTTGTTATTATAACTTGTCACCAATTATGGGGGGTTGTTATTATAACCTGACCACCAGTGCTTTGGGGTTGTTAATATAACCTGCTACTGACCATCATTAAGCCAGCCATAGACACTTCGACCCATGGGCAGCTTGTAGCAGACTCATTACAGCGTGGGGACGTCGGGCTGTGATGAGTCGGCCACAGAACTAACAGGAATCCTGTGTTCTCCACTAACACTTGGCTTGTAGCCAATCAACTCGGAGGGGGATGAGACTCCCCATCCACAGTAACTGACTACAACAGTATCGGCGTGCTATCCAACCTGTTGGCTTTTTGGGTTGAAACTGCAAGGTGGGCACCCCTGTAGTTGTGGACGACTGACCACGATGTGTTTGGTGTAAGCACGCACACCGGCCGATCGCCTGGCTTTACTTAGGGTTTATCATTATAACCTACTATTGACTGCCAATGCTTTAGATCAGTGGTGTCCAACTAAGTTAATATGGAGGCCACAAGTGCGGCCCTCTGCATCACTAAAGAGCCGCACATAGCATTTTCAAACTATACTGACTTGCAGCCATAGCTAGAAGACATATCTTTTTTATTATTTTAAATAACAAAACTTGTTTTAAATTATACTTCAATCATTAGGGAACACTGTAGTATGGTAATGCACATTTTGTGTCATATACATGGTCAAAGGTTATGTCCTGCAATATATACTATATAATCACCCCTGTTTATTGGTGGAATAGTAAGAGCATAGGCACTCACCAGTCTGCTGATTCCCCCGCCAACACTACAGGAGAAGAGGGGGAGAGGCGAGGGACTTGCTCTGATTGGCTTTTGAGTACGCCTATCATGTAAGTTTATCGCCTCTACTCCTCTTCCCACTCTAAGATCCCGGACGGGGACATGCCAGCGGGGGATCAGCGGACAGGTGATCCCATGCCCTATGCATTAACAGTTAGGTTTCGGGGGATACAGGTGGAGAGAACTGAGGAGAGCCGCCAAAGAACACCCAAAGGGCCGCATTGGACACCTGGGCTTTAGATTATTAATATAACCTGACATAGGCCACCAATTCTCTGGGGTTGTTATTATAAGCTACCACTGGCCACCAATACTGGGGGGTTGTTAATAGAACCTACCATTGACCACTGAAACCACTGGACACACAACCCAAATTCATGGTAATTAGGCTTTAAAAAAGATAATTTTACCTGGTGGAATTTACATATAAAAAAAAACATAAAGCACAGATTTAAGGCTTCAATCATTAATCAGATTCGGCAATCTTGCGCATGGATTTTCTTTTGTGCTTTTTGCTGAAAAAATTACAAATTTAAAAAGGGATTTGTAGACAGGGAGGATTAGCACAGACTTTCGGCGCCCTGACTGAATGAACGTCGTTTATGTAAGGAGAATTCCCAGCAGGGAGTTTGGGCTTTAACAGCATTAAGCGAATCCCTCTGCGCACTTCTGCAGAAAATGATATCTGCCGCGTTAACCGTATTTTCTTAGATTGCTGTGTTACGCGGAGCAGCATAACGTAGAACAGATTTGAGGCTTGATATTTTTATTTATGGCCGTCATGAGCTATTCCTTTAAGTAGTATGTGAAACAATGATTTATCCTCATGGCTCACATGGTTCTGATAAATGGATGTTTGCCTGCTGTATGGCATGTACAGGCTCCTGCTGTCATATTACATACTCAGGCTATTTACAGCTATTTCTACAATCTCCAGGAGGTTATGTATACGGTACGGTTCAGGAGGAGACCCAGACCATCAGATATCAAGTGATCCATAATAAATATTAGCATTCTGAATGTGATCACATCAAATAGAGTCATCTATTATTTTTCACATATATTTTTGGAGAAAAGCTAACTGAAGATATCATGCTGGCCCAGGCATAAACAGCACTGGCTTCACACATCCAGTATGCAGCAATCTGTTCGTAGTCTAAAGCCCCCCATAGACAGGCTGATTCCCGGCCATAGTTCTGGCCAACCGACCGCCGTGCTAGCTCCTGCCGAGCACATAAAGGTTGGTCAGCCGCAACTATAGAGGAGCCCACCTTGAGGAGCCAACCAAAAGAGCTGGTTCTTTTTGTGTCCGATCCTCTGATCCTGATGCAGGCAGTTAACTCGGAGGGGGAGTCTCAAACTATTTGCAATGGAAGAATGGGCCAAAATCATGTGCCAGCCTAGTAAAGAACTCCTCTAAGAGATTGTTGTCAGTTGTGGCTCGGAAAGGGGACACTATTGACTATTAACCTTTCTGGCATTACGGGCTTTCCGTGAAATTTTTTATGGCGGTGGTGTGTGCGGGTAAGAGCGACACCCCCTTCGCTAAATACGCCCACCCCCCTACAGCATCACCAATGAAGCCAGAAGAACCGGCGATTGTGCCTTATCCGGTACTGGCTTTGGGCGTAACGCCAAGGAGGTTAATGGGCAGGAGGCTAAAAATTTTGGAGGGGTCATTTTTGTCCTTGTTTCAGTGTATCAAAAAGAATTAATTGAAATTCGCTGATTGTACAACGTTTGTGTCAGGATACAAATTAGAGGGGGCCACCAGACAGGCAACACACACTGACATCCAGGCATAGGATATGTGAACCAAAGGCTATGTTCCCACTTAGGCAATTATTCGCCTGGCGTTCGTGATTATCAATTGCCTGCAGAATTGCTATCAACCGCATACACTATTTTAAATGGGCTTGTCCCCATTGATAGTATCGCATGCGTTTTTCTTTCCTGTTCGCTCCCATATACAAGAATGGCAATTGAAAATCACGAGCACCAGGCGATTCATCGCCTAAGTGGGAACAACACAGCCTTTGTACAGATAGGGATTAGAATTGAATGCTCAGCAGGTGTGTCTGAATGAAGCACACTTTTATAGCCCTATTGCTAACGAGGCAGGTGTCCTCCACCCAGCCCACGCTTGCAGGGAGCCAACTGCTGGTGAAACCAAGCCAGGGAAGAGCAAGCACAGTGCCACCAGCAGGCGGTAACCAGTACAGCCGGGGTTCTCACAGATCGAACTAAAATCGTAGCATTGTGTATGTTGGTCGGGTTGATTGTAATCAATGAACACATTTCTATATGATTATTTCCTGTGTTTTGTGATCAAAACTAAAATCTGCGATTTTGGTCATATTCCAATCGTATTACGATCAAACCTTACATGTGGATCTACTTTGGATTCGCTTACGATCGGTGTCCGATCTAAAAATCGAAATTGAAAATAGATTGTGCTAAAATCTAACCGTGTATGCCTAGTTTTAGAGTCATTCCATTCCCATGCCTCTTGAGATTTCAGGATCCCAGTAAATTGTACAGGGCATATGGTTGATTTCCTGCGGCTGGGTCACGAAGAAGGAAGACTGGAGAGAGAAAGAATTTGCAAGAAGATGGTGGTGGGCCTGTGAGGTGACAGGAGGTAACCATATTGTTTTAGAATTAAGGAGAACTTCTGTCAGATCTTACTGGTTGGAGGGGAAATTGACACAAACAGAGGGCAAATATCACATCAATTTACTGTCTGTACTTACAGTACATAGTGACCATTGAATAGTTCATCCCTGTCAAATCATCATGTTTCCATTGCTGGTACCTTACTCATGTGGATCACATTGATCTTCCTGGTTACTTGATGTAAGCATGGACGGAGTATGGTCGATCTGGGTCCTTGTGGGTGGGTGGTCAGCAGCCAATAAGAACCAATAGCCAATAAGAACCAATAGATCACAGCAAATCAGGTTTTACAGACAAGCACATATGGTTTTTTTTTGAATGCCCATAAAATAACAGTTGGTACTTTTCATTCCAGTAAAAAAGGATGTTATGTTTTTATCTCTATTACATTGCTTCATCTTGTTTACATGCATGTGCCTGTGTATTTCTAAATGGAAGCTCTTGGTCTCTATTAAATCCCATTTGGAAGGACAACTACAGAGGAGAACTAGTCAAAGACAGACTTGATGTTATCACATGAAGGACCCAAACAAGAATGTTGTTTCACGGATCACCATGTACTATTTAACATACCCCTCCCATTAACAGGCCAATACAGTTACACCTAAATTTTGCCGTGATGCATCACATACTACTCTGCGTGGTGACTCTCTAGCTCAGTGATGGGCAACTATGTTAATATGGAGGGCCACAAGTGCAGCCCTCTGCATCACTAAAGGGCCGCACATAACAGCGTTCCAGACCCTCCCCCATCGACATATCTTAGCAGGCGGTGGATGAGATCCCGACAGCACCCACCCCCCCTCCTGCCCCTGGGTGCAAAGCTCATATGTAGACCTGGTTTCCCTGATCAACAGTGACAATTGTACTGATGTAGACCGCCAAAGTTGATTAGGAAAGCTGGGCCAGCGTGCGAAAAATTCACAGGTGAGTCGCTATGCCCTATGCAGTAACAGTTAGGTTTTGGGGAGGACCAAGGGGGGCCACCAAACAACGCCCAAAGGGCCGCAGGTTGGGCACCTAGGCTCTAGCTTTTCAGAACCAGGTGAACCCCAACCTAGTCACACCGCTAGGTGAAAGGGAGTATGAAATACCAGTCATTTTTGTCTAGAAAAGCTGGCGAGTGTGATCTCAAAGCCCTGCTCCATAAATATAAAGGAGGGTGGGAAATATTAACCCTTTGCAATGGACCCCCCTCCCCCCGCTTGGGTTAGCTGCTTATTTTGTACAACGGGCAATAAATAGAGTGATATATTTTTTCTCCAATTCTCACAGCATTCCTTCACTTCATGGGATTGGTCCCCAGAAGGCTCTTGAGTGGTTTCACTGTTCGTTTTGGAACTTTGATGTTGTCCTTAGCTAAAAACATCTAGCTGCCCTTTGTTGTAAGCAGGGCCATTTCTCCTGTAATACAAAGTATGTGGGCACGTAGGGCCCCAAGGGCCCCGCCCAACAACTTTTCTGGTAGCACTCCCCCCGGTCTACAGGGGACCCCAGGCAACAATTTCGCATAGGGCCCCCCAATTGCTAGAATGGCCCTTGGTTGTAAGGACATATATTCTAGAACAAACTCAAACACACAGGGGGCCATTTATAACTCGGACAAAGTCACGGGCCAACATTGATATTTATTGAAAAAATATCTACAATTAATGATATTTTTCCTTCTCATCAGATAATGATGACCCTTTTCATATGAAAACAAACCCAAAGTAGGGAACACATGCATAGATATGGGCTTGATCGATGGCGATTTGAGTGCTGTGCTCACGGCCATTTATCTGGCCCATATCTAATGCCTGTTTTGCAGCGGGATCAATAAATCCCACTCGACAACAGGGATATCGGACGTGACCGTAAATCACGGTCTACGACAATTGCTTTGTATGGGGACCACGGGTCTCCATGCAAAGCATCGGCTGAGCTGGTTGACACAGCAGTGCTGCACCTCCAGCTGCTTTGATGTCGGCAGCAGCATGATGTCGTCACGCTGCTGCCAAGAAACTCAAATGGCTCAAATATCGAGCCATGTGTTCCTGGCTTAAGTTTTCCAGGGGGGCGCTGGCCCTCATTCTTAACCTGTGTTTGAATGGGGAGGGGGGACTCGATAATGTTCCTAAATAGAAAAGGGGGGTCCTGCAAGGAAAGTTTGGTGTAACACTGGTGTAACACATGTAACATAATAAAAGACACATCTGTGCCATTCATTTCTTAAATAAAGTATAAAAAACAATCTCACAAACCAAATATAATAACACTGCGCTTCAGCTTTGGGCCCTGGGCCAGCGTTTGGCACCTCTTCTATAGAATGCTAGCAGGGTGAACACGTGGCAGCAAACGGACTGCAGCAAGGAATAAGCCAAGTTTCTGAAAAATCAGCAATTAACCCTTGCAGTCAGGGTGTAAGGAAAGGACTTAAAGGGTAATGTCTTTGCTCAAACACACACGCTTGACAGTCCCGAGAGCTCGTGCTGCAATTCAATCAGTTGGCAGATTGTAGTCAAGGTAAGATAACTTTTCATTAATCAGGAATGTGAGTCAGCCGAGTGTAGGCTGGTGAATTTCCCGGGCACTAACCTAATTGATTACCATGTGGCAGGTTGGTACAGAAGTTTAATTTTACTATTGCCTGAGGACTTGTCACATCTGTTCTCAAAACATGCAGATTGTTGAGCCGCTAATAGCGTGGTTTATATCCTTACATAACATCTCCTTCATGTTATCAGGAAGCTTCACGAACGAGTCAATAAACACATTGCGGAGGCAATGTAAGAGAATCTTAAAGTTTTTTGAAACGTGAAAGTAAAGAAAGGTTTTTTGAAACTTAAAATTCTGAGTTACCAAAACATCAATTCCAGTGTCAAGACTTATTCAGCTAGCAACAGTCTAAAGCCGGCCATAGACGTCTCTTTTTTTATTTGATTAATTCGTCAAGTTCAAGTTAATTGCAAAGCCCCTGAGCACTTGTTGAAATTTCGAATTTAACTTTGAATGTAATTTGTGCAAAAACTACATGTGCTAGAGCAAATGGAAGAAGAAGCGGCCTGGTTCTTGGAAGGGTTATGTCATTGCTTTTATGGCGTTACCTTCCCAAGTTGCTTGATGTTTTGAATAGTACAAGGACACGAAGCGCAACAAAGTAAAGTGCTGTAAATGATCAAATAAAAGATACCCATATCAAAAGAGGTACAGTGCAGGCTTAGCAAGGAGTGATTCCTTCCTAAGACACTGCCACCCAAGGATCTCATAATGGCCTCTCGGTGGCCATTGGAGAGGTGTCACAGATCGCAGTGTCACCCAGCGATCTGTAACTGCAGGACCTTTCGTAGATCAGCTCCCTCTGCTGGTGGATGTGATGCTGGCACATGATATGCTAGATGATACCAGTGACCGCTCATTATCACACACCTGGAGCCCTGTCCAATCAGACCACCTGACCATGTATTTAAGAAAGTCTGTGGCAAAAGGGCGTTGCCTGAACGAAGAGTTCTTTTTGTCTCTGATCCACAGGTTCTGCTTCTTGATATTGCCTTATTTTTACCGACCCCTTGACTGTCTTCGACTACCCCGTTTGACGCCTGCCCTGACTACCGCCTGTCTGACTACATCTCTACCTCCTGTCTTGGTACCTTGCTTTGGACATTCTGCTGTCAGCCGCTGCCAAGTAAGTGTAGCTAGGGACCGCAACCTGGGGGCTTCCGGCAGCAAAGTTCCATCAATCCTTGCGGGGTGCACTTGTGAATACCAGGGGGCTCCTTAGACTCTGCACCCTGGCTTATGCTTGTCTGGTAGCACAATGGGTCCACTGCTCTCGTGGTTCACCCGGGACAAGAGTTTTTTTTCCATTGAAGTGACTTTCTACAGGACATGATCTGGAGAGTAATAGTTCCGCCCTGATGCCCTGACTCTTGGTTAAGTTACATCATTGCTTTTGTGATGTTTCCTTCCCAAGTTCCCTATTTTGAGACAGCTGGAAATCCCAGTGCATACTACTGTAAATCCACATCTTTTCTGGCAGCTAGACAAAGTAGAAAGGTGTTCTTGCCAGTAACAAAGATGGTGGCATATGAGAGAACAGGAAGTCTGTACTTTCTAGTGTTATGGAGCACTTCTCATTCATCATGTCGACTCAGCAGTAAGTATTCACTTTTTTTAGTGATTTGTTTTAAATGTTAAAAAAATTTAGATCTCTCCTGTACAGCCTATTCCTGATTAGTGTTGAGCTCGAATATTTGAATTGCGAATATATTCGACGAATATTGGCTATTCAACAATGCACAAATTTCGTGAATATGGCGGCAGAGATTGGCAATTTCGAATATTTAGGATATTATGCATTGGGAAGCCTATGGACATGCATTCCTGTCAGGCTTGTCACCACCGCAGATCCTGGGTTGACGCGGAGCAGGGAGTCTAAGCCACCCGAGGGTCTTGACCTAGAGCCCCCCTAACGGGAGATAGGCATGAATCCCTTGAGGGGACCCTGTTGTCTTTTCCCACGCTCAGATGGCTAGGTCCTGCTTCCCTGGTAAACCCCCCCAGGAAGGTGCGGGCAGGTGCCCTGGAGATTGTCCCTTTTAAGAGGAAGGTTTGCGGTTAATCAGGAACAAGTAGGAGGTATGCGCTAAGAGTAGTCAGTGTCCAAAGCGTTGGTCGGGGCTGGCGGTGTTCAAAGCGTAAACTTGAGACAAGCGTTGGTCATGGCAGGCGGCAGACAATACGGAGAGTCAGGAACAAGCGGAGGTCAGGAAGCCGGAGGTCAAGAAGTAGTCGGGAACTGAGCAGGGTCGGATACCGGGAAATCAAGCCAAGGAAAAAAAACGCTACCATTAACAGGATACAGGAAGCTGTAATTCACCAGCACTGGGTGGAAGGACTGGCAGGCTTAAATAGGAAGTGTCCTCCCAGGGCCGCCCAGGAGGGAGGGACGGACACCAGGAACACTCCCCCTGCCAGTCCTTTAAAACTCGGATGAGGGCGCGCGCACACGCACACCACCGTCCCGCGGCTCCACCATGGAAGGAGCAGGAGAGGCCCCCGATGGACCCCGATTGTCCCCAGAACCAACCCCAGTGGAAATGTCGCCAGCAACAGCCGGAGGTACAGGTGAGGGGGGGACTACCCCTGGTGGGGCCGACGCTGCAAGACGGGATGGCCCCGGATCCTGACAATTCCGATGTAATATTCGCAATTCGAAATAAATACCACATGTGACCATTCATTTTGAAGGCAATGTGATTATAATTGCGATTATATATTTTTGCAATACACGGCCATACACTTGCATTGTGAATATTTGTGGATATAGAATCGAGTATTAGTAAGATTATATATATATATCTATATATATTGCAAATTTGAATATTGCCTATTCTGCTCATCACTATTCGTGATATTTTACATAGAGAGTTATGGTGGCATCATACCTTTACAATATTTCTTCAATGGATGAACCTGGACCCCATGATAATAAACTCATGGAAATGTTCAGTTAATAAAATCCTCTCTCCTAGAACAACATGATATAAAATAAAAGATGTCCTGGACAAATCCAATAAAATATCTCTTAGATGGAGAAACCTGGACACTGTGCGCATAGAGTTACAGAAATGTTTTGGTAATGAAGTCATCCCTCCTAAAAGACCATTGAATATAAATCGAGAAGATGTAATAAAATATGGAGAGTCCTCGACCATGTATAGATAGAGCTATCCTCAGAATTTATTAGATATAAATATTATACACATTTCCAACGAGCTGCTCAGCCTGAAGTTCGGCTATATTAAACAGCCAAGTCCACTGTAGCCTGTACGCATCCTGTATACGGCTCCCTCGGCTGCACTTTGCTGCCAGCAATGCCAATAGCTAAATAAATATTGTTGCGCTTGGATCAGAAACACATGGAGACTGATGGGTTTATACACCGGGGCTGTTTGTTGTTTACAAGAAGAAATTCTAGAGATCCACAAATTAAATATATTTTATAATTTCACAGTGTATAATAATTTTCTTAAAGTGGATGCCACAATGGTTGTCTACCGCTCCACAATCCTAACAAAATATACTTACCTGCTGTGGAATCATAACACCCGCAGCCAGGGCACCGTAGGCATATGGGTACCTGACTGGGGGATGTTTCAGAGAAAGGATGGTGTCACCGGAAGTAACACAATCACATGGAGGGGACTGGAAGGAGGAAAAAGGCTGGGCGGTAGTGACGGCGGCCATTTTGTTGGAGATCATTCCCTTCCTCTTTGTTTTGTAGGATGTTGTTCATTTTGGGTTGTTTTATTGTAATTTTGTATTAATGCAAATTGTACTTTATGATTATGCAACGGTTGTGATTAATTATTTCAAATTATTTTGGTTTTATTTTAATTATAGCTCTCCATTCAAACACGCAGTCGACCGCTAAGGGCAAGTGGGGACAAGCCCTTAGACTATTAGTCCAGTGACGGCGAACCTATCTCTCAAATAGCAAGCGTAGTTTAGTAGGGCATTTGCAAGAAGTGGACTAGCCATCTCTCTGTGTGCACACCAGTCCACACAGGGGGAGAAGCGCTGATCTGCAGTCAGCATAATCCCCTATGCAGTCAGAGGCACAGACTGTGTATCACATGTATGCAGTCTCTGTCTCTGATTGGTGGGGACGGTAGGGAAAATTATATTGTCAGGTCGATTCGACATCCTATTCCCAAACTGGACTCTGTTGGTGAAATGTAAACAGGCGGTACTGCCATCATGTGGACATTCTGGTAATTTTTTTTCTAGAGCTGAAGGAATCAAATCTTGAAAATTTTTATATATCTGACTTTGCGAGTTCATTTATCACAGCCTAACTCATCAGAAAGCCCTGACTGGTCCCAGCTCCTGTTGTGGAGACACACCTGGCAATCTCATTAGGGTCCAGCAGGTGTATCTTGGTGGAGTGGGTGAAAGAGGAAGCTCCGCCCATTTCTAGCACCCGGGTGCACCGCACTTACTGGGGTGAATCAGGGGATAACAATGATTTCACCCCTATGTTGCCACGGGTCCTTGCGTACATCCCTCAATAAAGGTCCAAGACACATCCAATTGTTGTAAATACGGTGCCCCTTTATTGTAGTCACACCACAGTGCCAATTACACTCCACGATAGTCCTGGGAGCGGCATCTGCCGGTACAGTCTCTCTGCCCTAGCTTTCTTCACCCAAGTGACTTCTCCTAGGCTAGGACTGCCCTTGTCCCCAGTGTGGGGTACAAGGGTGAGGCCTTAGTTACATCTCAGTGCATACCTGGTCTTCAGATCCACAGGCCTGAGGCCTGCTCCCCACTGGACCCAGTACACCTCTGTTCTTTTCTACTCTGCTGCTAGGAAGACCCAATTACCATAAAGTCCTTAACTTGTATAAGCTCCTATTCTCCTCCCAGATGGCTCTTAAGATCACAACATCACATGTTCCAAACATTGACAGTGACACCTCCCACCTTATGTTTTGCCCAGCAACAGCACAAACACAATCACTGACATGACTCATGGGGACACAATTAACCCCTTATCGACCATGGTACAGTACACTACAATCCACCTTCCTACATGGGAAGGCCCACCCAGTTCCTTCATTCCCACTCCAGAGTCCAGATCCATATAATCCAAAACATAACAAAACTGGGCAGCAACCTACTGTTTCTGTCCAACTCTATCCTGGACTCATTTCAGTATACACCATCAGACCCTTTCACTGCCGGATATGGACCACTTACACCCTAGGTGCCCAACCTGAGGCCCGGCCCTTTGGTTGTTGTTCTGCGGCCCCCCTTGGTGCTCCCCATGCGGCCTCCAAAACCTAACCTGTGAAGTGGTCACACACTGACCCATCTTTCCTAATCAACTTTGGTGGTCCTACATCAGTAAAATTGTCAATGTTGACCACAGAAACCAGGTCTACATATGAGCGCTGCACCCAGGGGCAAGAGGGGGTGGTTTTGACTGCCTGTCAAGATCTGGTCCACGGCCTGCTGAGATATGTTGATGAGGGTCTGGACTGATGTTATGTGCGGCCCTTTAGTGATGCAGAGGGCCGCACTTGTGGCCCTCCATATCAACTCGGTTGCCCACCACTGACTTACACCATGACAGACCACCAGTCTGTCACAATATATATATACACACAATGCCACATATATGTATTGGGTGCCACCATGGTTTTCTGGCACCAAGTGACACTAAATCTAGTAAAGCTCCTGTAAAGATGGTGTCTCATGTATTGTTGTCACCAAGGTTTTTCACTCTTTCATTATCACTCTATTCATTTTCATTATCCTTCAAGATCCGCAAACGATGACAGGAAATGTTGTTGCTCAACGAGTATTCTACGCTAAATTGGGTGGCATTTCCTTCAAAGAAAAACGTACACATAACCCTATATCAGCCGGGTAAGTGGAATGCTAGACAGAAAAATATATGCCGGTCTGAGGAGATAAGGAGTGAAGCCAACAAGAGATATGAGACTTTCATGAGAAAACCTGTAAAAACATCATTTCTGCTTCTAGTCGTAGCGGAGAAAGCAAATTGGATGGGAGCGTGAAGTGCAATGGGAGCGGGACTTTAAATTACTGCCGAGGAGAACAGCTATCTTACAATCTACTTTCTTGTTGAGATCAGAGACAGCCGGAAAATGTTATGTGATAATGATAAAATAAGGGAGGTGGGATCGCAACGTTGACTTTTACACTAAATAGCAAATCCGCGTCCGGTCTTATCAGAGCCTGCCGGCAGCATTGTCACTAAGGCGGCGTTGCCAGTCGGTGGCCTAAACATTCAGGGTGGCATGCGCGGTGGGGGTGGGGGGGGGGGGGGGGGGGGGGTGATAATAGACACCAGAACTTTATCAGTTTCATGTCAATTATTTAAATATGTCCTAATAGTTAAAATAATAAATTGTATGCAGTGTTTGGAATTTACATGCAGGCACTCAGATTATTGATAAGCAGTCTAGCACAGTGATTGAGCTTTCTTGTTTTTTCATTTAAACCCAAAGAACTGACGTATGAATTTGTAGTTTTGAAATGTAAAAGCTGCAATCAACACTAATGCTCGCTCGTAAGGCTTAGCTAGTTAGTGGGTTCAAAACTCCTCAAGCCCTCCTGGACTTTCCACATGAGCACACGCTCTAATGCAAAAAGACAGACTCCACACAGGTAAGAGACCTGACCACAGGTCCTAGGAATCTCATCTGACTTCCTGAGCCTTTTAAGCCAGAGATCCCTGTGTGTACACAGGAGGAATAAAAAGCCAACCTAGTTCCTTCCCTCCCACTCCTGATTCCAGGACCCTGTTACAAATCCAAAACTCCAAACCCCCAGGCCACAATACATAATATGGGGAGATATATTACCCATCAATATATATTTGATTTTAGGTAGGTTCAGCCTTACTGAAAAATTTCTTGCTGAGCAAATATCCAGTAGCTAATAGCCAACATACATATGTATTAACATACACACATGCACATATTACAACATACAGCACAATAAGAGCTCTTTCAAATTATGCACGTAGAAGTGAGTTTTGATTTCCTCTCTGTTGAAATAAATAAAGGGGAAATTCAATGACAATGTTCTGTGGGATGAATTTTCATAAACATAGCACACACTGTAGTTTTGCGTGATCCACACAGAACCTTTTGGGGTGCTATTAACTTCAATTGTAAAAAAGTAAAAATCATGTTAGAATTGTAATGAATTAGTACAGTTTTACTGGAACCAGCGGGAGCCCCAAATCATCCTTCATCAGTCCAGTACTTAAGTATTAGGGTCCCCATACACCTTTACATCTCTCTGTTAGATTTCCTTTAGATCTCTGTTTTACCAAAACCATGTAATATGAGGGACTTTCTAAACCATCAAGTCTACCTGTGTTCAATCGCAGAGGGCCCGGCACTACATACGTTCAATAACCACAACCTATAAACAATAAAACCTTAATCGCCTCATAATGTTGACCTAGGCTTTCCTATTGCTAAAGCCCCCCCCCCCCCATACACCTTTAGATCTCTCTAACAGATATCCTTTAGATCTACCAACAACTAATAACACACTGGGGTAGGTTCTGGAACAGAGAACATTGCTTATCTTAAGCAAGCAGCCATACACGTATTGATTCCCCAACGATCGATCAGCGTGTGCGGTTTGTTGGGGAATCGAATGCGCCCACCTTGAAAAGGTGGAAAGTAAGAAAAAACAGATCTAACTGGGAACCGAAAAGTTGGCATTTTCCTGTTCGTATCAACCAGGGATTGATTCCCCAATGTGGTGTGCATTGAGTCCCCGAAAGATCGGTGAACGATAGTTCGGCGTGGTGACGTAACCATGTTCCAGTGATCGAAAGGGAATCTTTACATGTATAGCTAGCTAGATCTTAGAGTTCTCTAAAGCCGGGCTTACATGCCTCATTCTTGTGTTCGATCCCGCACTAAGAAAATGTCGACGGAACATGGATCCGACCTGTCTGTATTTTCCTCTTTGATCGCCATTTCTTTGGATCGGCACAAGGATCCCCATGCAAAGTATCGGCCAGGCATTGATTCACCCAGGTGGTGCGCATCGATTCCCTGAACAATCTACGGATAATCAAGCTGTTTATGGTTGGCTTTAGACTTGGTTGTGTTGTGAGGTTGGATAGGCAACTGTTGGTAGCATTCAGTATGTTTATCACGTACCACTCGCTACAGTACATTATTACATTAGTAATAGACAGAGGGATGACATGTTCCACTGCAGGAGATCTCATGAAGAAGCACCTAACCTCTTTCATCAACTGATCGGTTGAGAACCTAGAAAGTGAAAATGCTTCTCAATCAATTGACACTAAGCAGCAAAAGTAAACTGTACAATTTGATAGACTGGTTAAATCGATCACATGCTTATCCATAAGTTCTCATTCAGTAGAAATTTCCCTGAAACAACTTACCATCCCTTACATCACAATTTGTGAATATTAAACGTTCACGACTTTAACACAATGTTAAGTATATTTCTTTTTGTGAACGCTGCTGCCTGGTAACCCTTATTATTAAATGATCATATTATGATTATGCCTCAATGGACCTCTCAGTGGGTGGACCAATCTGCCGAAACCCAATGAAAGAAGAATACAGAAAACTCAAATAGACTCTTAACTTCCTAAAGTGAGGGTTACAATCAATTTGAAACGTTGTCAGTGTTTTAAAGAGATTAGAACACAAAAAGAAGAGACTGACAAGACCAACTTTCTCCCTGGGAACCTGCAAAGCATGAAAAGACAGATTATATTGATTCTTTCGCCTTTCAGGAAACATTTGTTACTAATTATCTAGTGAGAATTTCTTGCTGATATATTCACACTTCCCAATGGAGAGCCGGACCCTGCTATACAAATACAAGAGGAAAGCTGCCTGCTGGTCTTTTCTATGCCATTTAGATTTCTCCACATGTACTGGAATTCTGTAGAGCAGTGGTTCCCAAACTTTCCTTGCAGGGCCCCCCTTTTCTATTTATCGAGCCCCCCTCCCTATTCAAACACAGGTTAAGAATGAGGGCCCCCCTGGCATACCTTTGCGGCCCCAGTTTGGGAACCACTGCTGTAGAGTGTGTAGAACATGAATGACCCACATCACCCTCGCTTGTGAGTTTCTTGGTGCCCCCTGTCCTCCTGGTCATATCAGATCCCATTAGGTATGGAGCCTGGAAAAACCTTGCAAGGGTGTTAGGTGATAAAAGAGCATCCCCCAGCCATTACTAGGCCCATGGCTGACCTGGCCAGCCAGAGAAGTGTATGCTTTCCTCTGAGCCAAACCCAGCCCAATGCCACAGCTCATCAAGAGGGAGACCCCTCATGAAGGTAAGGGGCTTCATCTCTGCAACCTGGCTGGTGTTGTAAACTATAGGTGGGGGCTTATTAAAGTTCTCAAGGACCCTTTTAACAAGAGGAGCAGAGGATCTCCATCTCCCAATGCTATGGAATGAGAACAAGTGTCTCAAGGACCTGTATTCCATTCCTACATTGTTTCAGAAAGGTTCTTCCAAAATCACTTTATTATTGTTGTTACAGGAAAATATGGTATCTCAGTCCAAAGGCCCCCATACACGTGTCGGATTCCCACCGGATTCCGGCACGATCGATTCCGGGCGCGTGCACGCCAAACGATCGTGCCGGAATCGCATGCAGCCCACCTTGTCCAATCGATCAGGTCCGATCGTTCAGGGGCCCAGAATCGGATCCGACAGAGAACCAACATGTTGGTCTTTTTGATCCGATTCTGCACAGATCA
Organism: Ptychadena robeensis; assembly: GCA_036250615.1. Taxonomy (NCBI): domain Eukaryota; kingdom Metazoa; phylum Chordata; class Amphibia; order Anura; family Ptychadenidae; genus Ptychadena; species Ptychadena robeensis. Next base: position 68,304,317 of record CM070040.1, on the reverse strand, counting down.
GGGGGAGTTGCCATTTGTGAGGTGGACAATCGGACACGGAATCGTCCAGGAATCCGTTGGACAAGGTGGTATGCAGCGATGGATACTCTTAATTGGCCGATTGATCACACCTGCGATTCCCGGCAGAATCGCCAGAATCGATCGGATGGGTGATCGACTGGCCATGGAATCCGACACGTGTATGGCTAGCTCAAGACCACTCAAATATGATATGGCCAGTAACCAGTGTGTCCCTTGTTTGGGGCACACTGTATAGCAGTTAGACAACATTCAGAGATGGGGGAAGACATTTGAGTGGGTGTGGGCTGTGAGAAAGGATATATGCTTGGACAAACCTGGGAGGCTCTATCTTTTCCTGGGTCCCCCATGAATGAACATGGCTTCAAGTACATATCTGGGTATATGTGTGTATGTATACAAGTATAATATCCCACTAGACTTTATATGTGTACATATAGATATTTGTAGTCTGCTATTGTATACCTGTTGATAGACCAGCAGAATATATACACTGTCTATGCATAAGTCTCTATATGTACTAATGGTCAGGTTTGGGTAGAAGTGTTAATCCTGTATAAAGTATACTTGGTATAATCTGTATATGCTGTATATACAGGGGTGCACATAACTTTTTTAGTGAGTTCCTCAGATGAGTACCAGGAGAAAA
>CM070040.1:68279451-68303625 GCA_036250615.1 Ptychadena robeensis | reverse complement strand
CCGGTCGACCGCGCGTCGTCGCCCCCCTCCCGGCGCGCCCACACAAAAGAAAAGGGGGGGATTAGAGGGAAGAGGCACACCGCTACACCCGTCGTGTGGGGGTGGCTAGTAATGACAGTACCCCTCTTCCAACAGCAGACTACGCGGGCCCTGTATGTATCGCCCCAGAAGGGGGCCCAAGTGGCCGTGTAAGGAAAGGCAAGAGGAGAAAAAGAGGAAAGAAAAGAGGGGAGGGACGGGAAACGAGACGAGTGAAAACAAGGGAAAGGCGGACGTGAAAGAAGGGGGAAGGGGGTAAGAGCAAGGGGGGCTGGTAGGAAAGCTGCCACGTCGGGCGCGCAACAGGGCGGACACACAGGGCGAGTACTCCTTATCATTCACCCCACAGCACCCCCCACAGCCTCGTCCCCCAGCTAATCAACCCCCTCGTCACACCTGATCATTCTTCAGAAGACAAGTACCCTGATCGTTCCACCCTAAAAAACATACCCCTACCTCTAAAAATCATTCCCAGACAAGACTTATAGACCATGATCATTCCCCCTAAAACAACATTCACCCCCCCCACCCATCCCTCCTTCCCCACTCATAATCATACCCAAACAAAAACACATAACAAGAGAGCAGATAGCATCTCAACCTCGGACGGGAACAACAAGGGGGGTGAGAGCAAAAAGGACTCCAAGAGATGAACCATCAGCTTCCTCCATCATGACAAGCCCCCGGAGGTGCTTGCTTAGCAGTTATGAGGTAGTCTGTAATCTGTCCCATCTGTAGTCCGATATGACAATTTACAGGGACAACAAACAGGGTGAGCAGGTTTTTAGACCTGGATGCGTACCAGCGGACCTGTTATGTGCACCCCTGTGTATATACATACACATTATTAGCCATATTGTTGAGCATCCATGGGGCAGGGATGGAGGCTGCTGTGTGTGGTGGTGTACTTTATGTATTGTGTTATTAGTAGTGTCTGTAACTTAATGTAATGTCCATTGCTTAGTCATTTCTTGTTGTTATCAGTAAACTTTTTATATACATGTATCTGCACTGGTTGTATGTTACTCTTAGAGGACTGGATGGTTGGATATAAAGCACAAGGTAACCAGTTTATACAATAAACAAAGGTGGCCATAATTCCCCAAGCACTGAGGAGCTTAGAACCCCTCTTCATCAATAGTTTTGACATTCCGCTTGTAGTGACAGGGTTTAGCACTGATTGTGTATATAGCTAATTGTGTGAGTATATAACCCTGTGCACTATATTGTATATAATGTATTGCATGTATTTTTTTGGTGTATATTCCTTAAGGGCTACACTTGTTGTTTTATCAGTAGCTGGAGCCTTCTGGAGGACAGGGTTAATTATTTTTCCCGCCGTTTTGGTTCTCTGCTTAATTGTAACTATTGTGTACTGCCCAACAACTAGTCTTAAGCCAGCCCCAAACTGAGGTTATAAATATAGGCAACCCCGATTGTTCTTGTGCTTTTTGTGAGAGACTTCAGCCACCCTCAGACGTGTCCCCAGATAAGGATTGCTGGATGAGGTTAACCTCCGCTGTACTAGTGTGACTTCCTAAAAGGACGGCTTCGCTTTATTCCTGAGAGAGCCTACAACATCTACCTATACTTCAGCAGCTGGTAGCAATGATTTGTAACATAGATTTTCCTATGTTTTGGACCCCATTTCTGCCCTAGGGAGTTGGCGATTATGTGTACATAGCCCTCAGTAAAGTGTACATAGCCCCCTACCAGCTGCGTGGTGTGTGAGCCATGCTTGGTGTTTGAACAAAAAGAACTGAAAGAACCTGGTTGTGTAAGTTGCTGCATTACATGGCAAATCACAACACAACACACTTACTACCTGCACTCTTGTTATGTCATGTGCTGTGCATCTTAGTGGTCACCTTGAAACGACAATGTCCTGGTGCTAAATGACACAATAACACAAGTCAATTTGTCTCCTATGTGAAGGTTATCTCAGGTAACCTTTAAGTTTTGTTGTCCCTTTCAATCATGAATGTGCTCCATCCTGTGTCAGCACAGGAGGCTACAGTAAGGCTTGACTACACAAATATCCAGTCCAGCTCTGGACCACTCTTTCCCTGCGCCAAACACATATCCTTCTCTGATGCCTGCTGGTGCCACCCCATGGCACACATGAGGCTACAGGTCCCTAAGAGAAAGGTGAAGGTCTCAGCAAAAGTATATGGAGAAGGCTCATTTCTTTTTTTGCATGTCTTCTGTGTTATGTTATTTTTGGTTGTAACTTCCAGTTTTTAGCCCCACAGTGTTTTATGTCAATGACAAATTGGAAATCCCCAAAATAACTCTCACCATATGGGCTTTGATTTCTATACAAGAGAAATACATTAACATTCTTCTGTTTATTTGTACTGTGAAAGCACTGCATATTGTTTAATAACTTTATTTAGTCAGTTAACCCTTTGGTCTGTATCCAGATTTCTTTGTTATACTTCCAACAAGTTATGATGATTAAATAATTATTATTGGCAATATCCCATTGGTTGTTGCTGTCAAAGACATAGACTCAGGTCCCCATCCATTTTACCTTTAGTAAACCATTTTGTATGACAGAACCATTACAACCATTTTGTATGACATAAGGTCACCCTACAACATGAAGTGGGTGTAAATGCTGTTAAGTTGAAATTACTGTGAGATTGTCTTAGCACCAGCACCCAAATTGCAGGATTTTATTCTCATTAAGGTCTATTGGGTTGATGGGTTAATAAAACTTGGGTTTATGATAAGTTGTGGATGAACATCAGCTGTGGTCTTTCATGGACTTTTGTGCAAATACCAGCAGTTCCTATGTTTACAGTGAACCTGATTGGCTTATTGGCAGGTGAAAAATTTAGGGCTTATTTGTAGCCAATAGTGATGGCCGAACTGCCCGCAAGGCGGACAATTCGGCCGCGAACAAGCATGTTCACCCTCCTTCTCGCCGGCGGACAGTACGGGTGTTCGACCCACCCTGTTCGCTGGCGAGAAGGAGCCCTCTATTCTTCCTCCGGTGGGATCATTAGCAGCGAGATCCCGCCGCAGGAAGAATATTTCACTGAAGACCGGGTAGAGAACCCGGTCTTTCAGTGAAATACCGGCTTGTAATCACGGATGTGACGTCAGTGACATCCGGTTAACACAACCAGGAACTATGCATTCCAGGTTTTCCGCCTAGAGGCGGGGAATTTTAATCTGTCCGCGAACGGGCGGGCGGCGGACTTTTTTAAAAGTCCGCCCGTTCGCGGATGGAAACGGCCGAAGTTCGGCCATCACTAGTAGCCACAATACCTATAATTTTTTGGGAAATACCTGGACAGTGTCATGCCAGAGGGGGATCAATGGCTAAACTTCCTAAAAGAAATCCTTACTTTAGGCAGAGATGTTTTCTTCATGTATAAAGGGCAACAATAACATTACCGTTAAGAGAAAAGAAAGGGGTTCCCTCCTCAGAGCATTTCAGGCCCCCTTTTAGCATAGGGTCTGGTTTGCTGTGGTAGAGAAGGCCCATGAACATGTAGCGATGACACCCGTGGGTGCTGCTGTGTGTGTACCTGGTTTGGGTCTTCTCCTCCGGCAGTTGTGATGACTCACCCCCACTGACCCCAGCCCAACACACCAAGGAGAAAAGAGTAAAGTAAATAACGGTCTTTTATTTACCGAGAGCACCACACGGTGGTCGTTCTGATATTAGCCGTGCAACTTAGAAAGGTATAATTACAAGAAAAGGGAGGTAGGCAGTTCAAACAGTACATTGGATTAGGCAGGCAAATAAACAATGCAATATCCCAATTGCCCTATCTTCTGTAAATGTGCTGACTGACTACCATACACATCAATGTGAGACAGTAGACTAACTCTGAAGGAGGATGGACCTAACGGGTAGCGCTATAGCAATTTCCCCAAGCTGACCAACTTTTACTTAAATGCTTATTAGTCTGGTACCACAACGTTGGGGCCCTTGTGATGAGTACTTGGACTGCTTTTTTTACTGGTACCTACCCAGCTACGCCTTACACTTGGGTTTATACAGGTCGTCTGACCTGAAGGCTCCCTGTTCTCTGGACCCACCCGTTTCTGGACCCGCCTGTTTCTCCATATTCTACTATGGTACCTTACTCAATAAACACCCTTCATTGGTTACCCCCAGATGAAGTCTAATCTGACGAAACGTACGTTGGGGTGACATGGCGTTTATCTGTGACATCTATTTCATCACCACCAACCTCACCATCTTTTTGGTCAGGTTTTTAAGGATAATGCCTGGCGATTCATTAGGCTTCAATTTAATAATTACCACTGTAGCAAGATTGGAATTTTATCATTGTTTTTATGGATATTAAATAACCGATACATTTTTTCTAATTATGATTATGATTCATGTTATTACTATGTTGTACTGTGACTGATCTACATTGAAACCGTGAAAGTCCCCTAGCCTCTGCTAAACCAGAGGATATTTTCGCTCAGGGGTGGGGTTTCTCCTCTACACCCTGGATAATTTTCTATATTTAAATTATAAAAATTATTATAAAAAGCTTATGTTTTAACAAGCAACTCTTCTTGCTCCTACGAGGGTTAAAGATTTCTTGTGTTTTATCTCCATCTGATTTATTTATTCCAATTGATCTTCTCTCATAATCTCAGTTTAATAATGTGTGTAATAGATCACGTCTTCACGAAGGCCAAGGAGATACATTCAGATACCTAATAACCACACGTCATAACCCTATCACCATTGCACATCAAGTATTAAGTTGCCCCAAGCTATGAAGGTCATCCTTTTTATTACTTATAAAAATAAAGTGAAATATGTGATATCTTTATTATCTCTGCAGAATATATGTAAGCCATCTTTCTTGGGGATAGGGATGCTGCCTGCAAGCACAGCACCCACTCTATAACCCCCCCCTCGCTAACATTATCTATGAAAAATACCTACACCATATAATGATGACCTCAATGGCCACATGGAAGTGGCATAACTAGATACATACTGTATTTTCTGGCGTATAAGACTACTTTTGAACCCAGGAAAATCTTCTCAAAAGTTGGGGGTCGTCTTATACGCCGAGTGCAGAAATGTCTGAGCCAGAGGAGTCTGCCTGTCATACATCGGAAGCGCCCCCCTTATCCCCCCCTCCCTCTCTTCCTCCTCGATGTGTAAGACGAAGCCAACGTGCTCACTTAAGGCTGTGGCTCCAGTAGCTGAAACTGGTAATGCAGCTCAAACACATTTAAACACCTTCACTGTATCATGTGACATGATATCAGTTACATTTTTGATTGCCAAAATTCTTTGAATTAAATGTATACAATTTATGTTACTTGGATAACCACAGGTAAACATTAATATGAAAGGTTGCAGTTAGGGATGTGAAATTAGAATGTAAGGCCCTAAGAATGTTGGAGTATACATATGTAAGGCCCTGGGTCCACTGCCGTTTCCCTGAGCTGGCCAAAAAAATGACACACGCCGTCACATTTGACTTGCAGGCAGTTTTCCTATGTCATAAGAATGAAAATAACCATATTGAAAGCAAATCTGATGGTTTTTTAATCGTTTTTTTTGTGTGCGTTGGAAGGGGTAGTCTTATATGGTGAGTATACCCCAAACTCTATATTTTAACTGGAAAAGTTGGCAGTCGTCTTATACACCCAGTCATCTTATATGCCGGAAAATACGGTAATACATTTAATGTAATCCCGCCATGTAAGCAACAGGAGTCCATTGGGGAGGACTCTTCCTGCCATACTGAGTAATGCAAAGGCTCATTGTTCCATACTGATATGTTATGAGGATATGTTCTGGTCCAGGAGGTGGTTTGAGAAAGAGGCACCAGACTCAACACTTTTGTCTAGTTTCCAATGGAGTTCAGTAGTGCGTCAATCTCTACTGCTTGTCTCTGGCAAAAACATGTTGAAAACATAAAAAGGAAACAGATAAGTGCTGGGACTAATGTATTTTTAAAGAACCAGACTGGAATACAAGGGTATAAGGAAAGAAATGCAGAGTATCTGCTACTTGGTGTAGGATGGTATCTCACCAAACACTAGGCTGAACTAGGCAGTGGCGCCACTAGGTTTGGTGTCACATGGTGATGGAAACCCATATTGTCACCTCATTTATGTCTGGCAATGTTTGTATACATATATATCTAACAATCACAGTATGAAATATGTGACTAACCCTGGCCCTGCGGTGTTTGTATTTATATTTATATATATCGTATTTTTCGGACTATAAGATGCACTTTTTCACCATTAAAATCAATGGGAAAGTGTCCCTGCACCTTATGGTTTGAAAAATAAAAAAGGATGTCAAGGGGCTCACCAGCACATTTGCAGGACAGATTCCTTGCTGTTTGCAGGCAGTTTGCCTGCGGCTTCGGGTGTGCTCCTGTCGCTTCGCCTATTCCTGCATTTTCGGGCACTGTCTAGCCACGTCCCGGAGACACCTTCATTGATCTTCAATGGAGGTGTCTCCCGCGGCACCCTGCTGTGCTGCTTTGAAGACGCGGCAACCCACAGCTTCAAATCAGCAAGCAGGCTTGCAGCTAACAATACACAGGGTGGACACTGTCTCATTCAGCAGAATAGGAAGTGCCTTGTTCCGCACTGTGAACACAAGACCACAGCCGGGAAAAAGAGGTAGTGGACACAAGCCCTTAGACAGCATGAGTTGTGTATTTACAATAGCATTCTGTATTTCTATAAATTTACATATCCATTTTGTGACAAAAACTCATATCTTCTCCCATGTGTAAATAGCTGCTCATGGGTAAGTTGTTCAGTGACAGATTGTCAAATGTGTCTCTTCATAAGTTGATCTGCATGTTCATAGAATGGGTACTGCTAGTATATAGACACATACTAAAGTTTAAGACCTTCCTCCTGGCACTGGCCTTTTGGCTGGAGGAATACAGAGTGAATACTGCATAGTCCAGTCTTGTCTACTTTACAGGAACATTCTGTATATTCACTTGATATCTGAATGGTTGTGTCTCTGTTTTTTTCCCCAAATTTTCCCTCAAAAGTGTTAGATGCTTCTTAAACTCCGAAAAATATGGTATATATATATATATATATACAGCTGGGGATGAGGGTAGTCACATGCTATTAGAGTGAACTGTATTATTTACCTTTGCTCAGACACACTGCAAACATGAATCCCCACCACAACTAAAGGGTTGCTGAGGAGGAGGATGCACAGACATGATGGCACAGGAACCAGCAGATGCCCCTGGAAGTGAAATGGTATGGCCCCGTGCGAACCAAACCTCCCTTATGACACAAGTACATAGGAAAAGTTAGTTCCATTTGGATTACCAAACAGAAAACAAAAACCAAGGGGGGTACCCTTTACCCTAGGGATGTTTCTGTTTGGTAATCCAAATGGAACTAACCTTTCCTATGTACTATTAATTTTTGGGATAGAGATGGCTCTCTATATAATAAAATGCACATTTAGACGTAGCAAAGGAACATACGTTGAATATTTCCCCTTATGACACAATTTCCTCGGGTTTAGGAAGGGCTTGTTTCCACTAGAGCGATCGGCCGCTGATGGACACGTTTTTAATCCCCTACCTTTGTACATGCGATTCGCCCTTTTTTTTTCACGAGTGCTCACGCTAGGGGAGGCGATCGGGCTTGCCTAGGGTAGCGCTCAAAACCGCGCCATAAATTGCGTCCGCGCGCGATCATGCCAATCCGCTCAATTTCTTAAATGGACACTAGGCAATATTATTTAATGGGAGCGATCGGATGCGGATGCAGCAGCACCATTAAAAATGAGTGTATTGGCTGCAGGTGCAAGATGGGTCTGGGATGCACACTCAGTAACCATCACCCAAACAGAGGCCGCTGTTTCCAGCAACATGCACAGCACAACTTGGGAATGGAGACCTCACTCAATATAAGCCAAAGGTGTCTTTTTCAGCAATTTTAAGTTCTGAACAACTCGGTTCATACTTGAGTATACACGGTAGCTTGAAAAAGACTTTTGCACCCATGCTAACACAAACATAAAGATTATCCTCAACATGCTTGTATATTTTCTATTACTAATCATCAAGAAAAGAGTGGCATTAAGCCTGAAGTACTCCACAGGTCCAATAAATTTTACTGAGAAAAAGTTCACTTGTCTACATAAATGTTATAGATCTCAAAATGTGGCATTATCTCCAGTAACACAACCTCTGCTCCGCGCTCATTGAAATGAATGTCAATTGATCTCGAGGACTGAGTAACCTATTGAGAATTGATAGAGCTCAAAGTGTAATTAATGAGTGCGAGTTTTTTTTTTCTTTCTTGCAATCAGATGGCTAAGTGGAGTTATAAAGCTTTTTATGAGTATAAAACGAGAAAATGTTAAAGCTGAGCCGTGACATTCAATTTATTCAACTAATTAAACCTCTTTTCCTTTACAATATTTATAATAAATGAAAAATTAAAATTAACTTTGATGTTTTTTTTCAAAGAACGAAAGGAACCACTACCACCCTCCACTGATCACTGTTTTCTTTGTACTTAATTGAAAGACTTCTTCATGGAGACATTCAGTTTTCCTAGCAAGTCTATTCTGCAGAAACGTACAATTATATTATTCTACAAAAATGACACAACTTAATATATTGGTTATTATATATAAAGTTAAAAGCCAAGCCATCATGACATGGGTAGCAGAATAAGGCTGGATGGATTCATACCACAGTTGGATTGTTTGCCCAGAACCGGGCTGCAAGCATAGGTGGGAGGGCAGCTTGACCAGGGGGACTGGTTTTGGAACGTAGATGGGGATGTAGGGAAAGAGGGACAGTTCTAGGGGGGCAGGCTCAGGAAGTTTGATAAGGAAGGGTCAGCAGGGGTCAGATCCTTTTCGGATCTTGATTTTCACCCACCCTCCCTCCCTAATTGGTTGGACTATGTGTTTGGGGTGTTATGTGCTGTCACATGTTTTGTTTATTTTGTCACAGCATGGCGGAAGCCCAATAGTGCTGCAGGAGGGAATAGTTTCTTGTGACGTGTTGGTGTAAGAAGGACAGTAACAAACACTGGTGAAAATGTTTTCTAAGGCGGAGCTTAAGCCCCAGTTTTGTTACGGTATTTAAAGTCATTATACAAATCTGGTATAAAAGGGCTGGTACGGTTGGTGGAAGGAACTCGGAAAAGGTTTGTGGCACTGTCAGGGGACCCCCCTTTAACTGTTTTGAGATTGTATATAGTGTGAAAGGCTGGTCATCTGTCACGGTGTAAATGGACCATCAGGTGGTGTATCCTGGAAGGAATCCAGGATAGTGTTGGACAACAACAATAGGTTGTTGTGCTGTTTTTGTTTTGGGATCTTGGATTCTGGGATGGAGGGAAGGAACTGGGTTCTATCCAGGAATTACACCTGATGGACTCCCAAGGAGGTTGGAGACAGTGCTTCTGGATGCAGCAAATACAGGGCACACAGGGAGTGTGTGGCCCCATGCTGGTGGCTGCTAGGAGGCAGGCCATTAAAGATTCCTAAAGGAAGGAACCATTGTTTGATTGGTGCGAAGTCAGGAGGCCTGGTATTTTCAGGACTTTTTTGTTTGGCTTATATTAACCCTGTGAGGGTGACTTTGTGTTTGGACTTTGGAGTGCTGCTAAAAAATATGAGCAGGTGCCCTAAAAAGAATCCTGTTCGTGTGGATATTCCTCATTTACAGATGGCGTTTGAGCTGAACCCCCACAATAGGCTGTGGCCATGTTTATATATACATTTGCCCTTTTTCAAAGAGTATACTATGGTCTCTGTCGTTATTTGTAGGAGTGAAGTCCAAGAGACAAAAGTGCTTGGTACTATCTGGGTTGTGAGTCACAAGGTTTACAGAAATGGCTTCCATTTACATCATAGAGATAATAAATACTATAATAAATATTGAGGTAGTGTGTGCCTTATTTATACTTATTAACCCTTTCTGAGAATGGGCAAGAGGTCCTTGCAACTTCTCTACCCATTCCATATGATGGGGGTAGAGATCCAAGGGTCCTTTTGTTAAAGGGCAACCCCGATACTCAATGAGTCCCCCTCCCTGTCCTTCCACATCTGCCAAAAGGGGTATGCTCTGGATAGGGGAACCCACGCTTTTTGTAGTCCTCCTTATACAGGTAATACCAGACCCTATGCCAGCAGGGGGTCTGGTATGTTCTGGAAAGGGGACCCCATGTTTTTTGTCGTCCCCCTTTTCCAGGCATACCAGACCCTATGCTCAATAGGAGCCCCATGCACTTAAAAAAAACAAACAAACTACTTTTAACTATTAAACTCCCAGGGGAGGACAGGACATACATTACACCAACAATCAACCTATTTTATTACACCCTACTATAGGATGGGGGACGAACAGAAGAGCACTGTCCAGCCTTAGTTTATTTATTAACTGTTCGGAATGGGTAGATATTTTAAAGTCTATAGCCTTTTGCTTCACGTCTGTGATGTCTTTCTTTGTTGGCATGATACTTTATCAAGTCTTTATTAGGATTCATATTCTTTTTTTTTATCTGTTTGCACTGTGTACATGATCACTGCTTCTTTGTTGCTTGGTTGAGTAATCATTTGGAGTGTATAAAGAATGCAGTATTGGGTGGTAATGTCTGGGTTGGCATGTGTAGCAATACTGTTTGAGCCTGCCAGGTTTATCATTTCACTATGGTCTACACTTGATTGCATCAGACTTATTATTTTGCAAATCCAGCATCTGAGTTGCTGTAGCATATCCACTGAACAGCGGATTCTGCTAAGAATTGTTGCGCACAATAAACTGGCTATACCGCATGGCTCAGTTGCAATTAAAAATGAAATCTCCAGGTTATCTGAGACATAAAACTTACAGAAAAACATAATTTTTTCTGCAAAACATTAGTAAAAACATTACCTGGAACTGTAGTTGAAGTACAATGTGGTACCTTTTCCAATGTAAATTTAAATGTAACCCCCATCTGGATAACTGGATGCCCTACTCTTCCCATCCTAACAGAAAGTGTAGGGAACTATTCCTCAAATGATGGGGTACTATCTCTTCCATTGATATTGACAGAGCACAGTTCCTCCTGAATACTCCAATGATGTGGCATTGTTCCTCCCATTAAAAACAAGGATGGGACCTTATGTGGAGCTGCCCACAATTTTGGACAGTGAGTTGGCAATTTATGAACAGTCTGTTTTTGGGTATCAAAAAATTATTCTGAAAAATGGATACAGGCAACATAACCAACTATAGCTGAAGTAGTGAATAAGATATACCATATTATGCTAATGGAGCAGCTTAATGCACACAAGAGGGATGACCATTCGGTGGTCTGTTCCTGCTGGCTGAACTATCAATGGATCAATTGAATGGTGTCATCTGCATGGTGTACTTGGGCCCTTTTCCTCCCACCTAGAATGGGCATTGTTCTTCCTGCCAATGATAAGGCACTATTCCTCTTACCTAAGATGTGGTGCTGTTTCTCCTGCCAAGGAAAGGGTGCTATTCCTCCCACCTAGAATGGGCATTATTCTTCCTGCCATGGATAAGGCACTATTTGTCTTACCTAAGATGTGGTGCTGTTTCTCCTGCCAAGCATAGGGCACTATTCCTTCCACCAAGCATGAGGCACTATTTCTTTCTACAAGAATGGGGTACTATTTCTCCTGCCATGGATGAGGCACTATTCTTTTTGCCAAGGCTGTGGTTTTAGTTCTCATGCCAAGGATAGGGTACAATTTATCCTGCCAAGGATGTGGCATTACTTCTCCTGCCAAGGATATTCTTCCCTCCATGGATGGGACATTTTTTCCTCAGCCAAGTATAGGGCACTATTTCAATTGCCAAAGATTTGGCACTATTTGTCCCACTAAGTATTAGGCACTATACCTCCTGCCAAGGATAGGGCACTATTCTTCCCAAGGATGAGACATTATTCTGCACACCAAGAAAGGGGCACTATTTCCCCTGCCAAGGATGAGGCACTATTCTTTCTGCCAAGGCTGGTGTTCTATTCCTTCTGCCAAGGATGGGGAATGATTTCTCTCCTCAAGGATGGGGCACTATTTATCCCACCAAGGATGGGGCACAATCCCTCTCAGTTACTAGTTTTACAGAACTTCAGAGAATGCCCATGGCTGATATATTGATTGATCCTCTTCCCATTCGCAGATAAAATAAATATAAAAGTAGAACTATAATCCAGTAACACAGATTGAGATTTTCGTAATCTTATAACAAGTTCATGTTAGCATTTGTATTTACTTATTTAAGATGCAAAGATCAAAACGTCTTCAGAAAAAAACATTTAAATTGCTTTTATAGAAGCTGAAATGGGGTAAACTAAAAGGGCACCAACCAAACCAGACGGGTCTTATCTTTAAACAAGCAACCTTTGTGAAACATGAAATTAAAGTATTTTGGGAAATAAATGTTTGTTGTTTACATGTCATTTTTTTCTTTGTAACAAGCTCAGAGGCCTAATCAGTGTGAAGGTTAAGTGCAGCAATTATCTCTATGCAACAGTTTGTTTATGTACTTTCAAGGCCTGGTATGTGCTGTGCGATTTTCTCTTTGGAGTAAGAACGTTAGGAAGGCTTCTATGAAATGGCAATGGGGTAACTCACCAGGGTAACTTTTTTTTTTTTTGGATGCCTATGCCCAGATTTTCAGTCAAACTCACATCTATCACACAGGAAACAAATGTCCACAAAAGTTGGTTAGGTTTTCACTATAGGCATATGTACAGTCACTCTCACCATCACCCATAAGGTAGGGATAGGGTCCAAGTATAGGATCTAAGTTACTAACAGTTCCTAAGGAACTGGAAGGAGCTGAGACTGAGGCTCTTACCCAGGATAAGGAGACAGAAAGTATCTGGTATCTGTAGATCCTCAGGCACTATGTGGCGTGCACGAACTCGGAGAGCATAAGAAAGGGGCTGCCTTATTCCAAAGGGGACCCTTGTCATTTGTCATAGGTGGCGAGCTTACTCCACAGCACTTGCTAAGTAGACATCGGTGGAGGACCCAGAGAGACGGGAGCACCTTGCTCCAAGGTAAGATGTGGCATACCAGCAAAAAAAGCCTGCCAAATAATCCAAAATCTATACTTAAAACCTCTGCCCAGAGGAGGGAATTAACAGTGGCTTGGCAGATAACTGAGTCAAAATACTGAGTAACCTTCCAGACTTTTCCAGTAATATTTTCTGAAAGATATATACACAGATATACACACCATCATTGCCAACTATATATATATATATATATATATATATATATATATATATATACAGACAGATCATATATAAGTTTTAAGTGTAATTCCATTACACTATAATCAATGCTTGTCATGAAATATTACTTGTAGTTTATCAAAGGAAGTTCAACACAGTGGACAAGATACACAGATTCCGATGAATGAAACATAAAGTAAGATGAAGATGAAGCTTGAAACATTGTAAAGTTTAACATGGGAAAGTTGCTAGATCACCAGCTTCATGATTTTCCTTGAAGTTTATTTCTTAAACTGATTAATACGTAAAATCATCTGTATTGTGAGGGTTTAACAGGTATCATGACAGCAACTCACACTGCTGAACTACTGGAACGTTTGCCAGACCACTTCATTGAAATAGGGTACACATGGCCATATGGCCATAAGACATAGAGGCATGTTGGCACTGCATGACACTATGTTACTCCCAGAGAAGGGGTGACACCAGACTTTCCAGAAACTTTTTTTTTTGGGGGGTTAAATGGCTAAAGAAAAGGAAGAATGCTGCAATGTCACTGTGGCAGCTGCAGCACTTTGGCTTGCCCCCTCTTCCAAGTCCACTTCCTTGTAAATGTACATGTCCATTCTGCCTTTTCCCCTGGATTCCTGGCTAGACATATCTGTGCATCCTCAGCATCACCTAGTCAGGGAAGGAGAATAAAGCTTGAAGTATGTCCAGGGCTGAGCAAAGTTAAATTAAACACTTTAACCTAAGAGCATAGCTGGCTATATACACTTCAATTTTTCGTGCGATTTCTGAATGTTCACGATCACAAATCGATGCATGTTTAAATCGTGCAATTGACCAAAATGATGTAAAATCTTACGAAAACCAAGCATTGATTGGACATGTCTGTTTTTTGCCCGATCTATGGGAAATTGAAGAAAGTTATTAGAGACCTTAGCATTTGCCCTTTTGACCCGTGCAGGCGTCATCCCCCTTCCATCATTTTGAATGGCATTTTTTTGTGTAGCCGATCATTAGTTATGTCACCAATCGATCGGGCGCATAAATCGGGGATCAATCGTATCCTAAAAATTGAATGACTCAATTGCATGTCCGCCTAGTGATTGCCTGGATCCGTGATGTAGGCATAGTAGGAGGGCATCTTGACCCAAGGGACTTGCCTGGGACGTCGGAGATGAGGTAAGTGAGTGGGTCCTTTAGTTAGGAGAGGGGTATTTAGCTTGGCCCAACAGCAAGTGCTTCCTCTTTTGACCAGGATTGTCACCCCCCCCCCTCTGTCATTCGTAAATTATTGTTTCTGTATAGTCTTTGTTTGCTGTATTTCCCTTGGTTCTTTCTGTCACAGCAGAAGCTTAGCAGTGCTGCAGGTGTAAGGTGGATGTTGGAGTTTTCCTTGTGGTGTGTAAGTATGGAAAAGGCAGCCACATATATGGTTAAAAGTGTTGGGGGGCTTATGCCCCAGTTATGTCACTCTCTGGAGTTGAAGTTAAAAGGTACCCATCGAGCCATTATTGAAGGGCTGGTGGCCGGTACGGTTGGGAAGGAAGGTTGATGGGTAGCATTCCTGTATTTAATTAGTATTTGTTGATTGGCCAAGTTATTTTGTACATTCATATATAAAGTTTATTTTCCAAAGATAATCCCGCCTCTGTCTTTATTTTATATTGAAGCTATGTTCATGCTAAAGGGACTTGGTCTCAGTTATCCATGGGTCATGATCTCTGAGAAATCTACATGTCGATGACCAGCTTACGTTGTTGCCCTCTGCCCCTGCTGTGTGTATATTTCTGCAATGTTGCCACACAATTTGACACTATATTACTCACTACCATGGGTTCCTGGGAGCAGGTGCCTAGAGGGTCTGGTCTTTGCATGGGTGGTAAAGTAGAAACCATATCAACATGAGTACATCAAGTCAAAAACACTCTTTGACAATAAAAATGACATTTCAGGGCCACACAGGTTCCAAGAAATGAGCAACAAATTACCTTCTTGTCTTGAGGTAGCCATACATGCATCAATTCCTGCACACTTGTTTGATGAATCGATGTGCACCACTTTGGGTGATGTATCCCTGCCCGATATTTTGGATGGCTATTGAGGTTCCCCATCTAAAGTAATGGCAATCGAACAGGGATTTACCAACATGTCGGATCACTGTTGGATCGTTTAAGCGGGATTGAAATCTCAAGGTGGACACGTTCGGGAATCAAACTCAAAATTGAACCATGTATATACAATCTTTAAAAAGGGACTGTGAGTGACCCGAAAAGGTCTGCCTCATTTCCACCAAAAGTTATTTAAATTACACAAGGGGCTGGTGAATTGATGTCTTTGATTTAAGGTTGAGGTTAATGTTCAACTTTAACCTCTTGGTGACCAGATTGCCCATGCACTTCTAAAGGCCCCCATACATGTCTAGCTTTTTCATCCAATCAACTTAATTCAATACATTTTTCTGTTGATTGATTAAAAATCTATGGCAGCCCACATGGTTAGATCAACCTAAAACAATTAAAATTAGAAAAAAAAATGCTTGAAAAATGATTGGACGTGCTGGTAAATTGTAATAGGTTGTATTGAAATTGATTACACTTTCAGTCGATCCCAAAAAAGTTGATCAAATATCTGTCACTACAGTTGGCAAACATACAATCAATCACTAATTTCCCTGACCCCCCAAAATTGATCTTTCTAAGTTGATTGAACAGAAAATCTAGACGTGTATGGGGGGCTTTATTTTCATCAGAAGCCTATGGCTGCCATAGAAGAAGCCGCCCGCTGTATTTGCCGTTCCTGCACCTTTGAAGCCTCCCCATTACACTTATAACAAGAATGTATTGCTTGCTTCCCTTTGCTATCAGGTGTATCTAACATATTTCCTTTCCCGATTCCATTATCAAGTTGAGAGCAATTATATGACACAATGCCAGAACACGGGATGAAATTACCTGATACAATCTCTTCGGAGTAAAGTGTCATTTTCTCATTTTTATTCTTCGTCTTTTTACATGATTCCCACTCAGCAAATTGTAGATTAAAGGAATCACATGACATATGCAGAAATGTTCAGCTCAAGCCTAATGCTGGTTTCTATACAGAAAGAGGCATTGTGATTGTTGTAGTAATATGGGGAAAAGCATTTTCTCTTTCCTAAACACTTTAAATGAAATAATTTAATGTTTTTAATCATTGATTTTTATTCATATTGTGAGTGATTAAGGTTTATATGGCAGTCTCACAACTGCTAAGTTTTTCCTCTTTTGGACTTTTTCAGGTGGTTGCAACAATGTTGGAAAAATGTCTATAGTATTCAAAAAGGTTCTTTAACCTCCCTAGCACACTGCTGAGGTACAGATTTCTGTACCAAAAGCGCACCATAGACTTTAATGGAAAAAAGTTTTTTACATTGAAGGCCTGTAATTTCCCAAGTCTGGTAGACATCCTGAATATAATAACATGTCTAGATGATTTGGGAATAACTCACAATATCAGATAATGAAGACTTCAATAATTCACTTTATCAGGTAAATTAGCACTGCAACCACTAGATGGCGCTGCAGATGTGCCAGGTTACATAGGAGAGCATGGGGGGGGGGCAGATGCAGTGATCTGTTCCCCTGCAGCTGCCTCATTAGATCGGAGACACACAGAGCAGTGAGTTTGCTCACCTGTGGCTCCGATCTCTACTTGATGAACCCAGCTCGTCCAGTGCAATTCTAACAGGTCAGAGCTGGATGAGCTGGGATCTTCAGGAATGGCGGGGTGGTTAAAAAAAAAAGATAGTGATGGCCCTACTTTAACAAAACTCCGACGTTCGGCTGTTCACAGGCAAATTCAAATTCCCCACCTACTGCTCGGACATCACTTCCTGTCTGTGTCCGATAAAGCACTAGAGATCAGGTGTCTCTACCTGGTCTCTAGTGAAAATAATTCAGGCTGGGTCTGGCCAGAGGAAGAATTATAGACTTCTTCTTGTCGGTGAAGGCAGCGGGTCGAACAACCGTACAATGTTCACTCCGAACTGTCTGCACAGTGGACAGTGGACAGTTCAGCCATTACTAGAAATTTAAATTTCATGCATTTAAAAATGCTCATGCGCAATGGACCATGAGGATTTGCCCAGAGTGTCATCGCATGATCACCTCTAGGAATTATGTGCACTTGGTCTAGCCCCTGGTCTAGCATAACATTGTAAGAGAAGCAAAGTGTGCCCACCCAGGCAAAACTAGACCCTGTAGCAGACCTGGCTGGCCAGGGTAGGAAAGGAAATGAGCATTTACCTACCTCACTCCTAATCCAAACCGAAACCAAACCATTCCTGATTCCATACCTACGTAATTAATGGGACACCTTTTGTTAAGGGACACCCTTCGTTAAGTCTACCTGTGTTGCCAGCCTTGGTCTGTTATCATTTGCTGAACTGTCCCATCCTTCCTCAACATGAATGCTTATATTTCTCAATCTGTATTAGAATATGAAATAGAAGGTCTTTTCTTGTTTTGGTATAACACATGAAGTTAACAAAGAGCAGCTCTAAGAATTATTTCATACAGTTAGTCCCGGAAACCGAAGCTGTGCCATTCTGTGCAAGTGTGCAGAATTGCACCTTGTGTGAGGCCCCCCATGTAATCCTTATGGACAACCATAAAATTACACGTTTTTAACCGACCATCTGAATGCAGCCTTTCTGATAGAAGAAATATTCAGCCTTTGTATCTTTTACATCCATTCTTACACTACCCTCTTAGAATTCCTAACTTTTTTTTTTTAGAATTCCCATAATGCCTTTGGATGTTTTTGTAATTATGTTAAGTGATCTCTTGGAACTCAATGCTCAGAACTGTTATAGCGGAGGGTTTATTTCCTTGCTCAGCACAATGTTAATTCTTGGAATTTTGCCTACATTTAAGACTGAACTCCAGTCTCCAGTCCAATCTTGCTTACTCTGCTTTCAATGTTCACTCTTAGCACCATATACAGTGTGCAATAGAAGATGCAATAAATCAGATAGAGCGTGCATTATGTCCTATATGAATGAAATCCAGCATCACCTGGCCTTTTCTTCCCTGAATAGATATTACTTTATGCCCTTGGTTGGAGGACATTCAAAACCATGTGGCCTTTTCCTTCCTGGCCTGTTTCCTGGGGAGTGCCTCAGTTATCTCCAGACTGGAGGACACCCAGCATCACCCAGACTTTTCTTCCCGGCCTTACTGTTCTGCAAAGAACCTGCTATATATGCTTGGTTGGAGAACATCAAGCATCACCTAGACCTTTTTTCCCCAGCTTTACTTTCCTAGATAGCACCTAATTAATGTATTGGAAAGAGGACATCACCTAGAATTTTCTTTCCAGCCTTCCATTCATGGTTAGATATTGCTTTATGCCCTTGGTTAGAGGACATCCAGCACCCCCTAGACCTTTTCCTAGCTTACTTTCCTGAAAAAAAACTGCTTAATGACCTGCTAGAACACATCCACCACCACCTAAACTTTTCCACTTTACCAATTTTTACTTCTTTGGAACTAGTCTGCTTTATGTCCTTGGTTGGAGGATATCCAGCATCACCTTAGCCTTCATCCCCATCCTAAATTCCCTGGATAGCACCTGTTTTATGTCTTGGATAGAGGACATCAAGCATCAGCTAGCCTTTTCTCCCCAGCCTTACTGCCCTAGATAAAACCTGTGCTATGCCCTGGCTCCAGCATCACCTACATTTTTCTTCCAAGCCTACTTTACTGGAAAGAGCCTTTTTTATGTCTTTGATTGGAAGAAGTCCAGCATGACCAAGCCCAGACATGGGCAAACTATGGCCAGCGGCAGCATCTGGCCCGTTTATTTTTTCAACCCTTCCCATTGCCACCTTGGTAACAAGACACTTGCTCTCCTCATTGCGGGGAATGAGAGGAAAGAAGCCAGATCGTCTTGTCACCAAGGTCTCGGAATTTTGACTGGTATGCTTGTTTCAGTTATATTTCAAAAATAAAAAAGGTTTTTGAAGTAATAGTTTTATATATATATACTGTATTATTAATCATGAATGGAGCTGGGCATGCAATGACTTGGGAAACCTATGCTGGGTAGTCCATTTAGGCTCTTGGTATGGCCCTTTAGGAACCAATTCTAGCCCATGAGTCAAAAAGTTTGCCCAACCCTGACCCAGCCTTTTCTTCCCAGTCTTACTTCCCTGGATATAGCGTATGTTATGTCTTGACTGGTGGTCATCCAGCATCACCTAGCCTTTGCATCTTTACTTCAATGGCCATTGCCTTTATTATTTCTTTCTTTATTTGTTTGTTTTTCACTTTTCCCTGTGATTTATTCCTCAGTTCAGATAATTCTGATATGGCAACAATATACTCAACTTTCTCATATTGTTAAAGCACATAACAATTCCTGATCCCTGGTGTAGAAAGAACTGAAGCTGGTGAGACAGGCAGTTAGCTATTTCATAAGGAAATCAGCAATGGCAGCATCTAGCACACATTGGATTCACACCAAACGAAATTTGCATTTCAGGCAAATAAAAGCTAGGATGCGATTTACATGACTTCACTGGGGAGACTTGACTGTCACCACAATGAGATGGGACTATAGTATAGCATTGTAGGTGAAAACAGCAGGTAGGGTTTGTGTGCCATCTGCGCCATCCGAAATAAAATATAAATTCCACCTTGCGGCATACTTAAAAGCAATCCGTTCTGCATGCCAACAGTATCTCTAACATGTTCCACTCCGATGCACTTAATTACAAAGTCCCCTAACAAAATCACACACAGTGAAATTTTAAAACACATTGTGACCTATCGGAGTGTGAAAACACAGGTGCAATACATATGCAGTACATGTATACCAGTAACCCTTAATGTGACAGATGAAACATATCTAAACAAGGAGTAACAACCCACCATGTACATGATAGAGATTCCACTATACAATACAAATTCTACACATTATCAGATAAACAGCATATCATAACAAAGTGCTGGTTATACATTCAGGGCTATGCGGAAAGCATGGTAAATCAACATCTAAAATCCAAAACACATAATCATACCAGCAGAAATCATCCCACTTAAATGTACAGTTATCTAGTCTATACTTTACACACAGAAGGAAAATTTTGTAGATTTATACTTTATATACCAGAGAATTTCAAGGTTTCACCATCTACTGCAAATGTATAGCCTGTGATTTGTTATGTACAAATACAATGATATTTAGAAAATTTTTGCCAAAATGGGCTAATTGTGTGATGGCCACATCTTCAACAAATTAATTGTGTCTTAGCCTTCTTCCTGGTTTCTCTTAATGGGGAAACCCAGTGTGTGGGTCCTGAGCTCAGTCTCTGTCCTTCCCCTCCAGAGGCAACCCACACTGGCTGATCCCCAATGCATGGGCAGGACTTTGACACCACAGGACTACACACACACTGTATACACAGGTATGGGGATAAACAGGTTTTAGGCATGGGCAACATTGGGGGTTGCCCAGGGCAGCATCTGGGCAGATGCGCCCCTCCAGCATGGCCGCCAAGTGTTTTCTATGGGCAGTGACCAGAGATGCTCTCTGGGAGGACAGCCAATATTTTTTTGGTGTACATCCAATAAGGCTGCGGCACCCCCAATGTCTGTCCACAGATACCCTGCACCGAGATCCCAACGAGGGGGCAACCAAGGCCAAGGCTTAGACCCAACGGGAGCCACAGGTTCTGAGATAACCCCTGATGTCAAATGGCCAGAGGACTATGACTGATGTACGGAAAACAAACCACTGCCACCAGGATACAGATACTGTAGGGATGTCACCGCTACTCAGTGTTTTTTGTCCATTACAAACATGTGAATATGGAACAATCAGTATATATTGTATCAATATATTGCATTCAAATTGGGTTCTATGTCCCCTTGGGTCATATGTGTTCTTGGAGTTAGAAAGAGCCTGTACTTATTCAGCCCTACGGCTGTTACCCCCTCCTGCTGGAAACTATCCGGTCCAGAGGGAGAGATGTATTAGGGTCCATTTACACTGATCCATTTACACTGTTCAAAGAACAACTTGTTATTGCAACCGACCGGCGGACGTGACATTAGGCATCTGCTAGTCGGTTTTCGCGACTGCTCATTTTGACAGTGTAAATTTAACCTTAGTATTGTACATAGGGTATTCCTTATGAGGTTGGGGCAATACAAAGCCTCAGCTTCAATTATATTATATGGCTATTAGGCTCCTTTCCAAACAACATTAAGACAGACCGCAAAAGAAAAAAGTGGAGTAGCATCCCTTTAACCTGCTGATCATTGCGCATGTGGCTCACTTTTTAAAAAAGGCAGCATAGGCGATCATGGCGGAGCGTATTAAATGCCGCTGTGATTCTTGCTGTTTAGGAGGTCCTAAGCACGATTCCAGCATCACCAGTGGTGCTGGTGAATCGTGTTGGGAAAAAGCGATACCCCTCCATTAACATGGAGGTCTATTGCACTGCCTAACCCCTGTCACTTTCGCGTCACCGGTGATGTGATCGGAACGGACGCTGAAGGATCGGCATGTACGCCAATCCAGAGAATCGCCTAGGAATCCAGCGGACAGGTGAGTTTGCCTGCAGTTACATCGGGTTGATTTTCATAATCAATAAAACTCAACCCGAGATAACTTGGCCAGAATACTCAGGAGGTTAAATCCTCCATATTAAGACATTAAGATGTGGCTCCACCACTACATGGGAAACAGGTGGCAATGCCATCTTGTGGACATTCTACAGATGGTGGAACCTCTCTTGGTACAGAAATGTGGATAAAAATACTGCAACTACGCTGCCATGGTGATGAGAACAACGCTGGTTCCTCCCAAGTCCTGTTGGGTTTCCAAGCTCCTTGCTTTCTCCTCATTCATGTATCAGACGAAATTTAAAATTTTGCTAAATTTAGGGGTGTTTCACACTGTGCAGCTGCGGTAGGATTTTTGGCTGGTAACGGATGCAGTAAGCGCTAGCAAAGTTGGGCAAAAAAATCTGCATTTTGTTTAAACTAAAACCATAGGTTAAATTGCCTATTGGCACTTTAAGATTAAAAAGTGAGCTATGTGTTTCCATTTGGCCACTCGTCTCAAAAACGTTTCACCATCACCAGTCTAGCCTGATCTTTTGCTGCCTAAATCTCATTATAAAACATTGAATATGGTGTTTTTCTTACAGATTATATACTATATATAAATCTATATATTGTTTGTAGATTATTAAGGGAAGCAGGAATTGATAAAAAAAAATTTTAAGGTTCGGGGTCCAGGGTTATAATTCTGATCCATGCTTTACTACTTGGAATCACTGAACTGGAACAAGAATACAACTTAAGTCTGAAAGGTCTGAATTGACATTTTGCCTGTTTCTTCCAGCCCAATGATTTACTAAGTCATAAATTCTGACAGCTCTGGAGCCTACGATGAAAACAAGTCAGTAATTGCACATCCCATTTTTGTATCCGCACAGGTTCACTTTATTGCACCTGAAATGCTGCCCTGGAACGAGGTCTTTGATTTCAGTTCATCTTCCAAGATGCCTAATGCTCCTCATCTCATGATATGAGGCTGGCCTCTAATATGGCAATGTAGAGTTAGTGTAGATGATGATCGCTTATGTAAACCAATAAATTCCAATCCTGATTCTAGAAAACAAATATTATATTAAAATGAGGAAATGTTATGGATTTATAATATAATTAATTACTGAATGTATTAGGCTTTATCTGGTTCTCTGTAGTAATTCATTTAACAATATCTAAACATTTTAGGGAAAAACTGCCAATAACTGTATTCAAAAATTGCTTTAATATTTGGATACTTTTTAAGCTAAACTCTGTTCACAAAACATCTAAAATAAATATATAAATAAGACGGATATCAAAAAGCCTTTGCGGACCCAGGTATTAGTTTTTAAACGTTCCTAGGGGTATATGGTTCTCCCAGAGAAGGACTTTGAGGAGCACATGATCAAATTGATCATCTAATTAACCCCCCAGACCAGTGGTGGGCAATTGAGTTGATATGGAGAGCCACGAGTTTTATTTGGAAATGAAAGCAGGCATAGCAAGGAGACATTATTTCTAATTTTTAAATAACAAAACTTATTTTAAATGATACTTCAAGCATTGGGTAACACTGTAGTATGGTAATGCAAATTTTGATTCAGAGGTCATGTGATGCAATATGAGTTCCTATACCTCATGCATGAACAGTAAGGTTTTGGGGGCCGCAAGTGGAGGGCTGAGGCCCAATATATCAGTAAATCACTTCCTAAAGCGGTACAAAAATGTAAACGTATTACCATGCCGCCTGCTCCCACCCCCGCCGCCTACACATTTCCTGTGTCATCACTGATCCAGCGATGTGTGGACCTGGAATGTCTATGTCTGTAATGTAAAGGCATAGAGTGAGGGCGCCCCCCACCTCCTCTGCACCATTACTGACATCAGGGAGGTGGGTCCAGCGACGTGGCCAGAGGATGCCAACAAGATGTCACTTTCAGTAAGGTATTCCTAATTTGGAAAGGGAAAACTTGACAGTGGATGTGGCAGTGTCCTCCAGCATTGCCAGCCAGTTATGTCTTCTTGTGTCCTTCCTGGGACACCTATGCCTGCTGGAATATTTTTGTAATTTTCCTTCTTACCACCAATCTGGCTACCCACTTTTCAAACTTCTATTAATATGACCGCCCTCCATCTCGTCCTTTTTCCGGTTAACAGATCGTGGCTCTATAACTGTGTCCCTGATCACCCCTGATGAAGGTTTTGAAACGAAACGTACGTTGGGTGGGGAACATACCATCGATGTTTATTAGAACCATATACTTGTGATTGTAACCTATATGTATCTAGGGTGCCTATATGTAACCAGTTTTTGAGCATTATTGTT
>CM070040.1:68265976-68277692 GCA_036250615.1 Ptychadena robeensis | reverse complement strand
CCCCCCCCCCCCAACCTATTTCCAAGGTCAACTGAGGCACAAAGGGAGCAAATGTATCTTGTGAAGAAGCCCCCTTAGATGGAGTGAAATTCAGGTCTGCTACCAGCAGTTTGATCTCCTTTTCTGGGCCAAGAAATGCTTGACATATAGACCAATATGAGGACTTTTAAGCTTGCTGATCCATAGGCTCAAAAAAGTTCATATATGTACTTTGCATGTTTTCCGTTTAATTGTTCCCTTTTAATTGACACGTGCACCAGCATAGTCCCTTGAGTCTAGCCACATCCGTTTAGTTTGAGGAATCTACAGGAGGTTTGGTCACAGTGTGGTTACTCCTCTGTGGGGGTCCCAGAAGGATCACCAGTCTGCAGTTTAGGTAGGATACCCCAATCTCTGCTGTGGTGTTCACCTTAAGCTAAGCCCCCACTTGAATAGGAAATACAATACATCTATCCAACTCTGGTTGCCCTCAGGACATGCAGGCATCCCAGCTGAGAGTAATAAAACCCTTCAGGGACCCCTAAGGTTCAAGCCAAAGGGTTAATGGAAGAGTAGTCAAGGTACATAGTGGGGGTCTGACACATAAATTCAGTGCAACAGATGCCGGTTACATGGAAGTGTAGTCCAGGTACACAGGGTCAAACACAACGATTCAATTCAACAAACAGAGCAACAATACAAAAAGCGAGGGCGCCAGCATTAAAGGTCAGCTGACACTATCACAGACAGTGCAGCCATGCACCATCCAGGTTCATATAGGGCAGAAAATGCTAGAGACCTATTACCAGTTGGAGTGGACTAGGAGTGAATGCACTGTAGATCTCCCCATGCCTGCTAGAGGTGGACACAAAAACTTGGCATGGGTGATGGTACAAATGCAATGGTTACAATGGGTGACAACATAGGTTATGTTGATGGAGTCGGGTGGACAGAAAGAGAGGTTGGCGCACACCTCCAATTCACAACGCTGGCATCCCTTGACCATGACAACCTCTACTTGTTTTTTTTTTTTTGAGGGTTTATTACTAATTTAAACATATTGACCAACTTAATCAAAAACAAAGTTCGCTCCAACGTGGCCCCTAGCCACACAGCTGGCCGTATATGATCCTCAGACTTATGTTTCTATCTATTTGTGGGATTCTAATGTTTATCTCCTTCATTCTACAACATGGAAAGAGTTTACTTTTCTTGTCAATGGTAAAGTTTCTATTCTTCTATACTTTGTACACCTTGAATGAAGTCCCCTTCCCTATGCTGTAATTTGCTCAGCTCTGAAGGTGTGATATGGATCTGATTCATGCCATTTTTTTTCTAAGGTACAGTTAGCAAAACACACAAATTATAGAGAGAGAATGAGTCACCGTGATTGCTGCATCACATAAAAAAAATGACACTTTAAACGAACAGATTTGAGACTGAAAATTCTTTCTGCGTCATGCAGATATGAACCAGAGGAGGACTGGTAAGGCTGAGCAACAGGTTTATTTTAATGGCGGTACCACCAGCAGTACATTGTCACATTCACTTTCCTCCCCTGCCGCTTTAACAGGAGCAAAGTAAAAGATCTAATCTTTCCAGGTCTAGGGGAGAACGTGACTCACTTCCCTCCTTCCTCGTGTCACAGCGCTAATGCTTGGTAATCATCCATTTTGGCACCAAAGAGAGAGTCAAAAGTACTTTTTAAGTTGCAGTTCAGAGATTGCCTGGTGTTAAAGGGTTATTCAACCCAAAAAGTAAAAGTTTGTCTGTAGCAGTTTACCAGCCATTATATGTGGTGTTTGGATTCAGTTTCTTTAGGACAGCATCATTTTCGTTTGAAAAACTAAAGCCCCCATACACCTTTAGGTTACTTCATACAATTTCCATTAGATCTACCAACAACTGTGCAGTGCCGGGTCCTCCCTGATAGAACACATAGTGATTGTAAGGTATATATCACTGCTATGTAGTGCCGGGTCCTCCCTGATAGAATACATAGTGATTGGAAGGTATATATCACTGCTATGTAGTGTCGAGTCCTACCGGATAAAATTCATAGTGATTGGAAGGTATATATCAGTGCTGTGTAGTGTCGGGTCCTCCCTGATAAAATACATAGTAATTGGAAGTTACAATATCACTGCTATGTAGTGCAGGGTCCTCCCTGATAGAATACATAGTGATTGGAAGGTATATATCACTGCTATGTACTGCCGGGTCCTCCCTGATAGAATACATAGTGATTAGAAGGTATATATCACTGCTATGTAGTGCCGGATCCTCCCTGATAGAATACATAGTGATTGGAAGGTATATATCACTGATATGTAGTGCCGGGTCCTCACTGATAGAATACATAGTGACTGGAAGGTATATATCACTGCTATGTAGCCACAGTGGTTGTAGAGTCCAGCGCAAGGTTTTATGAATGATCCAAATGAAGGAATATCCAGTGCATTTCAAAGGCTCAGCAGTCTCCGTTCCTCAGGGCTGGGCTGTTGTGAGGATAAAGGAAGCATTTTGTATTTGTTGTCTGTTTTGTAGATACTGAGGTTTTCTGGCTGATACTTAATCAAATTCAGCTTTGATACCAAATAAAATGAGCCTGCTTCAGTTCAGTTTTCACCCACTTGTTACACAAAAAGGTATCATACATTTTTCATAGAGCTTTATCTCTACTTCCTTCCTACCAGCCATTTATGGGGGGAGACATCAGTAAACATGTGCAGCAGGTAAGGTCATGAAAAACACAATTTGCGAAAATGACGTCGCAAAGTGTCACTTCCTCTATATGGAACGCTGAAGTGCCATTGCAGACTGTAATTTCCAGATGCCAAATACTGGGACACTCCGCAACGTCAGTTCCAACATGATTAGGGAAGTGTAATGAGAGTAACGCCCCATCCCTCCTAAGTTGTAGGGGGAGTTTCTTTCTCTCCTAACCTCCCACCCTGCTTGTGGGAAACAGAGCATGTTGTTAGCAGCAGCACTGATGCTATCAGTGAAGGCAGCGACCCCTGTGAAAAGGTTGTTCGACCCCCGAGGGGGTCCACTGCTTTAAGTGATCAGCAATGAGGCCAAATGCTTATTTTCTAGCATTACTATCCTACAGTTTCAATAATATTTAGCAAAAAACAATAGTGCAATATTGCTAGCACACACTTGGAGTTTTTGCTAAGTAGTTTAGACATCCAATAACGACTCACTGATGTAATACAATATTAAAAACAGATATTCATAAAATTGATTCTTATAATGTAGTCTTATCAATGCCTATTACATTTCTTTAAGGCTAGGTATAATTGTATTATTGGCGGGACCTGTTATGGTTTACCAATTGAATTAAACATGTACAAATGTAATTATCTCCTTCCTTCTTTTTTTTTAAGATAAAGTGTAATCATTTCTCTAACTAACCACAGCAGTCAGTATGATGACCTTTTCTCATCACCTCTCAATCACGCATTCCCATACCAATTTTTACTACTATAATAAACAATAACAATGGATATATTAAAAGCATTACAGGATTTTATGGTGTTGGCTTGTGCTTTATTTAAAGTACATATATATATATATATATATATATATTCACTGCTCAAAAAAAATAAACAGGGAACACAAAAATAAGACCTCCTATATCTGAATGAATAAATATTCTTATTAAATACTTTGTTCTTTGCATAGTTGAACAACAAAATCACACATAAATTATTAATGGAAATCAAATTGATCACCTCATGGAGGTCTAGATTTGGAGTAAAAATTAAAGTGGAATAAACCACTACAGGCTGATCCAACTTTGATGTAATATCCTTAAAACAAGTGAGGCTCAGTAGTGTGTGTGGCCTCCATGTGCCTGTGTGACCTACCTCCAATGACTGAGCATGCTCCTGATGAGGTGGCAGATGGTTTCCTAAGGAATCTTTACCCACACCTGGACTAAAGCATCCCCCAACTCCTGGACAGTCTGTGGTGTAACATGGCATTGGTGGATGGAGCGAGACCTGATGTCCCAGATGTGCTCAATTGGATTCAGGTCTGGGGAACGAGCAGCCCAGTCCATAGCATCAATGCCTTCGTCTTGCAGGAACTGTGGACAGACATGAGGTCTAGCATTGTCTTGCATTAGGAGCAACCCAGGACCAACTGCACCAGCATATGTAGTATGCTGGTGTGGTGTATATATATATATTTGCTTCTCTCCTGTCGTGGTCACACATTAAGGCATTAGTAACTGCAGCATTTTCAGCTAAGTATGGTTCATGTGCAGCCCAACAATTAATAAGCCCTCAAGAGAAAATATATTTAGTACTTACAAAATTTTTTCTTTTTGATAAAACAACCACAAAATGTGCACCAGGTATTCCCTGTGTTAGGGTGACTTACTTAGCTATTGGCACTCTATGAATCCCTAAGTACTCAGCACTGTGTGCACCCCACGTCACACTTTTGCAAATACAATCATAGCAAGTAACTAACTCAACTGCCCTTGGGTCATGTAGTCCAGGAGGGAGACCTTCTATATACTGGAAGGGGGGGGGGGGTAGATCTGGCACAGGAAGACAAAGGAAAACGTATGAATTAAAGTAATAAAGGGCCAAAAAGCTGTTTGTAAAAAGAAAGGCATTTTATCTATTGAGTTTTGCTTGAAGGCTTTTTTCATAGGAGGAAGGAAAAATGGAAGGAAAAGCTCAAACGTGTCGTTATCATTATACTGCTCTTTCATTGGCCATCAGGCTTAAAGGTAATAAGCAAAGTGTAGTCATGTTAGACTTATCGCCAGGTTCCACCAGCTCTTGCCCAATCTCTATAAAAATGGTGGTTCTTAAAGCAGACCAACCACCTTGTAGGTCAATCTGCTGTGCTGCAAAAAAAATTCTGACAGCAGAAGGCAGTTTTTCCAAGATCAAGGTATTTTTTTCCAAGCCACCATTTATTCGAGGTGTACCAATACCAATTGATGAGAAATGTTTTGTTGAGGTAAGCGATATGTGTGGTGCAAAATAATCATTATAATCACGGCTTGGATTTTCACTTACAGGCGGGTAAATGGCAAGAAAAGTTCATATGTTCAGAATGTGAGTATTAACTCCAAGCATATTACCCAACACATGTCTTAATGCTCACTTGGCCAACTTATAATTGATAAAACTGGATATTCCTTCACTGGACCATTGCATCTGTCGGCTTGGTTTCATATGAACAAGATGTTGATGGATATGTTTACTTTTCGTACCGGAATGCAAATTTGTCATGTTAGTGTAAACTCCGGTCTTAAATACCTCCAAATCCGGTTGGTGTCATTAATGTGACAGGGAAATGAAAACAAATGAGCATCATAGCAAGGAGAGTAAACACTGTGTCTAAATGCAGATGGGGGATGTCGTTCTGTCAGGATGACATTTAGTTACTGGAAAATATTGCTGGTAAGTATCTCTCTACCCCGGAGAATGAATTGACACTGTGTAATAACTTGACTTTTGCTGCAAATGTTCTCTAATGAAATAAAAGTGTTGCGCCCAGATTGACTTTTTGTATATTTCCGTTTGTGACATTTTCATAATACGTTAAGGTTGGCAGGCTGGCCTAACTTCTTACAATTCACTGAAGTGGAAGAACGGTCATAGTCTGGGGAGAGCTAAATGGACAGACTATGAATGACTGGAATTTGGAAGAAAATAGAGAAACAAAAGTAAACTATGATTTATAATGTCACTGCTGGCACATTGTGTACCCATCACTCATCTCATTGGCAGGGAAGCAGTCTGAAAAACAGAATTATTCACATTTGGTACAGAATTTTTTTTTCGCAACTACTGGGAAATCCTTTCAGTCGTGTCCATCTCCTAGGATGCCTATGATTTATTATTGAGTAATGCTGAAATTTAATCTGCTAATATTTCAGATGGTGGACAAAAGTTTAAAGGTTACTTATTTCTTCCTCATTACCATGCTAATGACAGCTTTAAACCCCTTTCCAATTTCACAAAAAAACCTACTCTAACCCCAATGACATCATCATTGTGTGTCCATGCTTCAGGAAGCTGTCAAATCACAGCGATGACCAACAAAGTGTCAAAGTGTTGGCTCATGAAACCATTTATTTGTTCAAGAAACAATCTTCTCACCATTTGAGATGGTCAATGAGATGCAAAAACTTCAACATGAAAAAGCATGCATATTGAGTAGAGACTGAAACAGTAAAACCAATGCTGTCCCTGATTGGCTCAGTTTCAGTCTGTATAAAATTTGCATGCTAATGTTGAAATTTGATAACTGAAACAGTAACTATTGTACTTGTTTGGCACAGTTTCAGTATTAAATGTCTTAATTTTGACATTTCATTGACAATCTCTACTCACCATGCCTTTCATTCTACAAGAAGGCTTGACATTGCTATGTACTGCTAAAGTGGAGGGATTTTTGATTCCTTTAATCCCTTCTCACCATAACCTTCATGGTTGTTCTTCTATGTTTAGCTCCCAAGCCCTACTCCATAGAGTCATGGTATTTATGTACTGCATTGATGATGGCCAACAAGCCTAAAATAGCCAATTTTCTGTACGTTGAGGGTATTTTTGCACTGTGCATCAATGGATGGATGTACACTTGGATGATGGGACATATATATATATTTATGGCTTAACCCACTGGCCTTTTGGGATTTGTGATGGCTTTACTGTGCACTGTTTAATTTGAGGGTTTTTTTATTCTTTTTTTGCTATAACATCCATGGTTGTTCTTCTGCATTCCACTTAGTGTAAGTGTTCAAGAGTAGTGATAGCCGAACTGTCCACAAGGCGGACAGTTCAGCTGCGAACATTGCATCTTTTCTTCCCCCGGTGAACAGTACGGGTGCTTAACCCGCCTTGTTCACCGGTGGGAAGAAGGTTATCTTAAGATCCGGCCGGTGGAAGAATTCTTTCACCAGAGACCTGATAGAGAAGCTGGTCTTTAGTCAAAGAAAACCGACTTTAACCGGAAGTGACGTCATGTCCTGATACTGAAACCAGGAACTGTGCATTCCAGGTACCAGAAATTACATCAGTTTTTTCATTCAAATTCCCTGCAAATAGGCGGGAAATTTGAATCTTACCGCAAACAGACGGTCGTCGGACTTTTTTAAAAGTCCGATCCGCCTGTTCTCAGACCAACCTTGCCAAAGTTCGGCCATCACTATTCAAGAGTTTTTACCCATCTTAAGTGAATAAGGATAAAATACATTTGTGTTAAATACCAGAGTACCATGAAATTCATAAAAAGAATCTTAAAGGTTATGACCTATCTACCCTATGTCAGTATTTGTGCAGTCTTGTCTTATCTATGTTTTACAATTGAGAAAAATGGTGGACATATGTTATAATTTTATCCTCCATGTATCTTGGGGAAATGGAGGAGGAAGACACAGACCCAGGATTCTTTAGAAGAATGAAGTGTATATATACGATCGTTTAGGAGGATCGAGTGGATCAGGTTGTCCTTTTTGTAGTATAGATAAATATTTTGTATTTTTAGAGTCTATCTGGAGAATTTGAATATAATTGAAGTTGTACCCCATTAAACTCACCAATACCAAGAAATTGCGTTCTTGACCATCTCTACTTATGACAATATGTCAGGATTTCCGGATCTTTTCTTTGAGGGCAAAAGAAATGTAACACATTTCTACAAAAAGCAGCATCCATAGCTTTGGGGTCAAAGGTGTTATGCAGTTCCTCTATGGCTATCTCCGATGCTGTTGCACAGTGCAGAATGTTATTGAAAATTACTTTTATAGATATGCCTAACCCGTAGCCTCATTGATTGCCCTGATCATGATGTTCTATCACCTTCTGCAATTTTCTAATTCCTCATGGGGAGATACAATTGAGAGACTTGTTACACACCAGTTAGTGTAAATAGCAGGTATTATATTATATAATATTATATTATATGGCAGATATTATATTCGAGAGATGTATTTTCTCTTGTTCATTCTTTAATCTTCTTTAATGGTAGAAAGTTCATCTCCTGGCAACTGCCAGAACATCAAGGACTGTCCTAGAAAGGAATGGTGAATCAGTTGCCTATCATAAAATGTATTGTGAGATAGAAGATTTAACAAGTAATAGCCTGGAGCAGCCATGGAGCAGTTGTTGGGTTGGCAAGGTCAAGGCTAACAGGAGATCTGTAGAAATAGGCTGTCTGTGGTTGTTGCTCAGCTGCCTGCTTCTCAACCCCCCAACTACTCATCTGGTGACAGAGATAGGAAGTGGGGAAACCCCAACCGAAAGTCATTCAGTAAAGAGAATAGGCAAAGTTTGTGTGGAGGTGTCCAGAAATATCAGGTTTATTCTTGGTCCCAGCACCATCAGAAGTATATGTATTAGTATATGGAGAAAGAGTCCTCACTCCATTTCTTATCCATTTATTTTCTTTTTTCTTTTATTTTGAATATCACCTGATTATTCTGTAATTAACAGTTTATTTTCTGGCTATGTAGAGGCGACAGGGGGTCACTCCAGACTTTTTTTGCTTGCAGATGCACTTCTCGAGCCAAAACTTTTGAGGGCTTTTAGCGCCTCCCAGATCTCCCTGGATCTTTAAAGCAATGTTTGCTATGCTGCTTCTGCTGAATGTACTAAGGGAATGTCTCTACACACACTGTACTTCAAGGGAATTACTTTACCCTCCCAAACAGGAATATATACAGGCTCTCACTATCTTTTGATAGGGTACAGGCCATAGGGTTCAAACAGTGACAAATGTTACTAAGTCAATAATGTAGTATTGGCTGGGGCTCTAAAACAGTAGGAGAGGTGCTGATTTTCTGTAAAGGCAGTAGAAGATTGTCTCTAATCTCAAGGCTATGAGGGGAGTTCTCCTATCTCAACCCCTAGCCCAGTAGGGAAGTGACAGTGCACATTGTAATGATGATATCTGTGGTCCCTCAGGCCTAATAAAGAAGCTAAGTTCCATGGAGATGTCCTGGTATAGTCCAAAAGAACTTGTCCCAAAAGCTGTCTGAAGGCCTGGAGCCCCTTCTATCAATCATATATATACCCTGTATAACACTTTAGCACCTCCCCTGTTACAGGGCAGATACAACGCAGTACAGGGGATTTCCAGAACTTACTTGAAAACTCTCATTGCCAAAGAAATATAGGAATTACAGTAAATGAAATTCCATTCTGCTGCAACTATACTTGATCCTCCATTGTATATATGGGGGGCATGTTGTTAACTATGTCCCCCCTAATTAAACTCCCAAACATGGGGGTTGATGATAAACATTTTGCACAAGTTACAGTGTCTTATACTAATGGGTGGGGAGAAATTAAAATGCCACAATTACCATTTTAGTAACCCCTTCTGATCCTCCTGTGTCATTTTGATTTCCCCCTCTGATCCCCCCTGTCCAGAGTTACAGTACCGTATCTTCGGGGTGTCTTATTCTCAGGGGGATGCCTTATATTTCAGCGTGAGACAAAAATGTAAGGGGGCCTTATTTTCAGGGTATGCCGTATATTTCAGCGGGGTAAAGATTAGCAGGTATTTTCTGAACATTATAAATAATATTTGTACCATGACAAAAGAAAACCAACACACCAATCAAATCTAAAACTACTGGCTAGCTGTCATTTTTGTTATTTATGTTTAATTATCCATAAATTCCAGAATTTCTGATGCAAAGACATTTCCTTGCAGATGCATAGTCACCAACTTCATATATTAAAGGGTGTTTGTTTAGATAGAGTACATTGATGTGATTGATGTGTTATAATAAATTCCCTGACTTCAGTTTGCACCTGCAAGATGAATCTGCATCTTCACATTCAACAGCGTCTCTCAAACTAACTGCTTATATTCTTTCCGCCACTTGTTCACATTTACTTACTTTTTAAGCCCTTTACCTGCAGAGTTTCTGAAATACTGCAATTCATTTAGCGCTCGCATTCATTGTTCATAATAAAACATGAATATAGAATGAAAATTGTTGATTAAACTCATGAAACTTAGGAATAAGGAATAAGAATTTCTCTTTTTTTGCCTTGAGAGTCTATAAATGGAAAAGTTATACAGCTTCCAATGTACTCATTTGGCATTGCTTATATTTACTTGGATCTAAAAACGATTTTAAGCAGTATTAAGCACATTCGAGCAATTATATCCTCTCTCCCTGGCTCTGATGACGTGCCCCCCCAGGTGCCCCCCAGAACTCACTGCAGAGATAGAAGAGTAAATCTCTCATTTTGGCTCTGCATTAAAATGAATGAGACACATTTCCCCATAGAAAACAATTATAAACACCCCCAGTGACCACTCACGATATTGTGTAAACTTGTCAAATAAAGATGGAATCTCTCATATTATTCCAGAGAACAGCAGGTAAGTATATTTTACATATATATTATTTAGATTTTAAGTATACGTCCACTTATAAACCTGATATTTTATTTAAACACAGGCTTTGAAAAAGGCCCATTCACGACCTTGAAATGTTGGTCGCTTCCGAATGAAACTCTGTATATAGAGAAGTATGCTGGAGAAAACACATACACAGCATAAGGGCTAGTTTCCACTTATGCGGAAGCCCGTGGTTGCCCACTAGGCAGATCTAACCACGCCCATGTTCTTTTATAGCTAGTTCCCTGCCACTCTTCCGCTGCCGCCCACCCCTGACTGCAGCCATAGAGGTGAATGGGCGCAGATAAAAACCGCATGAGATGTGGTGTTTAGCGGCGGCTGTTCTTATAGGAGGCAATTGTGCCGCCGGTGGCCGCATAAGTGGAAACAGGCCCTAATAAGAGTGCCATTCTCTATAGTACCTTGGCACCTTTGGGAACCTGATGCCACTAATGCCTACACATAATTACTGCAGCGGACATTGTCTATGGGTTCTTGTTTGCTTCAGAGCTGTCCATACAAATATACAATATGAACAATAAGCCATTGCAACTAGAGTAGTCTGCCGGCGAACAGTACAGGTGTTTGACCCACCCTCTTTGCCGGTAAGAGGAAGTCTATAATTCTTCCTTCCCGCTAGACCTTTCCGCACCTGGTCCGGACAGAGGAAGAATTATTTTCATTAGAGATCAGGTAGAGACCACGGATCTCTAGTGTTGTACTGGGCATGGGCCGGACGTGACGTCCCACCGATGTCACTTACGGTTTTGGAACCAATAACTGTGCATTCCATATACTGCAAATCACATTGCGTTCCCATTCAAAATCCCTGCCAACAGGTAGGAATTTGAAGTTCTCCGCAAACAGGTGGATGTTTTTAAAAGGAAGATCTGCCTGTTCGCGGACTGACACGGACGATTTTCGGCCATCACTCATCTTTGGTCATTTCTGCATAGTCATCCAGAATAGAGAGTCAACTTTGTCTTTATAGGCCTTGTGTTCACTAAATTCAGATTCCAATATAGGCTACCAAAAAAGAGGTATAATTTCTTTCCACAAAATGTCTTTTTTTAATGCAAGCTCTCTATCCATTGCACCTTCTCAGCCATGGAAAACCATGAAGATCCAGATGGACAGCTTTGGTACTCAAGTTAACACCAGAGGAAATCTGGATTTCTTAATTAATTGAGTTAAAGTTGAACTTCTCAGTATGCAGATACCACACTGTCTGGTTTTAGGTGACCTGGCACCTTCTTGTTGGGATTCTAGAAAAGTTTATATAGTGTGTATTAGTAGAGTGTTGTACCGTGTTAGCCATCGATAAATACAGCAAGTTTGGAGTTCA
>CM070040.1:68218453-68246383 GCA_036250615.1 Ptychadena robeensis | reverse complement strand
GCATAAAGAGGATAATGTGGTCAAAATACAAATTTGCCTAATAATTCTGCACTCCCTGTATGTGGCTTACACAATGCCAAGGATAAAATACATCATCAATGATCTTATAGAATCAATAGTTGCTGCCCTTTAATCTGGGGAGGTTTTTAAAATAAATATTTTTTTCAAGTAGAAAATATTCAAGAAACTTGCTACCCTTCCCAGGAATGGATATCCCAGCAAATTCACCCCCAAGGGAGTATGTGCAATGTACATTGAAATAAAAATCTACATCTCATACTCCTCATAAAACCTTCAGTTGGCATATGAAATGTTAATGTTCATGAAAACAAAATGGAACTAGAATGACTTGTCTAGAAGGTTCAGGGGTTCATACATGCATGTTGGTAAATCTAGAGCAGTTGTCTGCAACTGTGGCTCTTTAGCCTACATGTTGTGGTTCCCTGGCTGCCAGCAAGACTTCTCCCTCCCACCAGTTCATACATGTTGGAAGGAAAAAACAGGCATAACGGAAGAGAGGGCATGCCAGGAACCAAAATGGTTAGTGACAGCAACCACTGCAGGTAGGAGACCTGTGCCTAGCTTCACCACAGGGTCAGTGCCAGGAGCGGACAGTTACGAACTGGCATGGGTGGGCCAATCACCAATCCCACCCTTAATCAAGTGTAGGTGGGGGGCTCCAATTGAGGGGGCACGCTGGAGTGCCTGGCCAGCCTGGCCACCCAGTGACCCTGACCAGGTCCAGGAAGAGGAGCGTCCAGTACATGCTTCATTGTAAGCAATGCTTTAAAGGTTAACACACTGCATTGCGCTGTAACGCATAACATAGCTCAAGCAAGTATCTTGTGGCTCCTGGCTATTTTCCTTTAGTGAAAAAGGGCGGCACAATGGCTTTTTAAAGGGTTGCCGACCCCTGATCTAGAGTAAAGTCTACAGAAATTAAGGGTTCAGTTCAAATATATATTGTTTAATTTTGTTGGATTTAAAGATTTTAATTTTAGTTTATTTAAAACCCATACAGTGGACTATTTGCTCTTTTCTAATTATAAATCCTATTTCAGTATCTATTTACAAGATAATCAGCCTATCCCATCTACCCTTCTAATGTTCGCTGTTAAAGCCAAAATCCCATTCACATCCATCTACCATACCAAGTGAATCAACACTATTTGATAACTTTGGCAGAAAAACTTGGGCGAGTGTTTCTTTTCCTTCAGTTTATCTTTGTATTGTTTGACCTTATCAGGTGTTATTTGTCATGGTAATGACTCAGAGTTTGCCTCTAGCCTCTTCTCTTTGTATATAACATGAGCACTGACTGAAATTAACTCCAGGTTGCAGTTATACTGAATTACATGAGGAAGAGGGGGAAATAAGGAATGAAGCATCACATAGAGTAGCCATAGATGTGATATGTGGCTTACACAATGCCAAGGTTCCTAAATTCATGGACATCAGTATCAATAAGCTTTTCAGATAATATAATTTGGCTTTACCAAGTACTACTACCCTAGAACAATATACCTGGCAGAATACATTTTCTATGGTTGCAAACCCAGGTCTGTTGCCCAAGTTATCGTCAAGGTTTCCCAGTCCAGTTCTGACCTCAACCTGATTAAAATTCTGTGAAATGACCTTAAGAGATTGATTCATACCAGAAGTCCCAAGAATATTGCTACACTCAAACAGTTTTGTGAAGAGGAGTGGTCCAAAATTACTCCAGATCCTTGTGCAGGTCTGATCTGCAACTACAGGAAACATTGGTCAACCAGTGTTTAAGTCCAAAGGTTCACATATTTTTATACTTTTTTCACCTTGCACTGTGAATGATTTTAAAGGGCAGGACAGCTTTCAGCAACACATCCAAAATCATCACACTGATTGGACTCGAGGTTGGCTCCAATTAGCCCTTGGAGAAGTCATTAGGCTAGGAGTTCACATACTTTTTCCACCCTGCACATGTTATGTTCAATAAAAACAGGAAAAGATATAATGTTTGTGTGGTATTATTTAAGCAGAGTGTGTTTTTCTATTGGTGAGACTTGGATGAAGATCAGACCAATTCATGCAAAACTCCACGTAATCCCAAAGGGTTCACATACTTTTTCTTGCAACTGTAGTGGATAACTTAAGTTCAGAGTTGAAATTTTGACTTGCAAAAAATTCAACTTGACTTTGAATTAAATTTATGCGTAAAAAACTATTTTGGCGATGATGCCATGGACTTTGCAATTAACCCACAAAGTCAGCTGGTCAATATCTCAGTACAAGTTTGCAACCATCACTACTATTGAGGTTGATTTACAAACTCATGGAAATATCTATGCAGTCTAGACAATCATTAGTTTAAAGTTCTTTCACAATAAAAGCTAATTTTTTCCGTGTTCTTTCCATTAAAATATATATAAGCTTTAAATATCTTTTGGTTAATTGAACACGTTTTAAAATAATTTCCCTTTCTGCCTCATAATCCTTTATATCAAGCGTGAGTGTAAATTAATAAACACATTTCAGCTAAGTCTTAATTTTTAAAGCTGTTTTTAAAAGTTTCAACACTGATAAAGCCAAGTTATCTGAGGATGGATATTTTTATGATTCTTTTAAAAGTAAATAATTACGAAATTTATCATATGGTTAATTTTTCTCCAGGAAGACTTCATTGATGTGTCTGTAAACCATGTCTGTTTCTGTGACAATGTTCAGTTGTCATCAAACCACAATGTGAGTGAAATCCTGCAGTGGGGATATCAGTTACTTTAATAACTCTATAGAATGGGAATTCCATTCACTGTGAGATTTTAGGACCCCAATAGCTTCTTGTCTGTGAAGGTTCTCATTCACCCAGGTCATTGTATATCTGTAGTGTTAAATTCAAATCAACTGGACTTGCTGTGTTTTGTTTCTTGAAGATGTTTCGCTTGTCATCTGACTGGCTTTCTCAATTCAGAGTGACTGTACACGATCTTATAATGCCATTTTAACATCTCTCACGACTGGGCAGATTAATAACACCTCACAGCACCAATCATGCTAATGTAGTAACACCTACCTCCATGAGGCTCAGATCCCATGCTGGTTATTATTATGTGTATTGGAGCTATACCCCAGAGTATATATAAAATCATGTACAGTCACTCTGAATTGAGAAAGCCAGTCGGATGACTAGCGAAACGTCTACAAAAAACAAAACACAGCAAGTCCAGTTGATTTGAATTAAACACTACAGATACAATAGCTTCTTAGTTGTTGAAGCATCTTGAATGTTTGCACTCCTCTTCCAAGCTTTAAAGTTAATGGTATGACTTTTCTAACCTACTTATTAATCCAATTAATTACATAAATATATATTCTACGTTTCATTGCTGCCCCAAAATATTGTTATGGGGTTACCATGGCATGTCCTTCTTTCTATACAAGGACTCCTACCCTGGACTAAATATCACACGGGCATTCGTAACTCTCGGCACTCTCTCTTTTGTTCACTCCACTCAGGGGCGGTCCTAGGGAGATTGGTGCCCCCTCTGGGGGTGTATGTGCTAGTGAGACTTACAGACTCTGTGACACGACCCACCCCTCTCTGGAAAGCATCTCTGGTCATTGCCAGTGGAAAACACTCCCTTGAGATTGGTTAGACTTACAGACCCCCCAGAAAGCATTTCTGGTCACTGCTGGTGGACAGCACTCCCGGTGGGGTATTCTGGTGAAACTTATGGACTGTCACTCCTCCAGACTCTTTCTCCTTGGGTGGCCATACGATTGATAGGCGGGTGTGCTGGGGGGGCAACCGTCCATGTTGCCCATGCCTAAAACTGCCACTGGTGTACAGTACAAAAGAAAACTACAGTATTATAAAATACATGCAACATATTATAGTTAGTATAAAATCCATAACTTTCCAGTCTTTTGATATATAATATAGTGCTATATATCTTTGTAATCGTGAATATTCGAGATTTTTTGCATCAGTACCTGGAACTACCGTGCTGTTAGGACCCTGGCTGTACCGGTCATCACCAGCATGTGGCTCCCTGCAGGCATGGGCTGGGTGGAGCTCACTCCTCCCTCGTTAGCTTAGTGCTATTTAGGTGAGCTCCATCCAGGCCATGGTTGCTGTTCATTTGGTCTTGGATCTGTGTCTGTTTCTTTGTGCTTTTCTGAACCTTGTGCTTCCCCTGGCTTTATGTTCCTGAACCGTGATACCCGTGGACTTTGACCTGAACCCTGATACCCCTGGATTTTTGCACCTGTTTCTGTGTCTTCGTACCTGTAAGTCTTTTCATTAAATCTGTTTGTTTTGTCACCACCAAATCTGTCTGGATCTCATTGTGTGCAATTTGCCTGGTCGCCTCCTTGTCCTGGATCCTGACACGTGCATTGCATTGGCAATATGCACATGTAAAAGTGCCGATTTGTGCAATGAAGGTAATCTGTGGAGGAAAGCATCATGCATTGTGTTCGCAATATGCACATGTACAAGTGCCAATCTGCGCAATAAAGGTAATAATGACTGGAGATCACAAATTTTCTAATTGATTGTGAATATTAGGTGAAAAATTGGGGATTTTTTGCAAATACAAATATTGCCTATGCTTCTCATCACTAGTTAAAATACAAGTGACAAAATATTGGATCTTCCATCCATGGCAATCAATGGTTAATGGTCAATGGTCCGCTACTTGTGTCCATGGATGGATCATGCATCTTCTAATAAATCAGATAGACTCACTTATACATAATATCAATAGCCTAGATAGCAAACGTATGATCTTATCAAATCATCTACTTAATGTTAGTACAATGAATGAATAATGCTACACAAAACGTAATTATCTTTAAATATCTATTGATGGTTGTGTAAACATCAGTTATACACTAAATTAACGATATACCATACCTGAATTCCCAATTTACGTAAATGAAATTTTCAATTCAGAAACCTGTAATATTACATTGGATGAGATTGTTTTAAATGCAAATGGACCATAAATGTCAATAATGATTTGACCAGGTGACGGAGAACCCATTGGCCTCCATCTTGCCATTGTAAATTACGGTTTATCCCCACGCTATACTTACTTTGATTCTGCAAGAAATGATCCCGTGTAGTAAGCATTTAATGTTTTATCTTCTTATGAATGAAGATAGCTATTATTTCTCTGAATTGAGTTCCAAATTCAACAGCTCTTTAGTTGCTTGACATGAGTAACTGAAAGGGCTTTCTCAAGGGATGGCAATGCACTGTATTTCTTTCTCAATAAATAAATAATTCATGAACACAGTATTGTAAGGGATTTTATGTTTTCTAGTAATAATCGTTGTGAGGAAGTTCACGTTCTGAACTAAAATGTACCATACAAACGAAAATGCAATGCATATTTTATTAGCTCTTAAAAAGTTTTAAAGGAGAACACCAATAACAGCCATATAATCCTGAAATAATTGTAAGTTCCCTTATTACCCGAAACAGGGTAAGCTCCTTAGTATGTAGGTGTTGTAGCAGGATAATACTGCAAGAAAAATGAGGACTATATTTTATTTAAAAAATGCAACCTAATTAGAAAGTAATATTTTCTTATTAGTTCGACAAGGTCACAGGGAACAGAGTCTGCCACCCAAAACTTCCTGTGATATTACACTATATGTAAATAAATATTTCTGACATGGATAATATAAGCGTACATGAGGCTTATGAAATTAGAAATGATTTCTTAAACCTGAATACAGGAACACTTTTGCAATTTGTGATTGGGCTTACCTGACCAATACCTTCTTTTAACCCCCCGTGGTCCCATTTTTTCTGTAATCCATTTCCCAAAGCGGTACAAGATACAGACTGATTTCCATGTAATCAAGCGATGAGAGGATTAACCTCATGGGCGTTACACACGTGGCAATGGGCAACCAAGGCGGAGCACAACATGCTCTGCCACGATTTCCTACTCGTGCATAACTCCGGTGTCACTGGAGACACCGGAGTTATGCTGGGAAAAGGCGGCGCTCCTCCATTTACATGGAGGTCTATGCCCCCATCCCCGCATGTACAGTGTGTGTGTAGTTCATGTATTTTCCCAACCCTGTGTGTACAGTACTTTGCCTTCCCCCAGACCAACACTAGTACCCCTCTCTTCAGCACTGCTTTCCCTGCAGCACCAATATCAGCTGCACTCACCCACCTCTGTGATCCTACTCTTGTCCAGTACAGAAATGTCTGGATGAAAGTTGGATGCTTTGCAGTAGAGATGGTCAAAAACAGAAGTACAAGGAAGATATGGTAAAGGAAGAGTTGGTAAATAAAATAACAACATTTCTATATTAGCATGCAAATTGTATGCAGAATGGAACCGAGCCAATTAACCTCCTTGACAATCCCATTCCATTTAGGAATTGGTGTCAAAAAAGGTGCAAAAGTGTTTCCACCTCCCTGCATGTCCCCGGCATCTTTTATGTTTCTTGGGATGTGTGGACTTAAGGTCCCTACACACATAACCAGTTGGGACTGACAGATGAGCTGTGGAGAGCAACGTAATGACTCTCGATCGCTCAGAGTATCGGCAGGCACCCTTTGTGTGCCGGCCGTTAGTTTGAATGGGGATGCCGGTCCCCATTGAAACTAATGGCATCGGCAAAAGATTATGGACATGGCCGTTATCTGGCCGACCGAGCTTTGGGGCAAATGTTCTGTCGCCCTATGTGGGCACCCGCAATCCCCGGCCGACCGTCTGCTGCGAGCACACACGGACATAGGTCACACGAAACATCAGCTGTGGCTCTTTACGTGTGTGGGACCCATAGGCTGCCTCTTGTGCAGATAATGCATGCATAGGCGCGGACAACTTGCCCATGTCCTTGGTGGCTTATATTTCCTCACAGGCAATAGAAAGTGCCCAGAATGAAGAGAACCCTGGCCGGCAGTCAGTAAATAAGCTACCCTGAGTGTTGTTCGGGGTTACTGCTTTTTGAAGTATACATTTCCTCAAACCACACTCAGGAGTACCACCAGGCAATGAAGGGTAATGAACATTGACTGTTGTATTTGATTGAATGTTTCAGTCTGCATACAATTTGCATGTTAATGTCACAATTTCATAATTATTTCATCAACTTATTGTCCATTTCTACTAGCTAGACTGTAGGCTATGCTTGCAGTATATATACAATTAGATTTCATTTTTAGTTTGCAGTTGAACACACAACAAATGAAGCACTGTGAAGGCATAATAATATATACATAATATCTGATTTATTCGAATGTGTTGATATATTTCTCTCATTTCTTTTTTTTTGTCCTAATAGACATGTCAGCTGTGTGAAAAAGTCAGGAATTTGGCTATGTCATGCTGAATTCATGTTGCTAGTGGACTCCGGGTCACACTTGTGTTTATCTGGTTTTAGTTAATCCCCAAAATAGCTCCTTCGTCCTTAGGCTCTTATTTATCAGTGATGGAACCTCTAGCTATATATACTTCGTTGGCATCATCAGCTGTCTAGAAAAATCCACATAATGCCTAGAGAGCAGACACGGCTTCTCATGGCAGACAACAACGAAATTAGTATTTATAGAGAAAGTGACTTGCAGGAGCCAGGGGTTACAACAACAATGGTCCATCCTGTTCTTCAAAGCACAACAATTTCAGATGAGCTGTCAAAGCACGCATGATTTTCATACTGAACGTCTATAGACAAACTGTAAACAAAATAAGTTTGTTTTAAGCTTTTCCTAAATGGCATCAATGGGTCCCCATCGAAAGCATTGGCTGAGCTGGATGAAGCAGCTTGAGGAAGCTCCAGACGTCATCGCGCTCGAACGGCTCGAATATCATTGGTGCCACTGTAGATCAAACCATCAGCTATTGACCAACTTTTCTTTCTTCAGGCTTGTGGTTGGTCAATGATGACGTCATAGATGTGTCAAAAATAAAGAGCAAATCACTGCCAATGGCATGCATTTTCATGGTACAGCTTATGACA
Organism: Ptychadena robeensis; assembly: GCA_036250615.1. Taxonomy (NCBI): domain Eukaryota; kingdom Metazoa; phylum Chordata; class Amphibia; order Anura; family Ptychadenidae; genus Ptychadena; species Ptychadena robeensis. Next base: position 68,238,415 of record CM070040.1, on the reverse strand, counting down.
GTGGTTCTCAACCTTTTTTCGATTTGCGTCCTGGAAGTGATATTGCATATTGTCACTTCCTGTTTATGGAACTAGGAAGTACTGGTGTGGAGTATCACTTCCTTCTGCGTTCCAAATACTGGCACTCTGCAACGTCACTTCCAGTATGATCAGGTAAGTGTATTGGTCCCTCCCTTCTATTTTCCTACCCCACTTGTGTAAATGGTGTGTGGGGTGGGAAGCTAGGAGGGAGAGTAACACCCCATCCCTTCTTATCCCTTCTTGCTCTCCCCTAACTTCGCACCCCATTTGTGGGAATCAGAGCTGATGCTTGTTGTGATGCTTTCAGTGAACGCAGTGACCCCTGTGAAATGGTCATTCGACCCCCAATGTGGTCCCGAACCACTGGCCTAGGCGGTATATGATTCAGGGGTGGGCTAAATTAAATTTTTAGCACATAAGGTAAATATTAGCTGTTCTATCAGAGCCACAGTCAAACTGTTTAAGCATTGTCCTATGAAACATATGAGCCCAGGTGAGTCTAGGCCTGCTTTAAAGTGCACTGAAACTAAAAAACAAGAAACAAATAATACAATTCAATGTTTACTTACCATTGAGCTATCACAATAATGGAGACACACTCCCTAATCAATCCTACAAAATATACTTAGCATATACATCTGTAGATGCCAGTCTTCCAGGGGCTAATAAACTGCAGGTTCATTATGGACAGGCGATGTCTGTTAGAAGAATGCTGTAACCTCCCTAGTGGTATTGCAGAGTGATTTCAATGACAAATATTGGTAACACCGGAGTCAGATTCTGAAATGCTTACCTGGTCTAGCTGTGTCTGCGCCATCCTGCAGCATCAATTTCCTGCAGGCCTCTCACTGGTTCCTTCTCCCTGATGTCAGTGTTGATGCCAGGGAGGTGGGGATGCCCTCGCCTTTCAGCTGTATGAATATACAGACATAGGTGTCCTGGGCAATCACACCACTAGGAAAGTGTAGATGGGGCCAGAGCAGGTGGAAAATATAAAGAGATTAGATTGTAATCTGTATTTCCATTATGCTTAAGGTAAAAATAAATAAATAATGGGACCACCAGGGTGGTTAACCTCCTAGGTGTTCTGTCTAAGTTAATGCGGGGTGAGTTTCTCAGCCAATAAAATTTACCCCGAGTGAGGGGTCCGACAAAATCCCCCAGTCATTCTGAGTATCGGAGTACCCGTCCCCCCGGTGTGTCTGATTCTGGGTATCAGATGTGACTCTGGAGGGGTGATGGGTAGGCGGCACCATTGACCTCCATGTTATGGAGGGGATGTCGGGCCGGGGACATATTCTGGACCTCTCAGAGGGGGCGCACCATGTGCATAACACCCAGGAGGTTAAATTGCTATTTTTTAGACTATGGATAGAAAGCATGTTCCAGTTGGGTGTACAAAGTTACCTGTGTCCTTAATGGGTACGTTTGCTCCTTTTGCTAATAACATAATAATAAATAATTTTTCATCTAGATCTAGAGAGGTCCAGAGAGTTCTACCTCTAGCCAGAATTTTCTTTGCTGTTTGCACCCTTGTTTGAGAGATATTTGGCCTCTGCATACTGCATACATTAATTGTCTTGCGTACTAAAAAAGTCTCCTTTAAGTAAAAGAAACATTTAGGAGAACTCATCTGAACCTAAAAAATCCAGGCTCAGTGACTTGTCACAGCTCATGTATCTCAAGTCACATAGGTATTCTGCTAAGTCATATGCAGCCGCTGTATTTTATTGCAAACATTCACGCGGTAATACCTGCTGTAATGGATTGGATAAGCTATGTCACATCACACAATCTGAGTGGATCAGAATGTTATTTGCACAGGCACAAATGTGCAGTGTGCCAAACACATTTTCCTGAGCAAGTGAGTTAGGAGAATTGTTAACTTGTTTACTATTGACCAGTTCCACTTAACTGGAAGCAATTTAAAAATTACATTGCCAAACTCAGCTTCTGATATTATAAATGGCTGATCTAATTTGTAGTGGGTGCAGGAATTTACTAAGTAACTGGAGAAGACAGGAGAAGCGAGAGACTGCACAAAAATATACGAATGCAGTGTCTTAAAAGACATTTCTCCGACATGGATAAAGGAATGGGTTGGGGGCGATGGAGCTTCTATCTTTGGAGCTTTCACATAAACTCATATTTACTGTATATACTCAAGTATTAGCAGTGGTACCTAATTTAACCTACAAAAACTGAGAAAACTTACTGACTTGAGTATAAGCCTAGGCGGGCAATACAGTAGATACTTGCAAAGTCAGATAGTGGAGTATGTTTTTAAAATAGAATTCCACCATCTCCAGTAAAGATTAACAATATCACCTTAAAATGGCGCTTCTGCCCAAGTTTAAATTTCACCAGTTTAAGTTTAAATTTCACCACTTTCCCAGTCCAGCCTGTGAAAAAAGATGGTTAAATTTTTTGACTAGCTAAACTTGTTAGCTGATTGCAACGCCTCTGAAAAGGGTATCATCACCAAAATTGCTGGTGATGTAGAGAAGGGCTGTGGAAACATTGGGAAAAAAAGCTTTGCTCTAGCACATGTAGTTGTTGCATAAATTAAGCTCAAAGTCAAAATTTCAAAATTCAAAGGTTTGACTTGATTTGAACTTCATTTATGCAAAAACTATATGTGTTGGAGCAATACTTTTTTTGTAGTATACCCCCAAACCTTCTCTACACCTTCAGCAGGTTTGGTGATGGTACAATTATTGAGGCTGAAAAACTCGATTTGTACTTGAATATATATGGTATATCGTAACCAACTAGAATTTCAGATGGCAGAATGTTCCCCCTGGTTTGCACTAAAGATCACACGAGCAGGCGTTGAAGGGGGTGTAACACCCCATGTCCTCTAACTCTGAGAGAGCCTTTTGAAAATGTCACTATCTGACCTTTGAGTTAATTACAAATCCCCTGGTATTGCTGGAGTCCCACAATTGCTGGAGGTATAAAGAAAGGTTGTGTCCATGCAAGTTAGGAGGGAAGGGACGTTACCCCAGGGCGGGAGAGTTGTGATGTCACTTCCAGGAAATGTTCTTTTAATAAGTGTAAGCAGGTAGGGGTAGTTGAGGTTGGGGGGCCTGGTTACTCTTAGACACAAGAAGGGAAAAAATGTTGGGAACCATTAATCTAGACCAAATCAGTCCAAAATGTTCCTATTTTTAGAGCATTCAAAATATCTAAATAATTCTGATTGTTTCTTGGTCCTTTTTAAATGTATTTTAAATATAACTTACTTTATTTTCTACACTGACCAGCACTAATTGCCAGCACCATCCAATGCTGGACAACACCTTCATACTCCATTGTTCTTTGTAGTCTCTACAGGTCATTGTTTTCACCTGTGAGTTTCACAGCTGTATACTATCTGGTGACCTTTGATATAGGGGCAGAAATAATGGCCTATGCAAAATGTTGCAGTTGACATTAAGACATGGGCATGCCTTAATAATGCCTGTATGAGAGGGATATTCTCCTTAATTTTTTAGGTTTGGGTTTCCTTCTGTATCATGAAGACTGATAGACATAGGAAACCTCACCAACAAGACTCTTGGGTTTTAACCTCCTAGTGGTATGTCTGTATGCCCTCCTCCCCTCTAACCATTTTTTGTGTAGGGATGTGGGCTGAAACTGATGTCCCCAACCCCCCTGCCTCTTTGGCACCACCGATGTCAATGGGCGCATCCACCATAATTCAGAATCGCCACAGGCTCACCGAACATAGTTAGGCATGCCCGATCCCGGCTCAGACACAATTTGTTTTATAAACAGCCTCTGCTGGAAGCCAGGGAGGTTAATACTTCAAATTGAAAAATAAAAGTTTTAACTATAGCTACAATCACTAAAACCCAGAATGCATGAAATCAACACAACTATCTTTTAGTATGCAGAGATGTGTTAGTTCCACATAGTTTTATATGAGGGTAACTTCAAAACTAACATCAAGACCAATCTCATCTCTATCTCTGGGGCTCCAACAATAGTGATGGATGGCAGTGCATCCTATCAATATTTCTGTTATTTCTTCACTATGAAAATGGGACTATAAACCTAAATGACCAAAAAGCTTGAAAGTAAGTCTGCTTGTGGTTTACATTAAGACTTGCACTTATATCAAAGTATATGTGGAACATATTAATGTATATTGTCTTCATGTATGCTAAGGGTTTTCAGTCTTTTTAGCTATGGTTTACCTATCTTTGTAATAGTAATAGCCCCTCCATATGAGCTCCTCAAATGTAGACCATTTAGCATGATTACCTCCTTGCGTGGTAATCCCAAGTGTGAGCCCAACTCTGATTGTCTAAATCAGGGGTGTCAAACTCAAGCACAAATGTGGCATAAATTCAAAATTTGGACAAAGTCTAACCTTGATAAAATTACCACAGTAGAGGAACATTTTTCTTTCTAACAAACATGAAATGACATGAAATCAAAAATCAAAGACACATCTCTGACATTCATTTCTTAAATAAAATGTTTTGTAAAAATCTAGCTGGCCAAGCATAATTACATTGAGGGCCAGACTTGGCCCCCGGGATGTAGTTTGACGCCTTTGGCCTAAATGATTGCGACAAGCTGGTGGTGTCCTCCAGCGATGTCCATCCTCCTATTTCTGGATGCATTTCTGATTACCTCAGGAATGACCACCCAGCATAGGTGTGCCAAGTCCTAGCATTGCCAATCATATTGATGATGCTGGGGACGTGCAGTGTAGGTATGACTGGGTACCCCTTGGGAGGTAAAGTGAACCAACAACATTGCTGCAATGTTTTTCACTATACACCTAAACTACAAGAAAGAGTAAAACCGTGAAGTGGATTTGTCTAGACTGGCAAATACATTTCAATATTTATTTTATTGAATGGGTTCTGCCAACTTAATTCCTCTCTTGTTTTCCTTGGGTGCTGACAGAGAGAATCAAACACATCCGGATCCTATGTGTGACTGCTATCATATTCAGTCCTTGTCCCTACTTAACCTTTCCTATTTCTATTTGTGCTCAGTAAGCAACTGCTGACCTTTGCAAAAGCCCTAAGAAAACAGGTTCGAAATACAGTCCGATCATTTTTTACTCTTTTTATATGAGAAATTGGTTGTCAAATATAATTGAAACATTGCTTAACGCATTGTGTCTAAGCTTTCTTCATATGTTTATAGAACAAATCAAATTTTTACTATTATTTTCTAAAAATCAAACAGTATATATTGAAAAAAATGTTGTTAATTTTTGGAGACTCACATAATTGTCCCATAGGCCTTACTTTTATGGCATTACAAAATCTTAACAAAAAAATGTAACTTACATGTGTTATTATATATAGAGAGCTTAGACTTATATTACCAGTTATCTAGACGCTTATCTGGTAGTATTATGAAACTTCATTTTGTCAGTGTATCTGTAGCAGGACATTGGCTTCACTTTATAAAAAGGGGAACTGTGTACTACCTGCATGGAATATTATTGGGACATGGACATTGTGGAAAGGTGAATGACAGATAGCTCATGAAAGATGTAGCTGGAGAAAGGTTGTAGGAAAATGACCTATGTCTGGTATGCAGGTAACATGTGTCTCAAGGGTTAATGTGAATCTTATTGAGTATGCCTTTAATAAAGTGATGATGTGACTGTGACCAAGCCATGTGGCAGTGCGCGGCCGATATAGTTATTAAAAGTTCCAGTTATGGGTGGAGCTAGGTGTTCGATTGGGTCTCCACTTGGAGGAGAGTGAAGCGAAGGGTGCACTGTTGCTTCCTGTGGGAAGCGGGCACTGCATGCCTGTTAAACCAGATTTGGAGAGAGAAAATGCCTATTCATTGGGAAATGTTCTAGTTTAATATTGTAATTATATGGACACCAGTATGCCAAAAAGGCAACCAGTTGTCCATATTGTCTCCAAGCTTCCATATTGACTTGATTTTTAGTGATTTAAGTAACTAGTGGAGACTTGTTAAATTGTAGTGGTCTGTCCTGTTGAGGAACAAAGTATCGGCTTTTTCTGTATATAATGCCAATTTTCTGTATATAAGTTCCAATGCCTATTTTTGGAATATCTATATTGAAAAGCCTGCTTTAGATCTAGCTACAGCATTTCAATGGAATTGAGGTCACGATCCTTATTTAGCTGTTCGAAAAAAAGCTGAATTTCTCCTGCTTAAGCTTCTCTGCTGCTGATTTACTTGTGTATTTTAGATCATTGTTATGCTGAGTTGTCCAACTGCATTGCGCATTTGATCTCAAACGCCCTGACATTCTGCTATACAGTTTCCTGATCCAATTTGGAATTTATTCCTTTGCAAACCAATCAAAGTTTTGTGTTTGTCTCAGCTGTCCACATAGCATATGCAGTGCTGCAGAACATTCAGGTGGAATTTAGAATATCTGAAATAATTTGTTTTTCTTGTACATGGTAGATCACTTTTACTTTAACAGGATGAGATTTCAATAAAAGAAAATGAAAGATGTGGTGTAACAAAGACTTGACGAAGAATGGGAAGTGTCCTCTATGTGTCTTTTTCCTCACAGTGGACATGCGTCTGCCATGGGGAAAAAGACACAAAGAGGAAAAAGAAGCAGATGACACTAAGCCTTAACCCCCCATACATGTTCCGATTATTCTCCCGACCGATTTTTTGTCCGATCGGGTCATCCGATTTTCACCTAAAGACCACATTGGTCGGTCAGGCAAAATTTGTACGAAAAATCGGAACGTGTATGGGGGGCTTTAGGCTGAATTCACAAGGTCACTTTCGGACTATAAGATGCATTTTTTAACATTAATATCAATAGAAAAGTGTCCCTGCATCTTATAGTCCAAATATGTAAAAAGAAGTTTTTTTTAGTCCCAACCATCCTGGGAGCAATAGCTATGCATCCCAGGAGGCAGAAATGTGTTTCATTCCCTCCAGCCAAGCCAAAAAGCCACTGCCAAGAGGGAGATCTTATCTGCATTAGCAGTAGCAGTACCCATTTTCTGAACACACTGACCAATTTATGGAGAGACACCTTTTACAATTAGATAGCATGAGTTGTGTATTTACATTAACATTCTGCTTTGCAATAAACATATTTTGTGACAAAGACTCATATCTCCTCCTATATGTAAATAGCTGCTCGTGGGTAAGTTGTTCCTGATAAAATGTGTCTCTTTATAAGTTGATCAGCATTTTCAGAGAATGGGTACTGCTAGTGTATAGACACATGCTAAAATTTCAGCTCTGACTCTTTGCTGCATTGAAGACCTCCCTCCTGGCACTGGCATTTTGGTTGGAGGAATATAGACTTAATACTGCCTGGCCAATCCTGCCTACTTTGCTGGAAAATTCTTTATATACTCTTGATATCTGAATGGCATTGTCTGTTTTTTCCCCCTAAATTTCCAAACTTTTGGGTGCGTCTTATGGTTGTGGTGTGTCTTTTAGTGTAAAAATACAAGTTTCAAGGTTTTTGCTCTATGAACAGGTGCATTTTAAATAGGACCTGAGTCCTGGGTCATTTTAAATAGACCTGAACCTGCCAATCAGGACAAGGGGACTGTCCCAATCTAACTGCAGCTGTTTATCACAGTGTAGATTTTTGTTCTATTTCTGTCTTACTAATGTGAGAAAATCAGAGCTAATTTTAATTTAACATGCACAAGCAACAGATGGTATTTTACCAGACATATTTTTATTAAATACAACATTTTATGATGCAACTGTTCTCTGTGTCCTCATATTACTTTAAATATTACAGATACCTCTAATATGTTTCACCCCATAAATATAGTCACACAAAAACATAAAAAAGAGCAAAAAAATCACTATTGCTTTATAAGAATTTCACACCATTTCCTTAATCAACTTGTACCTTAAACCTTCAAGTTCTTCAAGGAAATTTTTCTATTGACATTTATTATGCACGGATTCACATGCCTTATTTTTTTTTATACAAGTAGACATGGAAATTTGCATATTTTATTTTGTATTTTCATCTTCTCTTTAAAGATTTTGTATCCTTGCCTTTTCCTAGTTTTTCATACCTTTCTGTTGGCAGCTGCTGGAGGATGAGGTCATGGGTTTTCCCCTGCTCTTTTGACTTTAGCCGAGTAACTGTAAATCCCCTCCCTCTGGGCAGAGGTTATATATATATTTAGTTAACTGTGTTCCCGAGTCTTTTCTGGGTTTTCTGGCTGCAAGCCACAGCTTACCTTGGAGCAGGGTGTTCATTTCTTCTTTGTGGGTCCCCCCACAGATGTCCTCTTAGCAAGGGCTGCAGGCTCGCCTTCATCTTTCACGGATGGAAATAGGAGGTGCCATACCAGGCCAAGGCGAGAGGAAGCTAATCTCAACCAAGTCCTCCTCCTAGTGAACGGCTTGTGCTATTTCTCCTGATTCTGAGTAAGAGCCATCAGTCTCCACTGGTCTTAGCAGCTGGTTAGAGTGTATTGGAAACATAGAACCCAAGCTTGAACCCCATAACTGCTGTGTGGTTGTTGGTGTTGTAAGATTGTATATACTCCCTTAGTAAAAAGTTAACCCCTAACCAGCTGTGTGGACATTTACTTCCTGGGTGACAGCAGGTGTGACAGTGATTTAGAACATAGGCATCCTAAAAATATGAAAAGGACCTGAGTTGCTCCAGTGAGTTGCCCTGGCCAATGCTTCACACCTTCTGTAAAATATTTTTATAGACCTCAATATCCCGAAGGTGAAAATCACACAGTGGTGTAGTGGAATTGTGCGCATCGTCTCAAAAATCCCAGGAGACAAGCCCCCTCCATTGCATACACTATGCCTTATACAAAAAGATATGATTTTTTGGGATGTTTGTGCATAAAGATCTGGAGTATGAGAACACTTGACTATATCAATGCATTGTACCTGGGCACATCAGTAACAACAGCAGCTATCCTGTTAACAGTCTTTACTGGGTAAATAAAAAAAAAAAAAGTCATGCAGTTGCAAGAAAAAGTATGTGAACCCTGTGGGATTACGGGTTTTGCATCAATCGGTCATAAAATGTGCTCTGATCTTCAGCTAAGTCACACCAATAGAAAAACTCAGTCTGCTCAAAATAATACTAAACAAACATTATATGTTTTCATGTTTTTATGTAAAAATTCACAGTGCAGGGTGAAAAAGTATGTGAACCCTAGCCTAATGACTTCTCCAAGAGCTAATTGGAGCCAGGAGTGAGCCAACCTTGAGTCCAATCAGTGTGATGATATTGGATATGTTGCTAAAAGCTGTCCTGCCCTTTAAAAACACACACCAGTTTTGGGTTTACTGGTTTCAAGAATCACTGTCTGATGAGAACCATGCCTCACAGAAAAGAGCTCTCAGAAGACCTAAGATCAAGAATTGTTGACTTGCATGAAGCTGGAAAAGGTTACAAGTATCTCCAAAAGCCTTGATGTTCATGTGTTCATGGTAAGACAGACTCTCTACAAATGGAGAAAGTTTAGCACTATTGCTACTCTCCCTAGGCATGGTCATCCTTCAAAGATGACTGCAAGAACATAGCGCAGAATGCTTAATGAGGTAAAGGAGAATCCTTGAGTGTCAGTCTAAGACTTGAAGTCTAAGACTTCTTTAAAGAAATCTCTGGCACATGCTAACATTTTTGTTGACAAATCGACAATAAGGAAAACATTTAACAAGATTGGAGTACATGGGAGGACACTACAGAGGAAGCCATTGCTGTCCCCAAAAAATATTGCAGCACGTTTGAAGATGGCAAAAGAGCACCTGGATGTTCCGCAGCACTACTGGCAAAATATTCTGTGGACAGATTAAACCAAAATTTATTTGTTTGGAAAAAATACACAACACTATGTGTGGAGAGAAAAAGGCACAATGCACCAACATCAAAACCTCATCTCCACTATAAAACATGGCGGAAGGCGCATCATGGTTTGGGGCTGCTTTGCTGCCTCAGGGCCTGGACCGATTGTTGTCATTAACTGAAAAATTTATTCCAGAGTCAAAGACATTTTGCAGGAAAATTTAAGATCATCTGTCTGTCATCTGAAGCTCCGCAGAGGATAGGTGAGGCAACAGGACAATGACCCAAAGCATACAAGTCATTCAATAAAAGAATGCATTCAACTGAACACAATTTTGAATATAGCACTATATCTTCGTAATTGCAAATACTCAAGAATTTGTGATATTTTGTGAAATACAAATATTGCCTATGCTGCTTATCACTACCGCTAGAGAGATCTCTTGCCTGATTCTTCTTCATATGCAAACCTGTCATATATCTAGAAATAGAAGCATCATCAGAAGGAACATCATCTTTCTAATCATTGACATCCCCTGCACATCGAAAATAGACACGTGTACACCTTACTTAAAATATGTCCTAGATTTTACTTCCAAAATATATTAAATAATATGTTCTATAATAGTTTTGTCAGCTCCTGACTATTTTGTAGTTTGACTCAACAGTAAAAAAAATGTCAAATTTTCAGTAGGAAACTCTATCAAAAAATCATTTGGAACTTTCAAGTTACTATAAAGTTATCTGTCGGCAGAACATTACTCAATTTGAAGTCAGCCCAAGGCATAACCATTCTCCATTGTCCCGGGGCAGTCTGTCATTTCATGCACCAGTAACTTGCAGTCCGGGAAAGGGTAACATTACTTTAAAAGATAAAATAAGAGTGTAAATCTCGAGAAGCAGAGGTCCTTTCTATAATTAAATTATCTGAAAACTTTGTATTGATTTTTTCCCATCCTTACGAACGCAAATGTCTGAACTAGAGTCCACTTGTAAGTGAATATTGGCTCTCCTGGCATATTATACGGTGTGGGTAACCGTTATGTCACGGATGACTACACTTCAGAGTGGCAATGAACTAGGATTTCAAACAAATATAGAACCAATGTTGATCGGCTTTCAAACATAAGTCTTCTAGACTTCTCTGAAATAACAAGCTCTACTGTCTCTGTTGGATGAATCGTTAGCCCATGTGTCCATGCTCAGCATTTCTCTATTACTCTTGGGGGGTCCTTGCTTTAGAAAACATGGTACTTACTGCTAACCTAGACTAAACTTTGCTTCACTTGATCTCATCTCTGTCATGTTCTCCAAACCTAAATCACAGTCCTTTACTAGCGGACAGTGTTGGCTCAGTGCTGTGGAATGTGTTGTTTACAGCAAAACTTTCCCTGCATAACGAATTACTCTAGCTTTATTCCGGCTGAAGATTTACTTTTTTTTTACCTCTAAAAGTTTAAAGTTTAAAACGGTTTTAAACACAAATGAAAAAAAACAGACATACATTAAATAGACACAATACTAACCTGTCAGCAGTTCAGATGCTGGAAAACTGCTACACAAAAACCCCACAACATAATCACCTCCTTTACTTTTAGTTCTGATGCCAGCATCTTAGCTCCTGGAGAAGTGCAGCTGCTTCCGCCATCACTGTCCCCCCTCTCCTCCCCCCCACTCCACCTCCCTCTCCTGTCGGATCCGGTGTGATTTGTGAGGGGTGGAGGGGGTGGGCAATCAGCTGCTGACGAGTTCCTGTTTGGGAGAGATGCCTAGGCGCGACCTAAGGCAGTGGAAGGGGCGCACTCGGAACAAGCACCTCTCCTGTTGTCAGAAAAAGATTTTCTTTTTTACAATTGAGGCTCTCAGCAGTATCGGCTGAGCTGCAGCTGATACTGCTGAGTGACCTCCCAGATGGTAAGTCAGCTTTAAGTGATATCCTTTATTTGGTAAATTATAGAGATTATCCCTACAAGTTAGTCATGGTACCACACTTGGATAATACCAAAAGCTAACCTGACCGTACCTAATCTGGAGAGGGAAGGGTTGCTTTAACCTCCTGGGCGTTTGCTCCAAGTTAGTGTAGGAAGCGAGAACTGCGAAACTTGTCAAGATTAATGCACAGGGCTTATTAACAGGGCTAATGCCTGAGACTTTTTTGTATAGTATTGATAACCCTTCTCTATACTTTTTTACATATTTGTGTTTACTTTGAATGTTGTAAATAAATTGAATACCCGAATATACTTTGTTGTTGAAAGCCCCATTTATATGTACCAGGACATAAGGGGATTTATCCTTTATTTTGTGTTATCTACAAACATAACTCACCCCCAAACTAGCATAAGGCGTGTTACCTGTCCAGAGGGAGCCGGTTGGAGTCCAGAGGGAGCCGGTTGGAGTCCTCAGTGAGTCCTCAGGGTTCTGCCTTTCCGGTGTCATTGATGGCGCAGAAGAGGAAGCGGACCCATTGACCTTCATGTGCAAACAATGTCAATCTTTGTCCTCACATCATCATCAATGACGCCCGGGATGTGAAGGAGGGCGGAAAGGAAATCAGAGCAGATTACTCTGACTGCTAGGAAGGTTAATGTTGGGGCATCTCCCACTGTTTAGGGAAAGCATAGGCTAAAATAGGACACCTTTATGAATGATTATTCCCTTTTTATTTTGAACCGAAAATGTTGTATTACTTGCAATTGTTCAATAAAGCTTGTTTGGAAAAAATAAATAAAAAATAGGACAGGAAGGAGAGGGGTGGCACAACCATTTCTTTCTCCATCTTACCAAGATGTGGCCTTAAAGTTAAAATTAAAATAGATTAAAAAACATGCATAAAAAGCCACAAAACAAATTATTTAAAGAACTGTTTGGAAGAACCACTAGTTACCTTATTTAAACAAAAGTCATATTTTGAAATGTGACCACTTCTCAAGAAAGTTAAAAAAACAAGTTTTACGGTATGCAATAATTTTTTGTTTCCAACTCCCATGCCATCTCATTGATGTCACACAGCAAATCTATTTTTAACAAACTTGATTCAAGATGCCTCTGGCACAAATGGTAATTCAGAGATTGCAGAAGGTTTTCGCACGCATTGTCGGGATCTAATAGAAAATGGACATTTCATAATCTGTAAAACACAGGACTAGGATCTTGTTCGAATCAATATTTAGGGAAGTAATAAAAGTTGAGTCATCATTATGGTTTGTTTCTATGATAAATAATTTTGCTGACTCAAATACCAAAAATAACTTAATGAAGGAAATCTTAGAAAATCAAGAAAATCAATTTGAAAATTAGAAATATTGATGTATATAGTAAGTAAAAATAAGTTGTTAGGTTACTTTCCATGCCATCACGAAGAATACCTTGGAAGGTCATACTTAAGGCACATTACAGTATACTTATATTATGGGTAAACATTTTGCAGGTGTTGACATAGTTGTATCAAGGTCCACTGACTACTATGAAGAAGCTTCCAAAGTAAGCTCCCCAACCAAGCTGACAAGATAAAGAATTGTTTTGCCCACATGTATAAATGGTACAATTAGAAAAAAATCAAATAGGTAAAATTTTACCACCATTTTGTTCACAAAATCTTCTATTTTATAATTTACCATGGTACCACTCTTTATCAAGTATTGTACTGCAACTTGATAAAGAATGGTACTACCAATGGTACCAACGTCCTGAAAACCCACCTCTTCAGTCTCGCCTACCTAACATCCCAACCATGCCAGTCCCACTCCCCCCACCTATTGTATACAGCAAAAATGTCCGGGCCCCATGACAGGACTTGTTGAGGGGGGGTGCTAGCAGAAAAAAAAAATATCACCCCCCTTCGCCGTGCTGCCTGATCGGTGCAGCAGCCTGTCAGCCCGGACTGCCGGCAGCACATCAGGCTGACAGTGAGCAGAGGCTACTGTACGGATCAGGCAGCACGCCGGGGCCCCTACGTGCTGATTGTCGGGCTCCCCTAGCTGTCCGGGCCCAGGACGGGAGTCCCCTCTGTCCCCCCCTCTGATGGCGGCCCTGATACTTTGTTCTCCAACTTATTAGAGTGTAAGCCCACCCGGGCAGGGTCCTCCACTCCTCCTGTGTCATAACCTTTTCCTGTGTGTACTATATTGTGTTATATCTTAACTCTAATGTATTGTACAGCGAGTAATATGTTGGCGCTATATAAATAAATTATTATAATAACTTCTGCTTTTACAAGTAGAGTACAAGTAAGTACAGACATTTATTGCTATGCCGAAGATGTGGTTCAATTGCCACATGTTTCACGGTAGTCCGCTACTTCAGGGGATTGGTGTTAAATTTGGTGATAATATCATGTTGCAATTTGTTCCTTAACCTCCCTAGAGATATGCCCGAACCCAGTTCGGGCAAAGGGACCCAGCAACTATCGTTACGCCCGAATTGGGTTCGGGCACAGCGTGGGAGCTCACCTGGTCCAGCTGCCGCGGTCCTCTTCTCCGTCGCCGACTTCTTCCGGGTCCCGGAGTGACGTGTGACGTCACGGAGGCGGAAGAAGTCGGTGGAAGAAGAGGAAGCGGAAGAAGAAATTTTTTTATTTTTTTTATTTTTTTTAATCTTTTTTTTTTACTTTTGGACTGGATTATAGAAAATTCTTTCTATAATCCAGCTCAAAAGTAGATCCAACTAGCAGAAACGCTCCCGCTGAGCGTTTCTGTTAGTGGGATCTGTCTCCGGCTTCACCCGAGCAGATCCGGAAATAGCCGATGTCTCCTGCTATTTCCGTAATCGGCACTCGGGTCCTGATGACGTCACGCTGCGGGCGGGAGATTTAAAGGTACAGAAAATTTTTTTTTTTCTTAGATTATTTTTTTACATTTGTTATTATTTTGATTGGATTGGATAAATGTTTTATAAATGTTTTATCCAATCCAAATCAAAAGAAAAGAAAACAAGTGTAAACTTATAAAAAATATTTTTTTGTCCCTCTAAAGCCGGCCATAGCGCTTCAATCTGTGGCCGATTTTGCGAATGATCACCATGCGCATTCGGGGTGATCGCTTGGTGATCAATCGCAAAATGAACGCGCCCACCTGGAGCAACCGTTTGTACTCGCACAAAACTTTGATCAGCCAGAGAACAAACGTTTTTCTCTGGTCGATCGCCAGTACTTTGAATGGGGACAAGGGTCCCCATCCAAAGTATTGGTTGTCAAATCGTAAATGGTGTATTTCAAACGATTGACCATGGCATGATGATGTCATCATGCTGCGGCCGATTGTTCGATAAACGCCCGCCAAGCATAGAGTCTATGGCTGGTTTAACCTCCCTAGCGTTACGCCCAAAGCAAGTACTGGCGCAGTCTGATCATGAATCAAACTGCACCCGTGCCGGAATCAGGCGCAACCGCTGGCTCTCTGTGTGCCTGCAGCATTTCTACAGAGCTGCAGGCAAACAGAGCCTTTCCGCCCCCATCGCGTCATCGGTGAGGCCGATGGGGGTGGAAAGGCAAAACACTGTATCAGTTTTGGTACAGAAATCTGGACCTCAGTGAACCGCCAGGGAGGTTAATAAACTATATGAAATTCTGTGACCATCTCTATTCATGAAGTACAACTTAGGCTAATTCTCACAAGGCCTGTAACGGGAGATCGAGATCGTGATTCCCCACCCTCCCCTCTACACATAGTGGGTGTCTTCAAGACGCCTCCATTAACACAGATGATGCCGAAGATGTGGCGCCAGAAACGATCAGCAATCACAATGCACATCAATGCAGAATCGCTGTAAGCTTGCAGAGGACAGGCGTGTTTGCCCGATCCTGGTGTGGGCACAGTTTGTTTTTTAACAAACTGTGCATGTACTGGGTTCAGGCATAATGCCAAAGCAGCGAACATACAGCAGTGGATACTTAGCCTGACAGTGTATACCAATACTCCGGTATATCTCCGTTCCTTCAATCAGTGAAGTGTTCAGACCAGCATTCAGACCAGGTCATTTACATTTAACTCAATATCCCACTATTAACATCCTCATAAAACGTCACTCTTTCATTATTAAGGCAATTTAGAAGTGACTGAAATCCTGATGAAGAAGTATTTCATGTAATTACATGTCAGACGAAGGGTCTCCCATTGTACATAGATAGCACAAGCAGATGAGAGGATAGGTTAATGTATAATTAAAACAAGTCAAAGTGATTAGCATAATGTTATTAGTATGCAAAAACATGACTAATTATGTTGTTGAAAAACAAGAACATAAAAAATACAATCTGAATGGATGGCACTCCAAAAATGTATTAACTGATTAGAATCCCTGAATGTTTGTTAAGTTCAGAATGAGCTTTTAGCTACCTTGGAGAACGAGCGACATTCATCAACTTCTAGAGGGGAAGTGAGGTTAGTGTAAGGAACAAAATGTTTCATGAGGCATAATGCAAGAATCAAATTGTTGTTCAACCATTTACTGTATTTTTCGCTCTATAAGATGCACTTTTCCCCCCATAAATCAGGAGGAAAATGTCAGTCCATCTGATATATTTTTTCAAGCCTTCCATGTGTATGCCCACATCATCAATGAACACCTAGCTCAAAAAAGTTAGGGTATGTTGTCTCCACTGCATTATCAGCTCCATCGAGCCCCCCTGTGCTAAGCGATTTGCTTGACGGGGACCTGACAAAGCCAATACACATTACCTGTCTTGGGCACAGGCTCTTACTTCCTTCTGCAGATCCGCCGACTGAAAGGTAGCGCAGATCAACCACCAGCAGGCTGATCTGTGTATTCTATGTTTGTTGATCTTATCCCATCTCCAAGGATACTGCAGACAGTTAGGGTATGTCTCTACTGCATTATCTGCTCCGTCGGGTCCCCCTGCGCTAAGCAAATTTCTTAGCGGGGACACGACAAAGCCGATACACATTACCTGTCCTGGGCACAGGCTTTTCTTACTTCCTTCTGCAGATTCGCCGGCTGGAAGGTTATCTTAGTGCAGTACATCAACCTCCAGCTGGCAAAAGGAAGAGAGAACAGCTGGTGCCCGGGACAGGTAATGTGTATCTGCTCCATCGGGTCCCTGCCAAGGAATGCACCTTGCGCCGTGCCTAACGCAGTGGAGATATACCCTTACCCTGAAATTCAAAAGAATTTGAGAATGGAAAATTCTGGTTCAATACTAGTAAGCATATTATTAATGCTTTAACATCCTGCATTGTCCAGCTCTGCACTCTAAATGTGAGTGTTTTTTTCTATTCTTTTTCCTAATTTCCTCAAACCCTATTGAGTGTGAACTATGGTTATCTTTGCTTATATGTTGTCTGCATAGAAAAAAATTTGGTCTGCCAAAAAATGATACGTCAGTCTTTATTAGAATCATTTTTCTATTTGTCTATATCATGAGGACATCGGTGGTGAGATCTACACCCTTAGTAATAAAATCACTGAGAAACACTCATCTCGTAAGCCTCTCCAATCTTCTCAGAGTCAAAGAACCGAATCCTATTAATGTATATAATATAGTCTAAACTGATGAGCTTGTGAAATCACTAAGTGTAACCAACTAAGCCTGAAGCTTAAATCTCGTTGCTACTGATTATATCCCTTGACCATTTGTAAAGCAAAGTATTCAATGGAAATATTTTCTTCAGAAATTTCTCTAGAAAGGAACTCTTCCCATTCAAATACACAGAGCGAGACAAATTTTCTTGGACAAAGTCCCAGGCCAACATACACTGCCCTGCCCCCCAAAAATTCACCCCCTGGATTTAACTAAGCAAATAGGTCTGGAGTTGCTGCAGTTGGTCAGGTCTAGGTTCAGGAACACAATGGGCTCCAAGAAGCTGACTACCTGAATATACTGAATGACAGGTTATTCCATCAATGGAATTTTTCTTCCCTGATGGCACGGGTATATTCCACGATGACAATGGCAGGATTCATCAGGCTCAAATTGTGAAAGAGTGGTTCAGGGAGCATTAGACATAATTGTTACACATGGATTGGCCACCACAGAGTCCAGACTTTAACCCCATAGAGAATCTGTGGGAGAGCTGGAGAAGTGCTGGGCTGGAGAAGGCTTTAGGCAGCGGTCAGACTCTACCATCATCAATGCAAGAGCTTGGTGAAAAATTGGGAAATAAATCTTGTGACATTGTGGAAGCTTATCTAAAAAATGCCACAGCGAATGTGTGCCGCAATCAAAGCTAAAGGCGGTCCAACTAATTACTAGAGCGTGTGGCCTTTATTTTTGGTGCCACCTTTTATTTGGGCCCTGCATGGTATTTTCAATGGGTGTTTTAAGTTTTTCCTAGAGATGATCATGACATTTTAAATAGTTTATTTGGGAGTCAATTGCAAAGCCTCTGAGCATAGTGTAATCACCAAAACAGCTGGAGACGTAGAGAAGGGCTGTGTGGACATTACAAAAGAGTTTCTTGCATACATTAAAGCACATTTAAACTCAGGTAATCGTGATGCAATTATAATTGTGAATATAATTTCACAATGCATAGCCATACACTTGAATTGCAAATATTCACTAATTTTGAATTGAATATTAGTAGAATTATTTGCAATTCGAATACTGCCTATGCTGCTCATCACTATTGAGAAATGCAGAGCTGTCATGTTATCTTTGGTTCCCATTGACATAAGACATTATTTATGCTGGCCATGTGTGTTACTGCAGCTATTAAACCCAAAAGAATGGAAGCTGCACAGTATAAAACATGGCGACTCTCACAGATGAGAGTAGGGCAGCTATGTATATTGTTTAAGAGTGAGTTTGACTGCTTAAGCCCCCCATACACTACATACAATCACCATGCAATTTCTGTACAACCAACTTTTCTTCTACCAAAACCATGTAATATGAGGACCTTTCTACACCTTCCAATCACTATGTATTCTATCAGGGAGGACACTATACTACATAGTTGTTGGTAGGTCTCATGAAAGTTGTATGGAGGAATCTAAAGGTGTATGGGGGGCTTTAGAGGTAAGTAAAAGTAATTTCACATATAATCCAGCAATTTGGTCGATGACATCCTGAAAACAAATGCACATTTGATATGTGTTTCTGTACCTTAGCGGATGCATTGCCCACCCTTCAGTTTATAACAATTTGTTTTGTAAAATTAGGTACCTTGGCTTATTATTATTCTCCAGTATCTATGGTAAATGTTAACGTAATGTAATAACCCTTTGAAGGTGGCAACTTGCTAAAGTGTGGAAACCCATTTACAATAACGATGGCCCTTAGATATTGAGGGCATGTCCTTGACATAGTTGTGCTATCTATATATTGAGAAAAAAATCACTGATAATGCAGTTTCATCCAGAATTACATTTTCTTGTTTTGTGGACAAAAATGAGTTTGCATATTGAAGCTCAAATAAAAAGATTTAGTGGCAGCCCACTATGGCTTTTTTTCAGCATGTTTTCTGTATTTGCGGCTTCAACATTGCCTGAAGAGTAAATATTTTTATAGTTTGGTCTCTAGGTAAGACTGTCAGCTTGGGAAGGATTTCCTTCTTCCTTTTTTCATTTCTGCCTCCAGACAAAACCAGAACATAAAGCAATTGAGTTACCGATAGCAGATTTATATGTTTTTGAGGAAAAACATATTCCTCTCTCTATGTCAGCTGGGATGGCTTTTATTTGTCCTTTCTTTTATATACCTGTCTGACAAACACTTTATTTTATGTCTACTTACTTGACAGAGAGAGTCGATAGCAAAGATAGGAAGTATTTGGTGAAGTTGCCGTTCTGAACACAAAGTTCTAGGAAAGAAATTTATTACACAAAGTTAGTAGATCTTTCAAATTTACTCATGGACTTTATAATGAGTGCACACGCTTGATGTTGCCATACGTCAGAACTGGAATTCAGTAAAAGTATGAGGTTCAGAGGCCAATGATTTACTATAGTTTTCTATTTCCCCTGTGTAAAGTGCACCTGAACTTACCTTCCAAATCACTTGTAGGTGGGCATTACATTTATTACAAACCCCCCCCCCATGTGAACAATATGTGGTCTGCCAACATAACAACATGAATACAATAAATACAGAACAACTACAAAGAAAGTTTGCATCTAAATACTTCTTGTAGAAGGGCGTTCAGGTAGACAGATAGCAAGTGTGTAAATATATTGGCTACCTGGACCTGGTTGTTATGCACCAGAAA
>CM070040.1:68200446-68216776 GCA_036250615.1 Ptychadena robeensis | reverse complement strand
ATGACAATGGTGTCACTCACTGTCAGAAGGAATGGCAATGTTGTCACTCACTGTTAGAAGCAATGGTAATGTTGTCACTCACTGATAAAAGGAATGGCAATCGGACAGCACTAACAGGTAATTGTTGGGGGCCAGGTTGATGAGCCACTGAAGCAGAAGGGCAAAATAGTCCACTTCACTGGCTCTAATGCAGGGGGGGGGGGGGGGGGGTGGAAAGTGTGCTGCAAGGACATAGGTTTTAACACCCATTTTAAAATGTTTCCCCTATCTCTAGCAGCAAGAGACAGACAGGAGGGGCTAGAGAACCAAGTATGGCTTTGCCGACCCCTGTCCTAGGTAATGAGTATAGATGGTGGATTTGTTTTTGAAAATCCACCAACCAGTTCAAATTTGGGAGTTGATTGTAAAGCCCATGAGCAAGATATCTTTACCAAACTTGACATGTAAAGCCCCCCATAGACAGGCAGACTCCTCCATACAACTTTCATGAGACCTACCAACAACTATGTAGTATAGTGACCTCCCTGATAGAATACATAGTGATTGGAAGGTGTAGAAAGGTCCTCCTATTACATGGTTTTGGTAGAAGAAAAGTTGGTTGTACAGAAGTTGCATGGAGGAGTCTGCCTGTCTATGGGGGGCTTTAGAGCAAAACTTAATGTTTTCAAATGTTTCCCCAAACCTTCTCTACATTTTTTTGTGAGTATACCATTTTCAGGGGCTTTGCAATAAGCTGACAAAGTTAGCTACCACCATGCGAATTTTGCGTGTGCGAATTTTGCGTATGCGATGGTCAACATTGGTCAATAGACTTTGGTTAACACATTGGGGTGGTTTGAGAATTAAGCAAACTCACATTTTCATGAAGATTCAGCTGATGATTGTATGGTGTAAAAAGCCAGAACAATCATGTGTTATCAGTCCTTTTTCAAATAAGAAAGATTGTACATTTAAGCCACCATAGTATATGTGTTGATTACAAATTTTGGTATCCTACAATGTTTTTATTATTACTGTGTATTTAAATAGCGCCAACACATTACACATCGCTTTACAGAGCTTCTCATTAGCTTATGTCCCTATTATAGTCATGTATATGTATTAACAAATGTGCAATCAAGAGGAGATTATTTTTGGGGGAAGTCAATCAACCTACTAGTATTAGAAATATCTTCGGAGTGTGGAAGGAAACAAGAGTACCCGTAGAGAACCGTGCCTGGACTGAGCCTAGAACACTAGCGCTGCATGACCAGAGTGCTAACCCCCTGACCCACCTTCCTAGGACAACACATACTATTTCTGTATTCTTTGAAACCACATTTACATTTTTTAACTGCAAATCTCCTCATGGTTTATACAGTTCATAGTATCCACTCCTGATAAATATGTGTTGGAAAACTTTTAGAATCCTTAATATAAAAAACTTTTTAACGATTCTCCATCCATTATGGTTAGTTATGCAAATCTGTTTCTTGAAGGTTTTATGTAGCTCTTTCTGCCTTTGCAAATTCAATACATTTCCTCAATAATATTCACTCAATTTGCAGAATTTAAAAATTCTGGTTAGAGCAAATGATGACCTTATATAGTAAGTAAATTATATACCACATCAGCGAATGGTGTAATCCCGATAACACAAAACCCATCTTTCATAATTATATTAAAATTATAATACACATTTCCCTCCATTATGGAAACACGGCAAAGTGATGCTTGCTGTCACTGTCCTGACCTGAATGAATAATGGATTTTTGTAAATCTATTGGATAATGTGATATCTAGCTCTCAGTGCAATGTACTTTGCCAACCAACCGCTTGTAATATATTTAACATTGGATTTTTCTGTATAGCATCTATGTAAAAAGATCACCTAAACACATTCAAATTAAAGAGACATGACAATTAAAAAAAGAATTTTTTTTATTTTTTATAAATTGTAATATCTGTTAGGTACCCATATTGTGAAAGTGGTCTTTCCACCAATGCTCCCATACAAAATTGCCTATTGACCATGATCGATGAAAATATTCCCTATCAAGTTTTTTGGTCCTTAAGTTTCACCGTGACTATGCCAGTATCCAGTGGGGATTGTTCTCATTTTAGAAAAATATATCCACCCTTCCTATTGAAAATACAGGACAGGATGTAAAGGCAAATTAAGAAAGATAATAAATAGTTTCGCACAACCCACACAGCTACAGTGATATCAGTGGCCAGAAAGGCCCTCAGTGGGTGTATAGGGCCTGAGCAAAGATTGCAGAGTAAAATGGAGTCAGTATGAGGGGTGGGTGTTAAAGTTGTGTGAAGGTGTGCAGCTCTCAAAATGGAGGAGTGTGGCTCCTGGTAACAGACAAATAAGAACAAGGACAGAGGTGCACAACCTAGTACAACAAATGGTTAAATAATGTGGAATTGAATAAGATGAAACAAAATAAAACAAAATGAAACAAAACAACATACTCACATTAAAAGAGGTTTACAAGGATGGATCTCTCAGGGCCGTGTGCTTTCCAGGAAGACCTCACTTCCTGGTAGGGGATGAGATCACTTCCTGCTTACAGATGCTGGGGGGCTCAACAGGAACAATGGGACGAGGGGCTATGGTTGAAAAAGAGCCTCCACTTTAAACGCGTCCCATTGTTTTATTTTGTTTAATTTTGTTTTATCTTATTCAATTCCCCATTATTTAACCACTTGTTGTACTAGGTTGTGCACCTCTGTCCTTGCTCTTATTTGTCTGCAAAGGCAAATGTTCTTAAATAGATAATGTCACAAAAAACTGGTTTATCCCTACCCACATTGTGTTCCAAAAAATAAAACAAAGCAGGGCTTTATATACACTATAACCCCTCCCTGTGGCCTCATTATTTTTGTAAAACTGATTACCATGTAAGCTCTCTGTAAGCATACTCTGTTCCCTTGCATACACTGTTCCTCACTATTCAGGGTGACCAGGGTATGCTAGATAACTTGTTTTCGGTACCAGTCCTATTATTAGAGTGTTGTTCCGTGTTGGCCATTGATGAAAATAGAAAGTTTGGAGTTTAAGTGATTTCCTTTATTGGCCAACTAAAGTCATTAGATAATCAAGCTTTCAGAGTGTCTCAGATCCCTTCTTCAGGCTTCCTATTGAAAGGTAGGAGGTGGAGCCTCTCCAATCATATGATGTCATGAATATACATCAGAAAAGGATAATTACAGAAGGTAAGTATAAAATAGTTTAGTTTACCATATGTAATTTTAAAACCCCCCATACACCTTTAGATCACTCAATACAATTTCCTTTAGATCTACCAACAACATAGATGTAGAGCCGGGTCCTCCCTGATAGAATATATAGTGAAAGAAGGTTGAGAAAGCTCCTCATATTACATGGTTTTAATAGAACAGTTTATTGCACAGAAATTGTATGGTGGGATTGTAATGTGTATGGGGGCCTTTCGAGATTTTTAATCATATGATTTTTGGCTCAGATTTGGTCTCCATGTCATTTGCATGCAAACGTTGAATGTTCAGAACCTCTAGTTACAAACTGGTAATCTAGCAGGAACTATTGCTCAAGACAATGCATTTGCAAAGCTAGGTGGGAAACAGATGGTGGAGATTAGGGGGATGCTGGGGGTATTTGTGGTGCAGGGAGTGACAGATGGCGAACATCGTCCTTGTCCGTTCGTGAACAGGCGGGTCCCACTTCTAGAATAGTCCGATGCCCGCCTGCTCACAGGGAAATTCAAATTCCCCACCTGTGTTCCGGGAACTTGATTCGGGTAAAACCGAAAGTGACGTCGGTGATGTCACTTCCAGTACATAGAATGCACAATGCAGTTTTGCATATACTAGAAGTGATGTCATGTCCATTCCATGTGTCGGTGGTGATGTCACTTCGGGGTTTTTTTTACCCAATTTTAAAAAAAATTTTCCTCCAGCCAGATCTTTCTGCGCCTGATCTGGCCGGGTAAAGAACAATAAACTTCCTCTCGCCGGCGAAGGGGGACGGGTCGAACTCCCGTACTGTTTGAAAATGCGATGTTCGCCACGAACAGTTGTGGACAGTTCGTCCATCTCTAGTGACAGACAGTTTATGTTGGCTGAAGTTCTCAGACTCACTGAGTAAACATAACTTAATCCCTTTTTGTACTACGCTCAGGATTTTTTTGCCCATATCTCCCAGCTATCCATCAGCCATGTTCCGTCTCCGGCAGAGTTTAATACGAAAGCCGAGTATCATGATGATATATTTAGCGCAGCATTTGGTCCGTGACAGCAAGAATAAAAAGGACAGAATTGAAAACAGCAAAACTAGGATTTTCTTCACCTATTGTACACCGGCTGATTTAGAGTGGCAGAAAATCCTTACCTCCTGAAAGCTATTTAGTAATCTGTATGAACAGAGCTCCCTCTCAGTGACCTGCATACAAATACACATGTGGGGAATTGGCTGTCAAACTCAACTGTGTCACAAATCACAACGCTGGGCGCTGGCCAAATCTCTGTAAGGTGATGCAGTGTTACAAAATTAAAGCATATTTATCAGAAGCATTGAGCAATCTCCCTCTGTGTCCTTGTTTAACTTATTAAACTCTCATTTTCTGACAAGGCAATGGCAACTAATGAAATTAATAAATTTTCAGTTTTATTTCTATGAGTATTTCTGAAGTTCTTTGATGCTTTGTATATTAGAAGAAAAAAAACAAACAAACATGTACTTATAAAGTACCGTATTTCCTATATTTCGTAAATATTCAAGTGCAGTGAATATATTATCTGCTGTTCGCACAGTCCCCGCACATGCCCTGGATGTTCTTTTGTTTGTAAAAATCAAATTGTAAAATCCAGTGCCTGAATCCAGTGCAGTGAAATTATTACCTGCTGTGACCCCCAGGGATATAAGAGCATTGCTGAAATGCTGGAGACTCAGTGTCATTCCGGGCTCTCAGCAGTGCCTCCTCTCTTTGCTGGGACATACTGTATACCGATATATATACCAGAGGGGCACTGTTGAGAACTGAAGACTCACAGAGAAGAGTAAGATTTGTATTGCCCATCTTTCCGAGTGAATATGTAAACAGCACATTCCAGGATGAAGAGCAGCAATGCTTCTTTAAATATCTGTGAGTTGGGCTTTCAAGACTGCCTTTACTCCCAAGTGTATACAGGTATAGAGCATGTTCAAGTCCTGCATACATGCTGTATATTCCCTATGCATAGAATGCACAGATTTTCTCCCTCCTAATGGGGGGGGGATACGTCTTATAGACTGAAAAACAGGGTCCCCATGGGTTGCCTACCTGATCGATGAACACTACAGTGTAGCATGGTGACGTTACCGCTCAGCACTTGCACATTTTGCAATCGGTTTCCATTTGATACAGTAGGGGCAATCGAACAGGAATTTACCATCATGTTGGTTCAATCCCATTAGAAGAAAGGGTGGTCATGATTGATTTGCAAACAATCAATCACCGCAAACCTGTTGTTCTGGAATCAAACTAAAAATCGTCCCATGTATGGGGACCCTTACTTATTTCATTGAAGAAGAAAGCTTTCGGGATTTCTTAGATCCCAACTAACATGGCACAACACTTTATATTTGTTTTATTTTTGTTTTTATTTGGTTAATTAATTAACCCCTTTTTTTTTGCATTTTTTATGTATAATAAAACTTCAGTTAAAATGAAATAAATAAAGATTTTTACAGGATGTTGCCATTGATACTGAAATATAGGTCCCCCAATACCTGTTGTAGTCCATTTGCCATTTGAAGCCAAGAAAAGAACAATGGGCAACAAAAGTCTAGACTTCAGTTTCATGGTGCACAATATGATTTGAGATGGTCTAGCAGTAGTGATGCGGTGAAAAGTTACATATTAGAAATGTTCAGCGTCGACTACAGCAGATCAATAATGACTCCCATCATCAAAATGTATTTTCATTCAAGAAAACAAATGAATACAATGAAATTGATTGGCTCTACCCTGTTGACTTTTACAAGAAAAGCACTGGAGCCACCCAGCAGTTACAGATAGGACACAAATTAATACAGATAAGGGATCAATAGAAGGTCTGAATGTCTGTGTATGGTAAATAAATCATAGTTACTGCTCAGGTCTAAGGTCATTCTGAAAGTGTTGTCTGACCACTGATGTTTACCATTAATTCAAACAGAAGCGGCTACGTTCCATTTATAAATGTGGAGCCACCATAATCAATACTGCATATAGATAATTATCAGCATGGAGATTATGCCTCACAGGAATTACAAACTGGAGAAACAAGTTATTTATTTGTTTTCCAAACAATAAAGAAAGATTCAGATTGGATTCTTCATTCCCTGAGAACCTTTTATATCCAATAAAATATTCTATATATAAACTAATCTATAGGAGAGATATCTTTGTAGAAATGGGACTCGGAGCGTAGACAATTGTTATTAGAAAACATAAAGCCCCCCATAGACAGGCAGACTCCTCCATACAACTTTCATGAGACCTACCAACAACTATGTAGTATAGTGACCTCCCTGATAGAATACATAGTGATTGGAAGGTGTAGAAAGGTCCTCCTATTACATGGTTTTGGTAGAAGAAAAGTTGGTTGTACAGAAGTTGCATGGAGGAGTCTGCCTGTCTATGGGGGGCTTAAGAGGAAACTGTAATTTATGTTCCACAACTAGAATTTGTTTTAGTATGCTTTTGAATAACTTCCGCAATATACATTTTTGATGTGTCAGTAATTATTTTACTTCTGGGCACGTAGCCCGAGTTAACTCAGGGTGAGTTTGTTTAATAATCAAAATCACCCCGAGTTAACACTGGGAATACTCACTTGTCCGGTGAAAAACCAGCGGTCCTTTGTGTTGGTGGACCCCCTGATATTTCCAAGTCTGCCCTGATGACATCATTTATGATGCCCGAGGGCCTGTCAGCACCATTGACCTCCATGTAACGAAGGTGGTGTCACGTTTTTACAGCTCATCATTGACGCCGGGGATGTGTGTGGGGGACAAAGGAGGCATAAAAATGTGTCGATTTCATTGTAATTTAACCGCTTAGAAGGTTAAGCCCCCCATACACCTTCAGATTCCTCCATACAACTTTCATGAGACCTACCAACAACTATCTAGTATAGTGACCTCCCTGATAGAATACATAGTGATTGGAAGGTGTAGAAAGGTCCTCCTATTACATGGTTTTGGTAGAAGAAAAGTTGGTTGTTCAGAAGTTGCATGGTAATTGTATGTGGTGTATGGGGGGCTTTAGTGTTCCATTTGTGACCCTGAAAGGATTTATAACTGCTCCATGAAAAAAGCCCATAAGTGGATGAAACACGTTGCTAAAGACAGCCCTCATCTATTGTTTATATATATATATATATATTTACTTGGTTTAAGTTCTGTAAGACCTGGTCTAAATCTAAGTAGAAGAATTAAGGGAAAATTATTCTCCTTCTTATCTTCTGGATTATGACTATTGTACCAGTATCTATTGTTATTCTAAGCTACTTTATATTAGAGGCATGCTTTTCTTTTTTCTTTTGTAAAAAATGGTCCATCATCATTTGGAAAGAGTTGATTTTGAAAACTGTATAGTAAAGTACAGTAAAGACAAATAAAATTAGAAAAATAAAAAAACAGGCCCTCCTCTATCTGGTGTCTCTCCAGCATCTGGTGATGCTGGAGAGTAGTGATGGCCGAACCTCGGCCATGTTCGTCCGTGGACGGGCGGAGCGGACTTTTAAAAAAGTCCGCCGTCCGCCCGTTCGCGGATAGATTCAAATTCCCCGCTGCTAGGCGGGGAATTAGAATCGGAAAACCCGGATGTGACGTCAGTGACGTCACATCCGGCACCTGGAACGCATAGTTCCTGGTGTGCTTACCGGATGTGACGTCACTGACATCACATCCGGGTGTTTGAGCCGGCTTTCCACTGAAAGACCGGGTTCTCTACCCGGTCTTCAGTGGAAACATTCTTCCTGCGGCGGGATCTCGCTGCGTATGATCCCACCGGAGGAAGAATAGAGGGCTGCTTCACGCCGGCGGATAGGGCGGGTCGAACACCCGTACTGTCCGCCGGCAGGAAGGAGGGCGAACATGCTTGTTCGCGGCCGAACTGTCCGCCTTGCGGGCAGTTCGGCCATCACTACTGGAGAGGCGGCACCATTGACCTGCATGTAAGCTATTGCAGGCAACGTTGGTTTCCCGCCTCCCCTCTACACATACCCGGCATCATCAATAGTGATGAGTGGCATAGGCAACATTCGTATTTTTTGGGAAAACATTCGGAAAATATTCGCATTCGGCAATATTCTTCTTATTGCGAATATCGGCAGTTTTATGCGAAGTTCGCGAATTTTATATATTCGCGAATATATGTTTAACTTGCATTGAGGGGCGTGTTGAAAAAATTGCCATCTAAGTGATTTTCGCGAATTTTCAAAAGTGCAGATTTTTGCAATATTCCAAATATTCGCATCACCCCGATATTGGATTATTTTTTATTTTTTAATCATTAAGGTTCCAATATTGGATTTAAAAACTGTTGATGGTCGCAGGGAGTGTTGCTAAGCTCTTGTTGCAGCCTTCCCATTCGTCCACTTGCATTGAGAGGCATGTGTAATGGAAAAAAAATACCAAATATACGGAATTGCGAATATTCGGCAATATATTCACCATCTTCGCGAATTTCCGAATTGCCGATATTCGCGATTAATATTCGGAATCCGAATATTCGTGATCATCACTAATCATCAATAATGAATGGAAATTTTGATTTTGCTTAATTTGCCCGTACCGCATTGTTAAATATGGTGTGCACAGTCTCTCAACAATCGTCGCTCAGCTCTGTCTGCATCTGATGACCATTGAATAGCTGGTGGGATAATGTTTAAAATAAAGCAGGAGAGGATGTCATTATAACGGAAAGTAAGGTAAATCTATATTTAGATATATAAGGCCACTGAGATTTCTTTTTACATTTTATTTGAGATATAAATACAACAAATGTGGGTCACGGACGAACCATGGGAGCAGTGGACCCACTGTGCCAGACAAATGTAAATCAAGAATAAGAAAATAGAAAGGAGGACTATAATACATAAACCGTGAGATTAGTGCCACACCCCTAATTATATAGGAATAGAATACTGAACACCCAGTGTGGGGATACGAGTTGCCCCTCCACAGACCAGAGTACAGTGAGATGCATGGGGCTTTTCAGGCACAGGGGCAATTAATTTAAAACCATAATTTATTACATCACTATAAAATAGTTCCAGACAGATAAATCAATAAGTGAGGCCAGAGCCACGACATACATTGGGATGACCTTAACATATACAGGTGAAAAAACACTGGACAAGGTGAAAACATCAGTACTTGATATGAGCATAAATGCTACAGACGTGACAGATTCCCTCCCACATATTTCGCCCTGACTGGGCTTCCTCAGGGAGGAACAAATCTGTGAATGGATATCATGAATACAAAGATGAGTGAGATAGAAGCAACATTCTGGGAGGTACTTACCAACTCAATGAAAATTAAGGGGAAAGTAGTCTATCAGAATTAATTACGGTAATTGTATTCAAATCGTGCACTCAATCTATCATTATACTGGGCATGCTTATCTCAGTCAGTGCGAACATCAACAATATTGTAGCCATCAGTACCAACAACAATCTCACAGCATTAGCATACATATATTAGCCCATCAATATAGCATCACCTTGAAGTAATCGTCATTGCAATAGCGCGACTCTTGAAAGTAGCAGTACATAGAATCAGCAGAAGTTTAAACACAGTGTTCAATCATCCATTAATTTCTATCACACTCACCACTGTCACCGTAGCGATGTAATTGTCACCAAGTTGTCCAACAGGAGGGAGGGAAGGCAGAGGGCCAACGAGACGCAAGGCGACCGGCCAGGACGTAACGCCGTGCAGGGGGTAGCCCACAAGGGGAGAGCCAGAAGGCCTCCCCTGGGATGTCGGGGATCTGGTTAGGGTTCCCCAGGACAAGCCAAGATGATCACCTAAGAGGGGGGAGAGGTGTGAGGCGCACAGCATGGTATGAAGGTGGCTGGAAGGCAGAGCCTGCCTGAATTATAAGGGTCAGAAAAGTTGGGGATTACCTCTAATAGAAGGAATCCCAGATTGATGCTGTTGTTAGCCAAAGGGATATACTGAGTACACCAGAAAGCCTATAAAAAAGTGGGGGGATGAATACCAATAAGAATAGCATGTAATGGTCAAAAGGAGTAGTACTGACTGTTCAACGTGGACCGTCAGACCAACCCTGCCAGCCCCCACTCTCCCACTACTGTGTCCCTCCCCTCCCTAAGCAATCATCCTAATTGGGGTCATTGATCCCAGCTGGCAAAAGGGGAGGAGAAGCAAAGGTGCGCCCTATGGCACCCGTGGTATCCGCCCTGAGGGTAGCCAGTGTGGGGTCCCAAATGTAAATCAAGATGCAGAGTTTATGGAGCCCCCTGGTATTCACCAAAGCAACCCACAAGAAGTGATGGGTTTTGCAGTGGGGACTCCCAGGTTGCGGACCCTAGCTACACTTACTGGCAGCAGTTGACAGTAGGAATTCCAATACGAGGTACAAAATCAGCAGACAGGCAAATTTAGATGGGCAGGCAATAAGTCAGGGCAGACGACAAACAGGGTGGTCCTGGGAAGTCCATGGGTTAGTAAGAATATAGCAATAGGATGAAGCAGAGCCTGGGTAGCAGAGACTTTAAGACCTCTTTGTTCCGGCAACTCACTGTTGCAATAGACTTCCTTAAATACATGGTCAGGTGGTCATTGGACAGAACTCCAGGTGAGTTATAAGGAGTGCTAACAGGTATTCTTCAGCAGAGAGAGCAGGAACCACATCATGTGCCACAATCTATACCACCAACAGTGGGGAGTTTGATCTACAAAAAGTCCTGGTCCTCTGAGGTTTGGGAAGAGACACAGCAGAACTGGTAGAGGGCACCGCTGAAGTCACATATGGCTGGATGACACTATGATCTGTGGCAATGTGTCTTTTTTTTTACATTTGATGTCACATGTGTTAGGGTATTCCGTTGCTTGTTCTAGATGCAATGTTTAAATCACAAATGAAAAAAAATTGTTATGTGTGATGAGAAGGAAAAAGTTCCAGTGACCCAGGACTTTGTCCAAGATTTTCATTTTGGCCTACTGTACATTAGAGATTTACAACCCTGATCTATAGGATCTTTAAATAGCAGTAATTATAAAGTATTCTTTCCCAGTTTACCAAAAAATAAGCCTGGCTCCCCAATGAAAAGAGAAAACTAAATGCTAGTGTAACAAGGGCGGCCAGTGCTGGACCTGTTAGTGCACCAGCGACCCCGGGTTCTTTTAAGGATAGTCCTATGCCCAACTCTGTCACCCACCAAACACACAGAAAAGAAGTCAGACAGCTGGTAGGGTATATATACAAGTCTTTACTGTAGGGATTATTCTTTACAGCTCTCACCAAACCCACATCGGCAATGGGGCATACAGCTTAAGGGGCTACAGTTCCAAAAGACTACCAGCTGCAGGGTGACTGGTGGCTTTCTATTCCCTGTGGGAGGGGACAGGTTCACAGTCCAGCGGTCAAGGGTAACAGGGAGCGGGTCCATATGAGGTGGTAAAGGAAGGAATCCTGCATCTGCCTAACTCAACCACTCAGTCCATCCGCTCAGGGACAACTTCAGGGATGGAGGTCCTGGTTGAGGGGACAACCCCTTCAGTCTCCACAGATGGGGTCCCTGGATCCCAGGCAGAGGGATGACCGTTGGGAGAACCAAGGAAAGGTGGGAGCCCAGTACTCCAGAGGGGTAAGACACGCTGGCTGGAGAACAGATTGCTTGAGGAGCTAACCCCAACCTCTGCCTGGAGGAGGGCAGTAGTTTATCTCCAGGCAGATTGTAAGAGTTGCATTGTAATTGGAGAAGCAATGGAAATACTACTACACTACTGAGTTGCATTGTAAGGCCAGGAAAAAGAGAAGGAAACTGAGAGCCATCAATCATCCCTGCACCTGATTCAGAGGAATGCAGAGACAGTTAAAGGTATAAACACACTTTTAAACAGAACATTAACCATGTAATGACAGGAACATCAGATTTCAGTGTATTTCACTACACTAGTACTTGCCTGACAACCTTCTGCTTACATTAGGAGTCCCTTTAACATCATTAGAAAATGGTAAATAGTTTGAACCTGCCACACATTACTTATTTATTTTACAAAACCTTTATTTAATCTGTATCTCATTATATTTCCATATATAGCGTAGTGGTGATCACGTTCACCCAACCTGCCACGCATACCTAATAACTCAGTGCAATTAGTGTGACATACAGTGGCAGAATGTGGGCCTACCGAATCTGTGCAGATAATGATCTCTGAATCAATTAAATGACATGCTTCCGTGCTTTTTAGTAGGACATCAGCTTTCAACTTCCATTTTCATTTCCTGTTTAACTATTCATTATCTGGTTTAGTTCATGCTGTACCATATTTCCGTCCATTAGTTTGGAAAACCAGTAAACAATATCCACCGTGAAACTAAAAAAGCAACTGTTTGGTTTGGAGTCCATACATCAGGAAGTACTTGGTTAGCTCTGAGGCTAAGCGATGATAATGTTTATTATTATTATCGACATCCATTTAAAGCCACAGATGTAAATACTGTGAGACAATGTAATAGCCTCCATTTTCATTCTTCACTTTCCTGTTGCGAAACTAATGTAAACGAATGTTTAAATATAAATAAATAAATAAATAAATAAATAAATAAATAAATACAAAACAATCAAACCAGCAAAAGAGTCAAAAAGTCCATTGCTCTCTTCAAATGACCTGGTCAGACATATAAGTCGGTAGGGAGGTTATCAGGAATGTGGTACTCATCTATATCAATATATGACTCATTTATTTGGAACTTAATTGCAAAACCTTTAAACACAGTATCATTTGTAACATTGCTGGGGATATAGGGAATAGTTCCAAAAAAAGAAAACATTCCAGAAAAAGTATTGTTCTAGGAAATATAATTTGCATAAATTATGGCGAAAGTCAAGTAGTTGAGCCAAAAACACTTTCTTAGAGTGGTCAGCCTGAGCTGGTCTTGGGGTCAGTTGCAATGTAAACAATGGCTTTTTAGATTTCGCCACTTGATGCCTGTCTCTGGCATTTTGTTGTCTTCATCGAAGGCCACTTCGAATGATGATGTCACTCCATGGGTGTTCGATGG
This sequence comes from Ptychadena robeensis, assembly GCA_036250615.1. Taxonomy (NCBI): domain Eukaryota; kingdom Metazoa; phylum Chordata; class Amphibia; order Anura; family Ptychadenidae; genus Ptychadena; species Ptychadena robeensis. Next base: position 68,203,520 of record CM070040.1, on the reverse strand, counting down.
CGTGGCTACCCCTGTCTATCAATTAATCCAGCTCGAAGATAGGCAAGTTGAATAGAGATGTTGAATTTTCTTTAAAAAATGCAACCATTTTGACATTTTCGAGTTAATTGCAAAGCCCCTGAAGAAGGTCATCACCAAACTTACTGGAGATGTTGGGGATATACAACAAAAAAGGTATGGCTCTAACACAAATAGTTTTTGCATAAATGAAGTTCAAATTCAATTCTTCAAGACTTAATTTATGCAAAAGCTACAAGCGCTAGAGCAAAGATTTTTTTTTCCAATCTTCCCACAACCCTTCTCTACATCTCCAGCAAGTTTAGTGATGATACAATGTTCAGAGGCTTTGCGATCAGCTCACAAAGTCAACAGTCTCTAGATTTGAACAGAGAACAGACATGTCCATAATTCCCTCTTCGACTGCCATACCTTGGATGGGGACTAGGGTCCCATTACAAGTACGGAATGGAAATCGAGCACCTAAAGTGGTGAGCCTCAATTCCCGAGCACAGCATGGTGACGTCACTATGCTACACTCGAATGGGTCATCAATCTCATGGGTATCTACACGTTTATGGGTACCTTACTATCTTCCCCATCTGTGATGATGTCAAGGTGCTCTTTGGTACAGGGACAGTTAATAAAAAAAATCCAATTCTTTTGGAAATATTCCCACATCCCTTCTTTATATCTCCAGCAACTTCTGGTGATGATATAATGTTCAATGGCTTTGCAATAAACTTACAAAATCAGCTAGTCAAAATGTAAAACAATAAATTACAATTTCTCTAATGCCAGCTGTCACAAACCCCCACCAGCAATCCGTATCCTTGACCCTTCTTCACAGTTGCAGTCCCAGTCCCAGCCACTGGGAGCCCTCGGTCTGCCTTCCTCACTGTGAACAGGCCAAAATGGAAACCAATTGGTTGGAGGGGATGTGAATGCAATACACTATACAATCTCCATGCAATTTTGGTGATTGTATATGTATATATCTCTGTATCACTGCCACCAGTCTGGAAAATGAGCCAGACGTCCCCTAACTAAACTATCCCTGTGGGAGAAAAAGTTAATTCAAAATAACCTATCTAGAAATAATAATATCTATCACTAGGTAGCGTCTCTCCAGTTGCTTAGATTCTCTGTGGGTCATTCAGAACAGGTACAGACTAAAATGATTTAGATCATTTATTTTAAAAGATAAAATCGTGCATAAAAATTTTAAAATTGTAACAAAAACTAACAAAGGAACAGAGATTTTCAATAGTAAAACTAAATGGGGTAAAACAGAAAAAAGAGAACTTGTCTGAGGAGCAAGAGTTTACCAGAGGAGAAGTGTCCTTAGAAATGAGTCCAAATATTGTAATCCAGCGGTCCAATTCTGGAGTTGCAATGACAGGTGTCAGAACACAAAGACGGCAGTTCGAGGTCAGCGATAGTTGCGCAGAAGAAAACGGTTTCAGGACAATCCAGGACAAGTCAAAAGACTTCAGACTTCAGACAATCACTAAGTAGATGGAGGATGCTTTTAACCCCTTCTTCCTCCATGGGAGGAGTTGACACCAGAGCTGGCCAAATCTCTCACCTGGTCAGTCAGACAGCCCCCTCATTAGACAGGACAGGACAGCCATGTACATATGAATATGTATAACTTGCCAGAGGAACATGTGACCATGATATGGGGCACATGTTCATTCTCAGCACGGTTTCCCAAATTTATAGAGACCAAACATGAATAGTTTATGTTATGCTACTATGCTAACCTAGAGATCTTCGTTTTGGAAGGCCACACACACTCCATCCTTGTTTCCTCATATACAATTTCCTATGGAGAGTCACCTCTGCGATTTACCAGTATCTCCCATTTATGGAAATATGGTTTTATTGGCAATCTCTCCGATCATTGATCCAAGGGGTGAATAAAGGGTCAGATTTCGCTGTTCCCTGTATGAACTCACTCGTTCACCCCCTCCCTCTTCTTCAGAATACCAGATACTACATGGTTTATTGGGGGTAGCAATAAAGTGGGTTATCTCAATGCTTTGAAGTAGGATCTCTGAGCATTTACGACCCCCTAGATGTTTACACAAGTGGGCACAACCAGGCATAGTGGACATTCCATGGTTTCTTAGAGAATTGTTTGAAATTAACTGTAAAGGGTTAAGATACATACGGCGATTACAACGATTATTCATCACACCTCCCCCGATAAGAGGTTGCACGGGAGGGGTTTCGCAAAACCCTGACTCACGCAACCCACACTGACTGCGGTATCAGGTTCGCCACGGCGGGACAGTCCGTCAGCATTCTGATGACGACTTCCGGCCTTGTGCTGGATGGTAAAATCATACTGCTGGAGTGCCAGGCTCCAATGCAGGAGTTTCCCGTTGCTACCAGCCGTACGATTTAACCAGCTCAGGGGATTATGGTCAGTGATGACCGTGAACGAGCGTCTATAAAGGTACGATTGTAGCTTCTGGAGAGCCCACACAATCGCCAAACACTCCTTCTCTGTAGTACAATAAGCTACCTCCCTGGGAAGCAGCTTCCGGCTAAGATGGAGGAAGGGATGTTGCTTACCGGACTCATCCACCTGACTCAGGACTCCTGAATCATCACCTCTGCCCTCCCAGGCTTCACAAATCAGTTTTAATGGCCCTCTGACGTTTCGACCATACAGGAGTTCAAAGGGCGAGAACCCGGTGGGCTCCTGCGGCACTTCTCGGTACGCAAATAACAGATAAAGCAAGTAGCACTCCCAGTCCTTACCCTGTGACTCCACGAACATTGACAGCATCTGCTGCAATGTCCCGTTGAATCGTTCACATAGACCATTGGTCTGCGGATGGTACGGGCTGGAGACAATATACGTCACCTATATTTTCGCACAGAGCGCTTCCATTAGAGCTGACATGAAACATGCACCTTGATCAGACAGAATCTCGGCTGGGAACCCCACACGCGCGAAGATCCCGAGTAAGGCATCCACTACCTTGTCAGATCTAAGGTCAGACAGTGTGACTGCCTCCGAAAAACGCTTAGCGTAATCCACTAACGTTAAAATGTACCTCTTG
>CM070040.1:68163853-68187100 GCA_036250615.1 Ptychadena robeensis | reverse complement strand
CACAAACAGTGACCATGTCTGGAGGGTTCACATACTTTCAAGCAGCACTGTATATGCACCCAGAACCCGCCAACCACGCTATGACAGCTGAAATAAAACAAACATGTTAGTTACCACAACTGAACTCAATTTACACCTGAGCAGCTGATCCTCCTCTTCAATATCCCTTGCAAAGATAAAAATCTGTACCCAATACACCAGATCCCTCTCAAGTGATGCTGAAACCTGTCTCAAATAGAGATGGTCGAATTTTTCGACTTGCAAACTTTGTGAGCTCATTGCAAAGCCCCTGAAAATGGTATCATCACCAAACTTGCTGGAGGTGTAGAGAAGGGTTGGAGGAACATTTGAAAAAAAGTTTTGCTCTAGCAAATGTAGTGTTTGCATAAATTAAGTTCAAAGTTAAAGTCGAAATTCCGATTTTCGAATTTTTTACTTGACTTTGAACTTAATTTGTGAAAAAACTATTTGTGTTAGAGACATACTTTCTTTTTTGCAGTATACCCCCAACCCTTCTCTACATCTCCAGCAAGTTTGGTGATGATATTATGCTCAGGGGCTTTGCAATTAAGTCGAAACCGGCGAAATGGTCGAATTTTTGAAAAACCCCCTAAACCAGTACCTGCAGTCCCTCCTTGCTATTCTGTCAACCAATCCAGTAAGTCCCCACCTTTTCCTTACACATAATACTTACGCTAACCTAACTTTGATCCTGTGTCACTACAGTCCCCTTGCATCCCAGACATATAGGACTTCCACTTATTCTTTTATTTCTCTCACCTCCAGGTCTGTCTGGCATTTTGGTGATGAAACCATGTTCAGGGGCTTTGCAAAAAACTCCAAAAGTCAAAACAAAATTTTTACCATCTATAATGAAAATATTTGTAGGCTCCACTAGAAAATTATTGTCTACATGTTGAGAATTGGGATAATTTATTTTTAAAAATCTCACCAATAGAAATACATAGAGAAATAATTATGTATAGAAATAAGGACACCATCCATTCTCTAGCTCAATAAGATCATGAAGATCAATAAGAATTCCATAGAAACCTGACCTCTACTTCCACAAGATTACTACATTAGGACTAATGAAAGGTGATTTCAAAATGGCAGGACACGTATAATGGTTGGGTCAGAAGGTCATATCCACCGTCAAAACTCTGTCTGGTAATATCTAATACATTTGGAGTGTCTAACGGTATCTAATAGATTTTCTTTAGCAATTTGCTTGTAAGGATTATCATGTTTGTGTTACTTGACTGGTTAATGACTTTGACAGCATGACTGAAGTAGTATATCTTGACAGTAAGAGATGAGAACAGAAGAAGATTTGTACTCTATAGCAGATTCTGTTGCAGAGTCGGGTTTACAGCTATCTTCATGTATGGAATACAAATAGACTTTGTCCACATATTGGAAAAGAGTTCTTATAAAGGCAGAAACACAATAGTGTAGAGCTTTACATTTTCCCCGTCGCTGTACAGTTAAACCTCACACAATGTTTCTACATTGATTAAACCACAAATCCTGAGTTCATTTGTTTAGATATTAATGAAGCATAGGGCCCTGGAATAACAAGCCGACATGGATTCTTGAAACAATTATTTTCTTCTAATATACATAAAGCTTGAAAAGAAAACTACATTGAGTTTCCAATGAAGCTTAGCCATTGAATGTAAACATGTCACACAGTTTGTAAATGGACACGATAGTAAAAATCCACAAGCAGATAAATCGAAAAAGATTTACACTGGCAATGAAATGGCTCCAGGAATTGATGAGTGTAAAAGCATATGTAATGTGGACCGGACCTACAAAGAATGGAGCTCTACAGCAATGGTACACAGTATGATTGTTGGCTTAAAGAAGACCTTACCTTATATACCTTTCTATATATATATATAAGTAGAGGTGGGCATGAAATGACGACTAGTTTGTCTTGGAGTTAATTGCAAAACCCTTGAACATGGTATCATAATCCAAAATTGTAGTAGATGTAGAGACATTTCCATTGAAAATTTAATTTGACATGTGCTGGTGCCCCGTTGAAATCTGCTCCCCGTCGAAATCTAGGGCAACTGCTATGTCCATGACCCCCTGGTCTCCATCGAGATATGCTCCCCAGGACACTTGAAAAGCCGTGGCCCCGAACCTGTCACCTACGGCGGCTACTGTGTCTATGCTTCCCCGGTCTCCATGCCCTCCATTGAATTCTGCTCCCCCGGTAGCACAGAATGTCATGTGGGAAACGTTGCATGAACTTTGGTATGGATGGTGCAACATAGATGGGGGAGCTCATATCAATGGGTGCAGCCAAACGGCATTACTTCCAGAGATATGGACCCCCGTATGTCACCCACCAAATTTAGGAATATTGAATTAAGTAGTTGTAGTAGAATTATTTGTGAATTTGAATATTACCTATGGCAATTATCATTGCTCTCTACTACTATCGAGGCTGCAGTGCTTTAAATAAGGGAGCATTGTAGTATGTTATTCTGACCTTTCCGATTATCTTGTTTTTATATAGCGCTGACATATTACGCAGCGCTTTACAGAGCATATATAGTCATATCACTAACTGTCTCTCAAAGGAGCTCACAATCTAATGTCCCCACCATGTGGGGGACTGTGTTTGACATGTATATGACAAACACATATATACGTCATACGTCATACGTAACTAACATAGGAGAATCTGTTTTGGGAAGCCAGCATCATGCATGTCTTTGGAGTGTGTGAGGAAACTGGAGTACCTAGAGGAAACCCACGCAGACACTGGGAGAACACTCCTTGCAGATAGTGCCCAAGCCTGGATTGGAACCTAGGACTCTAGCGCTGCATGGCCAGAGTGCTGTTGAGTTTCAATATTCAAATGGCGAATATTTTTTGCAAATATCAGTAATTCGAGAATTTGCGAACATTCGCAATTTCGAAAGTAAGATTATCTTTCAAAAAGCATGATCTTGTGCGTATGGCCATGCATGGCGATAATAATTACAACGCGATGGTAAATGTTGCATGTGACCATTCATTTTAACCTCCCTAGCGGTTGAGTCCTCTCAACTGCAGGGGAAGCCGGCAGCGGGGAGACCCTATGCCTCCCCGGAAAGCTGCAGCGATTGTCTTCATCGCTGCAGCATTTCCGGGTCTGCGGCACCGCCCCGATCGTGTCACGGTGACGCGGAAGGGGGCGGCGCCATAGACCTCCATGTTAATGGAGGAGCGCCGGCTTTCCCTCTCACGCAGCTGGTGTCAGTTATGACACCAGCTGCGTGAAGAGCTCTGGTGAGATACCGGAAATGACAGGCAGTGTACTGTGTACACTGCCTCGATCGCCCGTATTGCGCCGTTGTAAATGGCGCGATACGGGCAGTGCGCTCAGAAGGTTAAAGATAATACGATGCATGGTCATATGTATTTCGTATTAACGAATATCAAGTCAAATATTAGTAGAATTATTTGCAAAAAATTGTGAATGCCAATATTTCCTATGCTGCTGCTGCTAACCCGCTGAGACACCATGACCTTTGTCCTTCCAATAGACTGATCAAAAATAGTGATGAGCGGCAAAGGCAATATTAGAATTTGCGATATTTCGCAAATAATCCTACTAATATTTGATATTCGAAAATACGAAACTCACGCATATGGCAATGCATTGCGATAATTGGGATCGCATTGCGATTATCTTCAACATGAATGGTCATAGTTGCTGCTATAGTTATTATGGCAACGCATGACCGTAAAGCTTGCCGGTGCATAATATCTGGTATAATTAAGATTGCGAATATCTGCCAATATATTTGCAATTTGAATCAGCTAGCTATGACCTTAACAATCACTTACCTGGACCACTCCAGTCAGGGTTTCTTTTTTGCTATAGCATCCAGCTTTTTTTGGCTGGTGGTCGTTTAGCTAAAGGTCCCCACACACGTGTCGAGTGGGGACCGACAGATGAGCTGTGGAGTGTAGCGTGATGATGTCATCACTCACAGCATTGACGGGCACCCTTTGTATGCCGGCCATTAGTTGGAATGGGGAGGCTGCTCCCCATTGAAACTAATAGCATCAGCTAGAGATTTATGGACATGTCAGTTCTCTAGCTGACTGAGCTTTGGGGTGACAGGGATCTGTCACCCCATGTGGGCACCCGCGTTTGCCGGCTGATTTTGCTGCTTGTTACATATGGGGAACCTGGCCATTCCACATCAAGGTTTGATTGAAATATTGATCAAATCAAATATTCGTTAAGAACTACCTTCCTTTACCCATTCAGTGTTTTGGGTAAATCCAATGTTGTATCTATGGAAGGAAATGTCGATTGTCTTCCGGAATTACTATCGTCATTTCTTCCAACATGCAATCTGCTAATAGATTAGTTATAAGAGAAGAAGACACAATGTGAAGTATTTCATATTCTATGTCAGATACTAATTCATCTCTATTTTTTTTTTACACGGTAAGCACATATTAATAGAAAACATGATCATAAATCACATTGTGTAATGCCTTCAATTAATTATAATGCATGCTTTCAAGTCATTACTTTGTATGCCGGAGCTGCTAAATGTTTTAATGTGCATGGAAACAAATTAGTGCAAACATGACATTTCAGACATGTGACAACTTGTCAACAGCCAGCTTCCATTAATAACAGCTTTTAGGGAATGACAGCAAATCCCAAAATGCGTTTCTCTTTTTTAAAGTTATAATAAGATCCGTGGTTCACAATATTTTCAGTGAAAGATCAGACAATAGCACGGTTTACGATAATGATCCGGACCAGATATAGAGGTTGGACTAGGTTATCAGTGATGACTATTGCAGTTGTCACAATGTGGGTAATTCATATCATACATATGACGGAAAAATCAACAGATAAGCAGAGGATGATATTGTACAGTCCATAAATATTGGGACATTGACACAATTCTAACATTTTTGGCTCTATACACCACCACAATGGATTTGGAATGAAACAATATGCTTTAACTGCTTACTGTCACCTTTAATTTAAGGATATTTACATCCAAATCAGCTGAATGTTGTAGGAATTACAATAGTTTGCATATGTGGCCTCCCACTTTTTAAGGGACCAAAAGTAATTGGACAGAATACAAATCAAACTTTCCCTTTTTAATACTTGGTTGAAAATCCTTTGCAGTCAATTACAGGCTGGAACACATAGACATCAGCAGACACTGGGTTTCATCCCTTGTGATGCTCTGCTAGGCCTCTATTGCAACTGTCTTCAGTTCCTGCTTGTTTTTGGGGCATGTTCCCTTCAGTTTTGTCTCAATCGGATTCAGGTCAGGTGATTGACTTGGCCATTACACTTGTTTACCTTAAAACACTCTTTCACATTATCAATAAATACAAGAGAACCAGTTCCATTGGCAGCCATACATGCTTACGCCAAAACACTACCACCATGCTTCACTAATGAGGTGGTATGCTTAGGATTATGAGCAGTTCCTTTCCTTCTCCATACTCTTCTCTTCCCATTACTCTGGTACAAGTTGATATTGGTCTCATCTGTCCATAGGAGGTTGTACAAGAACTGTGAAGGCTTTTTTAGATGTAGTTTGGCAAACTCTAATCTGGCCTTCCTGTTTTTGAGGCTCACCAACGGTTTACATCTTGTGGTAAAACCTCTGTATTTACTCTGGTGAAGTCTTCTCTTGATTTTCTTTTACTATGACACACATACACCTACCATTGATTGTAAAAATAATGCGCCAAAATCCCTCCGTTTGATGTATGTCAAATAGAGGGGTTTTGATGCCCAAGGACACATGGCCTATGCCTATTTAATTTTTGGGACCTGCAAAACATATCTGGGTGGCAACTGTCAATCCTGTATCACATTACACCTCTACCTAGTTTGGCATCTAAAATAACATAACCTCTTGAGCGATCTAAATTAAGTAAGATAAATATTAAAATAATGTTAGAGGTCCCATTGGAGCCTGGTACCAAGGTAAATGCTGGTACCATTCCAAATACAGTGAATGGGCGATGGTTCTGGAAAAGTCTCGACTGACTAATGGCTGTTGGGGGTGGTAGTACCCCTGACAACCACCCTTCAGAAATAATTAAATTATCAACTGTCAGGTTGCCAGTTATTACCATGCAACCATGGCCACAACTAGAGTAGTTTGCAAATTTTATGAACAGCGCATGCCCCTGAAATTTGTTGTAAACTCTCATTCCGAAAAGATTATAGCTTATCCTTAGACTTCAAACATTATTCATACAATTCATACAACCTTCACTGTAATTAATAAATCTCTATTGTCCTACATAACTTCCATACCAATGATGTCATGCTGCTGCTTTGCAGCCTGTTTTCTGCTCTGCCCAGAGATACTTGGGAGGGGAGAAGTCAATGCCTTAACCTCCCTGGCGGTACACTTATACCGCATTGTTTTCAACTCTGTGTTTCCTCTCCCTCCCTCCTCCCAAGTCTGCCCAGCGGATGCTCTGTTCTCGCCGCGCTGAGCTAATCCACTAATGCAAGGGTTAACGTAGTGCAGTGCAGGTACTGTGTGTGTGCTCCGTCAGGACCCCCGCCAAGCACTGCACTGAACGCAGGGGTCCCGACAGTCACAAAAGGCTGTGGAGACATAGCCTAAGAGTAATGTAAAAGTTTGATTATAATCTAAAATTTGCAAGCCTCTGATATGTGTTATCACACTAACTGCTCATCAATTATAATTCCTGCACTAAATAGCTCTTAAGATATTTTTTTATGATACATTTGCTACACAGTGAATTCAATTGCCTATAAAGCAGTTACAGTTGTAGTATTACTCAGCATATAATAATAATTGCTTAAAATTCAAGGAGGTTAAAAATCCACAGCTGAGCTTTAGTAATATTTAAGCTATTAGCATTTTTCAGCAAAGTGACCCTTCAAAAAAAAAAATAGAAAAGAAAAAAAAAGCCACTGGATTCACTCCAAGATTCATGTTCTTGAAAATTTCCTGCTTAAAACAAAATTCATGGACTGTCCACTAATTAAGAATTATGAATCTCATCAGGGTGCAGAAAGTCTCCAGCAGTTAGGACTCTGCGTGCTTCTGACGGGGTGAACTATGCATTTTAATCACAGCCAACTTATACTTGCAATGCGCAACCAGACAATGAAAAGTTATCCCACCATTCTTTAGCCGTAATTCACTGAACATATAATAACATAGTTTGAACAAGTCATTAAGAATAAACTCTATTTACCTGGAGTAATTTATAGACCCCTTGAAAATATGTATTGCCATAGGAAATAAATTTTTTTTATCATGCATTTAAAGGACATTCATTTTACATACTGTTCTAATCAGGTGTAGATATAAACATAGTACATTTGAGGCGGTATATAGTTATTTATAACTAATATTTTTAACACATAAATTACTTTTCAGTTATAATATTCCCACTATACTACTATATATTGCGCTTTCTGTGTGATGGACGAAAAGGATGCTTTCCTGAATCAATTTAGGTAGTTCCAAAGTCAACAGATTCCCAGAAAAAAAGGAGAAGGATGGTTTCACGGCTGTCAGGTTTACTGTCAGTTGCACGGCTGTGGGTTCCAGTTGATCTCTCACATGACACTTCCCTGCCTGGTGGAGAGGTTGGGGTCGTGTGGCTGCCACAGTGGGTTTTGGATGGTGCAGTCTGTAGCTCTACATTGTAATCTATAGAACAGGATCTGTTGGGTATTAGATGTGTTGTAGGTTTGGCCAAGTGTCCTGATATCAGTCTCTTCCTGGCGTAAATCTGTGACTGTGATAGTGTCAGTATATCTTTACTGCTAGGTGGCTCCTTCTAATTGCTTACCCCGGTCTCTATGGTGTTGACCGCAATGGACGTTGGGGTATCCTACTTGAACTGAGACTGGTGATCTTCCTGAGATCCATACAGATAGACTGGATGGAAAACCATGATGGGCACCAATCTGGTAACAGAAACCATACTACGAAGAGCAAATGGTTACTTATTACAATTTTATTGTTGAAATGCTACAGTGTATATTTACTAGTGGATATTTATTACTGAACAGGTTAATGGGGAAAGGAAACTTGATATTTAACCAAATCTGTATCACCATATAAGGATACATTCAACAAAATAAAAATGGTTTAAATAGACGGACACAAAAAGTTAGTAGGTACATGTAACTATACCCCAACCAATTTTACTGATCCAGTAGTTGATTGTTATGACATTTTGTCTCTATGCTTTCCATGACTTAGATACATCTCAGGGAGTAAAAGAAAATAAGGACATCCGTGAGAAATAGAGTAATAGAATTGCTACTTGTCAACCTTATACAACCATATACAATTCTAGAATGTATGACTTAACCTAATTCAGTATTCTCAAATTATTTTACAGAAAATGTTGCACCCAGTCACCAGGAGTCCATGGTGCACACTTGGCACTTTTCATGGCAGACAAATATACATCACAAAAGATATATTGTAAAAACATTTAATCAATATTTATTTGGTGTTAAATCACACAGAATCAATCAGGGTTTAAAAATTGCGTAACATAAGTAAAGGTGGCCATACACGGGTCGATTTCACAATCGATTCCTGGTCGATCGATCACCAGGCGCATGCACGTCGATCGATCGACGGACAAGGAATCGAGTGCAGCCCACCTTGACCGATCGACCTCGACCGATTGACATGGCCCCCAAATCGGATCGGCCAGAGAACCAACCTGTTGGTGTTTTCTGATCGATCGGGCACACATCAAGGGACGTTGAAATTTGTGAATTGATCGACTGGTAACAAAATTGTCCAGGAATCGGTGGCCTAAGGTGGTAGGCACAGACTTGTATGGTCGATCGATCAACGCCTGTGACTTCACCGGAATCGATCGGATCGTCGACTCGTGTATGGCTAGCTTTAGCCTTGCATGCATTCTCAACATGTTTCACGACTCACTGAAATCTGCAAGACTGGAAGAGAAATATTACACAAACATGTCAGACAAAAAGTGGGGAACACTTAAACTTTGGTATGTAAAGGTTTATAGGTAAATCAAACAATAAATACCTTATTATCATTAGGCCATAGAGCACCAGGTCCCAGCTCCAGAGCAGCCAGTGACTCCCTCATTCGCCCTGAACCCCAGAAAAAAATAAGTAGTTTGTCCACTGTATAATAATAATCTAGGCCAGTGATGGTGAACCTTATTAAAGTTCTCTGTAACATTAATAGTCAACAAGACTATAAAACAAAACAGGCTAATACCTCAAATTTACTGGCAATCAAGATGCCACAAGATGGTACTGCTGTCTGTTTACATTTTACCAGCTGGATTCCAGATCCGGAATATACGATTTTACTCAAGCTGAAAAAATCACCTCCCCTCCTGTTCCCCACCAATCAGTGACAGACTGCAGACACGCTTATGATACACAGTCTGTCTACATGTGCCAACCATCTTGTGCATGCGTGCCATAGGTTCCCCATCACGGTCAAAGGCTGTATGTCCATTGGTACATAAATAATCTATATTAGTATACAGAATGGATATTATTTGTCTTCTAATGTATCTTAAAATGAATACAGTATAAGTGCAGTGCCAAAAATATAAGGTATATGTGTTAATATGTATTAAAGAGATGGGAAGTGTAAGTAAAGTATGTAATGTGAGAAAAGTGTAGCGTTATATGTCATTTATGATGTGTTGGTCCGTATGAATATATGAAATGATTGAGGTAAAAACAGGTTGTGATGTGATGTGTCACCCAATGTGAGTGAGGTGAAATAATTGACGTGCAAAGTGATTACATATGATTTGTGAAAGTGATGTGTGAACATGTATGATGATATATTAAATATGTTTGAACACCCCATCAGTAGGAGGTTGGTCCAGAAATGCAAAGGGAGAGAAAATACAACATTGTCTGTAATATTGTAACTTTGTCTGTGATATCACACAAAGGTCACACACACTAATATTCTGTTTAGCTGTGATTACAGCACACATTCGCGGTGGCATTGTTTCGATAAGCTTCTGCAATGTCACAAGATTTATTTCCATCCAATTTCTCACCAAGATCTTGCTTTGATAATGGAAGAGTCCATTGCACAAAGCCTATTCCAGCACATCCCAGAGATTCTCAATGGGCTTAAGGTCTGGACTCTGTGGTGGCGAATAGAGATGGTCAAATTTTTCGACTTGCTAACTTTGTGAGCTGATTGCAAAGCCCCCGAACATGGTATCATCACCAAAATTGCTGGAGATGTAGAGAAGGGTTGTGGGAACATTTGGAAAAAAAAGTTTTTCTCTTGCATAAATTAAGTTAAAAAATAAAGTTGAAATTCCGATTTTTAAATTTTTATTTTGAACTTAATTTGTGTAAAAACTTTTTGTGTTAGAGACATACTTTCTTTTTTTCTAGTATACCCCAACCCTTCTCTACATCTCCAGCAAGTTTGGTGTTGATGCCATGCTCAGGGGCTTTGCAATTAACTCAAAATCGTCGAATTCTTTAAAAAAAAAAAATTCGACCGTCTCTAGTGGCCAATCCATGTGTGACAATAATGTCTCATACTCTCTGACCCACTTTTTCACAATCTGAGCCAGATGAATCCTGCCATTGGCATCTTGGAATATGCCCATGCGATCAGGGAAGAAAAAATCCATTGATGGAATAACCTGGGCATTCAGTATAGTCAGGTAGTCAGCTGACCAAATTCTTGGAGCACATACTATTGCTGAACCTAGACCTGACCAACTGCAGCAACCCCAGATTTATCCAATAGGAGGCTCACAACTATTTGCTTAGTTCAATCCACGTGGCGACTTTTTTTTAGAGCCCGGCAGTGTATAATTCAGTATATACTGACTATGAAAGAGTGTCTTAGGGAACAGAGCAACCATAACCGGAGCTGGACACGCACCCAGGCAAACACAGGGATGGGTACTGTAATTCTTTTTTTGGTCTTATATCACAACCCTGCTATAGATTACTACATGTTGAACAGTGATACTGCTCCTATATATTTAGGCTGCATGATTCCAGCTTGGTGACTCATCTCAGATTTAAGCTAACTCTCTCATTATTTAATCTTTATACCTCCAAGAAGAAGTCATATTACAAGATGTGTCAGCGCTCTTCTAGATGAAGCAGCATATCTTTGCTTTTACTGGTCAGTGAAATACTGTATGCTAGTGATTGATTAGGACCGCTAAAGAGCATCACATGCCCTTCCCAGAGTGCCTGTGATTTAAGGTCTTGCAGTCCTAGCACGTCCAATCCATTCGCCCTTTGCAATCTGATTTCCTTTTATGTAGCAATTCCCCTCTCTGCTCTGAAGACATGCAAAACATGAACATTGATGCAATGGAATCTCACCATTCCTTAAGCCCCCCATACACTTGCAGATTCCTCCATACAACTTTCATGAGACCTACCAACAACTATGTAGTATAGTGACCTCCCTGATAGAATACATAGTGATTGGAAGGTGTAGAAAGGTCCTCCTATTACATGGTTTTGGTAGAAGAAAAGTTGGTTGTACAGAAGTTGCATGGTAATTGTATGTGGTGTATGGGGGGCTTTAGGATGTGTACTCAGCACGTTTAAAATAAGTGAATTCCCATCTGTTGATGTTTGGGTCGTTGGTTGGAGCTTTGTAAACTTTTGATCTGTATTGATCTCTTAGAGCTTAGAAGATAGCGGCCTGTATATACCCGTATCTTTCTACAGATTACTGAACACAGAAATCTGCTTATTTTTTATATCAATGAAAAAAATAGGATTCATCAACAATTCATCTTTAAACCTATTATACTAAGAAGGCCTAAGAGGCAAATATAATCTTTTCAAAGCTTTTCAGCTTTTCAAAGCTTATTGAAAGGGTTCAATACATTTAAATTTGTTATAATTAGAGATAGTCTTGTAACTTCGACTAGTTTTAACATTGCTGGAGATGTATAGAAGGGTTGTGAGAAAAAAAAGTATTGCTATAGCCCATGTAGTTCAAAATTAACTTGAAGCGGACCAAAAAACTATTTCTAACAGCAGGAGGGGTGTCTTTTTTAGAGACAGACCCCCCCCCCCCACTGTGTTAAATATCGCCTCGCAATATGTTACAAGCTACAAGGGTATCTGTAAATTTTGTTCCAGGTGCCCTTGTGGCTCAGTCTCACAGATTTGATGTCAGCGTTACATCTGCAAGACTTTGTGATGGGTGAAGAGGGGAGAGAGAAGCCTCTCTTCACCCAGCCATGGATACAGCCGCCTGCCCTCCCCCCCCCCCCCTTCCCGCACACCAGAGCTCCCTGCAGAGGAGTGGGTCTCTGTCTGTGAAGGAGTGGGGAGGGGGGCGGGTTGGTGTCAGCTGCCCGAGAAGAATGGATCTGGTAGGGGCTTCATCTTGCCCTTAATTAAGATGCAGTGAAAATGTGAGGAAGGTAAGTAAGTTTTTTATTAAATCTGTCATAACTTTCATCTGTCATAACTTTCTCCTTATATAAATTTGATGCAATGGGGGAGCTGGAACAAGTTTAGCATTTCTTTCACTGGCCATCATCACCCAAAGAAGTTATTTAATCTTATGCATGCTCTTGTTCTTCAACCACCCCTCCCCCCGAAAAACTCTAATGTTTCTTTATATGGTTTATTCTAGATCAGACATGGGCAAACTTGACCTCATGGCTTGTTAGTTTTTAACTTCCCTATTGGTTTAGATGAACCCTGTTCTTTTGCCGTTTAGGATCATCCCAACCTAAGGGGAACCGGGCATCGGGTACACCCAATACCTCTACCGAAAGCTGCAGCGATTGTCTTCATGCGGTGATGCGGAAGGGGGCGTAGGTAGTTGGCGCAATAGACCTCCATGTTAATTAACATTAATGACACCGGCTGTGTGGAGAGGGGTGGAGGGAGGGAAGAAATGGCAGGCAGTGTACTTTGTACACTGCTGCGATTGCCCGTACCGTGCTGTTAAAAAACAGCGTGGTATGGGTGGTGCGCTAGGGAGGGTAATCACCTTGGTGAGAAGTGTTTTTTCTCCCCTCTGCTCCTTCCCTGCAAAGAACAGAGAGAATGCCTACAGGTATGAGAATGTCAGCAAGATTTGGAAAATCTATTTTATTACCAGCTCTTGGTCTGACCGCTCTGTCAAATTAAAGAACCTACTGTGCCCATTAATGGCCGAACATCCATTTCCCACCTGTTCATGGGTAAAACAGGAAGTGGCGTCAATGACATCACTTCAGGGACATGGAACGCATGGTTCTGAGATCCATATACCGGAAGTGATGTTTTTTGCCCGATTTTTTTGCAGTATACCCCCAACCCTTCTCTACTAGTGATGAGCGGCATAGGCAACATTCGTATTCGCGGCATGCCGCAAATTTTATGGAAAACATTCGGAAAATATTCGCGAATTTTTATGCGAATTTTTAAAGTGAAGATTTTCGCAAAATATTTGCATCATCCCAATATTCATTTAAAAAACTGTTGATGGTGTTGCTAAGCTCTTGTTGCAGCCTTCCCATTCGTCCACTTGCATTGAGAGGCATATGTAATGGATAATAAATACCGAATATCCGGAATTGCGAATATTCGGCAATATATTCACCATCTTCGCGAATTTCCGAATTGCCGATATTCGCGATTAATATTCGGAATCCGAATATTCGCAATCATCACTATTCTCTACATCTCCAGCAGAAAGTGTTGTGATGATACCATGCTCAGGGGCTTTGCAATTAACTTGAAATTGCAGAATTTAAAAAACATTTTTTTACCATCTCTATCAGTGATGGCAGGGTTGTGGGGTGAAAAATTGACATTGCCAGGATTTACATGCAGGTCAATGGCGCTGGCCCCCAGCAGTGCTGGAAGCGATCGGAGAGTCAGACGATATTCACTGACTCTGCATACCGCCAAGGAGGTTAAGAAAATCTAAGTAAGCAATATATTTATATAGAGTAACCTGCACTTCTTCTAATACCATATAGTGACATGATTCATAGAGATCATTTGCTGAAGTCTTATCAATCTATGTACCGCTTTTGGCACAGAAAACCAGACTGAATCAAACCGCCAGGGGGGTTAATTATTTGTTCCTGGTCTGGGAGGAAAGAGAAATTTAAAGTGAAAGATAGGCCCCATAAAAGAAACTAGCTATGGGGCCCAGTTATTTCTAGCAACACCACTAACTGTGAGTGAAGGGCATTATGAGCTAGGAAGAACAAACTGTCAGAAAGAGTATAGACACGCCGATACCCAGCCATATTTGTGGGCGATCGATCGGCCGAACGCGTTATGGTCGGTCGCCCTCAACTACAGGGGTGCCCACCTTGAGGTTTGACCCAAAAAGCAGGCAGGTCGTATCGCACAACGATCCGTCCTGATGGTTCTATTTGTGGCCGATCCTGTTGTAGGCAGTTTACTTGGAGGGGGAGTCTCCTCCCCCTCCAAGTTAATTGGCTACAATCTGACGGGAATCACATGTGTTAGTGGAGCACACAGGATTACCATCAGTTCTGTAGCCAACTTCTCACAGCGTGGTGATGTCACCACTAGTGATGATCGCGAATTTTTGGATTCCGAATATTAATTGCGAATATCGGCAATTCGGAAATTCGCGAAGATGGTGAATATATTGCAGAATATTCGCAATTCCGGATATTCGGTATTTTTTATCCATTACACATGCCTCTCAATGCAAGTGGACGAATGGGAAGGCTGCAACAAGAGCTTACCAACACCATCAACAGTTTTTTAAATGAATATTGGGGTGATGCAAATATTGCGAAAATCGTCACTTTAAAAATTTGCATAAAAATTTGCACCATGTTAAACATATATTGCGCGCGCGAAATTTGCAATAAAAACTGCCGATATTCGCAATAAAAAAAACCCTGAATATTGCCGAATGCGAATATTTTCCGAATGTTTTCCATAAAATTTGCGGCATGCCACGAATACGAATGTTGCCTATGCCGCTCATCACTAGTCACCATGCTTAAATGAGTCTGCTACAAGCTGGCCATGGATCAAGGCGTCTATGGCCGGCTCAAAGTAAGCCAAAAGATGGCTCATTATGATTCTAACATTTACTGTCTGATGAAATGTAACTGTACATATTGAGCTGTCTTCCGTGAGTTCAGCTCTAAGTGATTTTGGAATGCTCTGGCTCTTTCTTGCAGTAAAAATGATATGCATTAATGTATTAGCAACTGTGTCGATGTGAACAAGACCTCCCAGCATATCAGTTTCTCAAAGGCTACCTGAGCACTTTAAAGTTATTCTTCAGCTGGTGAAGAGCATATCTATCTTTTACAAAAGAAGCCTTGATGATGTTTTATTAGTGGGAAAGTTAAAATGTGCTTTCCATAATTGTTTTTGTTCAGGTTTCTCAAGAAGTTCTACACAGAAGCAATTTATCTGCTTAGCACTCAACTAGACAAGTTATTATCTGTTTGTGAACATCATATTACAAAGTGTTGCGTTCTTGACATTGCCGTGCATTTGTGAAATAACTCTTTTGTCCAAGTTATCTTCTGAATTCTAAACTTACATTTCCATTCTAAAATAAGATCTTCATTGTGTGGTGTCAGGGGAGAGAAACTATTTTTCTGCATTCTGTATTGATGGTTTGAGTCTCCTATAAAAAGGAGTTATTTTCTCACTCAGGTAAGAGTTTCATTAATTTGGAGATGTTCATTCAATTTCAAACTGTTGTACAGAATTGGAAACCACTATGAATGCCTTAAAATGGAAGCTTTTTGGGCTCAACTTACTACCAGATGCTAAAAAAGGAAGTTTTAGAACACTACTAATCCTGCATTATCCTGCTCATTAGTGATCATTACGCATAAGTTAGCAAATTAATATTTAGCACAAAAGACTAATAAAGCTTTACATACACATACAATTATAATGTTCTGTTGGGCATTAGTGGTTTTACATATGGGCAGTATGGGTGGTTACTAGTGATGTCGCGAACCCAAATTGCAAACGGCGTAACGCGAACGTTCCATAAAAGTTCGCGAACACGCGAACACTCGAACCCCGCCATTGACTTTCAATGGTAGGGGGTACGAATTTTAAAAACAAAGGGACCCCCTTTCTGGGCCACAATATTTAGTGTTGTGGAAAGTTCCTTTCCAGGGGTCCACCACCTGGACCATGACCTGACAGAGGTGGAATCCATGGCAAAACTCCCAGGAAATGGGGTTTTTTTTTACGGGGGGGGGAGGGGATGTTGACAATTGAGAAGGGGCGTATATAGTTAGATATAGTAAAGAAAGAGATGGAGGAAAGAGGTGTGGGAAGAAGTGGAGATAGGGGAAAGTTGTTTTTTCACACAATATATCCGCACCAAAGATTTCAAATGATAGCAATGGATCGTCGCATTGGCGGGTTTTCGCGTCAATCTTCGCGTCGCGTTGGCGGGTTTTCGCGTCGCTCATGGCATTGAAACACCTGGACAATGACATGACAAGGGGAATCCATGCAAAACTCCCAAGAAAAATTTTTTTGCACAAATAAATCCGCACCAAAGATTTCAAATGATAGTCATGGATCGCGTCGCGTTGGCGGGGTTTCGCGTCTTTTCGCGTCACTCATTGGCATGCCCGTGTTCACCACCTTTGCCCGTGTCACCACCATTCCCGTGTCACAAACTATTGTCCATGTCCTGACCTTTGTCCGTGTCACTACCATGTCCCGTGTCACTTGACCTTTGTCCGTGTCTCCACTCTCTCAGGCGCATGTGAATGGCATCTCTCCTTGCTATTTTAGGGGGTAGGATGTCCGTGAGGTGGTGGGTGCTGATTGGCTGGATATGCCTGCTGACTGAGACTCACAGGTCAAGTTTTTTCAATGTAAAAAGATAGGGGGCGAACTATTTTTGCCATGTGTTCGAGTATTCGCTCGCGGAACGCGAACATGCATATTCGCGCGAACCATTTCTGCGGCGACATGTTTCGTGACATCTCTAGTGGGTTACCCAGGGCAGCATTGTGATGGCATCCACCATACTGCCCATATGTAAATCACCTACCAATCTCCTACGCCCACCACCGTACACCTTACTCAAGTCCGCTCTAGTAGGGGGGGGGGTGTGAGTGGAGTGTTGGTGTTGGACAGGTTGGTTGGAGGTCGTGTATGGATGCTGCTGTGGCAGAAAGCTCACAGTCATCCACCCTCTCTCAGCAAAACCGCTAGCCCCTCCCAAGAGCACGAAAAACATTATCCAGGCATGGGGCGGCATCTGGCCATCTTCTACTTCTTCTTTCTCCTGCCTAGGGAGAGAAGGAGTAGAGTCAATTCAGCAGCACCCCCTGGGATCTTTCTCTCTTGGGGGAAATGGAGGGCGCCAATCTCCCTAGGACCGCCCCCTGCTGTTGGGAATGGACAAATAGTGGGAGGTACCCTGCTACCTCCTTACTAGCAGAAAAAAACAGCAATCATTACAGCCATTTGTTTAGAGATCAGCAATGGCAAATCTAAAACAAATAATTGAGGGTCATCTGTTCTAGATTTCCAACAAAGAGGGTAACTTTTATCTACACTCAGAACAAAGTTAAAGACCATTAGTTCATCTATATTGTTGATCATTAATATACTAATCGGAAATTTTTATTGCGCATTATCGGCACTTCGAGAATTTGCAAAGATCTTGAATATAATGCTATATCTTCATAATCGCGAATATTCAATATTTTTTTACATCCATACCCAGAACTACCTTACATTGTGTTTGCAATATGCGCATGTACAAGTGCCAATTTGCGCAATGAAGGTAATAATGATTACAGATCAAGAATTCTCCAATTAACAAATTTATTGTGAATATTAGACCAAAACTTTGCAATATTTTGAAAATATGAATATTGTCTATGCTGCTCATCACTATTCATCTACCATTAAATACAATTATTCTATTGACCGTGTTTTCACTTCTACTTCAGTATTTTTGGGTAACACTGCCAAAACAAACTTGTTTGTTGAAGCATTGAGCATTTGAGTTGAAGTTTTGTAGGTTAGCATTTAAAATAGAGGTGGGCAACTGAGTTGATATGGAGGGCCACAAGTGCGGCCCTCAGCATCATTAAAGGGCCGCACATAACACATAACATAACTTGTAGAAGCATTTTACAACAAATAAATGACAGCAGGTATAGCTAGACGACATTATTTAAAATTTGTAAATGACAAAACTTATTTTAAAGCACCTTCAAGCATATTTATGTGCCTCATAGATATGATCAAAGCCTCAAATTGTCAAGTAATGTGCCACAATATATATTATACAATCACCCCACATTCATTGGTAGAGCATAGGCTCTCACCTGTCTGCTGATCCCCCACCAACATAGAGGAGAAGAGGGACTTGCTTAGGCACCATCTGGGTCACTGATCGGCTTTTACGTAGACTTATCACATAAGTTTATCGCCTCTCCTCCTCTTCCCACTGTAAGAAGTTCACAGACAAGGACCCGTCAGCGGGGGATCGGCGGACAGGTAAGTTCCTATGCCCTATGCAATAACAGTTAGGTTTCAGGAACCACAAGTGGAGGACTGAGGGGGCTGCCGAAGAACAGCCAAAGAACAGGCGTGGTTTGGACGCTGATGAAGATGGCCGCCTGAGCAGAAAGCTCTCCATGCCGACACCGATTTCACCCGTCAGCACAGCTGTCCAGGCGCTAGCATGGGGAAAATCGGCAAGCACATCCACTACCCAGAGCAGGGGACCTCTCAGGGCGCCCCACTTATCCAACCGATACCAGAGATCTTCCGCACACAGCGCCGAGGCCAGGCGGCGGAGGGGCCCTCCAAGATGGCGGCGGTGGCAGCGCATGGCGCCGAAGCGCGTACGGATCAGCAGGCCGGGCCCGCCCTGGGTGGGGAAGAGGGTGTGGAGGGTCGGCGATTTGGAAAACAGCAGGTGAAAGTAGCAGCATATGCGGATGATATGTTGTTCTTTTTGACCAAGCCTGCGAAATCGTTGGACACGCTGATGACCATGTTTGACAGGTATGGCGTTATGTCCAACCTAAAAATTAATTTTTCCAAGTCGACGATCCTCCCCCTTAACCTCACCCAGGAGTCCCTGAGTGCGGTCAAGACTAAATTCCCATTCCAATGGGCAGATGACTGTATGATTTGAACTTTGCCCCCATTCTTGAGGCAGCACTTAGAGACCTGAAAAGATGGGCGACTGGCACGTTTTCGTGGATGGGCAGGATAGCTATTCTTAAAATGAATCTCCTGCCCAGGCTGTTGTATGTGATCCAAGCTCTTCCGCTGCTTCTACCATCGACTTTTTTCAAGGAGTTAGACAAGGCATTCACAGTGTTCATTTGACAGGGTAAACGCCCGAGGATTCGCAAGCCCCTCATGCATGACCCTAAGGCGCAGGGGGGCCTGGGGGTGCCCTGCTTGAAGACATATTATAAAGCCTCCCATTTAATGAGAGTCATCGACTGGCATGTGAACGGGGACACAAAACCTTGGGTTCAGATAGAATCCCTTGGGCTTCAGCAACCACAGGCGCTGTTGGCCTGGCTTCGTCGCCTTCCGTTGGTGTGCCTGCGGGACTGGCACCCATTGGTGGGGGCTACCCTCACGGTTTTACATGCGCTGGGGGGAGATGGCCGGGTCACTTCCTTTCCGAGCCCCCTGACGACGACTAAAGACAACCCAGACTTCCCACCTGGACACCTGGCTAGTTTCACTGACTTGTGGGATCCGGAGGATACGGTATGGGCAGGGAGGTTCTTTGTGGAGGGCTCGTTTCGCACCCGGAGTGACATGACTGACCTAACGGTGACTGGTAAGGTGCCGTGGTGGATTTACTTCCAATTGAGACACTTCCTGACAACGCGTGTAGACAAACCCCTCTATGGTAGGGAATTGACCTCCTTTGAGTGGACGTGCTTGGGGGATGGACCCAAGAGGCATCTGATATCTTGGTTGTATGGACTGCTGTTGGGCGGGCTTTCTGGCCTGTCGACTAGGTGGAAGGTGAAGTGGGAACAAGCATTGGCCATACAATTTTCCGATGCAGAATGGCAGGGTATGTGTGTGGCGGCTCACAAATCCTCCCTTAACAGCGCGACTGAGGAGACCAACTATAAAATCCTGTCACATTGGTACAGAACACCTGACATAGTGCACCATTATGCCCCAGCTACGGGCAGGGAATGCTGAAGGTGCCATGAGGGAGACGGTACGCTGGCTTACATATTTTGGTACTGTCCGCTCATTCAGCCCTTTTGGCAGGGGGTGCATGACATACTGACGACTGACCTGCACTTTGACGTACCTTTCACACCGGAGGTGTACCTTCTGCATTACTCTTCGTCACCCGACAAGACAAAATCGCTGAAGAAGCACCTGATCAATGCGGCCCGCACGCTAATCCCTCGCTGCTGGAGGAGCGAGAGGGTACCTACCTTGATTAAATGGAAGGCACAGGTGGCTTTCGTAGGTGAGATGGAGCAGCTTCTCCATGTGAAGAAGGACGCTCTCACAAAGTATAATAAATTGTGTTGTCCGTGGTTCCATTACATTTTCCAGGTGCAGTGAGGCGGGCGGGGTCTGGCGGGGGAGATCACCTTGGTAGCTATGGTTGGGAGTTGACGGAGGGGAGATTACCAAACCTTGTACTGCGTTCTGATATGCCCTGTGTTTTCTATTTTCGCTGTTTCTTTTGTCTTTCTTACTCTTGGCATTTGAATTGGCTTTTTCTATGCAATCTTTGTATGGCTAATGTACAGTTGAAGATATGTATCGATGATTGTTTTTATTACGCTGGATATGTACATAATGCCGTGTATTTTTCTCTGCAAAATTTTATAAAATTTTTTGAAAAAAAAAAAACAGCCAAAGAGCAGCATGCAACCCCCGGGCTGCAGCTTGGGCACCTGGGATTTAAACCAACATTTGACTAAATGACTGAATGAGAGCCAAGCAACTAGAAGTTTGAGAAAGAAACACAATGGCAGTGTATTTATTATGAAGAAAGGTTGTTGTATTAAAGCGGCAAAATGTCTTCCAAGAAACAGAAACTTTAGTTTATTGCGTCATATATCTAATGTTTAGCAGTACCTCATTTAAAGCCATCTGCTAAATTTTTACCTATACCTATCAGTGTGATATCTACATTGCACTGTTAGCTCCTTTGGAGATCAGGGACTTATGTTCTATCTATTCTGTAAAGTGATATGAAATATGTGAGCACTGTATATAAACACAACAAATAACATAAACTCAAGGCCTTCTGAAGATCAAAGAAGAAACACATTCCTTATTTTAACAAGGACAGCCTGTTCTTGTTATGTTGACAATCACAAAATTACTTTAGTTAAGTCTTTAAAAAAAGGAAAAAACTGCTTTAATCCATTTGCAAGAAAGCTTGACACTAGTATAATATTTCAAATGAAAAATGAATTGAGATCTCAAATACTAAACTTTCAAAGATTACTGGCAGATTCATTAAAATGTTCACAATGTGCAAATAAATATTTTACCTATAAAGCAAAAGCATGCTTAAAATTATAACTGATATGAGTAGATCATGCATTCATCTGTTCATCTTGTTTAAATGCTTCTGTAAACCAAAATGTCTCCAGCTGCCAGAGCAGTTTGAAAAAAATTATCTTAACATATGTAAGGGTTTTTTACACTGTGTAGACACGACACCTGCTTGCTGTTTGCCTGCGGATTTTGGGTGAATTCCCTGTGGTCTAGTCCTTTCAATGATGATTTCATAGTCCGAGTGTCACATCCCTATATACTGGGTATTCAATGAATGCATCGCAGCAATGACAATTAGAGATGGTCGAAATGAACTAAATTCAATTTGACTTAAATTTCGGTTTTCCCGATTTCGATTTGAGTGAATTATCGACTTTAATGCAAATTTTTGACTGCAAAATTTTGAATTATCATTTTCTAAATTGTGAGGGGTTTTTTGAGTTGTCATAATGTTGATCACATTTTTATTGCAAATATTGGTACTTCACAAATTATCGCAAATTTTTTAACTAACATTCGCAATAAAAATTTGTGATGATTGTGATTCTCTATCAACACTATATACTGGCCCATACAGATGTCCCGAGGAAGTGGGCATATATATACACAGTAGTGATGGCCGAACTTCGGCCGTGTCCGTCCGCGAACGGGCGGAGCGGACTTTTAAAAAAGTCTGCCGGTGGGGAATTTGAATCTGAAAGACATAGTCTCTAGGCGGGGAATTTGAATCTGAAAACCCGGATGTGACGTCAGTGACGTCACATCCGGCACCTGGAACGCATAGTTCCTGGTTGTGCTGTCACTCACTGACATGTCACTGACGTCACATCCGGGTTTACAAGCCGGTTTTTCACTGATAGACCAGGTTGTCTACCCGGTCTTCAGTGAAAACATTCTTCCTGTGGCGGGATCTCGCTGCTAATGATCCCACCGGAGGAAAAATAGGGGGCTCCTTCTCACCGGCGAACAGGGTGGGTCGAACACCCGTACTGTCCGCTGGCGAGAAGGAGGGCGAACATGCTTGTTCGTGGCCGAACTGTCCGCCTTGCGGGCAGTTCGGCCATCACTAATACACAGTAGAAGACATCCTCTTGTGTACTAATGGAACCAGAGGCGTTTGAAGGGTGAAAGTGTTTTTGAAGCCTTGGAGGAGAGTTAAAGTTCCCCCTCCACAGCCCTTTCCCCATTCCCCCATTCCCCCTTCCCTGGTATCCACATTAAGTAAAATAGTTGACTGATCCCTGGTCCTTGCATGTATGCTATAAGTTCCATCTAGCCACCTCGTGAAAATCAATATAAGCAAGGTACCTGAAACCACCTCATAGTAGCAGGGTACCAGCGGGTTCCTGAAGGTACAAACTTGCAACCCACCTGATGCTGTGAGAAAAAGTCCTGACAATAGAATCTCCTGAGGAAGCCCCAGTTTAAACAGGGGAGTAATGCGTCAAGATATTCAGGACCCGCTAATCCATGGATCTATACAAAAGAGGAAGACTGAACTTCAAAAGGTCCTACTGGCACATTTGTCATGTGTTAGTAGGTAAGAGGGATTTTTAATGGCATCATAATGGTTACCAAGTAACAAAAACACATGTAAAAAATATAGTCCATATTTATTCAAGTCCTTGTTCATAAACAATTGTTCACATTCATGAATCTATTAAGTAGTAATTGCTGTCTCAACGCGTTTCACGATTGACTCGCTTCATCAG
>CM070040.1:68133542-68144757 GCA_036250615.1 Ptychadena robeensis | reverse complement strand
TGTTCGCCGCGAATAGTTCTCCGGCGAACAGTTCGGGCCATCACTACTGCTGACTAACTGGCAGGGTATTCAGCTGATGCAGCTACCATCAGCAGACTGAGGAGACCACAGCCTCCTCGGTCATTCAGCTGGGTGGCCATACAGCGCTGGTTCTGCCATGATTCAGTGAGGGAATGCCATTTCCTCCGGTGCCGTGATAATTCCATCTTCCATCACAAATCAATCTCTAGATGAATGTATTAGACTCCCTGAGAAAGCCTTCATTAAGGCAAAACGCGTTGGAGCACATGTATCAAAGATTAACTAAAATAAATGTCAACTAGATTGCTGTTACCATGTATTATTGCCATGACATAATGTATATGTTTTGAAGATCATGTTCTCTTGTTTGTACAATTTTTTAAGTCATGAAACTCCATGTTCCATGATTGACCTCTATTAAAGTTTTTTATATATCTTACTTTGATTCTACGTTGCTGAATTAAAGCCCCAGTTAGGGAAGAATTGAAGGGAGAGTTAACCAGATACTACAATGTCTGGACTCTAACCCTTTAGAGCTTTATATATGCGTTAGTTTATGGGTGCAGCTAGCCTAAGACGAAAAAAGGTGTTATCTCCCTATCGTTGGGAGTGGATATACTAATTTTATATATATTTTATATATTAAAAGCTAGGTGTAACAACTGCCTCTTGCTAGCAGAACCGTCCAGCCATTCTGTTATATATGAAGCACTATTTCCACTGTGCAAAGCACTGAGGAAGAAGGAATTCTGAGCCCCCGAAATGCATTAGATATTCTTTCATTTGTATTTACTCATTGATAAAACTTTAGACTGGACTCTATAAGCTTTTCATTTTTACATCTTCTTACAATACACAGTAAGAATTCCTGCAAGGTACTTGGCACTGAAAGCTGTCTTTCCTCAAGTACCATATCTTTCTAGACTATGAGACTGTCTGATGTATAAGGCTGAGGATCCACTGGGGCAATTTGGGAGCAGCTGAGGATCCAGTGGGTCAGTCTCCTCAGACGCAGTTTGGCCGCGACATGGCTACAGAAAAAACCCGGTTTACAGTGTTTTTAAAACTACACCAAGTCGCAACTGTGTCTTGCGAACTTGCGAAACACCTGGCAGAGCTGACCTAGCTGCAGCATGGCTGTATCCCCACTCCAACATGGTTGTACTTCCATTGAAATCCTTGGACTAAAAATAAAACCCAGGAAATACCTTTTGGACCGGGAGAGCAGGAGTTAGAGAAAATTCCGCTTGGCAGGTTGACCGGGATATGTCATCCAGACAGCTTAAGCCCAGCTGACATACACACACTAGTAGCAAGTCTTAGGCCATGTGTCCACTGCTTTTGATATGCAGTGACCAGGACTTCCTGTGACTTGCGATCAGTTTGCTATTAATCAACAGAACAAAGAAGTGGAAAAGAAAAGCCTGAACAGCTTCGGACGCTGCTTTTCCGCATCTTGCAGATACGTCCATTGATCTTCCATGTACACATCTCCGATGGCACTGCATTGTGCTAAACAAAGTGGAGTGGACACTGTAAATGTGGAGTGTGCCATTCATTGGAAGTGTCCACTGCATCTTTTTCCATCATGGACAAAAAGACGCAGTGGACACTAAGCTTTGCAGTGCAAAAAATACCACCAAATTTCCTTTATTAGCTGAAAGCCTCCTAAGAACTTTATTGACTCCATGTTCCTTCCAAGTAGGTTAAGAATCCTCATGAGCTGCTTAGATTAGCTTTAAGTATGTTTTGAGCTGCTTTTTCATTCCCTCAGAAAGTATAATAGAAGAATACAAAATTACATGTACACAAGCTCCTATTACTAACTTAAAACTCATTATGTAGATAAAAAGTCGGACAATAAAGAACTTTCAACTTTCCTGTAATTAGTAAATCCTGATTGTCCAGGCGAGGTGCAGAGAAACTTGGGAAAGGGAGATATAATAGATAGTGTTGATTGCAAATATTCTAATCACTAATTTTTATTGTGAACATTGGCACTTTGAGAATTCACAAAAATCTTGAATATAATGCTATATCTTTGTAATCATGAATCAAGAATTTTTACATCAGTACCCAGACCTACCATGCAGTGTATTCATAATATGCGCATGTACAAGTGCCGGCTTGCACAATGAAGGTAATAATAAGAATTTTCAAAATATTATGGAAAACAATTGCAATATTTTGCAAATACGAATATTGCCCATGCTGCTCATCACTAGTTACTTGACTTGATCAGAAGCCTCTGAACATTCGTTTCCAACACAGAAAATAATAAATTAGTGCCCATTTGTTGCTCTGCAGTTTAATTAAACTTCTTAAGGCTTCCTTCAGTTAACAGGGATACAAATTGCAATTGCTAAGGAACAGAGGGTAAGTATAAATTTTTTAGAGCTCTCCCTATTGTGCCAGCAATGAGACAAGTAAAAGCTAGTTTAATGTTTTTTGTTTTCTTTTTCCCTAAATCTATTTAACCTCCTGGGCACTGCACATGTAGTGCTCACCCTCCTCTCAGGGCGCCTGAGGTGCCCTCCCTCCTCCCCCTTTACATCCCCAGCATCATCAATATACTGATAAAATTGATGGCACCTCCTTAAAATGGAAGTCAATGGTGCTGCCCTCCTTGCCTCTCCGGCATCATTAATGCCGCTCAAGGGCTGGACCCGGAAAGATCAGCAGTTCTGCCAATACGGAGGGATGCCATGGGCTCCATGGGAGTATGCCTTGTTAGTAAACAAACTCACCCCGAACTTACTTGGCTAACCACCCAGGAAGTAAAGGAAAACCAAGTAGGACTCTGATCTAATTTTTGTTCTTGATGTCCAATACTAAAATAAAGAGAAACCCCGGTCCCTTGTATTTACAGGGGGCTGCACAAATTTGGTAAAGTTAAATGTTAGATATATTTTATTTTATTTTTAGTACATAAAATATTTTCACGGTGCACAAGGTAAATCAATGCCGCATTGATTTTACCCTATAATTGCCAGTTACACACAAATGATTTTTGTAAAGGATTAATGGAAATGTTCCTGTACGTTTTTCTTTTCTTCTGATTAAGACCAAGTGTACCGTAAAACCTGTTACTACAGATAAAAGTGCTGATCTGACAGTCAACATCAGAACACTGTCAGGCTTATGTAGAGTGTTAACTTTTTGGAAATGTTAATCTTGCTTTTTTTAATGTTTTATTATTAAGACAAATAAAACACACAGATAATAATAAAACACGCAGTTCTGTATTCATTTTTAAAATGCAAGCAATGTATGAACCTCAATGTGACCTGGTAGCAGGTTCTTGTGTTATCCTATAAGCTGGAAGAAGTAGACACAACACAAGGAGCTAATCAGTTGTGTTGTGAGCGCCACAACTAACAATATGCTGTTAGGATGCAAATGCACGGTTGCACGATGACCTCATGAGTATGCTGCTACTCCTTTAAATGTTCAGTTACAGGCTGGGTGAAGGAAAATACTCATAAGTGTTATATTACTTAAATAGAATGGATCCAGCACTGACAATTAAAAGTCAATATGAAAGTTGGCTGATGAGTTCCTTAACCTCCCGAAACCCAAATATAGAAAAGAACTTCTTGTATGACTTCTTGTATGACTTTGTTATATGACTTCATGGCCAGATAAACAGGCCTATTGGCACATTCAATCATCCAATGGTGTTGCAGAACTGAACAATAGGACCTATTAGTAGCCTTAAATGTGACGTTGTAATACTACAACACTGGGTCTTTTCTGGCCCAATGTTTATAGTGAAAACCAGCAGCTGTAAACTCATTGTTACCCAGTGGATGAATACTGAAAAAAAATAAAAAATTAATACAAGCTTTTACTAACCTCTGAGCATGATGGTGGAGAAGCACTCAAAAATTCTTGAAAAAGATACTACACTGTTCCCTGGACCCATTTGAAAGAATATAGGTAGCCAAACACTGCCCGATTTGCACACGACATTTCAGGTGATAGATCGCCGTGCCGTTCCCGCTAATCGCCTGCCCAAAAATAGAGTGGCCCCACCTGGTGAGCTAGACCAGGAATCTCCGACATGTTGGATTGCACGGTGATCCGTCATGCCAGTAAATTCCCAGCCAATCCTATTACTTTGAATAGGGACTGCTGCACAGGTAAGTTTTGATGATCCCAGCTCGTCCAGTGTTTTGTTAACAAACTTCAGAAGAGCTGGTTTTGTCTCAAATACTAGAGGGGTTAAGATACACTAAGGGTAGGCTGTACATCTAGAAGACCATAGTTTCTGCTTACCTTACCAACCAAGAACTTGGCAAGTTAAACTTTTGTACTGATGAGAATTCAACCAAATTCAACCAACAAACTTTAAACCCAACTGAGTCGAGTTAACCTCCCTACCGATAACCCTAGCTACTCTTTCCAATGGAGTGGTTATCAATGGCCTGTCCCTGATTCATAGTAAAAAAAATGGTCCTAATGGTGCTCCAAAAATGTGAAAGACACTTCCCCCCACTATCTCAGGTCCACCTATTTCTAAATGGGACTTTTGTGGTCAGTGAAATACACCAGATAAGCCGATTTGCAGTATTAAATACATAAAAAGTCTCTATTGATACACAGGGCTAGCTTCAAATCATACATTTACATATAGAAACTATCATTTTGAATTTATAATAAAGTCCAGAGGGTAAAAGGTGAAAACGTCCTTCAGTTTTTCAAGATCCAAGATACTAAACTTTCTCAGGGACAGACTGACTAAAAATTCAAAGAATTCAACAGATATGCATGTAAGAATAATGATCTGCCTTGAGACATTGCCACCAGGATGGCCTTGGTGGTGTGGATGTCCAGGTGGTCAGTATATAGATAGCTACATATCCCTACCTACCACAGTACCTACTCCTGTGTTTCACTGGGAGCCCAGATGTTTATTACATAAATAGTTTTATCTAAAGTGCATCTGGAAAGTATTCAGAGCAGATCATGTTTTCCACATTTGGTTATGTCACAGCTTTATTCCAATTCCCCCAGAATTCTACACACAACAATGTCTTCTTGGCCACCTCCCTGACTATGTCCCTTCTCTCCCAATCCCTTAGTTAAGATGGCCGGCCAGCTCTAGGAAGAGTCCTGGGGGTTTTGAACTTCTTCCACTTATGGATGATGAAGGCCACTGTGCTCATTGGGACCAAGGCCATCACCACCAATTTTACTTCTTGCATATTGCATACACATGCAAGGCGGAAAGCTCGAAGAAAAAGTATAATGTTCTCCCATCGGCTGGATCAGGCGCGGAAAGATCCAAGTAGAAATTTTCACTGGGTCGAGAACTTCAGTGAAAAAATCGGGCAAAAAAACAGACGTGACGCCAGTGATGTTACTTATATGGACACGGTATATATATATATATAGTATATGGGTTCTAAGAGTTCCATGTACCAGAAGTGACATCACTTCCGGTATATGGAACACAACATAAAGGCCCCCATACACACCCCGATTTTTCATTCGATCGATTAAAAAAAATCAATGTTTTCTGATACGAGAATCTTTGATCGATCGGACTGTATTTCATTATACCCCCAAATAAAGCAACCGATTATTGTCTGATTTAACCTTCTTCGATCGAACATTTTCCATCGGCCGATTTTAGGAAAATTGATAGGAAGTGGAAGGGTTATGGCCGGGATCAGCAGCTTGAGGCACACAGTTGTACCACCCGAATGGGAGTTTTGGCCAGGGCCAGGTATCTGGGGGTGTCTGTTCTGGGGGTGGAGGGGCTTATTTAGAATTTTTGTGAAAAAAATCTGGGGGTGCCTTTGATGGGGATGGCTAATCATAGGGGAAACACGGTCTTAACTTCAGTTTAGTTCACATTATTAAAAAAAGAGAAATACAGGAGAATGTTAAAACATATATACATCCTAGCACAACCTGGCAGATGATTTTACACACACCACAATGTTTGAAACAGGAAGTAAAAGTATGATAATTAGTTAGATCGGACCTAAATTGGTCGGGTCATAAGAAATAGTAGCCGATTGAATACAATTTAGATTCGATCGAGAAAAATTTTCCAACATGTCCGATCACATTCCGACCAATTATTCCCAAAAGTTCGATCGAAGTTACTCGGTCGAACCATGTGGGCATTGACCAATTTTTGGAAGACCGATGCAAAAAATTGATTGTTTTTAATTGATCAGACGGAAAATCTGGGAGTGTATGGGGGCCTTTAGTGAAGTCCCTTCAGGTGCGAACAGGCAGATCAGAAAAGTCCGAATGGACAAGGCAGATGTTCGGCCATCACTACATATACATCTGTATTAAAATTCCAATTTTAACATTATATTGTAGGCATAGTATCATGAAGGCAGATCCTGCCCTTTATGTCAGATGAAAATCAGTAAGACATATCAATGGTCTGCATCAATGTTTGCATCACAATTTAAGCCATTGTATTACATATTATGAGGACAGGTCATGGATATCCTATAAAAGTCAATAATAACCATCAGTGGTCTGCAAACCCATAACCATAATGATAAGCTTTAAACAATGATTGCCCTCAGTCATGATAATTAGTCATAAAACATTTTATGCTCCCCGGAGAAGGCCTTGACGTCATAAACACCACAGATCAACAACCATGTGGGTCAGGGATGCAGCACACAGCACAAAAAGAGGTGCACTCAATATCAAGTCACCCTCAAAAAGATGTATCTCCAGAGGCTGGCCCTTGGTGGTCTAGGCCACCCCCCCCCCCCCCCCCCCCAAAAAAAAGGAGTAAGGAGTTTCTATATGTACATGTATACTTTAAAGCTAGTCCTTTGTATAAATAAAGACTTTTATGTATTTATACTGCAATACAACTTCTCTGATGTATTTCACTGGCCACAAAAGTCCTGTTTAGAAATAGGTAGACCTGGGAGAGTGGCGGGGAGCACTCCTCACACCTTAAAAAATGATGTACAAAACAGAATACATTGCATTTAAAGATATAGACTGAACATACTCAGTGCAATTGTATCAGCTGATTTCCAAAAGTTCCAATTCCAAGATGGCATTAATGTCACCCCAATTACGCCCTGCAGAGATTGAAACTGTAACAGTAAAAAAAAAGTTTTTTTTAATAATTAAAGCCCCCCCCCATACACCTTTAGATCATTCCATACAATTTCCATTAGATCTACCTACAACTATGTAGTGCCGGGTCCTCCCTGATAGAATACATAGTGATTGGAAGGTATATATCACTGCTATGTAGTGCCGGGTCCTCCCTGATACAATACATAGTAATTGGAAGGTATATGTCACTGCTATGTAGTGCCGGGTCCTCCCTGATATAATACATAGTGATTGGAAGGTATATATCACTGCTATGTAGTGCCAGGTCCTCCCTGATACAATACATAGTGATTGGAAGGATTAGAAAGGTCCTCATTTTACATGGTTTTGGTAGAAGAAAAGTTGATTGTACAGAAATTGTATGGTAAGATTGTAATGTGTATGGGGGGCTTTAGACAGGCCTTAAACACAAAGTCATCTAACTGTAATAAAAATATAGGTCAGCAATTATACTTTTTAAGATGGTCATTTTATTAACATAAAAAAGGAGTACATACTTTGATATTAATTTCCCTTGTGAAAGGTGCTGTGAGCTTTGCACTGCCACTTCCTTTCCTCTATTTAAGTACCTCGGGGGAAAAAAAAAACCCAAATACACATTATTTTTTCGAAATAACCTTTCTTCTTTTTTTACTAGATCAATCATAAGTCATATTATCTGTTGATTTAAATCCACGTCAATCACAGAGAGAGCGCCAACCGTCAATGTAAACACGCTGACTCCTGCCGTAAAAATGACAGCACCCCTCCGGTGTTCTTCTGTCAATGACTGTCAAACAAACTGTGGGAACCTCCGTTTTATACATATCACCATTGGGGAGCTGTCACTTCCAAGTCAATATGTTTACATCAGCGGTCTCCATCAATGGGATGACATGTTGATTTCTATGGTAGTGGTTCCCAAACTTTCCTTGCAGGGCCCCCCATATTTTATTTAGTACCATTATCGAGCCCCCCTCCCTATTCAAACACATGTTAAGAATGAGGGCCAGCGCCCCCCCCCCCCCTGTCATGGTGTGTACTGTCATTATTTTTGAGTACCTTTTTAGCAATGTGTAAAGAATGCCATTCAACCTTCTACTTATTGACCAAGGTGTAGGGGCCACTGTCTGGAAACCTTAACCTTCCTAGCGCTCTTGTGAGGTCCAGATTTCTGTACCAAAAGCGCATCATAGACTTAAATGTATTTTTGTTCATGTTGTAGGCCTGTAACTTCCCAAAATCTGTCCGTACAAGGGTCTAATAGACACCCTGAATGTAATAATGTTTGAAACACACAATTATGTAAAAGAAAGGATCAATTAAAAAAAATAAAAAATAAAATGTATAATTTGAATGATAAAATCTCTAAAATACTTATTTTGTATGAAAGATTTCGAAACAGTATGTATTTAAATTTATATTTTGTTTATCATTTTATTCAATTGGAAATGTGTTTTTTTACTTTGAATATTATTGGATACAGTTATCACTGTATCCAGTACAATTCCCTTAACACCCTCTCTCCCCTGGTGTGGTGAGAAAACTGTTTTCTCCATAGAAAACTGTGATTTACTCTTGAATCTCTTTCCGCCTCTGCGATGTGACGCCATTACGTCACTCCAGGGCGGGGTGCAATTGGCTTCCGTGCAGAAGATCGGGGCCATTGGGACAGCGCAGAATGGTGAGTTTGCGCTGCTGGGGCTCCGATCTCCGCCAGACAGCCAGACGGCCCCATCTCGTCCAGTGCAGTACTAACAGGACAGCGCTGGACAAGATGGCGCCGTCAAGGAACGCCAGGAGGGTTAATATTAAACTGTTTCTTTATGTCTTATTTACAAAGTATTCTGTTACAATCTGTTGCCCACCCAGTTACATTCTCAACGCCATTGGTCTTGGGACATCTATGCCTGGCAATCATACAAGAAAAGACTGCCGGCGGATGGACATCCCTGCCGTCATCAATGAAGCAGAGGACATGCTTCCAGGAAGAAGAAGACGACAGATGGACATTGCTGGAGGATACAGCCAGCTCCTGTAGCTTTGTCTGAACACTTATGAAAATGTACCCAAAGCCATACTCTGGGATGCTGATAGGTAGGTTAAAGAGAGTTTTAAGGTTCTAGTAAGTGAGCAAACCTCCAAAACCATTAATAACTTTTTTGGGAAAAGTTTTATGGATGAGGCCCTGGCCATCAACTGGGCCCGTCATGTAAAGTAGGACAGGATTCTTCCTTTTGCATGTGTTAGGACCCTGGCTTTTCCAGTCACTGCCTGCTGGTGGCACTGTGATTGCCCATCCATGGGTTGGTCCCACAGTCACCAGCAAGGGGCTCCCTGCAAGTGTGGGCTGGGTGGTCGCCCCCTTGGAACAAAAACAGGTGCAAAAGTCCAGGGTACAGGGGGGTCCAGGGTTCAGGGTTCAGGGACAAGAAACATAAGCCAGGGAAAGCATGAAGTCCAAACAAGCAAACAGCAACAAAGAACAGCAAGCGTGGTCTGGATGAAGCACACCTAAATAGCCCTAAGCTAACGAGGAAGGTGTGAGCTCCACCCAGCCCACGCTTGCAGGGAGCCATGAAAGGGCAATCACAGTGCCACCAGCAGGCAGTGACCGGAACAGCCAGGGTCCTAACAGCATGGTACCTGGAATAAGGGCTAGGCATGTTCCTAGAACTCATTTGAACATTTGGTACATCTACAACAT
This sequence comes from Ptychadena robeensis, assembly GCA_036250615.1. Classification (NCBI taxonomy): domain Eukaryota; kingdom Metazoa; phylum Chordata; class Amphibia; order Anura; family Ptychadenidae; genus Ptychadena; species Ptychadena robeensis. The sequence continues at coordinate 68,134,937 of CM070040.1, read as the reverse complement.
CACTGTTTAAGATAAAGTAAAATATGTTTTTTGAGTCATGTTTATGTCAAGTTCGTGATTGGAAGTTTACCAACTAAGACTGACAATCAACTAAGAACAATGTTTGTGAAATTGAAGCAGCCATTTTGTAGTTTTACTCATTTCAAATATATTGAATTTCACAGTTTATTACTATTTACTACACCAGGCAGCTCATCCAAAAGCCTCCTATAGTGTTGATACAGGGAATGTGTAAATACTTTTCATACCCGCTCAGCACAAAACCACAAGAAGCTGAGCATGAATTTTTAAAATGTACACGTTTGATGAATCTAAAGGTTTCTTTGTATGTAGGAGTCAATTGTGACATAAGGCAATGTAAGAGCTGAAATAAAAACTAAGAGAGTTCACGTTCACACCATGAGCATTGTTTAATGAGCGTAGACAAGCAGCAACCGCAATACACCTCTGTGAGGACTGCAACAAGTCAAAGCAAAACCTCTTTTATGGAGTGTAAACTGCTTGCCTCCTGGAGCCTTTAACTAAAATATGTTATGTCCAAAACAAGTTACTACAGTATTCTTTTGGGTACACCAGGTGCTGGTGATATCTCATGGGAGTTAATTAGTGTTTGAGTGCGCAGGGCTGTCCCCTGTAACCCCCGGGGGACTGTCCCCTGTAACCCCCGGGGGACTGTCCCCTGTAACCCCGAAAAGTAAATTTGAGTTGAGCAACAATAGAGTTGAGCAACACAAATGTCTTTGTTTCAAGGGAGAACTTGTAAACTGGTGAGTAGTGATGGCTGAACTGCCTTCAAGGCGGACAGTTCGGCGGCGAACATGGATGTTCGCCCTCCTTCTCGCCGGCGAGCAGTACGGGTGTTCGACCCGCCCTGGCGAGAAGAAGATCTATATTCTTCCTCCGGCAGGATCAGAACCTGCGAGATCGTGCCGGAGGAAGAATCTTTTAACTAGAAGACCAGGCATGAAGCCGGTCTTCTAGTGAAAAAAACGGGTCGGAGCAGGAAGTGACGTCAGTGACGTCACATCCGGCTCCCTTACCCAGGAACTTTGCGTTCCAGGATGCGTTCCAGGGACCGGATGTGACGTCAATGATGTCACATCTGGTTTTTCCGATTCAAATTCCCCGCCTATAGGCGGGGAATTTGAATGTGTCCGCAACAGGCGGACGGCGGACTTCTTTAAAAGTCCGACCCGCCCGTTCGCGGACAGTCCAGGCCGATGTTCGGCCATCACTACAGGTGAGTAGTGATGGCCGTCGAACATAACATGGGGTGTTCGACCCGCCCTGTTCCCCGCCCTGTTCATTCTTCTGCTGGCCTGATCAGAGAGAAGGCAGTCTCTCGTGAAAAAAAATCTGCTTAAACCGTAAGTGACGTCGGATCAGGCCCAGAAA
>CM070040.1:68109934-68133442 GCA_036250615.1 Ptychadena robeensis | reverse complement strand
GTCTCTCGTGAAAAAAAATCTGCTTAAACCGTAAGTGATGTCGGATCAGGAGCAGAAAGACCCGGCCAGTGGAAGAATTCTTTCACAAGAGACCGCAGAGGGAAGCCAGTCTCTCGTGAAAAAAAACTGCTTAAACCGGAAGTGACGTCAATGACCTCACATCCGAATATCGAAACTGGGAACTGTGCATTCCAGGTACCAGAAGTGACGTCAGTGACGGTGGCTTTCATTTTTTGGGATTCGGGGAATTTGAATCTTACAAAATGTGCCTATTGGCGCCAACAAAGTAATATTGCCATCATCCCTAAACTAAGATATAAATAACGCATCGCACAAGCAAAAATCCTGTGCGTTGTGGCACCCTTTACCAGAACCCAAACAGTTTATTTATCAACCTCAAAGTAGAAATGTGTATGTAATCAGAGATTACCAAATAACAAACAAAATGAAAAAAGATATTTGATACATTACAGGTTCTGTACACCAATATCAAACTTTGTTCATCAATATCGAACTCTCGGTGCGTTTCGCGGTTTTTAACTTATATTGAATATTGATAGTATCTATAAGTATGGAATCAGAGGGTATAGTAATTGTCAGGTCAGCCAAGTGGGAAATATAATGTACATTTTAATATATGCCATGTTAATGTCTAAATATTGGAATATATATGTTATTAGTATTCATTGGATAAGTCTGCTTACCTTTAAGTTCAGTCATGCACCTGCAGCTAGGGCTATCCTCCAGTCCGTAGTAGACAAGATGAGGCAGGGTGCACCCAGGAGGAGGAGGCGGGGACTGTAGGTTGATAAATAAACTGTAAACCTTTACATCTGTTGCCGTTTACAAAGTCCCATTTTGGTGTACCAGTAACCCGTTTGGGTTCAGGTAAAGGGTGCCACAATGCACAGGATTTTTTCTTGTGCGATGTGTTATTTGTAGGGGAATGTAAATCTTCCCGCCAACAGGCGGACATTGGACTTTTTTAAAAGTCTGATCCGCCTGTTTGCAGATGCTGGCAGAAGTTCGGCCATCACTACTGGTGAGTTTAAAAGCAAAGATTTAAAAGCCACAGCTTTCGATTCTGGGATTTCTTCCTGGGGAAGCTGGCTGAAGTTTTATGGGAAAGTTTATTTAACAGGTACCTTGCTGACTTTTATGCGAAGCCCCTTAACATGGTATCAGTGGTGTAGGGATCACCATAGCTGCAATAGCAGTGCTATGGGGCCCGCAGCTTCTTGCCCTCGGAACCACAATGCCCCCCTAGGCATGACATGCCTGTATAAACTTTTTGCTATGGGGCCCAGTGAGTTCTAGCTACGCCCCTGCATGGTATCATCACCAACATTGCTGGATATACAGAGAAGTGTTCTTGGAACGTTATTCCTCTGACACATGTAGTTTTCGCATCAAGCATAACTCAGCAGGAGAATTTTACCTGCCCGCCGGATACCCCCGGCAATTCCTGGTAGGAGGCTCCATAGACCTCCATGTAATGGAGGGGGCGTCGCCTTTTCCCAAGCACAGCTCCGGTGACGCCGGAGTTATGCACGGGACCTCCGGGGGGTTACGAAATCGTGGCGGCCATGGCACACTTTTTAAAAAAGGGCACCACGTGCATAACGCCAAGAAGGTTAAAAGCAAATTCCCTGAGTGTTTTTGTCCAGCGATTACTTTGCCATGAGCACTGCAAATGTTTCGCCATGTACTGTGACAGCTGTTTATTCAAGATTACAAGCAGCCTTTGTCTTGATCAGTTTGCGTTCATCTAAACAAAAATACAATTCCACAATTAACGGCTCTAATGTTTAATTACACTATTTAGCAACCTCATGTATATTGAAAATATTTCTTTTCATTCTTCTCAGTATTCATTATATTCTATTATATGAGATTCTTGTCTCTGCTCTCAGCACACTCCGTTCTCATTTATATTTCTGTCTTTTAGTATTCTCGATGGACCGGACTGACTAAAGCACAATCTGACTAGGATGTAAAAATATCAGACTTTTAAATGCATCAAAGTCACAGCAGCCATGCCACGTCCGCATCCGGAATATTGATGCCAAATTTGGCTGAATGTAATTGGGCTTTTAAAATGATCTGTATGTTTAAAAGATGCCCGCTGCTCTCAGCTTGTATCAGTTCTAATCATTTCTGAATATTGGAAGATCAGACAACGACACTTCTTTCAGCATTTATACCAGCAACAGATTGGCATAGACAAACATTTGGGAGTCCCCTACACCCCAACATGAGATGTTAATTGCAAGCATGCAAGCAAATGCATTTTAGTAGGCCTTTCTAAAAAAAAAGGGACAATAAAGAAAGGTAGAAGGTGTGATAAAAGGGAGAAATAGGTTGATGGAAGACTTGGTTGCAAACATCAAATTAAAATTTACTTTGCAAAGCCCCTGAACATGGTATTGTCACCGAAATTATTGGAGATTGGAAAAAGTAAAAAAATTTTTTGGGGTTCTATAAACTGTATTTGTCGAACGATTACATGCACCAAAAGGTAACATGCACCTCTATATACAAGTAATGTGAAAGTGATTCTCATCCCTGCTCTGATCACTCCCTGCTCAATAGACAGCACTTCGGACATTGCTGTCACTTTCACTGGCCGGGAATATGTGACGCCACTTCTGGTCTCCGACAGAATCTTCTGCGTTCCAGATGCCGTATGTGACATTAGTGTATCAGGAGATTAAAGTCCCCTCTCTTCTATTCAGTTGCTGCCTGGGAGATTAAAGTCCCCTCTGTCCTATTCGGTTCCTGCCTGACTTAGGAGGGTGTTACTCTCCTAAGTAATGTCCCACCACACACATCATCTGCACAGGCGGGGTGGGAACTTAGCAAGAAGAGTGATACCCCCTCCGTCCTACCTCTGCCCGATTTAAAAATCCCGGGAAAATTCCGGGATTGTGTGCAATCAAGATTTGGCCAGGAAAGTCACATAAAAAATGTGACTTTCTCTGCCAAAACAGGAGGATTGACAGGTATGACTTGGGAGGAGGTAGAGTAGGAAGTGTTCAGAGCAGAGAGACACACAGCACCTTGGATCCAGTGTTTCTGTATCTCTATCTGATCCCTCCTTGCTTCCCCCTTCAAAGGGCCATCTATCGACATCTATAGGAGAAGGGAGGGAGGAGTGAAGATGGTTGAATTTTTCAACAAGCTTACTTTGTGAGCTGATTGCAAAGCCTCTGAAAATTATATCAAAATTGCCGGAGGGGTAGAGAAAGGTTGTAGAAACATTGGAAAATTTTTTTGCTCTAGCATATGTAGTTTTTGCATAAATTAAGCTTAAAGTCGAAAAGGGAGGGAGGAGAGCAGGGAATGATCAGAGCTGAGAAACACTGGATGCAAGCTTCAGCAGCCAGTATCTCCGCGAATGTCCTGACAATATACTTACTGGAAATTAGCTCCATAAGACATAGACATTTTCCTCTAAAACTGAATTAAAACAGCATTGGGGCTAATCTCAAAACAATGTGCCACACCCCTGTTAGTAACATAGATTAGTACAGTCCCGACGAACGACCGGGTTAGTGGTCTTTAGAAGCTAATGGGGCTTTAGTTTGGCCAATGGCCCAGATGATCTTCCTGAGGCAGTGGCACCTGCGGCCAGCGGTTCCCCAGCATGTGTGTGCTCCCCCACCCCCTCCAGTCTCCAACATTCTTGTCACTATCATCTATGCTGCTCCATCTGCTCTTTTCCCTTCCCTCTCGGAGGAGCCCACTGAAGAGCGAAACGCATCGGGGGGTACAATCTGGACACGCAGCACATGGATATCAACTTTTTGATGACATTTGAGCTCGCTATGTTATCTTTTGTCTTTTTTTAATGTATTTGATGTAATGTATGGTCTTTGTATGATTTATTAAATACTTTTTTTTATACAAGCAATGTCCTAATAGCATCTTAAATTTTAAAGTAAAGCCCCATTGGCTTCTAAAGACCACTAGCCGTGTTGTTCGTAGGGACTGTACTAATAAACCTCCTGATTTAGAGGTGAACAATAGTGATGGCGCGAACCCGGAATTTGATGTCCGCGAACCCGGCGAACCCCATAGACTTCAATGGGCAGGCGAACATTAAAAAACAAAGGGACCCTTTCTGGCCACAATAGTATTGGAAAAGTTATTTCAAGGGGACTAACACCTGGACAATGACATGACAGAGGGGGATCCATGGCAAAACTCCCAAGAAATTTTTTTTCACGCAATAAATCCGCACGAAGGATTTCTACAATGCCCTAGCTAATAGTTCCCTATAGCAGCAGCTCTCTTTCCTCTCTCCTTCTCCAGCAGCATGTGTAATGGCGTCCTGTACTTGATATGTTATAGGGGGTGTGAGGGTCTGTGAGGTGGGGGGTCCGCATTGGCTGGATTATGTCTGCTGACTGTGACTCACAGGGGTCAAAGTTTCTGCAATGTTAAAAGATAGGGGGCGAACCGAACTCGCCATTTGTTCGCGAACATGGGCGGACGCGAACATGCGATGTTCGCCACGAATAGTTCTCCGGCGAACAGTTCGGGCCATCACTAGTGAACAAACACTTCTTAGAAAATGAGAACTAGGGTAGCTTTCGCATAAATTACCTTCAAAAGTAAAGTAAACATATTCATGTAATTTTGAACATTATGTTGGCAAAAACTACATGTGCTAGCTCAATACTTTTTTTGAATGTTCCCACTTTCCTTCCCTACATCTCCAACAGTTTTGGTGATGATTCCATGTTCAGGGGCTTTCCAATCAACTCCCATATAAACTAGTTGAAATGACACGACCATCTCTAGATGGAAGAAGAGGTTAATAAGGGACAAGGAATAGCGATGTGACACTTCTTCAGTATCCATAGCTAGACAATGAGCAGGACTGAAGCATCTAACTGCAGGAAATGTCTAGACAGATAAACGTCTATTTATTATATAATGATTCGGCTTTTTATTTCTCACTTTTGTAACATCGACATTGGTACCATGTTCATCTAACACAAAGCACAGAGCAGAATTTTATCCTGTATTTGCAATGAAACTGAGATGGATTTCATTTGAACAATAATTAGCTATAAAATCTTGCCGGGTCTAATAATAGATAATAAAATTACATTTTAGTTGCAGCGCATATTATATTTTTTAGGTGCACACTTATATAATAAAGCAATTAATGAAACAGAAGTGAGTTATAAAACTTAGAGTAACTTAGAAAGAGAACTTTGCAAACAGAGAAAAAAGGACAAAGTGTTCCAGCCCAAAGGGTAAAAGAGTAACTGCCACCTTTCCTGCAGACTAAGGGTATGTCTCCACTGAGTTTTGTGCTCCATCGGGACCCTCTACGTTCAGCGTGGGGGTCCCGGCGGAGCACAAACACATTACCTGCCCGGCGGATCCTCTGTTCACAAGGTGTTGAGCCAATCCTGCATCGGAGGATTTGTGAACAGAGGATCTACCAAGCATTGTGCTTAACCTAGGGGGTCCCAACAGAGCACTCAACGCAGTGGAGACATACCCTAAGGCTTAGGCTGAACTGTATTTTGTCAAAAACACAGTGCAAACATGTATGCTGTGGCGCAGACGCACCGTGTCTGTGGAGACTGACCCATTGGGGACAATGGGGGTGGTCCACATGTAGCAGCTCCCAAACCCCCCAGTGAAGCCTTAACCTCCTATGGAACGTTTGTTTGTAACACTTGCCAGAAAGTTTTGTTTGTAACACTTGTCCAAATACATAAATAAATTATTTTATTTAGCAGCAAAGCTAAATATCAGCCAGTCACATTTAGAATTATTTAAAACAGTTGTGATGCAACTTTAAGCCATCCAGAACCACCATAAACGTTATTTAGAGCTATCTCTCTTACCCTTGCAGGAGCCACTTCTTAGAGTTCATGGGACATTGTCTCCAGTAGCCTGGTGCTCTGGACTTCACAGCATGCCGTCTGCTTGTGCTAATATCTTTAGAGCACCAAGTCCAAGATGAGTAGGGCAGGCAGCGTGGGGTTGTGCTCTCAACATGGGCCTTTCTAATCCACAGCCAACCCAGTGCACCATCCTCCTCTCTACTTATGACATGACCTGTGTCACTTCAGAATATTAAAACACGGACATTCTGGTCACAATGGTGGTGTCACAATCCTAAAAATTTGGTGGTCAAGTGAAATCCTTTATTGGCTAACTGAAGTCAATCCTGTAGCAATCCTAGAAGAGTTTAGGTTAGGTGTCACAATGTAGGGTATGCACTGAGGTTCTATAGATTTGCATTGGTGTGTGATGCTGTTTCTTGCCTATTTCTTAAAAAATCAGCATAGAGCACTCATGGTTTTATGTAACATTCGCTGTGACTAAGATCACAATTAATCAAATTTTGTTTTATGAAACAATGGTCTAAATCTATACTTATGAGATCTACACATTTAGGGTTACTGTTCCAAATAAAGTCCCATGAGGGAATTTCTTTGGATTTGGATTGGTGTTTACAAGTACAGTATACCGATTGATTTATTCAGAAAATATGAAAATGTCTCCGTAGCCCCATTGGCCAAATCTTGATTGATTAAAGGGAGATCTATACAAGATTGGCAGAGGGACTTTGGGAAGGGGAAGCTTTAGTATAAGTATGTTACACTACTGGTTGATGAATGAAAAAAAAGGCCCCTTATCTGGCAATGCTCCTCCCTTCAGTGACATCCATGCCATGACCGGATCCAGACTCAACAGAACTTGAGAAGGTACGGTATCACCTTCCTGGACAGGTGGAGACTAGATGAAGATCCTTTCATTTAGTCTCTGTTCTGCCCATCTAGTCTATGATGGCCACTGAAGGGGAGGAGAGGAGACTGGGTGAAGATCCGAGTCGGCCATCTTGAAAATTGAAAGACCAACCTTGGGAGCACTTGGGATGAGAAAGATGTGTAAATATATGACTTTTTGGTGTGGGAATCAGTTTGCCTGGATCAAGACAGCAGCCAGGTAAGTATACATGTCATTTTTATGGATTTTTTTTGAGCACAAGACAACTTTAACGTTGAAAATAATTTATGTAAACTACATGTGCTGAAGGAAGTTCTCTATTTTGTTTGGTAAAGATAATTGTCATCAGCAATTTTGGAGAGGATGCATTGTTCAGGGACTTTTTAGTCCCAAACAAAGTTGAAATGTCATGGTCTCCATGGTCGCTTAGTTCGTGTTGTACAGTATGTTAGTTCATCATTCTACTTCCCTCACCAATATTAAGGACACAAACACACGTGTATTCTGTCTGGTTAAATAACCATAGTCGGGATTATTCAGTTCAACTCCCATCTACAGTACATCAGGAGTGATAATTAAAAGAAATAAGTCAATAACGGCTGAACATATTTGTAAAGAGAAGCAGAAGTCGTCTCGGGTAAGCAGATAGATGAAGCACATCTACAGGATCACAGAAGTGCTTTGCCAATGAAGAGCAATTTTACTTTGACAGCAGATCAATAAACTTCTTCTACTTGAAATTTTTTATGGTGACTCGAGAGATCTGGAAGAAAATAAGATTTTCTTTTGTTATGATCTTAAGCAGACAAACCATACAAAGAAATTGTTTTCCTTCACTGTGGCAAAATTTGTTGCTTAGGAAAAAAAAACATGTTACGCTGTAGTGTATGTGCAGACATAAAAGATGAAATGGAGATAACAAAACTGATGTGTTTGACATTCGGAACACTAAACATTGGAATTGAGATCAATCATTAAAGTTGTCTCTGGTTCCTTCATCTCTATCCAAAAAAGTTTGTAAAAAAATATCAAACAATTCCTAACTTGAAGGCCATCAACTATCGCTCCTGTCCAATACAAGGAAGTTTGACAGAAGCTCTGGGAAAGCCAGGTTGGCAGGGGAAGGACACAAGAAGCTGGAGTAGTTAATGTGTCACTAAACTCTAAATATGTTGTGTAGTGATGCCCGAACATCAGCTTTGGCTGTTTGCGAACAGGCGAATCGAACTTCTGCAAATACCTGCCATTTGCATGTTCACAGCGTACCTCTATTGACTTTAATGAAGGGAGAACTTCTCAAATCTTCAGGTCATATTTGTAGCCACAATACCAATACAAAAAGTGTCAAAATGGTGCCACCACCTGGACAGTAAAAGGATTTTGACACATAGGCTTGGAAACTCCAAGTCCATGTGTCAGTGGACGTTTTCAGGCAGAAACTGGAGGAACGGTCAAAGGGATTTTTAAAGGCATCAATTTTGGTACAAATCAAAAGTATAAATGAACATTCAATTCACAGTCCATGTTTTTAATAGATCTCCATAGTCCAAATGAATGGTACATATAAGGTGAGTTGCTTCTCGAAGTGTTTCGCTAAATTAAGCTTCTTCAGGAGATTAATGCAATCAACCAATATGCTATGAGAGGCATTGGAGAATCCAGACCGGGGGGTAGTAATCGAGCATAGGGGGGGAAAAAGGGAGGGAGGGAGGAGACAAAAATAGTGTTAAGGTCACTTAAGCAGTCCCATATCAGGTCACGAGTATGTTGGCTACTATGCCATCCACGTAATAGTAATGTGAGCCTGAACTCACCTTGTGGGGGTTCTGTTTTTATGTACATGGGGGGTGTAAACGCTTTCCCAGCGTAAGAGGATGTTCCCACATCTCCACTCCTACCACCCACCTCTCACCCACCTTGGCCAACACATCCACCTATACCCTTACCACCACTATCAAACCTACTCTCTGCCCAGCCCATCCCTGTCCTGCCCTCTTCCTTTGCTCCCACTCCTTCCCTCCTGGCTGTTTTTTTTCTTCCCCCCCTAGTCACCCCACCATCACAGCACCATCCACACACACTAGCATTAGCCTACCACTATTGTCACCTCTCCACACACATTTCCCTCTGCCTACATAACCCACATATTACTTCACACTCTCACCACCCTCATTAGAGCCACACTGCAGCTAACAGCAACACTGCCCACACATACCCACACTGCCCCCCACACGCATTACTGACACGGCTCCTCCATGCACCGCCTACTCCACTCCTCCCCATTCCCTCTCCACCCTTCACCCTCTCAATATATTTTCCTCTGCCGTCCCTCCTTTTTCTCCCCACAAACACACCTGGGCACTAGGTGAAAGCAGGTGCATTTCCCCACCACCATGGGAGACCTTTTCCTCCCAATGCCCTACCTTGGTACTCCCATACTCTCATTCCATCCTCTCCACTTAGTGTCAACCTTCCTTTCCTCCGCGCTCCAGTCTCTAGGCACCCCTGCATCAGAACAATCACTGGGACATCCTCTTACGCTGGAAGCGTTACACCCACCCACCAATGTACATTCAACAGAACCCTCCAACAGTGAGTCAGTGTCTCACATTTACATTTACGTGGAGGGCATAGTAGCCAACATACGCTTGACCTGATATGGATCTGCTTAATGACCTACCACTATTATTGGTCTCCTCCCTCCCCTGTTTTCCCCCCATGCTCGCTACTACCCTACTACCCTACCCCCGTGTCCGATTTTCAATGCCCTCTCATAGCATATTGGTTGAATGCATACTCCTGAAGAAGCTTAATTTAGCGAAACTCCAGTCGAGAACGCAACCCACGTATAGGTACCATCATTTGGACTATGGACTCTATTAAAAACATGGACTCTTGAATTGAATGTTCGTTTATACTTTTGATCTGTACCAAATTTGATGCCTTTAAAATCCCTTTGACACGTTTCTCCAGTTTCTGCCTGAACGGGAACGTCCACTGACACATGGACTTGGAGTTTCCAAGCCTATGTGTCAAAATCCTTTTTCTATATACAGTTGGGATGATGGCATCACATCTGTTATAGTGAGATCACCATTCCCCATACCACCTGGACAGTGTCATGCCAGAGGGGGATCAATAGCTAAACTTTTTCCAAAAAATACAGATTTTTTAAAATGCTGTTTTTTTCATGTGTAATGGCCAGAAATCACATCTAGATTACAGATTTTGCCACAAGTTAGCTGGAGTGGGCTGCCAGCCTGACAGCACCTTCTGCAGCGCACCGCATTAAGTCAGATCTCTCTGCAATGCCCTGCTTTAGTTTGTGATGGTAAACTACAACTACCATCACACCTCAGCTCAGGATTATAACAGCGCACAGGTCCCATAATACAGCATACCCCACCCCCAGAAAAGGACTTTTGTTGCCCAGTAATGGTGATGCAGAACACCTTAGCTATAGTTACAGATCACTGAATGGAGTATAATAGCAAAGTAGCTAAGCCATCCCTCCATCAGCAGCAGCTCTCCCTATCTATCTAGTACTGCAGACACAGGATACATGTAAAATGGATGCTGGACTGCTTCTTTAATGGGGGGGGGGGAGGTGTCCTCCAGGAGGGAAAAATATGTTATTGGCTGTACTGTCTCATCTGATTGTGAGGTGAGGGGGTCAAACGTTGTCTCCCTGTTAAGGTATAGGGGGCGAGTAGAACACCCATAATGTTCTCTGGCCTTGCAAACTGCGAACATGCTATGTTCACTGCGAACTGTCTGCCGGGCAAACTTTTCGGCCATTACTTATATTGTGTTGTTGCAGACTTCTAGATAACATTGTCTGCTACTAAAGCTGGGACTACACAGGTCGATTTTTGCACAGATTCCAGCTTTAGTAGCAGGGAATATACAGTAACGCACGATGTAAGGCAATAGAATACAGTCGAATCTAATTTTAAGAATTTCGAATTGCGAAAATATTTTCGTAATTCATGGCCATACGCTCGAATTGTGAATATTCGTGAATTTAAGATCGAATAGTGGTAGAATTATTCTAATATTACCTGTGCTGCTCATCACTGATATCTAATACATATCTGTTGTTTAAGTAAACAGTTGTTGTTAAAGTACACTATGGATCTAATAGGGATACTGTAGACAAATTTAAGGTTTGTGGGGGGTGGGGGATTCCATGATCAGTGCTTAACCTCCTGGGTGTGTGGCCCAAGATAAGGGCTTGTTTCCACTACTATGGATCTGTGCTGATCCTGGCGGATGGCTGCGGTGCTATCCATGTGACTGCAGCCCGTCCAGACCACACCCATAGGCAAAGCATCGGCCAGGTTGGACACGGTCGTGGTACAGTTCTGAGCGCCCAACCGCATCCCTGGACAAGGAGCCTGCCCAAAGTCTGCCTCAGAACGCATTGACGTCCGCGTGCATCCGCATGGGGTGCGGTTGATAGCAGCTGCAGCCGCACGGATAGCACCGCAGGCCATCTGCACACACCCACAGTAGAGAAGTTAACTATGCAAAAACTTACCTGTCCGCCGAACACCCCTTAACCGGTCGGGAGCATAGGCATGTATGCCGACGCTTCCGGGCCTGCCCCTGATAGCATCACTGATGAAGCGAAAGAGCATGTAAATGGAGGGGTGTCGCCCTTTCCCAGCAAAACTCCGGCTCCAGTGACACCGGAGTTATGCACGGGACCTCCGGCCGGGTAGGAAAAAAAACGCCCCATGTGCGTAGTGCCCAGGAGGTTAAGGAACATACATTAAAACTGCCTATACTTTATTATTATGGCAGCAGATAATGTATAATGCACAAAAGACCCCCTCTCTCTAGATTTCTAATACTTCCTTGCCTTCCAGTAAATTATTCTTTATGTAGTATGTCTGAAGTTAAAGATTCTGCTATCCCGATTGGAACCGCCTATGATTTCGGAGTTCAAAGAGAAAAAAAGGTGATAGATGCAGTAATACAAGATTAGCTCATTACAAAGCTACAAAGTCTAATGGTTTTCAAGTGTAGGATCATTGGCTTTACCACAGTGTGACACACCATTTTCCATGTGCTTTGATCTGCGGTGTTCACATCCTCTGAGGATATTTGAATCTCCAAAGGGTTTTTATTACGTTGGTCAATTAAAGATGTGATTTCTATCATGCGTACAGTGAAAAATACGCCGCTTCCTATATGTGCTGCATTTCTTTCCGCCTTCACGGCTGAAGTGGCTCTGGCTCCCGTCAATTTTTTGTAATTTTTTTTTGACAAGCCTGTAACCAGCTACTCAGCAACAATAATATATAATATTGATTTCCCTGGTTACATTGGATTGTTGGAACACAATTACTCTGGACATAGACCAGAGCTGCTACAGTAGTAACGTTTTATACCGTTTGCACCCTTGTCAACAAAAAGAAAAGCTTTGTTGTAGATAAATACACTTTACGTTTACAGAGACCCAGTCTATATGCTCCAGGAGATTTTGTTTAGTTGCTACTTGCTAGTTTCTGAACAATAGTGTCTTGATGGAAGTCTGCATGTTCTTCTTTCCAGAACCAAAGCAAGGCTCTGGGTATGTAAAATGTTATAAAAATATATCTCTTAATAGCTACAAATAATACTAAAATCCACTTTGTGTGCACCAAATGCCCGTAAAACACAAATATTACCTTGTAGAGAGGAAGCAATATGGAGTCATTCATAGTGGGTCTCCTAAGGAGGTGACCCAATTGGTCCTCAGACATACTTCTGACCTTGACTTTGGTGGCCTTTAGGCTCCACAGCATGTACACCTCAATTGCATAGTAGACATGTAGAACCTTCATTTTGGTTTGCTTTTGTACTCTGATAGCTACTCATATTTTAAAAGGGCCCCAGATATATAGGTCATATCCCCAATGCTGTGGTGCTCTGCTTTGTGACAGTCCAGTGGGGGTACCCTTTGGGGCTCAAACACTAGCTAACACATTCCAGGCAAATCTGGTCAATAGTGATGGCCGAACATTGGCCTTGCGAACAGACGTATCAGTTTTTTAGAAAAGTCAGATGTCCGTCTGTTCATGGGGAAATGAAAATTCCCACCTATTCCTGGGGAATTTTGATCAGGTAAAACCTTCAGTGACGTCACTTCCGGGGCACAGTTCCGTTTTTTTTGCCCGATTTTTCCACTCAGGTCTCCAGTGAAAAAGTTCTTCCTCCTGCCGGATTGTTCCAGTGGAAGGACAATAAACTTCTCGGTGGTGAAGTGGGAGGGTCAAACACCCATACTGTTCACTGGCAATCACGAGCATCTGTAAGAGCACTGGGCACTTTACTTGGCAGGGAGGTCCCTTACCCTAGCCCAGAAAGAGAGCCTCCAATTCTCAAATGCTGCTGGCTGGAGCTTGTAGTCCCACAGACTGCAACCTCAGTCTGTCTCTCACAGGTATTCCACTCTAAATCGTTCAGGAGCAAGAACAATGCCTTATATATTACCTTAATGAACAGCATAACCCTTGGCACAGGCAACACCAAGAGGAGGAAAGAAAGCAGTGTCAGGTTGTGATCTAAAAGGGGACTGTTGTGTAATGGAAATTGCTGGAAAACTCATGAAAAGGTAGCCATACATGGGCCGATTTGCCACCGATCGATTCCTGATCCGATCATTCCAGGAGACTGTAGAATCTGTGATTGATCGGATCGGGAATCGATGGAACACCACCTTGGGAATCCGATTTGTGGTCAATTTGGACATGAACTGATCTCTGAATCGTCCGATTCCACAAAAACCATAGATCGGAAAACTGCTGCATAGGGAGCTATGTGTCCACCAACGTACTTTGATTGTCTATGATCAACCAAAAAACCAACATGGCAGTTCATTGTCGGATCCGATTTTGTAGTCGGTTCCGATTTTTTGGGGTTGATCAGTCAGGGTGGGCTGAACCCGACTGATCGCTGATCGATCTCGTGAATGAGCGCGGTGATTGATCGGTCAAATTTCGAGTGAAGAATCGACCCGTGTATGGGAGCCTTTAGATTGGCACTGAGTTAGTTAATGCTTCTTGAAATTTCCCTGTAATTTATGGGGTTATGTCCAGTAACAGCAGAGATGCTGAACGTCATACAGGGTATAGACATGATTAGTAGGAAGGGCAAAAGTTTTTTTCCTGTGTCATTTTCCAAGACATCTCTGTGGGAGTTCAGCTGGCCATACACAGGTTGATTTAGCAGTTTGTTTCCCGAACAATCAATCGACATACAACAATCAATGATTAGTTGCATCACCACGTGTATGGACAGCTTTAGGCCTAGCATCCAGGCCTGAAGGACTACAAAGATCATCACCACTATTATTAGTATCGCTTACCTACCAGGCTAGGGATTGAGATAGAAGGACTTCCCTTTTAACAGATCTTTGGGATTAGAGACTATTCTTTACTTCCTATGTAAGGAATCAGCATTTTTCCACCTTGGTAAGAGCTTCATCCAATCGTTTGCACATATTTGTAAAATTGCACCCTATGGACTATGCCCTATCCCTATTAGGGAAAGTGAAATACTGCATATTTTCTATATAGACTGTGTATGCTGCTACCTTCAGCTACCTCCACCCCCCTCCCCACAGTATTTATTGCTTGGTATGGTGATCCCTGCACTACTATCATACACTATCTACATCAGCTCCTCATGGCCTGACATCTGACATTCTGAAGTCATGAAGATTGGCCTTGAGGGGAAAAAACGAAGCCTTGTGAAAAGCAAGTGAGTAGTATCATTGGCAAAAGACACATGATATTTAGTGATCATGGTAGGAAATTATTTTTCAGACAGAACACCATACATAGGGTATTGAGTGCATATGAAAAAGCTGGCTGGACTGTGCATGAACTGCCCTCTGTCCCCAGAAGTCCCATCCCCAGGAATAACTAGGTGCTGAAACAATACCAGTTGCATATGGTGACCCAGTTTGCCATCCAGGTGTCTGCTTGTTTCATCTCAAGTATTCTCTGTGATAGAGTTTTCAGTACAGCTGGTTGTATCAGCTGCTGTGAGAGTTGAGGGATTAACTCTTATCATGATGAATAAGTGCCAGATAATGATAAATAGCAGCCGGCTATACCAGAAACTACTAAACAGGCCACACTCAGTACTTTCATCATTGGAGTTGCTTATTATAAAAAATATATATACTGTATATATATATATATATATATATATATATATATATACTATATTTTTCTCACTATAAAATGGACCAGACCATAAGACGCACCTGATAGTTTTGGAGAGAAAAAAAGAACAAAACAATCAGAGACACATCCATTCACATATCAAGTAAATATATAGCATGTTCCAGCAAAGCAGGTAGTGCTGGACCATGCAGTATTCACTCTGTAGTTCTTCAGCCCAGTCAAAGGGCCAGTGCCAGGAGGGAGGTCTTACTTCCAGCATAGTGTGCAGGTCTGAAACTTTAGCATGCTTCTATACACCATCAGTACACATTCTCTGAAAACGCTTAAGGGTATACTACAGCGATTAATCGTCCAATCGTCCACGTGATCAAAAATCGTGTCCATTCATGTCTATGGGCGCCATCAGAGAAAAAAAATCTCGACCACCGGCCGCCAGCAATCAGGACGCTGGGAGCCGTGATTCTGATTGTGGGTACAATCGTGGTGCGCACGATCACGGCCATTAGTTGAAGTAGGGACTACCCCCTGAGCATGGTATTATCACCAAACTTGCTGGAGACGTAGAGAAGGGTTGGGGATACACTACTATAAAAATTATTGCTCTAACACAAATAGTTTTTGCATAAATTAAGTTCAAAGTCAAGTAAAAATTTTGACTTTGAACTTAATTTATGCAAAAGCTATATGTGCTAGAGCTAAACATGTTTTTTTTTCAAATGTTCCCACAACCCTTCTGTACATTTTCAGAAATTTACATGAGAATATAATTTTCAGTGGCTTTGCAATTAGTGTTGAGCTTGAATATTGGATTTTCGAATATTTAGCTCGAATATCGCTATTTCGCCATTTCACGAATATTCGCAAATATATCATCGGATATCCAACGCGATCGCGATTGTTCGCGATTTATTGCGCTTTTATAATTATAATTATAATAATAATTATATAATCGCAATGCGATTTTTTAAAACGGAAATGACGGATATTCTCCCAGTCGAATATCCGAGCTCTATTGACTTGCATGCGCATATGTGATCACAATTGCGATGTTTAGATCGCAATTCATGTCGTAAGTGTGGATATTCGAGATTATGAATATGGAATCGAATATTATGGCGGATATTCGCGAAATTACGCGAATTCGAATATTGCCTAGTCGCTCATAGAGATGGTCGAATTTTTTTTCAAAAATTCGACCATTTCGCTGATTTCGAGTTAATTGCAAAGCCCCTGAACATGGTATCATCACCAAAGTTGCTGGAGATGTAGAGAAGGGTTGGGGGTATACTCCAAAAAAGAAAGTATGTCTCTAACACAAATAGTTTTTGCACAAATTAAGTTCAAATTCAAGTAAAAATTACAAAAATCTGAATTTCGACTTTAACTTTGAACTTAATTTATGCAAAAACTACATGTGCTAAAGCAACACTTCTTTTTTTCAAATGTTTCCACAACCCTTCTCTACATCTCCAGCAAGTTTGGTGATGATACCATGTTCAGGGGCTTTGCAATCAGCTCACAAAGTTAGCAAGTCGAAAAATTCGACCATCTCTAGACTCGATCATCACTATTTGCAATCAGCTCACAAAGTCAGCTAGTCAATTGGACCATCTCTTGTGAGGACAAGTCCATTAAACTAAAAAGAAACCCTCAACATGTTTGCATTTATGCAAATGAAGCAGAACCTCTAAAGTCTCCACCTTCCTGATCTGAACACCAACAGGAAGGTTTTGTACATACCGTATGTACATTCTACAATCCAAAGCTGATCAGCCTATTAATAGAATCTCATTATTTCAGCTCAGGTGCAAGGAGGAGCAAACTCAACAGCTGAAGCTCAAAACTAAAACAGCAATAAGTGGCAGTTGCTTGTCATTGTGCCCAGAAATGTATTTACAATATACAGAAAAATAAACAAAATAGGGCTCTTTCACATCTTCTGTTTTAAATCTTCCTGGACGATTTATTTTATATAAACAGATTATAATTTATTATAATTCAGTTTCCTGCCCACTCTTGCTGCAGTTCTCCAGCATCCTAAAGCTAGGCACACACTGGTAGATTTGTAAAAAGATTTAAGTACAATCAATCAACATGTGCGGTCACGGTGATTGATTGTACTGTAATCTGCTTACAAACCTACCTGTGTGTGCTTTCCTTTCAGCGCGTTCAATAGAGCCTGCTCAAAGAAACCTGATTGAAAGGGGTTCCAACATGTTGGAAATCCCCATTCAATCTCTATTACTTTGCATGAAGAAGAATTTTCATGCAAAGTATAGGAACAGCTTCGGCTCCAGCCTTCTCCCTACACAGCCATCAGGCTCAGCATGAAGGGGGCGGAGTCAGCACTCCTCACTCCTGAAGCCGACACTGCTGTGAGTGAGAAGCAGACTGGATGGATTTCTGCCCAGCTTGTAGCTCGTGTTGTGATTCACACAGGCTACAATCTTGGGAGAACGGGTTCCGGAGGTTCCCATTGAACGGGAATTGATGTGCTCATGTGGTGCACATTGATTTCTGTTCAATGACCCCCGATCAACCACAGCGTGGTGACGTCACCACGCTGTGATTGATCGGAGATCGATTGCACGGGAATTTACCCATGTGTGGCTAGCTTTAGTGTGAGAACTTGGGACACCCATAAGATTGAGCAATGCTGGCAAACAGCATGGGGGGCCCCCACGGCCTTACCATGAACACTGGCATGCATCCAGAAAGAAAAAGCTGGACGGACAGCACTGGAGGACACCACTGGCCCATCTGACACAGGTAAGTTATCTCGAGTGTGGCTGGCGGTTCCCACTTTTGGTATTTAACATCTACCCTGAGCCATACCTGGAAATAGCCAAGAAGGTTAGTAATATCTTTTTTCAATATTTCATTTTACAATCAGTATACCAAATATTAATGAATACAATATTTTTTTTCCAGTGGACCCTTGACTTACAAATGTTATTTGAGCAGTGTATTTGCCATAATTCCCATAATGAAAATACCCATAATTTGTTCCCAACATTCCTTACCTCACCTTCATTATATGTTGTATAATATGTGTATATTACCATAAACCTCAATAATTTTCCTGGTGTTCTCACCAAAGAGTTATGTGCCGAGAAACAAAAATGTGTAATCACTATTTGCTGTGACATATATGGCTTTCAGGAAGAGAGGATGAAATGGAATGGTGGTTATTGTTGGGAAGGAGAGTCCCTTTCATAAGAACATCAGGAACCCGGCTCTCTGGTGTCCTTCCTTTTTGTAGACTGATGATCTCATCATGCATTATGACACACTGGACCTATTAGTGAGATTAGTCGCATGATCGCCACTCTTCACAATTTCCTTCTTCTTTTTCTTGTGATGCTTTCCTTTCCTCCTCTTTCATCCTTCCGCTTTTCCCAGCTATTTTGGGGCGATTTTAATGCACTGTCTGAAAATTTCTGAAAATGTTCTTCTCTGATATCCCAGGCCTTTGTTTACAACCAAGCAAACGGAAACACATTTTGGCCTCGACATTGGCTGTAATTGAAAACAAAAATTTTGATTGTAACTCAAGTTGGTCTTAAGTCATGGCAGTTGTAACTCAAGGGTGCACTGTATTGTAAAATAAAACAATAAAAAATTAAAACACAATAAAACTTTTTTTAAGCCTAAAGTTGCAACAATTGTATTCTGTGATTGATGGCTGTGTAACAGGACATCATAAGAAATTATTGTGAAATAGACAAGACGAGACATATTTCCCCTACATGCAGGCTGTGACCCAATTGAGTGGTTCATCCTGGAAGGAGTTTGGGATAGTATTGATCAGCAACAATTGGTTGCTGAACAGTATTTTTACTTATTTTGGTTATGGGGTACTGAACTCTGGGATAGGAAGGATGGAGCTGGGTGGTTTCTTCCCCAAGAACACTCAAAGGGTTAAACCTGTTTGCAGGTGAGTGGAGCGGGGTGTGTCTCCACAAAAGGATCAGAGACCACAGTGTCAGTGCTCCTGATTGAATTTGGAGACACGGCTTCTGACCAAGAAGGAAACAGGGGGCACACAGGGAGTGTGGGGCCCAGGCCTGTTGCTGCTGAGACGTCGAGAGTAGGACGATTTATGTTGAACATTTTGAAAGCCAGGAGGCTTGGTATTTTTAAGTGACTTTTGTTTCTTTATTTGGATCGCCATTAATGCCTGCGAGGGTGAGTTTTCTGTGGACTGTTGGCAAATAAATACGGGCAGGGAGCCCTAAAGAGACATGTTTGGTCATTTGCAGATGGCGTTTGAGGCTGATCCCCCACAATCTATATATATATATAATAAATCACAAAAGCTTATCTACCAAGCATAAATTATTAAAAAGGATTTTCCTAGAAATATTTCACATCTTCCATTAATGAACCAAAATCAATTGCATTACCACCAACAGTACTGCTACCATCATCCGAGGTTAGAATTCATTATTCATGACTTTCAGCAATTGGCGTCTATTGAAAGATATTCAGAATCTTCAGAAATATATTTATATATATATATATACAGTATATATATATATATATATATATATATATATATATATATATTTGTAGCATTGTTCTTTTCCCAGCAGAGAGACATGGGAATCCCTTTCTAAGAAATAATTTGGATGTGCAGGGAATTGATATTACCTTTGAAAGCATTTATATTGGTTTATCCCATCACCTCTGCGAACACAAAACGCGCGGCTCTCTGAAACACAGACTTTCTTTACAGGAGATAGAAGAGAAATAAATCCCCCATGGTTACGTCTTCCCTGCCATTGATTGTATATTGACATCTCTTCACACATCGTGATTCATAAATATAATCAGGCCAGGGACGTACTGTGATCTGGAGCGAGGCGGCTCAAGCATTCAGTGTTATAGGGCTTAATAAAGCAGTTCAAAGAACAGAGATGTGGAGCAATCTACAATGACTGTTACTTAAACTCAAAGCAGAACAAAAGTTTTTTTTACCTATACAAACTGTGACAAAAGTTTAGAAAAGTGAGAGGAGAAACTATATGTCTGGTGGCTTCTGGAGAGCGTTCCTCATCTGCTGTGCAGGTACAGTGCAGAATTTGAGATTGTCTATGACATTTTGGCTTCATACACGCTCAGATTTCCACCAGATTTTTTGGCTGATTGATCGCTCACAGCAGCATCACCTCCCTCTCCCTTCGTGCAGTGAGAGGGAGCAGAGGCTGCAAACTCAGCCTAAAAGAGCTGCCAAGCCGATCTGCCGGGTCCCCCTAGCTGCTCGGGTCGCCGCAGGACCCGACAGACATTCCCTAAGTGCTGGTGCACAAAGGGTGCCATTATGACCTGATTTCCACTATGCGCTTAGATGCGTTGAGGTTAGCACATCCAACAAGCAAGCCCCCCCCCTAGGCACACTTTTAGGGACACATTATCGGCCATGTTACACAGTGCAGCCGATAACGCGGTACCATTAAATCAATGCTACTGACGTGCCTGGGCACATTATGTTTCTGTCGAAGCTCAGACCGATGGATGGGGGCTATGATGGTGTCATAGCCCCATTACTATCAACGGCGGGCTTGTGAACTGCACTAGAATCCCTGCATTCAACGCAACATAGCCTTACTTTGTCTTCCTGTGCCAGTGCTCCCCCAAACTTCCTGTATGGGGAGTGCATACTCCTTTCTATACAGGGGCTCCTTCTCTGGATTTGATGTCCCAAGAGCTCTTGCTTACTGCATATGCACTTGTGCTGCTATTTCACATTCTGTCACTAGATGTCGCCATGACAACACACATTGCGTGTACAAGTGCCGATATTCACAATAAAGATAAGAATGACTGGAGATCACGAATTGTCGAATTTACTTGATTGAAAGATGTGAAAGATGAATGATATTTTGCAAATACAAATATTGCCTATGCTGCTCATCGCTAATTGAGACGTCTGACATGCACTATGAGCATGGGAACTAGTGCTGATAAATTAACTTGTACATCCCCTAGCTGCTCAGTCTCTGTTGGGACATTTCAGAAGACACATTTACCTCAGTAGACATAAAACTTTGTAGGGAGCATGTTGAAAGGTAGAATCAATAAAAGATTTTTAAAGGCAGTGTAAGGCCCCCATACACCTTACAATCTTCCCATACAATTTTTGTACAATCAACTTTTCTTCTACCAAAACCATGCAACATGAGGACCTTTCTAAACCTTCCAATCACTATGTATTCTATCAGGGAGGACCCGGTACTACATAGCAGTGATATATACCTTCCAATCACTATGTATTCTATCAGGGAGGACCCAGCACTACATAGCAGTGATATATACCTTCCAATCACTATGTATTCTATCAGGGAGGCCACTATACTACACAGTTGTTGGTAGATCTAATGGAAATTATATGGATCTATCTTAAGGTGCATGGGGGGCTTAAGTCTTTTTATTTCTAGGACCTCCTTATTATATCTTGCACCTCCTACGAGTAGGGTCTAAAGGAACTCTGTACTCATTCCATAGGATGGGAGGATTCATGGGTCCTATTGTTAAAAGGGACTCCCAGATCCTCAATTATCCCCCACCGCAATGTTTTTGTTGATTGATTGAACATCTATGGCAGCCCACATGGTTAGATCAACCTAAAACTATTAAAATTGGGAAAAACTTTGATTCGATCAAGTATCTCTTACTACAGTTGGCATACATTACAATCAATCACCAATTTCCCTGACCCCCAAAAATTTATCCTTTAAAATTGATTGAACGGAAAATCTAGATGTGTATGGGGGCCTTTAGTTTCCTCTGTAATTGGTCTGACTATTTAGATCATACCTGTCAAGTATCACAATTTGGGCAAGACATTTATGTTTTTTAACCCCCTTTCTTGCCCCCCCCCCCCACTTCTGTATTGATATTTTTCCAGAAATGTACCTTGAACTTTGTCGCTGCCACTGACAGCGTTCATAAAAGATTGTCTGCAGAAGCATGCAGTCCTGAGACGCCTGGATCCGGGACGCCAGGCTAGGAGGAGGGCGACTTGACCCAGGGGGACTGACCTGTGACGTCAGGAGAGGTAAGTAGGCGGGGTTGGGGTATAGGGGAGGAGCGGGCAGAACTTATCTAAACCAGCCAAACAGGAAGTGCTTCCTCTTTGGACCGGTGATAATCACCCACCCCCCACCCTCCCTTGGGCTTTTTTATGTCTTGTTAATCTGTGTTTTAATATATGCTTTTTGTCAAAGCTCAGCAGTGCCGCAGCAGTAGAGTGGAGCTTGGAGAATTCCTGGTGGCGTGTCAGTACTGAAAGGCAGCCACTTAAATGGTCAAAGTTGGGCGGGGCTTATGTCCCATTTATGTCACTCCCTGGAGTGGAAGTTCAGATGTACCCATCGAGCCAGTATTGAAGGGCTGGTGGCCGGTACGGTTGGTAAAGAAGGGCGATTCAGTGGCACTTTCGAGGCATTCCAGGAGTTAATGGTTATTTAATGTTTTTTTATTGGTTTTTTACATGGTTACTTGGTTATTTTAACTGGTTACTTGGCTGCGGCCAAATTGTTTGTAATTTTCCACAAAATCTTCTTATATAAACAAAAAAATTTTAAAAGATAAATCCTGCCTCTGTCATTATTTTAGAGTAAGTTGGTTTAAATGCAAGGTACAGGGTCTCAGTGATCCATGGGTCATGGACTACACTGTGCAGTTTGCTGTTGTCATCAGAGCTACAGGTCCAGGATTCAAGGGGCTGGTGGTGTGGGATTTTGCTCTCCACGCACACATGGCTAAACCGCAGCCTGACTAGCACACACCCCTCTCCTCATAATACATGCTTTGTCACAGTGTACGCAGCTATTCTGGTCCCGACGTCACTTCTGAGAACATTTTCCTGGTTTGCAAATGAAAAACCTGACATTTATGGTCTTGATTTTCTTACCAATAGATTGAACACAAAACTGACTTACAATGAAAAGACATTCGAAAAGTCATTTCTTACTTTATAAAGATGATGACCGCATCCAGTCAGCTTAAATCACTTTATTTTTTGAAAATCAATTATTTATCATGTGGCAGAGGCACTCCAAATTCAGGGATTGTTCACCACAAGGAACCGTATTCAGCTGAAATGAATGGCTTTCAGATAATGAAGCCTTTTGAAAACACTTTATTGGAGTACCGGGGTTATTCAAATGAGGAGAAGGAGAAGAAAAAGAATAGTCCTGATATCTCCATGGTACTTCCTTAGACATACTATGATTGATGATTATTCTGAAGTGGAGTTAATCAAAAAAATTCTGTTTGTCTAACGATTTTATTCTAAAGCTTTGTACTGAGATAAAAGTATTAGTTATTCAATAACTGGTATGGTGACAGTTTTTACTGTTCCACTTTTTTTGGATGACTACCAGACTAAAAACATAAACTGCAAACAGAGATTGGAGGGTGCAACATCTTATACCATTTTTACACCTCTCCCTGTGTGTGTTAATAATACCTCACAGCTCCAATCATGTAGTAACACCTTAACCCCCCCCATACACCTTTAGATCACTCCATACAATTTCCTTTAGATCTACCAACAACTACG
>CM070040.1:68095603-68109834 GCA_036250615.1 Ptychadena robeensis | reverse complement strand
GAGGTATACATCACTGCTATGTAGTGCCGGGTCCTCCCTGATAGAATACATAGTTATTGGTTGGTATACATCACTGCTATGTAGTGCTGGGTCCTCCCTGATAGAGTACTGCTATGTAGTACTGGGTCCTTTAAAGCAGTGGTGGTTTTACATATCGGCATTATGGGCGGTTGCCCAGGGTGGCAACATGAGGGGGGGTGGCACATCTCCCCTCCGTGTGCCGATATCGGACTCCAGATTAGTCATGTGGGGGGGGGGGGGGGGGGGGGGGTGCTTGCAGGTTGAAAGGAGCTCATGTGCTTGAAGAACATCTAGGAATGGGGCATCTGGTCTCTATGTCTTCTCACTCCTGTGGAACGGAAGGAGTTGAGGAAACTGCTCAAAAATCACCCCTGCTCCAAAGCCTGGAATTAAATGTGGCCGCTGTCACAGACCACAGCAGGTAAGTATATTGTTTAAGTATTCTGTAAATATTCAAATTTTAAATATCTCTTTTCACTCATCAGTATCTGAAAACATAGAAACTATTACCACTGTGCACCTTTGTTTCTTAGTGCATGAGTACAATATTCTTTGTGCCCAGCCTTCCTAATTCTAGAGCTTTTGGACAACATCTCTTTTTTGCACATAAACATTTTAGAAAAAAAAGTTACAAAATACATCTTAAATAAGAAAACCGTGTTCTACAACACTACATATAAAAATAGCACCTGTAATTTAGCCATCAGGTGTTTCGTCTGCACAGAAAATGATTATCCTTAATGGCAAAGGGAATGTAGTTTATTGTTGAGGCATATCATTCAGTCACTATTCTGCTTCTCTCATTATACTTCAATCTGCATTGCAGATACAATTAGAAAACACATTCTATATATCCAACATAAAAGCATTTCATGGTACAACATCCTTAGGTGAAGAAGCTATGGGGAAAGATAATTCTTTTGCTATAAATGGATATCTGGTATTAATTTTTTGCAAGCAGAATAAAATTTTATGTGACTGTGTCATAAGAAAAGTGAGGCCTAGTGTTACAATGCTGCCTACATGGTTGTGTTTGGCGTAAAGACTTATAGGGCTCATTCACACCACGTTTTCAGTGTCGGGACAGCCCAGCGAAAGCACTATAACCTGTCTGTGTCTGTGTCATGTCTGTGATGGCAAACCTTTTAGAGACCGAGTGGCCAAACTGAAACCCAAACCCAACTTATTAAAAGGCATGCATTTGAATAATTGGAATCCCACTTTAAAAGAAAGGCTCGAGTTGAGGCGCCCGTTAAAAATTTAAATACTCCTTTATTGTTAAGAACATAAATACATCAACGCTTGTTCGCTTGTGTATATATGTATTTCTATTTCTGTTCTTAACAATAAAGGAGTATTTAAATTTAAACTCAAGCCTTTCTTTTAAAGTGGGATTCCAATTATTCAAATGCATGTTTCAGTACCGGACAGGAAGGATCTAGCCTCCCTAGCGGTTGAGACCAGCCTAGCTCGTCCAAGCTTTAGGCTCGCCTCAACCGCCCGGGAAGCCGCCGATGGGGAGACTTTATGCCTCCCCGGAAAGCTGCGGCGATTGTTTACATCGCCGCAGCATTTCCGGCTTGGTGGCTCCGCCCCGATCGCGTCACGGTGACGCGGAAGGGGGCGGGGGGGGCGGCGCCATAGACCTCCATGTTAATGGAGGAGCGCCGGCTTTCTCTCCCGCGCAGCTGTTGTCAGTAATGACAATAGCTGCGCGTAGAGCTCCGGCGGGATGCCGGAAACGGCGGGCAGTGTACTATGTACACTGCCTTGATCGCCCATATCGTGCCGTTGTAAACGGCGCGATATGGGCGGTGCGCTAGGGAGGCTAGCAACCTATACTACCGGTCTCCCATAGGCTGCGCGAGTGCGACCTCTGACCACTAAGCCCCACATCATGTCGGGACAGCTTTGAAATCATTTCCCCCTCCACACTGTTTTACCACAATCAGCAGCATACTGTGATCCGCTCCTCACCAGGTTCTTACCAGCGTCACCTTTTTCCCTTTCCTTTCTTTTTGGGGGTAAAAGTACGCCCTTTTTTTGAGGTTATACCTCATCAAGCTTTTATAGATATTTATCGGCATGACCATTTAACTTGAATTACACAACTCATATACACACACGAAACATGTTAACACACACTCTACTTTCTTATAAGATAGAATAGGAGAGGGTATGGGGAGCTGTGTGCAAACAGAAAAGAGGGGAAGAGAACTGACAGCATTGAGAGCCAATAGACTGCAGTTCTTTCCTATGTTGGCTGACAGCTCACTTCTGGCACCAGTGTCATAGGTTCACCATCACTGCCCTATGTGCTTTTAAGGCTGTGGTTTTCAACCTTTTTAGATTCGTGACCCAGGAAGTGACGTTGTGAAGTGTAACTTTCTGTATTTGGAACCATGGAACCATGGAGCCATAGAACCATGTTCTATCCTTCAGGTCATATTTGTAAAAAAAGGTGCCAAGAGTGTGTAAACAACTGGACATTGTAATGTCAGGAGGGATCAATGGCTAAACTTCACAAAAAATATATATTGTTTACATTTTTTAGTTGACAGAAAACATATTTAAAAAAGGGGGTTCCCCTCAGAGCATGCCAGACCCCCTATTCGCATAGTGTCAGGTATGCTCTGGAAAAGTAGGCCACAAACAGCATGGGCACATCAGACCCCCTGCTGGCATAGGAACTGGTATGCTCTGGAAAAGAGGGGCTACATACCAGAGTATACGAAATCCCTTTCCCACCAGGCTCCATGCCATATCTCAAGGAGGGGGAAACCTCTCGTTAAGCTAAGGGAGTCTCTTTCCCACAACAATGCCATGGTATTGTGGGGGTGCAGGTACGGGCTCATTGACATTCCACTACATAACTTCCAGGTAAGTGTAACGTCCCTTGCCTTATATTTTCCCACCTTGTACAAATGATAAGCAGGATGACCAGTCAGAAGGGAGACAAATGCCCCATCCCTCTTAAGTTAGTTACTCTTCCTCCTTACGTCCCACCCTACTTGTGTTAATCAGCACAGCTCCTTGTTAGCAGCAACTTGATGTTTTTAAAAAACTCCCACAGTGACACTGACCCACAGGTTGAGAGCCACTGTTTTAGGGTTGACCTGAAGGTGCTGGTCATATTTCACAATATGCGCCTCCCAAAAGACTGCATGTCTGCACCCCGGGGTTTACTCATCTGTAGTGTTCTACATAACAGACAAACCACACATTACCCATGCAATCCCAAAAAGCATCTGTGATCTGCAAACACTTTGGATTTGCTGTAACATGGAAGCAATGTTTGACCTCTTTCCCCACAGTCATCATGTCCTAATATGGGGAAACAGTGCATGTGCAGAGACAATGGGAACCACCAGGTAGATATTATATTTCCAGGCACCTGAATCTTCATGAAAACCATGCACCAAGTGAGTATATTGTTTTTAGGATTGTAATGCCCCCTCCATCATTATTCCAGCTCAGTGAAGAGTGATAGTTAAAGTCAATCTGTTTTTTTTTATTCTTCAGGGCAGATCCACGCCAAAATATAATACAATCAAGTCTGTGAAGATTCTCATTCATCTGGGTCATTGTATCTCTGTAGTGTTTAATTCAAATTAACTGGTCTTGCTGTGATTATTTCTTGACATTCCGCTAGTCTTCTGACTGGCTTTCTCAGTTCAGAGTGACTAAAGGCCCCCATACACCTTACAATCTTTCCATACAATTTCCGTACAATCAATTTTGTTCTACCAAAACCATGTAAGGGTGCCCATACACCTTTAGATTTCTCTGTCAGATATCCTTTAGTTTTCCTTTTGTTTTACCAAAACCATGTAATATGAGGGACATTTAAACCATCAAGTCTACCTGTGTTCAAATGCAGAGGACCTGGCACTACATAGTTGTTGATAGATTTAAAGGATATCTGACAAAGAGATCTAAAGGTGTATGGGCACCTTAATATGAGGAGTTTTCTAACCCTTCCAATCACTATGTATTCTATCAGAGAGGACCCGGCACTACATAGCAGTGATATATACCTTGCAATCACTATGTATTCTCTCAGGGAGGAACCGGCACTACATAGCAGTGATATATACCTTCCAATCACTATGTATTCTATCAGGGAGGACCCAGCACTACATAGCGGTGATATATACCTTCCAATCACTATGTATCCTATCAGGGAGGACCCGGCACTACATGGAAGTGATATTTACCTTCCAATCACTATGTATTCTATCAGTGAGGACCCGGCACTACATAGCAGTAATATATACCTTCTAATCACTATGTATGCTATCAGGGAGGACCCGGCCCTACATAGCAGTGATATATACCTGGAAATATATACCCTACAGTATAGCTATAATCCACATAATGTTAACCAGCATTAACATAAGGCTCAGACCTCATGCTGGTTAACTTTATGTGGATTGGAGCTATACCCCAGAGTATATATTCCAGTAAGATCGTATACACAGTCACTTTGAATTGAGAAAGCCAGTTGGATGACAAGCGAAACATCAAGAAGTAAATACAGCAAGTCCAGTTGATTTGAATGAAACACTACAGATATAGTACATCAAGATCATATTAAAAATGAGTTTTGAGGTCAGGTAGTTGAATAAACAACCTCTACTAAAAAGTTAGTTGGATGTCACAATACAAAAGATAAACTTTCATTTCTTGTTTTACGTGTTGCTCTCATTGACAAGATGATTGACCTGTATCAAGAAATCATCTCAGGAATCTTGTCTTCTTACCCATCACTAAATAGATATTCTGTCACGACCATTTGTGTAGATTTCTACCACCACATCAAGACGTCTTATTAATAAAAACGCCATCATATGGAACCTGGAGCAACACCGCTTCACGCTGTGCTTCATACAGGAAGTCTCGCAATGTACCGAGAGGCACATGCTGAAATATTTGCATCCCAACAGTGCAGGAACGCTTTGTTTCAGCCACTGCATAGAGATGACAATGGAATGCAAATGAACGACACAACAAGGAACCAATACATTTAATGCAGTGTATAAAATGTAAGAAAAGCCCAGGAAATCAAGCAATACTTTATTTCATAAGCATAATAAAACTGGCATAGTATACTCAGGGGTGGTATGAACAAGGATTACCTGCAGAATATGGAAACCGCAGAGGATCCAGACATAATCTTGCATCACCCTTCCTCGTAAATAAAGGGAATTTCCTGGAAAAATTAAATCCCTTTTTTAAGCTGGATCATAAATATGGGAAGATCTGATATTTTCACAGTTAGCGAGTACATCCTCACTAACTTGAGATCTAATTCAATGGTTCCCATGAAACTTTTAAGCCTCCCTCCCATACACGCTTAGATTGTGACAAGAGATGCTCGAAATATTCGACTTGCTAACTTTCAGAGCTGATTGCAAAGCCAGACCCAATTTTTGGTCGACCATCTCCCTTTACATCTCGACTCTCATTCGGCCATTTTGATGATTTCAAGTTAATTGCAAAGCCCCTGAACATGGTATCATCACCAAACTTGCTGGAGATGTAGAGGGTTGGGGGTATACTATTGCTCTAACACAAATAGTTTTTGCATAAATTAAGTTCAAAGTCAGGTCAAAATTTCGAAAGTCAGAATTTTGACTTTAACTTTGAACTTAATTCATGCAAAAACGACATGTGCTAGAGCAAAACTCTTTTTTTCCCCCACAACCCTTCTCTATGTCTGGGTGATTATATCATGTTCAGGGGCTTTGCAATCAGTTCACAAAGTGAGCTAGTCAAAATATTCGACAATCTGTTCTAGGGAGACCCGTCAGAGAGCATCTAGGGACCCCGACAGTGAGAAAAGGCTGCCAGGTCACTGAGACTGTCTGTGAGCTTGCAGCCTCTCTGTTCACTTTCACAGCACAAAGGGAGAGGGAGGAGCTGCTACCTCCCCCCCCCCCCCCCCCCACTCAGGAACTTCTGAGGAAGAGAGCCTCAGCAGAGGCTCAGGTTCTGTGTTCTCAGCCCGTCGGAGCCACGAACAGAGCTGAGGAGACATACCCGTACTTTGGATGGGGATACTGGTAAAGTATTAGACTGATCTAAGAATTACGGACATGTCCGTAATGGCCTAGATCGATTTGGCGGCCAATTTAGATCCTTTATGAGCGCGCACGATGGTCGATCAGCTGTAAAATTGGGTGGAAATCTAAACGTGTATGGGGGGCCTTATTCTTTTCTAATGCCTATCTGCAAGTAGATAGTGAAGGATGTGGTCAGTGTGTTTTTTCCAAAATGGAGGTTCCATTGCATTTTATATCATCTATAACCCCCTTGGGGGTCTGCTCATTGCATGTAAACAGATTACTTCTTAGTCTGTATTTCCAGCCCACTCTCCCCACCCCACTTCATATTCCTGGCATCATTAATGTGAGAACCCATTGACATACAGGTGAATGGCATGGGCGCCCACTTCCCTGCAGCATCACTGACCCTGAGGAGATGGAACCCAGAAAAATTGTCATGAACATTGACACAAAGGGATGCTGGGGGCCTTGCTTGCAACCTCTAAATGTAGCTCAGGGTGAGTAATAACATCCGCAGCCAGCATAAGTGTACAGATCCCTGACTGTGGGGAGTTTCCGGAAAGTACAGCATCAGACCAGAAGTGATGTGGACCGGGGGCGGGGACTGCAGGTCAAGGAAAGGCGGGGCGGAAGTGACGCAGCCTCTCTCCAGAAAGAACATCCCCACCGCCCTCCCTTTATTGTTTTGTCACCAGGGGGGTCCCCTGGATGCATGACATAGGGAACTTGGGTGGGTTGCCCACAACATTTGCCTGTGCTGCTCATCACTCATCATAACTGACAACTACCTTTATGGATAGGCAAATGAAAGAAATGAGGGAAACAAAAAAAAAAAGTGTAATTCTTTAAAGCGACTGTAAAAAATCTTTGCAATTACAGGGCACCAGTCTGTGCCATGTACCAAATTCACGGTGGAGGACAATGGAAGCTCACTGATTTGCAATACATTATAAGTGATTGTTGTATAGCGTTACTGATTGCATCAGTTGTTCCCCCTTTGTTATGCGGTGTCTTGTCAGAAGCAGTTGAGATTATCTGTCTCTTGGCATTTGCAACCTGGCCGCTCAGAGTGTGTATTTCAGGACTATATTCGAAACGCTACCAAGCATATATAAAATCATGAAGCTAATGTTTAAAGCATGACATATTCTGTTATCTGTGTCCTTTCATTTCAACACAGCTGGCAAATCTGTTGCTTAGCAGACCTACCATAGCAGTAAAAAAAGAACAGAAAAACAATATGAATCTACAGAGGATGGAGGAAGTCTAAATCCTTTATTTGTTTGTTACATAAAAGAACTTTTTTTTAACTTTAAAGCTTAACAAAAAAAATCATAAATACTTAACTGTGAATGCTTCAGTCAATTTGAGGGACTTTTCCAACTAGTTGTGTTGCATTGTTAGCACCGCAACACATCATTATCACAGGGCATACAGGTCTCATAGGAAATATATATACATATATACAATACATAGAAATATATATACAAAATATATATACATAGAAAACCCATTGTTCCTTATACACATGCGGAGCATAATTTTTTTTTGCGCATGTCCCATACATTACGCAGTGAGCAGGGTTTCTTTTACCATTAACGCTAACACTCACCTCTCTGGTAAAAAAATTGCACCATGGCTAGTCTGAAGGGCCTCTCCGTGGGCATTTAATGTCTCGTTTCCGTGGGAGCCCAGCATTTTTAATTTATAGAGCTTCCATCTTACTATTTTTCTAGTTAATAGAAAATCACTTGTTGGTAGAGGTACGCTTACATAAAAATTTGGACTAGCACAAGTAGTTTTTGCATAAATTAAGTTCAAAAGTAGACATTTCAAATGAACTTTTACTTAATTTATTCAACAGTGTTTCTCAACCTTCCTAATGCCAGGACTTTGCAAAGGGGTGGTGGTGTGAAAATACAGTGACACTCTGCAATGGAACTTCCAGCACGCATGGGGAGTCATAGGGATTCGCGCCCTGGGCAACACCTCTGCCTGCCACCACAGCCCCCACACCCTCCCGAGTGACACTTCTGGTGAGGTGGAGGGATGCTCTGTTGCTTTCCCCCCGGAAAGCATCTCCACTCCTGACACTCCCGGGGAGAGAGAGCACATGGGGGGGAGTTTCCTCTACTCCTTCTCTCATCACACAGGTAGACGGCTACGCTGTTGGAGAGAGGGGGAGACATCTGGGCATCGGAAACAATTTCCGATGCCCAGATACCACCCCCGGCATGATTCCCACCATGCATGATGCTGCCCTGGGCAACCGCCCATGTTGCCCATGCCTAAATCCACCAGCATTATGTCCCCTCGCTCCTATTTTCCCACCCCACTTGTGCACATGGTGTTCGTGGGCTTCTGCTTTCAGTAAAACTGGTGACCCTTGTGAAATGCTCATTCGACCCCCAATGAGCTTGCTATCCACAACTAGCTAACTTTCTAGCTGTGATAGAAAATAGTTCTCCAAATAGTTTTGGTGATAATGCCTTGTTCAGAGGCTTTGCAATTTACTTACAAAAGTATTCAACCATCTCTACTTGTTGGTGAAATCTAGAAATGCAAGATGTCAGACTATAAAATACAGGAAACAGGGCAACCCAGCTCCTGTTTTGTTCCAAGATATAAAAATACAAATTTGCAAATTGAAAACATATTTTTTCATTTGAATGGAGGTGAATAGGTACCTGAACACTAGGTGGGATTCCTGGATGTTTTATTTGACTACAAACCCCTCTACTTTTTTTATAGTTTTTCCTAAATTCTCTTTGATATACATAACTTTGTACTTAGTCTCATCTACACCTTTATCCACCAGTTCGATTCCCTCTGTGGTTTATTCATAATTATATATCAGCAATAATGTTTTTAAACTCCTTACTGTTTGTAGAAAATAAAAAATGTAATTAAATTGGTTAATGGAACTTCTCTTGAAGTTAGTGCTTTGCATTATACTGAAAATGTGGCTCATTCGATGTTTACAAAAAGTCCTCCTGACTTGTACAAATTTTTTTATAGAGTAGGGAAGGGTTACAACACACGGTCTGAAATGTCCATGATCGCCTGTGACCACAACCGAGGTGGTAGCAAGATGTTGACCAAGTCCTGCTGGCTGACCTAATCTTGTAAGATTGCTGTAGTATCTTCAAATCTTGGGTTACATTAAAAAAGCTTAACTTAACTTAAAAGTTTAGTAATGGCCAAACAGAACAATAAAATATGCCCCCCTCCTATCCAATATAAAGAAATAAATTGTATTTACTTTTTTTTTTTATTACATGTAAGGAGCAAAAGTTTGGGGTACCCCCAGAGCATGCTGGAACTCCTTTTAGCACAATGTCTGATATGCTCAGAAAATGGGGGACCACAAACAGCATGGGTTCATTGCCAGACCATACTAATCCCCCTTTTGGCCTAGGTTTTTGCAAGTTCTGGAAAAAAGGGACCCCAAACAGTGTGGGGTCTCCCCACATCAAATTGTATCAATTTTGGCAAGCCTTGAGGAACAGAAAATGGGGGTGTACCACCAGGCCCCATGCCATACCATACGAATGGGAGACCCTTGCGGGGACACCGTGCTGTGGTGGCTCATTGAGTTTCCGGGGTTCCCCTTAAACAAGAGGACCCGGATCCTACTCCTCACCCTATTGGGTGATGTGCGTCCATCACTACTACTGAATAGTCATATATATCTCTAGGATTTTTACCGGCTTCCAATCAGTTTCTCCCTTGGTCTCTTGGCACTGGATGATGATGGACCAATGGAGGGGATTGTGAATTATGGCCTTCTATCTCAGTAAAGGAAATAGTAACAAAAATGGGGTTTTGAACCATAGAATGGGGGTCCCCATGTGTGAGAAAATGTGCCCCTTTCACTCTAAATTCATGTTTGTGTTAATATGCCATGCTGGCTTTTTTTTAACCGTGTCCCACCCATAAATTATAGCAATTCAGTGGCCAATAGCAGAGCTCTCTTTAACCCAAAGCTAATAGACTGGCCAAGTTTTCAGTGACAAAGTAAAATCAGAATTTAGAGTTACACCAAAAAAACTAAACAAAAAGAAAAGCATCTACAAGCTCCTTGGCCATTCCTACAGTTAGGCACCTTACTTGTCTGGCTTCAGAATGGATAGTAGGACTGGTTTCAGCAAAGAGATGGGACCATTAAACATGGCAGCCACTTTGTATTGTCTACTTTTTCAGATCAAAGTCACTGACACATCAGCTTTAATGATCTCCATTCATTATGTCACTGCTCCTTTAATAAAACCGGCATTAGTATTCTAGAGAAGTGTAGATAAGACATGAGGCTCCTATGCCTGTAATAATTACCTGTGAGTCAAATAATACAGATCAATTATTAATCACATCAATGTATTGTCTAAGACATTAAGTCTTGGATTAGTGTTTGTCTTGTGTGTTTACATCAGTCAGATAATTGAGATGACCGGCGCAATCTGTTGAGGCAACATGTAAAGAAATAAAACTGTGTGCATGCCGAGCCCGTGCACATCGACAATCGCTGCTGCAGGACAGAGACAACAAGCTTATGTTCAAAAATACTAATAAATCAAATAAAACATAATAAGGCCATGTCTGCACAGCATTTTGTGATCCGTCAGGACCCCCTAAGTTAAGCGCAGTGCTTGGTGGGGGTCTCGACGGATCACATACACTTTACCTGCTCTGCGGGTTCTCTGTTTTCACGGTGCTGAGCCAATCGGCCGAAGCAGGGGTTAATGTAGAGCAGTATGTTAACCTCTGCATCAGCGGATGTCTAAACAAAGCATCCGCTAAGCAGGTATAGTGTACGTGATCTTTCGAGACCCCTGCCAAGCACTGCGCTTAATGTAGGGGTCCCGATGGATCACAAAATGTCGTGTAGACATGGACTCACTCTCAGAAAATATTAATAATGACGACTCTACCATTATACCCAGTCAGCAGGTAAAACGCGTCAGTGGGAGGAGCCGAATTTGTGAAGGGTATTGTGTTGGTTGAAATAAAGTTTTTCAGGATTTTTGGAACCACCATTTGCTGTGGATGTAAAATATGAATCATTGCAAGAGATTTTCTTGCAATATAGAGTCCACTAAGTCTCTAAAAAACATTTAATAAACAAATGTAAGCTTCATCGGGAGAACAATAAGATTGAAAACTCTACACATGTATTAATCTAACTAGTCTGTCTTTAAACTTAATGTGCACCTAAACTCACCTAATGGACTTTATGCCTTTCACCGGCAAAAAAAACACATTATACGATCAGTCAAAAAAAGATAAAAAATCCCTACATGTAATTTTCCATTCCATTGTTGCTCCTCCCCCATCTTCAGAAAACACAGTGGCCTCTTGCTGCCCAGAAGTGAGAATTGGTCATGCCATCAAGTTCCCTTTTCTATCCTAAACAAAACACAAACAATTGCCCCTCTAGTGGTCATATGTGTTACTGCAATTTACAAACTTCTGGAAGGCTGGCATCTACAGAGGATTAACCTCCATTTGCCCTCAGGGTAAATTTAATTACAACTGACCCAGAGCAAAGCAGGCAGGTTTGTTATGATCTTGGAGCACTCCTTTATAATTATGATAGCACAGAGGTAAGAAATTTAATTCAATCTTGTATTGCTTTTTATTTTAGGTGCAGACATCCATTGATAACTTCCTGTGCTGTGTACCACCTGCAATTTTTGTAGTCCCAACACACTTCCTATGCTAGCATCTACAAAAATCAGCCCTAAGGGGGCAAAGCACCCTCTTGCAATGCCAACTACTAAAGTTTCAAGGCACAGAAAGTCAACAGTTAAAAGGCCTTTATTACAATATACATTGCCACAAATAATTATCCGTAATTCCCATTTACATATCATATGCAATAGAAAAATAAAACATCACTGTGATTTTACCGTTATACATATGATACGCAATCCAATCACAATGTTATAATCTCTTAATGCCAACAGATTCTATATGTGTTTCACCCTACCTAGGGCTTCTTTAGGGAGATATTGGCCCCCGTAGCACCAATATTTCTATTGTTAATTTGGGTGTGGCACATATTAACTACCGTATTTTTCCGATTATAAGACACACTTTTTTCCCCAAAATAGGGGGGTGTCCATGTCTTATGTCGAAGACGCGAATAACTCCTGTGGCTGAGTCACGCCTTGGCCCCTACTAGCTCTCCCGGCAAGACGAATACCTGGGATACAGAGGAAATGTTGGGTGTGAGATCCGCCCACAGGTTTCCAATTTGTACTATATTGCTTACATCAGCAGAGCCCCACTGATGTACTCAATGAAGAGCAGAGTCAGATGAAAGGGCTGCCAGCAGGTATCTCCCCCATCCAGCTCTACAAGCTTTTCACACAGACACAGACAGCCCTCTGATAACACGTTGCAGAGGAAAGATCTCTGGCTGTGTGTTAACTGTTTGTGAGCTGGGCTGCTTTATCCCAACTCACACACTGTGCAGATGCAGATGGGAGAGCTGCCATCTGCAATTTATTGGGGGTTGGGCATAAGCTGCCCACCTCACATACAGCTCTGCAGGTCTGGGCTAGAGGCAGGGAAGATGTTAGAGACAGCTTGTCCTCCTCTTTAACTCTTACTCTGCCAGTTGGAGCATGGAGCTCCAGTTAGCAGAGCAGGAGAATGCCTGAATATTTTTTGCCCATCAGACGCTCTGACGTATAGGATGTGTCCTATACATTGGGGCATCTTATAGTCCAAAAAATATGGTAACCACTGAAAACCAACCACATAGTTTTTTTTTCCATTTAGAATCTCAAATTTCTAATAAGATGCTCTAATCCTACTTTTGATGTTGAAAATTGAGGCAGAGAATAGTTTTTAGAATTTCTAAATAAGTGTGTACCTACTCGCCCAATTCTACTTGACATGTCCCTTGTTGAAATTGCCGGATCTCTTCTACCATTATTTTTAGCAGCAGCTTGAAATCCAATAAAATTCTGGGCAAAAAAATGTATTAGACAAAAAATAATGTATTTCTACCATACAGGATGGTGAGGTTAAAGTATCAGCACGCGCTTTATTACGACATTCATTTGTACGCTACCTGCTTGATACGCTTAGATCGGTGAGCAGAATAATTGAAGGAACGATTAGCCACACTGAATAATGCCGGTTGCACATAATTATGTATACGGATGATGTTTTTTATTATTTAGGGGTGGTAAATATTAAATTAACCGGAAAAAAATGAATACATTAGGCAACAACAGCACCATGAAGAGCTCCAATTTACCGAAAGCGCGTCATTTTGGGCCTTTGATGCTGCTTTTTTAATAACATAATAAGACTGGCTCCATGCAAACAGCAATGTTTTAAATTGTGGAAACCAAAGCGTGATAATTAAATATATTTTGGGGTTATAAATAAGATAAAAAATTTTGAGGATTGATTGTTGTATTACATATTATGTTGTGCTTAAAATAGCATATTGTTTTATCACTTCCTGTGATTTAGGAGCTCACAATCTAAAGCCACCTTCAGATCATCCCATACAATTTCCTTTAGATCTGTCAAAAAGGATGTAGTCCCGGGTCCTCTCTAGAGATGGTCGAATTTTTTGTTCAAAAATTAGACCATTTCGACGATTTCGAGTTAATTGCAACGCCCCTGAACATGGTATCATCACCAAACTTGCTGGAGATGTAGAGAAGGGTTGGGGGTATACTATCAACAAAACAGTTTGTCTGTAACACAAATAGTTTTTGCACA
This sequence comes from Ptychadena robeensis, assembly GCA_036250615.1. NCBI lineage: Eukaryota > Metazoa > Chordata > Amphibia > Anura > Ptychadenidae > Ptychadena > Ptychadena robeensis. The sequence goes on along the minus strand of CM070040.1, from coordinate 68,096,002 downwards.
AATTAAGTTCAAATTCAAGTCAAAATTTTGAAAATCTGAATTTCGACTTTTATTTTGAAATTAATTAATGCAAAAACGTCATGTGCTAGAGCAAAACATTTATTCTCAAATGTTCCCACAACCCTTCTCTACATCTCCAGCAATTTTGGTGATGATACCATTTTCAGAGGCTTTGAAATCAGCTCACAAAGTTAGCAAGTCGAAAAATTCGACCATCTCTAGTCCTCTCTGATAGAATACATAGTGATTGGAAGGTATATATCACTGCTATATAGTGCAGGGTCCTCCATGATAGAATACATAGTGATTGGAAGGTTTATATCACTGCTATGTAGTGTGGGGTCCTCCATGATAGAATACATAGTGATTGGAAGGTTTATATCACTGCTATGTAGTGCC
>CM070040.1:68036244-68058476 GCA_036250615.1 Ptychadena robeensis | reverse complement strand
CATCTGGTATGAGTAGGGACAATTGAAGAAGTGCTCTTCTTCTCTCTCTTTTTTGGACTTTCAACATCATAAGATTGGCTGCTGACAGACAACATATATTCGAGTTCGCATAATTTTGTGAATATATAAAGGAACATTCGAAATTTGTGAAATTCGATTCAACTGTATTCTATTGTCTTACATCGCAAGTGGATGTTCACAAAGATTTACAGCTTCTCTTCTTCATTCTCTGATCTAAGCCAGTATGAGCACTCTTTGTGCTGCATATATCCATTTGCAATGCACAGAATAATGCGCAATGAATGCCGGTAAACAATGTTGAAGCATAATATGAGGAATATCCACCATTGCGAATATCCGAGCGCACATTCACAAAATATTGCAAATTCTGGATTGTCGGATATTTTACGAATATATCCGAATTTCGATTATTCTCGCTCAACACTACTGACAACCTTGGAGATGCTTATGTCACTAAATTCTTCTGCAGATGGCGGAAATTTTTCCAATGCACTCTTCCCCCACAGGAACATGAACAATTGATGTTCCGATTTCAACACTCCACATGGTATACAAAATAACCTAGGGATACTGAGAGTGAGTTGACATAAGATATCAGCACGAAAAAATTTTTTCCCTGTTTATTCTTTCCAAATTGTGTACTTTTGTGAAATTTGTATGAAGTAATGAGCTGAATTTACTGTTGATTTGTTGCTTGTTTGTATTGTGGTTATTGAAAAGCTACAGATTTTTCTTTTGTACTTGATAGCTAGTCTGCTGGCGGCCCACCCCATGGCTGACCGACAAGGGGCTCGGACAATGCTAGCCTATGTTTCATTATACAGATGCCGCAAGCTGTCATCTCACTTGAGCTGTATCTGTATCTTTTTTGTTGCTAAAATGTTAAAAAAATTATAATAATAATAATAAAAAAAGACTTAATGAATAAATGAATGAATAAATGAATAAAATATAAATTCACATACTTGCTTAGGATTGTTTCCATTCTTAATTTGCTGTACTATCATCCAATCATAAAAATTAACATGACTGTATAAATTACTAGGTATCATCTATGGACCTTCATTTCTGTCCCTGGCCCTTGTCATTTTGTGGTAGCTCCTCTTTTCCTTCAGGGTGCATTGAGAATTCGGCCAGTACAACTTTGTAAATTAATTGCAAAGCCCCTAAGCATAACATGCTGGAGATGAAGAGAAGGGTTGGGGGTGAACTACAAAAAAGAAAGGAAGGGCCATGGATAATATAAAAAGTAGTTCAGGAGATTAGAAGTAAACATGAAACTGGGTATCAAGGTATCTTTGTCTTAGAGATCCAACAGGGTTCAAAACCAGCCTTTTGGGTGGTTAAACAGACAGAGCTGCAGACGGACACCAAAGCATCCTTGGGTTTTGATCCTGATAGTGTCCTTGGCGTTGCATTAGCAGTAGGAAATTAATAAGTGAAAAAGAAGCTTTTCCGTCGACAGAGCCAAAGCCAAGTTTGTGGCACAAGTAGCTCATGTGAGTTTAAATGTGCTTCAAGTCTAAAGCTTCTGCCACACATTTCATATCCAATAAACGTCAATGCTTCCTCTTGCTGGATCTCCTCCTAAATCACAACGTAGATTCCTTGTGTAGCTAAAGGATTTAAAGTTTATAGTGGGGTAGGAAGGCATTTGTCTAGTTAAGGTTTTGCTGGAGGTGCAGACAGAATCAGTAGCCAAGAGGGAGGAAGCAGAAGCATAGTCAGAAACAAGCAGAGGTCAGTAGCCGATGGCGTCAGGTAATTAATGAAGGAAAGCTGAAGAGTAGTCAGGTAAAACAAAGCCAAGGGTCAGTGCACGGATAATGATAATGAGAGGACAAGAAACAGCAGCAGCAAGAAGCAATATATTGGCAGGAGCACAATAATCTGGCAATGAGGCAGAACAAGGACATGGCATTTATATGAAGTACATGGGAAGGGCCAGGAGTTCAGGGTTCAATGAGGAACTGGGAAACAAGGTATATTTGTACAAGGGATCCAATAAGGTGCAAAGCCAGACATGCAGGTGGCTCGCCAAAAAGAGTTTCAGCCAGGCACCCAAGCATCCCTGGGTTAGGATCCTAATACATTGCTTGACTCCTTGTAGGCTGACGTTGCTGGTTGGGTATACACAACATTGGTAAAGACAAACTCCCTTTTTTAGTATTTTCTTGCCCAAACCTGTAGGAATAATGTAAACACTAGAGTAATCATAATTATATTGATACTGTGTGATTACATGGAATGCTAGCAGTCTTGCTTGGCACTTAACTGGATTAAATAGGTTTATTGCTCAAAGGTCATCTGTCATGAGAACAGTATCTGGTATCAGCCCCAATCCTTATGAAAAGCATGTTGATAACTGCATAGTTTTGCAAGATCAGTCAGGCTGTACAATCAAATATATACCTATAAAGATATATATATATATGTCATTCAATGAGAAATGTGGTTTCAAAATGTCAATGTGAGTTTGTAAATCATCTATGGTACGGGCTCATTGTTTTCATTTCCAATGAATGGTGTTATTCTGTTGTTAGCAGAAGTGAATTCTATAACTGACAAAAAATTGGCAGATGTTAAAAAGCTATAACAAGTATTTGTCTGCATCATTATGTGCTCTGAATGATAAAATGTGATGCACTCCATCGTGTCATAAAAGCTTATTTTGAGACCCAGCCAGAGATTAAATCACTTGGAGATATTTCCAACATTTACTGTACAAAAAGAAAGAAGAGAGAAAAATTTGGGTTTAAGAAAATAGCAAAATCAGGAAATTATGGAATAAATAAATTTGTTACATTTGTTACCCTTTATACAGAATCTTTTATATTTTGGTATCAGTTTATTTTTAATGTTACAAATTTTTATATTATGTTTAAGATTTATTTATATAATTATTTGTAATAATTTTTTTTATTGTAAAAATAATTATATATTAGGATGCAATAAGATTGTGAAAGGCATTTTGCACCTTCTGAAGAGAAAGCCCAGAACTTCCCTTGCAGGGGGGATATGATCTACCTCTGTCTTTAGGTCCAGTTTAGCAGCTTATACACCTCACCCCACCACCATCCATTCTCTAAGGCAGTGGTTCCCAACCTGTTGTCCGCAGGGAGCAGTGGCAGTTTTAGGCATGGGCAACATGGGCGGTTGCCCAAGATGGCATCATGCCGGGGGGCACGACATCTCAGCAAATGCCTCCCCCCCAGTGCACCCGCCTATCAACAATCATGTGTTCACCTGGGGAGAGAAGATCGTCAGAATTGCTTTCCGGGAGGGGGAGGTTGTGCGCATGCCCAGGGTGCCGATTTCCCTACAACCATGTCTGGAAGGGAGGGAGCACCATCAGTGGCATTGGATGGGCGGGTAGGGGACCTTGTGCTCAGCTCTGGCTCTCTCACTCTGTAAGCCAAGTCCAGCTTGTGCAGGGGAAATGTAAATAATCGGTACCACCATCATGTGGATGTTTTGCTCATTTTTACCAGAGATGGTGGATTTTCTTTTCTGACTTTGTGAGTTGATTACAAAGCCCTTGAATATGGCATCATCCCCACAATTGCTGGAGGTACAAAGAAGCGTTGTGTTCATGCAAGTAAGGAGGGAGAGGATGTCACCCCAAGACAGGAGCACTGTGACGTTATTTTCGGAATGTATTTTTTAAATGCATGTATGCGGGTATGAGAAGTCTGGGTGTCTCCTGTTAACCTGTGGTCATGCTGTTATATTTCTACTTCATGTGTTGGATCAGACAATATAGACAAAATGAAATTATCAGATGATTAAACTGATGATGTGTTTCTTTAGGAGTTCTCTTGTAACTTGGCGAGGTGTAATCAAAGTGCACTAAACATCAATAAACCAACAGCAATGGCGATAGCAGTAAATACTAAGGCAGAAGTATGAAACATTGAGATTTGCCCCATCCCCTGGGTGAACCTCAGTGCTTTTTCATTCTTTATAGAAGTTTATGTAAAAAGCTTCAAAATGGAAACATTTACATGTTTCTATGGCAACACCCCCTTGAATGTCATTCGCCATATCCAGTCATTGAGTGAGCAATATTGAATACATATTAGCTACCCAACTGAGCATTCAGAAAGAACACTGCATCTAAAACATGTTTAATTGTCTTGCTTCAGTCAACTCTACAAGGTCCGTCCTGCTTTATTGCTGCCACTTACTTCAGTGGGTTAGCTAGAGTCTTTTTGAAAATCAAATATGCCATATGATGCATGTGAGGAGTGACCATGTGACAAACCTGCAGAACAGCATGGCAATATTCCAAGATAAAATATGTTAGTTAATAAGCAATGTTGGTTTAGGTAAATGATGGTGAAGCTATTGATTCAATCATTCCTCCTACATAACTCATTGCACCAAGATCCAAGAGCCTGTTACGCACAATTGTTAAATTCCGCTTCTCCACTGACCTAATTATGACTCATAACATCATCATATGTGCATCTCTAAGACTTCTCTAGAGCCGCTCCTACTCTCTGGAACTCTCTCCCTCATCCCATTCTCCTACTTTGAACACTTTCAAACATGAAACCCCCCTCTTCAGTTTGGCCGACCCATCTTCATCATCCGTCATCACCAGCCAGTTACTTCTCCCCTCTCTATTGTATACACTGTTCCCCAACCTCTTGGATTGTAAGATCAATTGGGCAGGGTACCCTCGTACTCCTGTGTCATAGTTTGTACTTATATGTTAGCTTGTGTGATGCCTTTGTACCCATATATATATATTTTTTTCTGCAACATCTGAAAGTGAGACTTACTTGATGCAATTATTTTTTTTTTACACCACATGCAATTTTCTTATAAACAAAAAAAATAAACAAATTTATATAGGTAAACTACTAAATCAAAAACACTTGTTTTACCTGTTCATCTCATTGTCTGTTGTAAATGATCATCTTACCTTATATTTTCTTTAGGGTGCTCTTTCTTATGCTGATACCTGAACTGCTTACCTTCATTTAAACAACCTGATGGAAATTCTCTAAAATGTCCGTTAAAGTAGACACGCCCCTTTAGAAGTTGTTGATGTGCGTAAAAATGTAATCCCCAATGGACGCCATGAATCTTACATGTCTCACAGTGCATACTGTCTAAAATGAGAGAGGGCCCTGGGTAAGGGGTGCTCTTTGGGGTTACTGCAGGCCTTCCTGTCTATCCTGAGCAACATCAACCATAAGCATGGTCACTACGTTTTCATGTAGATACTAATATCCTTGTTAATTGTAGACTATCATATGTAAGTGAATCTAATGTAATATTTCTCACATCTTGTATATGTTATATGTATTGATATGATGTAATGGAATGATCATTTAAGAACTTTAAAGCACACCTAAACTCAAAAATAAAAAAACACCTCAAAAACGTAAAAAAATATAAAATTTAGCTATCTTGCTGCCATTTGTGGGAGCCGCCATTTTAGATTCAATAACGCCAGCGACCACCGGGGGCCCCTTAGATACAATGTGTGTCAATGGACACAAAGTGAAAGCAGGAAAAAAATGTGAACAGCTGCAGAAGGAATATCTGTGTGAGACACTCTCGGCTTTGCCAGTCATTGCGGCACTAGTGAGATCATAGGGAGGAGTGAGGGGGGAAATATACATATATCTTCTCACAGGTAAGGATTTTTTATTTACATATTGCTCCAACAATGTGGGGTTGGCTAGCTAGAGGAAAATATGATCTGGTGGGTTTAGGTGTGCTTTAAATAGCCAATGAAGTTAGCTACTTATTTTTAGTGATGGTCAAATTTTTTTTTACAATTCGACCATTTCGACGGTTTCGACTTAATTGCAAAGCCGCTGAGCATGGTATCATCACCAAACTTGCAGGAGATTTTTGAAAATCTGAATTTTGACTTTAACTTTGAACTTAAATTATGCAAAAACTACATGTGCTAGAGCAAAACTTTTTTTTTTAAATGTTCCTCCAACCCTTCTCTACATCTCCAGCATTTTCAGGGTCTTTGCAATAAGCTCACAAAGTTAGCAAGTCGAAAAATTCGACCATCTCTACTTATTTTTTTTTGTTTCTTTTTCTGTATACAAGTGCCCTAAAAGTCCCCTCCAGGGCTCAGCCTAGTGTCCATTCAGGAACCTATTTTCCCAGAGAGTTTTGTGTAGTTAACATATCTTTACAAGTAAATGGTGCCATCCCACCTTGATGGATACAACTGCAAAATGTATTTTCATGGGATTGGCCTTCTTGCTTTCTTTTAATATTTAATAATATTATTAAATATGGTTTTTGTAAAGGAAGCTCAACTAAAGGCTTTGATTGAAAAAGTGAACTGGAGTTCAATTACGTGTACTGGGTTCTAATAACCCATTCACTGTCACAGATAAAGGTACGAACCTTACTATAAGTGGGCAATTACTACAACATTTGGTCAGCTTTAGAGAATTCACCGACATCACCAGTGATTGCTTTAATTATTCTATTAAAAATAACTATTTTTGAAGAAAAGAGCTATAGGAATGCAGATTATTCTGTCAAAAATACGTTTTTTTTTTTGTTATGAAGAGAACCTTGCAATTTTTTTTAAGCTTCTAAGATATTTGAAGTTTTTCTGCATAAATTAATTCTTCTTTCAGTTAGAAGGAAAGGCATTGTACTAATTAGTATCAGGTATTTTTGTAAACATTGTGTGCCTTAAAATATTTTGACGTGTTGACATGAAAAGAATAGGGCTATCCTGCATTTAGGCAAATTACAGCCATGTAAGTGAAACTTTAATAACTGCCTGCTATTTGAGGTTGTGGATTCAGAATAAAATTTGGTAAAAGCTGCCATTCTCATAGGAAAGGAAAAGTAAATTAGACCATTTAAATCAACATTCTATGAATAAAAAAAAATATGAAGGAAGGAATCAGGAATTAAAGGGCCAGTTCTACCAAATATGATAGCCTTTGATACAAGATAAAGTCATCTGATTATTTCAATATACATTCTTTATTTATAGATTCTTTTTTATACATATAATAATAAAATAGAAAAAAGGGCAACAGCAAAATACAAAACTGACAATTAACTATGATTCTGATATGTTGAAACAAGAAATTCCCTCACTGGGACATATATGGACAGTTCGATATAATGCAAAAAATGGCTTCACAATTTGATTTTATCCAGAAAAAAACAATATACATTTGCAAAAACATCCACAGAGTTAAGTCCTGTGAGATTTGTTATAAGCCAACACAATAAAAAATCTTATCCAGTTAGTGTGTATGTCAACATGTTTTGCCGAAGCTTCTTCAGGACCCACACTACTTATGTTGTTATATTTGGATCTGCGATGGAAAAGTTTTCATTTATTTCGTTAACCTCAACAGCCCTGCATGGCTATCAGCTTTATCATTAAGATAGTGGGGGGGGGGGGGGGGAACAGACCAAAGATGTGACTCTTACCATAACTTACCTAACTTACCTAACTATGATTCTGATATGTAAGGATTGACCATTCATAGTGATTTGACTGATATGGCACAATCCTAAAAGATATATACTTACCTGCTGTGTTTTGGACCACATATGAGAGATTCCATATTTATCTGCCAGTCGACTGGGGGTTAATTGGGTGCAATATTGTAGGTGGCCATGGGGGGCATCATATAAGGGTCTTTAATAGAGAAAACTTGTATGAAGTTTTCAATACATAGTGTGATTATGTATTTTCCTGGCAGAGATGTCTAAGGAGAGGAGGAGGGGAGGTGAAGAGGGAAATTGGGGATTTTACTCATAAGTTTTTTTTAGCCTATTATGTGCGCATGTGTTGCCTATTACACCAAGTACAAAGCGGGAGATAGGTTCACTTTAAAAGGGCTATGAGGAAGTTATCCAGTAGATGTCTGAAGAGCTAGGAGAATAAAGAAGTGAAGGATAAGAATAGCGAGAAAAGAAAAAGAGGAGGAAGACGTGAGGTAAGGGTGGGAGATGTAGAAATGTATTAATTGGAGCTTACACATTTAGTTGATATTCTGAGGATTGCATATAATAAAACCAATAGGATCATGTTTAATGGAAGCATTCTTAGGTATGAATATGAATGTCTTTAACCACTTTAACCTCCCTGGCTGTTTGCCTGAACCCAAATCAACTCAAATGCGGTTAGGCATACTCTCCGATCCTGTTCTGAATTGCCGCTGACCCTTATAATCGATTGTGGCACTGTCTCTTCAGCGTCATCGATGATGCCGAAGAGGCTGGCGGGGGGGGGGGGCCTCGCCATAGACCTTCATGTCATGGAAGCGGCAGCGGTCTCCCGACCCACATCGCCAGCATCATCAATGATGACATGTAGAGGAGAGGATTTAAAAAAGGCGCAATATGAGCATACCACCAGGGAGGTTTATATTTGACTAAGTCAAAGATAGAACTGTGCTCCCCACAAGCTTCCTCTGAACGCATTCTTTCTCTTAGGCTAAAATTATTTCATATGGATCTTATCGGTCAGCTAGTCTCCACGTCATCACAAATACTCCATAAACATAAAAGTCTCACACAAGGGAAAAAAGTCCAAGTTCCCTTTATACAAAGCATTGACAAGTACAAAGATCCATCATCCACCCTGGGTTCACCTCCCTGCTAACATGTTTCACTCAACAAATAACCTTTTTCATAGAAATCCCCTTTATTCTTAAAACTCATTGGATGTGCGAGATAAAGACTCAAATCTGTTCATTTCTTATCTCTATCTTATGTATGTGAGTTCTCCATTACCTCAATATTGACATGTTGGAAAATTCTGCAAAAGGTCATGGAGCATAAATAGGTGATTTCGGACTGTTTCAAATGCACTGAATAAAATCAGGATATAAGTGTTCATAGACATGGACATGTATGGTATGTACTCTCTGTGGTATGTACTCTCTATGGTATGTAATAGCTCTGTATTGGCAGAGCCAGATAGATATATCACTTCACTAGCCCACAACTGCTGCCAGTTCTAGCTTAAGGTTTAGGCTAGGAGACTTCTAGGTCATCTTCATCTTGAAGCTTCTACTGACCACTAACTAAACAATTTCCTACCAAACAGTGCTGCCATTTCATTCCTTTGATTCTGAAATATCTAAGTAAATGTTTTTACTGTAAGCTCTATAAACTCCAGTTTGCGCCTCTGAGTTTTTTCTCAGAGTGGCCCAGACCATTGACCTACAATGCAAAAAGATAAAAGCCTTGGATAATATAATCACATACATCTGTACCTCCTAAGATTTTCGTATCAGTGCAGCTACAAGGATTTATGATTATAGGAAGGACATCATTACAATGATATCTGGTCCCTGGAGTTCAGCAGAGTAAGGCAACACTAATAACAATCATGATAAAAGATGAATGATGTAAACTAAGACTCCCTGGTCACTGTTTTGCTGCTTGTTCCGTAAGGGATTGCTCTTTGCCCTGCTTTATTGGACAAACTAATTAAACTACTGTTGGATACAAATGAGATAAATTAACTTAATTTTATTTATAAAGGCAAGCGGCATGTTATTTGAGAAAAGACGTTAAGGTCTGTCAATGGTAAAAGAAAAGGAGGTACAATTCAGGCTGAGAAAAGAATACTACAGCCACCCGATGGACATCAGACCCCCTAGTACCACAGGAGGACACCAGAGTCAATAGAGCTACACATGTTTGTGTGTAGAGGAGCCACTTGACCACATTAATTGTCTGTCCTGAAGAAGCCCAGATGTAAGCAAAACATGTTGACTTGCCACTTGAATCATCTAATCATGTACTCTATTTTAGGACCGTGTTTTTAATAATTAAAGCGGATCTACCACATAGGTATCTGCTCCTTTTTATCATCACCGGAGGCTGTGCGGCAACGGGCAGCTCCGGCCCCAAGGGGATTTGCGTAGGTGGAAGTCACTTCTGGTGTCACTTCTCCCTAATACCCTTGTGCCTAGCAGCCAGCCAGATCTGAATCAAGTGATGCTGGAGGAGTGGAGCAACACCAGATTCAGATCTGGATTGGTAGAGGAAGCAAGACCAGAAGATCTCGCTCCTCCATCCTACATGCTGGAGGACAGAACACTCCAGGCATGTTGGCGCTGGAGCAAGGAAGAGGGAAAGGTAAGTAGAAGAGTCAGTAAGTCAAATTTTTCGACTTGCTAACTTTGTGAGCTGATTGCAAAGCCTCTAAACATGGTATCATCATCAAAATTGCTGGATATGTAGAGAAGGGAAAGTAGTCGTTTTTAAATGTTAAGGTTAAAACCGCTTTACTTTTTTAAATTCTCAATAAAGTTCATTTTAACTTTTGTTTTAACATTTTAACATTTGTTTGGTTCATAATATCAAGTGATATTTAAAGTCCCCACATGAGGATATTTTTTCCTTCTCCCTTAGCAAAGAATAATGATCTCCTACAGAGATAGGAGTTGTGAATGTAATTCCAGCCGTATGGATACCAGGATAAAGTCACTAACTGGCTACAGATCCAGGAAGTAACCAGGAAGTGACTTTATCCTGGTATCCACATGGCTGAAATAACTTGCACAACTCCTATCTCTGTAAGAGATCACTATTTCTTTCTAAGCCTGCATCATACCTCCATATGTTCTGCACCCTGTTCCTATATGCTAAGACAATAAAGTATGGGATATGAACAGAAAATGCCTAGTAAGGGAGGAGGCTGGCAATCCTAAGGTTGTTATACACAAGGCGATTCTCCCTTGATAGATAAGGAATCAAATGCAGTGGGGTGATGTCATCCCTCTGCAGTCAGCCCCTTAGCTGATCAGCAGGCACCCTTTGTGTGCTGGCCATTACTTTGAATGGGTACTACGATCCCCATTTAAATTAATGGGATAGGCCGGGAATGTACATGCGGGAGATTCCTGGTTGATCTCACCAGGTGGACACACCCAAATTTTCGGCCAAGAGACCGCCAAACGATTGGCAGGATAAAACAATCAGGTGATAATCAGGTCATGTATGGCTACCTTTAGACAAATTGCATGGTTATTTTAACCCCCCCCCCTAGCGATTCTGACGGCTTCTTCCAGCTAAGCTCAGATCCCCCGGCAGCACATACTCACTGTTCTGTGCTGTCCAGGGGATCTGATGCTCTAAGCTGGCTTCCTTACTAAAGAAAGCCGGTCGATGTCACCCCTCTCCCAACCCAATTTGCATATGAATGTCGCGCGGCGCCCCACGCCTGGGGGGGGGGGGCGGGGGCCGTGCGACATTCATATGCAGATTGGGCTCTCTTCAAAGAGCACATCTGAAAAATCACCCCCAGTGTCATTTCAAGATATGCTCTTTGAAGTTAACCCTTTCAGAGGGTGCCAAATGGCTTGTATTGGATACAGTGATAACATTTTATATTTTTTTTTTATGTACTTTTTTTTATAATAATTTTTTTATAATAATTGTGTGTTTCAAACATTACTATATTCAGGATGTCTATTAGACCCTTGTACGGCCATATTTTTTGAAGTAACAGGCCTACAACACAAAAAAAAAATCCATTAGAGTCTATGGTGCGCTTTTGGTACAGAAATCTGGACCTTGAGAGCAAGAGCGCTAGGGAGGTTAAGGAATTATCTGCCATACACAACAATGATTACATCTGTACTGTCTTACACTAAAATTATATTTAAATATTATCGCCATTGAAAAAAAAAAAACTGAAAAAAAGCAACACAACAAAGGGAATGTCTGATTTGAAGCTGATTTTGTTATTTCATACTTTATTGGGTATTCTTTCTTATGTGATTGTCGGTTGGAGCTCTGCTTTAAAGTAACATAGTGATTTGCTATGACTATAAACCCATGAAAGTTCACAAGGCAGTTAAAGTGTTGGAGTAGATGGGACTGGCTTTGCTCTAGATACATGGGCTGTGAAATTAAACTGTAACTAATCGTTTATCTTCAGGGCACAGAAAAGAATCAATATAAAAAAAAAATTCTGAAATTCACAGTTCACAAAAGAAAAATGATGATGATACTACTTCTCGGAATATTGATATTTTGTGCCCGCAGTACCAAGATAATCCACTTTCTATCCATCCAGAACAGTTGAGTCTTAAGGCTGCAAGGAATAAAAGTTGATTAGTACAAAATAAACAAAAAACAGACTTGTTTACTGTGTTTAATAATGTCAAAAATATCTCACACGACATACACACACTATATTAAACAAGACAACAGTAGGTCTATATTTGTTTTCATTTTAGAAGTAATTATTGCTTCTCACAGAAATGTTAGTTGTCCTCCTCATCGATTTTGTCTGCTTTTTACTCCGGGAGTATGAAGACCTTTAAGTCGATGCAACATGTGGGGTCAGCATGTACTTGCTGAACTAAGATGCTGGAATCTTGGCCAAGAGAAAGTCCCTGGGCTGGAGCTCAAGACTGCCTTTTAGATGTTGTGTACTTAATGTGGATGTACACTAAATTTTAAAAATGTTATTTTTACATATTAAGTTTGACTTACCTCTGAATTGGTATGATGGTTGCTCCACAATCCTAAATAATATACTTGCCTGCTGTTCTGTAGTTTCCTAGAAGCGATTACATCTTCTGAGGGTTAACTCTGGGTGCAATATCGCAGAAGGCCACGGGGGGGGGGGCGTTTAATGGTTTTCTATGGGAATTTTCCTCAATATACTTTCAGGGAAGTGCAGAGATCACAGAATTACCCAGCGAACACTCTTGTGAAGTATCGCCGTGGCTATATGTAAGCAAGGCCAGGAATTGGGGGAAGGGCTGCGGGGGATCTTCTTAAATCACTAATTACAGGTGAGTTTTTTTATGCATTCCTCCCTATTATCGGCACTTCATGTAATAATCTTTTTTCTGGTGGTAGGTCCATTTTTAGATAAATGGCAAAGCCCTCCATAGAACATATACATGTTGATATATATTAGGAGTGTCAAACTCAAATACACAGTGGGCCAAATTTAAAAACTTAAACAAAGCCGTGGACCAATATACTTAAAAATATGAATACACAATGGGCCATTTTTGTCCCATGGGCTGGAGTTTGACACCCCTGGACTACACACACTGTACACACAGGGACTACCAATGAATTGTACAATGGATGCAGTGTGTGTGGTCCATGTATTCCCCCATCCCTGTGTGTACCGTGTATGTGTAGTTCATGTGTTCCCCCATCCCTGTGTGGACAGTTCATGTACTTTGCCTTCCCCCAGACCACTATCCCAGACCCTACCCCAGCTCTGCAGCACTCCTACCAGCTGCACTCACCATGCGACTGTAGTCCATCTCTTGGAGTAAAGAACTACTTATTGTAGAATACTCCAGGCTACTGGTGCTCAGTTATGTCACTGGAGCAAACCCATGAGCAGCCAGGACTTATAGTTCTCTACTTACAAAGGGAGGGGGGGGGGGGGGGGTGATGGGGTGGTGAGTTCAGCTTGTAGGGGTGTTTCCAGGAAGGCAGATCTAGCAGACAATATTTACTCAGTGGGCCAAATTTGGCCCTTGGGCCAGTGTTTGACACCTATGATAGATATGTATAGGTTTATTTTTTTGTAGTATAAATTATGTTAGTATAAAGAATTCTTACATGCCAGGTTGCCAGACTAAGTTTTCTCAAGTCGGGTAACAGTTAGGATGAGTTATGTGCAATAAACATGGCTCTGGCTAGCCATTGCCCTACTTTTCTGTATGTATATGGTGACAGGCAGGTCCATAGAATTACACAAATAATCTGAGTATACCCTTCGTGCTGTTGGCCTGTCTTTAAAATGATGGATAGAGAGAAGACCCAAGCAAGAAATGGCATGATGGCTCTTTGGGGCATGATGGCCTCTGAAATAACATAAAACTTTGGAAACACTAACTTTTTCAGTGTTCCTTAGCGATATGCTGTTTGGCATGTTGTCCATCCTATCCTCACAAAAGAGCACAACTGCTGTCAGACAATGAAGTTTGTCAGACAATGACGACATTGATCACTATAATGAGGCTCGGTGCGCTATGTCATGCCTATTCTTATCATAACAATATCTCATGTACCTGGTAGCCCTGCTGACCATATCCATCAGAGTGGAATAGTTATAATTGCACTATGCAGAGTGGAATAGTTGATCAACAGTGGTGGATGAACTCTTGTGAGTTAGATTTGCTTTGTGAACTGTGGAAAACAGTTGATGTTCAACCTAAACAACATTAAAGTCAATAGATGGGCACATTTATGACCTGTTTTCTTCATCTTTAAAGCCTTAATGCTATGCTACTGGAAACTAATGGAAAACTAGAGATGTAGTGTACAGTGAGTCAGATTGTCATGGGGATTTAGGTGCAGTCACATTTAAGGCTCTTTCCCATAGTCCCTTAAGGATTTGCCAGTATATAAACATGGTCCCTCCCTTGATAAGTCAGCTCAGAGTGGACCCGCCTAATGAGACAGGAGAAGATGGGCCAGGCACTTGTTACTAGGCATTTAAATGAATGTACAGGCAGCCATAGAGCAGAATTTCATGCAGCTCCATAGGCAGACCCAGGTACAGTAAGTCCCAAGCTCGGAGGTGCTGTCTTTCTACCATATTACCAGTGTGTAATGCTGCTTGCCAAGCCCATAAAGAAACAACTCCAAAAACAAGTCCAAACAGAAAAAAAACATTATTGTTTTTGATTAAAGTTGCAGTTAGTCCTACCGATGTTCATCCCTTCACCCTGGGCAATAAGTGCTTGTATTTTTTTCCACCCAATTTTATTGATTTAGCTTTGTAAAAACTAACTATATTTATTTATGTCTCAAATCTATTGGCACCAATCATGATAAGCATATATATATCTGGAGATAGAGGGGGGATCGAGTAGAGCCCCACAACTAATCTAAATTCCCCCTGTGAACAAACGCAGGGGCAAGGGGACTTTAACGGCCATCGGTATCAGATAAACAAGGTAAATACAGTTCAAATTTCAAATTGATGACAATTTAATGAACATGATTGATAAAAACATAGGACATTTCAATGTTGGTAGATGTTTCAAATTAATTACTTAACTAGGTGTTGAAAACATTCGTACGTACAGGGTAAAAGAGTATATGAGTACAAGCATAAATAAAATAGGTAAATGCATCAGGATAAAGGTCCTGCATCGGCATTTGGGACTAATCCTGCCGATGCAGGACCTTTATCCTGATGCATTTACCTATTTTATTTATGCTTGTACTCATATACTCTTTTACCCTGTACGTACGAATGTTTTCAACACCTAGTTAAGTAATTAATTTGAAACATCTACCAACATTGAAATGTCCTATGTTTTTATCAGTCATGTTCATTAAATTGTCATCAATTTGAAATTTGAACTGTATTTACCTTGTTTATCTGATACCGATGGCCGTTAAAGTCCCCTTGCCCCTGCGTTTGTTCACAGGGGGAATTTATATTAGTTGTGGGGCTCTACTCGATCCCCCCTCTATCTCCAGATATATATATGTATTTGGGATGTTGGCCAGAACACCTTGGTTTGTGCATCTTCTGTGTCTCACCAATCATGATAAGCAGTTATGATAAGCGGTTCACAGTGAGTGGCAGATTGAGAGATTCATGTTCAGCTCTCTTCTTGCAGTGACAGTTAACAGTCTGTGCTTATATTTGTGAACGCTGTGCATTACCTGTCATTCATTTACACATTTTCTCTACCGACTTTCTCTATTGACTTTGATTTATTGGAAAACCACATGGTTTATCTCAGTTCACTTGTGACATGTTGCAGCAGCGCAGACACCTACCAGTTGAGCAATTTAGGTGACAAACCATGTTCAGAGGCTAACTTAAAGTCAACAGGTGACATTTGAAAAAATAGAAAAGTATCCTGGGATGGTATTCACTTAAATTGTGAGCAATGAACAGCCAAAGCTCACCACAAAGCTAACCAATCGATTCACCGCAGTGCATCACTGTGTGTTGATTAAAGAGGAATCTGCAAGATGAGAGAGATGGTGTTTCAATACACGGTTGCCTTTTAGACCAGTAGAGCCACACAACCAATAATGTGCACATCCACAATCAAGTTACCTCCATGGTGGTATTCCAGAGTGTGGCTCAGGGTATTAAAAATATTGGTAACCCCGAGCCACACTGGGGTAGCTTTCCTTCTTCAGCCATGTCCGCACTTTTCCTCTGTGTTGGTGTCCTCCAGGCTCGTTGCTGGACCCATCCCACTGACATCAGTGATGACTCCAGGACGGTGTGCAGACAGAGCAGAAATACAAGGGTACCACCAGGGAGGTTAAAGAGTGATACATTCATAGGAACCTTTTTTGAACTGATCTGCTAGTCAGACCAATTTTGTGAAAAAAATAAACTAAGCTCAATGGATAAACCTATGATTCCAGCATATAATAACACAACACACCTATTTTCATCCATTTTCTCTGACTCAGAGGTGTGCCTTCTCGGTTCCAACAATTCCAGGGACGGAAATGCAATCAACCTTTGTCAAACAATTGTAAAAGAAAAACCATTTATGTACAGAGAGAAGCAAAACAGTGTCAGCTATGTTTAGGCTACTAAAGCCTACGTATCAGCACACCACTGTGATCAGAAAAAACGACTGCCGATGCTTTTACTGTATTGGAAACCTTAACCATAAGATTCTTATTTAGACTTCCACGTTGTGCTGAACATAATAACTGCCTGTTGTACACGCTCTGCCTGCTGCATTATACCTATAGGATATTGCATATCATCCCAAAAAATATTCTGTATATTTACTACAAGCTAAGGACATTCCTATGGTTTATTTCTAATATGTTTCAGTTATTCTGTATTTTGTATTATCATTGTAATTCATAAATGAACATTTATTATAGGAAATGTAGGTTAGTTCTCAAGCTGAATTTAGTCAGAACATGTACTAAAAGCAATTTGCAAATTTGTTTCTTTTAACATTATTATAATATCATAATATATTATTATTTCTTACACAAGTGGTAGCTGCCCCCACAGTGGCAATTGGCCCCAGGTCACCCTCTGACCACCCACATTAAGGAACAGTTGCGGCTCAATTCTAAAGTATGAGTAGTTTTTAAGGGCTAAGTCACATGGGCTATTGCAATTTCACCACATGGCAGCCCAAAAACCACAACCACAGGACAGTATGAGACAGGTTAGCAGTTTAACAGTTGTAGAATCACCTACTCCCAGCTGCTCTGAAACTACATTTGTGAATTCAACACAAGGCCTACACTCCACTGCATCTTTATCCACACTTTCAGAACAACAGGATTTCGCCATGTAAAAGACACTGTACTACTTACCTATGGACTATAAAATGTCTGTCTCCACAGGACCGTCCTAGTCTGCATCATCAAAAACTATGCCAGGTTGTTATTCATGCAAAGCAACACACATCCCAATGATGTGTACAATACAAGCCAATTGTTTTTTGGGCGCATTTTGTATATGTCACAGCCATTGTTTTTTAATGTGAACATTATCCTCACTTTCTACACCTCAAATGGGCACCCTATTGGGCTTGATGCACCATAATGTTTAGGGCACAGAAGTCTTGGCATTAGTTACAGGTTAGTTACATGTCTGTAACACAGTGACTGCCTGTATTTCCAAATCAAGCCCTGGCTAGCAATCTGGCATCAACGAGTACCCATACCTGTCATCATTTCCATTCTTGAATAAAGGTTAACTGACAGAAAATGACGTCACTTCCAGCATTCTGAATGAGAAAGTGTGGGACTGCCGCTTTCCAAATACAGAAAGTGATGTCACAAGAGGAGATTTTTTTGATCTTATTCAGCACTCCCTTACCTCTGGCCCTAGACCTAGATCCTCCAAATTAATTTAAAGATGCCACAACCCAACAATACGTCCACAAAAAAA
The DNA here is from genome assembly GCA_036250615.1 of Ptychadena robeensis. Taxonomy (NCBI): domain Eukaryota; kingdom Metazoa; phylum Chordata; class Amphibia; order Anura; family Ptychadenidae; genus Ptychadena; species Ptychadena robeensis. The sequence continues at coordinate 68,040,589 of CM070040.1, read as the reverse complement.
AAAAAATTTGTTCTACCCACTCTAAGTCTATAGGAACATGGGCAGCAGGGGGTTTTTTAAGGCATTTCACAAAAGTATAGATTATAGATTAAAAGTATAGATTACAGAAATTAGTGTGTATTTAACTCATAACACGTTGTATGAAGTCATAGTAAAAAAAAAAGGTATATACATATGGAACACCAGTCCTTACAGATTGACCATATTGATACACGACACATATACCTACAGTGTTCAGCTGTTTCAAAGTTTGCCAGAAAAATTCTGTATGGATATCATCCGTATGACGCGTTTTACATAAAAATGCTTCTTCAGGAGGTATTTTGTTAAACATCAAAATATGTCTTTAAATGTGTTGTTTCACCATGATACAGCTAAAATTTTGTACTCTGGTCAGCCCAGTGTGGATGTGAGCTTGGTGGAGGAACCCTCCCTTATAGGCATCATCATCCATTCAGCATGGCACGTGGACACGGGGGGGGGGGGGGGTATGGGTATGATGGTTATAATATTCGCTCCTAGATTGAGTCCTGAGAGTATGTAGACTCTGGTCTGGTGTAGCCCTAGACTAGATAGTCTGGGGTCATGGACTGATTCACAAGTAGAAAAATGCTCCAGGGCTTGGCCAATAATCTGTCCTCATGGCATAGTAAGCAGTGGTTAAATCCAATTTAATATGCAATGAAATGTAGCTTTTTGTTCTTGTTCTTAACATAATACTTTATAAAGAATATTATATGTTAAACAATAAACTTTTTAGCAGTGATACAGCAATATATTCACCACATTAACTTTGTATATTAGATAAATATAACAGTATTCTGTCTCTTGTTTTAACCTCCTTAGCGTTACGCCCAAAGCCAGTATGTGAATCAAACTGCGCCTGTTCCAGGATCAGCGTAACCGATGGCTCTCTGTAAAGGGGACGGGGGAGCGGCGCCATAGACCTCCAGTTTAATGGAGGCGGCGTTGATTTTCTCCCCACATTTTCTCAAATTGATACCAACGGTGTGTAGAGGGCTGGGGAGAGAACCGGCAATCGAGTCGGAGTACAGTGTACTCCGCCACGATTGACCAGGCAGGGGCTTTTCGTGCCATTAAAAATGGCGCGAAAAGCCCATAATACTAGGAAGGTTAAGATCTTCTTAAGATGAACATTGGACAACATTCATAGATTGTTTTAAGCAACAGTTTAACATATTTTTACATCCTTGTTTTAGCTCAGCATATTCTATAGGGAAGTAGGAATATTACAGAAATGTCGATTTAATATGGCATAGATAGTTCTATACTATAACTCAATTTTGTACAAATAGGCACCATCAAACCTTGATTGTGATTAAATAACTACTTTGTATCATTAGCAATTTTTGTGTCAACACATTCAATGTCTGTCCCTCAGAACACAATCAAGAGTTAATGAGGCCTTTCAAAAATAGTCCAGAGGCCAATGATGATGGGAAGCTAATTACACTACAAGTTGATTTTTTGGAAGTTGAGAGAAAACTGCTTCAAACAAGAGGAGAAGATTCAAATTCCATTGACAGAACTTGACACCATTTGAACCTGGGACTCTAGTTGTATAAGTTCTAAGTAAAGTCTGTAAATTAGAACTCATAATATAAACATTTAATGTGTATTTGGTGTAATGCCAAAAGGCTAGATAATTCCAACCCATCAGGGATGGGTGTTAAGGACAAGCTAAAGTAATCACTGGGTCACTGTATACTCCATGTTTCCAGACGTAATAACCTCGGTTTTATAAATCTGCTGACAGTTACTGGGGTTTTAAGGTGAAGATTAAGCGCAGTAAATATATGGAATATTTGTTGTTATCTCCATAGACACACACATTGGGAAAAAGAGGCAGCTGGCAGACGCATGGATATTTATCAAGATAGCTCTCACATTTATTTTTAAGCACAAATTATAAAATGGTAATTGCTAAAATTGTGGTACACCTGTAGTATCTTTTCTGTTTATAATGTTTTCTAATATTGAAGGTTTGTGGCAATTTTTTGCCTGATTAGAGAGCAACTGTAAATGTGTTATTAACTGGTGCAATGGGCCCCTACCCCACTGAAAGTGTTGTTATTATTAAAGATCCCCATTAATGTTCAGATTGTGACCCGATTTTTTGGCCGATCAATCTGTGCATGATGACGTCATCACGCCAATCGTCCAGAAAATCAGGTCACAATCGGCTGGCCACCCTTAGCTGCTCGGGCCGCCATCAGGGCCCGAGCAGCTAGGGGAACCCGACAGTCAGAATCTAGGGATCCCTGCCATGAGAAGAGGCTTCAAGGTCACTGAGGCTGTCTGTGAGCTGGCAGCGTCTCTGCTCACTGTAACCGCAAGGGTGAGGGAGGAGGAGCACCCCCTTCCCCCGCTCACAGCTTCTGAGGGAGAGAGCCTCTTTAGCTGCAGACAGGCTCTGTGTTCTCAGCCCCGTTGGATCCCCGATGGAGCTGAGGAGACATACTTGTACTGTGGACAGGGATACTTGTCCCCGTCTAAAGTATTAGACCGATCTAAAAATTACGGACATCTAAGCATGTATGAGAGGCTTAACCTGATATTGTTATGGCTTCAAAATGTAACATAGCACTTTTTAGAGTATATAGTCATAACACCAACATCACAGACATCCATAATCTAATGTCCCTTCTGTAGTCATATGCCATGAAAACAGTCTAAGGACTATTTTTTGGGGAAGCCATTTAACTAAACCATAATGTTTTTCTCAGCCATTTCCTAATTTAGATCTTGGGTGGGCAGGAAAAAAGATTTATTGTACCTTATTCAGCACTTCCTTACCTCCGGCCCTAGACCATGCTCAGGCTCAATGGCATTAATATCACCATTTAGGTAACAATCTGATGATACAATTTCTGTATATTCATCTTTTATTTTACCAAACCTATGTAATACAAGGGCCTTTCTAACAGTTTAATTACTCTAGTATCCAGTTGTGGAGTGCACTAAATTACTTAGTTCTTGGAAAATGTAAAGGAAATTCTACTGAGCTTGAAAGCTATGTGGTGCACAAGACTCTTAACCCCAGTTGCGGCATTCCCAAGTGTGGCTGGGGATAGATTTTCATTTCCAATAGTTGTAACCCCTAGCCACAATCGGGTATCTTCTCAAGTTTTGCCCCCGTTGTCCCTGTGTTGGCATCCTGTGGGCATTGATGCTGGACCAGTTAGTTCCCTGACATCAGTGATGACACCAGGAAGGTGGGGGTTGCCCTCACCATATGCCTACATTATATAACAGGCATAGGCACCCCGGGTCCTCATATCCCCGGTATGTATGTGTAAAGGAGGAGTGGGGACAGATGGAAGATACAAACCGATAACCTAGTAGTCAGTTTATATTTTTATATTTAGTACTGCCTTAGGAAGTGCTTTACTGTATCAATGGGGCCGCCAGCGGGCTAAGGTCACTCTGAGCTGTGGTCTGCATTGGTGACATCATTCCCCCCACAATTCAATCAAAAGGTTCATTGAGCCCTTTACTGGTCCATGTTGCTCCATTTTGAAGCTCATTTCCTTCTCCTATATATCTATGTAAATGTGAAGCCAGATGTGTATATTATATTAATGACACCGTACACTACCTTATAGGTGTGCATTATAATAATGAAAAAGGTTCCATTACTGAAACTATTTGTACTCTTTGTTGGCAGTAAATTGGAGAAAGTGCCATTGTACTGTCAGTTTTAATGGACACCATAGGAACCGAACATTAGGTTTGTAGCATTCGTACCACTTTTATCTTTCAACGTTTTAAGATGTGTTGTTTGATTTTTTTTCATTTTTTTTCTTTAAACACAGATTGCTCCATGGAATAATACCCAATTCTGTTTTCTAAACTACATAAGAGACCAAATGCGCAGTTATGGCTCTTTTACCTAATACGTGAAGCGTAAAGCAAGAAACAATAAGAACCATTAATCGTTTGAAAGCCATGCAGTCATTTTAGCAGCATGTTGTCTGCTGCTGTAATTTATTTAACGTAGAGAAAATTTCGCTTGGCAGAATAATGCAGATTCCTCCCTCCGCCGCAGATTTAGGAAGAGATAGAAAATTTAATATGACTGGCTTACCCATGTGCAACATATGGGCTCCGTCCATTAATCCTTCATCTTCATCATTTGATGGAGACATAAGCAATTGTTTTTCCTAAAATATTAGTTTGAATATGTGAAATATTACATTGTGGTTTGCATTCAAAGTTGTGTTTTATGTGACAAACATGCTTTATAAAATAATTTGTTGAAAGAAAGACACATACAGGGAGTGCAGAATTATTAGGCAAGTGGTATTTTTGAGGAATAATTTTA
>CM070040.1:67964317-68016889 GCA_036250615.1 Ptychadena robeensis | reverse complement strand
GTCTGGCTCACTTTCCAGACTGGTGGCAGTGATACCGAGATATATACATATACAATCACCAAGATTGTACATGGAGATTGTATAGTGTATTGCATTCACATCCCCTCCAACCAATCGGTTTCCATTTTAGTGTGTTCACAGTGAGGAAGGCAGACCGAGGGCTCCCAGTGGCTGGGACCGGGACTGCGACTGTGAAGAAGGGTCAAGGATACGGATTGCTGCTGGGGTTTGTGACACGGATGTTTACTCAAATTCTAAAAAATGTATATAACATTAATGTTTGACTTACCTATAAGCTGGTATGACATGATCTAGCGCTCCAAAATCAGCAAAGAAAATATATTTACCTGCTGTTCCCTCCTATCATATGAGGATTCCATATTTATCTGTCAGGCTTCTGGGGGGTTAATTAAGTTTGATATAGTGAGTGACCGCTGGGGGCATTTATAATGGTTTTCAATTGAAACCTTTCAATACAGAGCCATGATCAGGTACTTTACCGGATGTTACTGCTCTCACAGATGTCAGCACTTCTTACCCAGTGTGGAACAACGTCATCAGATACAGAGAGAGAGAGGAGGGAAGCTCTGAATTTATTAATTACATTTATGGGTTATGGGGTATTATTTCCCCCACATTCAGCCCTATAATCAGCACCATTCATTAGGAGTAGAAATGTGGTTTAAAGTCCACTTTAAATCTAGGTTTCACACTTCCTACTATGAATAGTTATTTTTTTATTTATTCAAACACTTTTTGTGTGTGCAGAGAATGAGAATGTGTGCATGCAAGTGACAAATATTAAAGCTTCATAGGAACAATCAGCTCCTAGTTAGATGTTTACCCTTGAGATCATTTTCTAAATGATGAACATCAGGAGTGGGTACTAGCTAATAAAAACACTGCTTACTCTGGTTTGTGGTCAGTTGATAACATTTGCAGTAGAGATGGTCAATGAGATGCCAAAATCTTTATATTGTTTTGTTTGCAGACTAAAATGGAACAGCAACCCATGCTGTGTTAGATTTGCTCACTCTTAGTTTATTTACAGTTTGCATGGTAATCATCATAATCGCTAATATACAGTTGGTAGCATTTATATTGGCTAATAGTTGTTAGGGGAGAAATTCATTCTGGGGCCCATCAGCTTTTGAGGTTTACTACAAACACAGTTGATGCATTTTAGATGAGTTGTCAGATGAAAGACCCGCCCATGGCCGAATGTCACATCTGAACTGTATTGCTTAAACCAGCAGAGCCCTGAAGAAGAGAGAGATATATGAACTCCTATCTATCTAACTATCACTCCCTGTGTGTGGAAGGTGCAATCACTCCACAGACACAGCAATAGAGGGAGAGGAGAGACTCTGCTGCCGTTTCCCCCGTGGCCCCCCTTCTCCCGATCAGTGAGAAAGATGATGTGTGTGCTGTGATAGTACTGCTGCTAGTGACATCTAGTGGAGTAATTTGGTATTGCAGTGATTTCATCTATTGCAATTGATTTTAATATTTCTAATACTTCTAATATTTTTTTCTGGTTTTCCTGCTCTAAATACTGGGTGCGTAAAAAATACGGTGTCACCCCTTACCAGTGATGTAACATTCTTCTTAATGACCACCAAAGCCTTTCAGCTCTTCTAAAGAATTGTATGTTTTGTTTAATCTCATCTAAATGTGCTCCTCTGCCCAGACTATGGTCATTAAAGCAGACTTGGTTTTGCCAGATTGGCTTTATTAAATAGTTAACCTAAGGTTAGTTTTTGTCCACTGTTGAAGTTGCTCCACACACCATGCAAACCATAAGTAAAGGCCAAAACTTATCCTGATCTTCAAGCTATACTCCAAAATTAGCAGACTATACTCTCACAAAGCCTATTAATTTTTTATACTCTCTACAGCAGGGTCTGTTCCAGAGCATCAGGAGCGGATGGGCATGCGATCAGGAGACACTCCTATGTTTTAGAGGTGGGGCTGGATAGGGGGCCCCAAATGAGTGGGCCAACTGAACTGGGCAGTCCTGGCCCCCCATGAGCCACCAGTGGCAACAGCTCTGCTCCTCAGATGTAGAAAAATACATCAGGATTGTTAATACTCTTCTTGATGAGGTCACCACTTTTACATGTAATTATATAGTTATTAAAACAAAATTGGGTATAAACCTAGGCTGGGCTGACACACTTATACTGTATTCGACTTCTTTCCTCCGGATTCAAAGTTGAATTCTGGCTTCAAAAATGCACTTTTATAACATTGAAATTTAAAATAATTATATGGAACATTTCATTACCCAAGACACTGTTAGAGTCAAACTCCAGACCAAAACCTATTGCATCCAAGTCACATTGGGTAAATGCATTATTTTCATGGATGTCCATTATTTCAAATACTAGAACCAATTCCACAAAATAAATGGAATTTATTAATTCAGTGCCCTCAAAATACCTGAAATCCATTAAAAAACTTGGCACCTGAAATTTTTTTTTTTTAGACCCAAGTAAAAATACACTGTGACCGACATAATAAAGCTGATCATTGTGTGATGCATTGTTCATATGTTCAAGGTTGCATAAGGTCTATATAAACACTCCGTACTTTATTGCATATTCTACAAGTTCACTTGAAATTTTTGCTTCTTAAACAATATATAAAAGTAGAGCTCCAGAAGAAAAATCACAATTTTACAAGCTCATGTGTTTCTTTATTGGCAACTGGGGATCTATTAAAGACTGCCTAACCTGAAAGGGATGACTTTGATGTCAAAATAGTCATAATTAAAGTGTAGATAATTTATGTTCCAGCTATAACGAGAGAAAAGTAAGTGATGGAATGGGATTCATATATGTAAAGCCAGTCATTTACTTACACATGAAGCCATTTATCTTTCCCATTTCCAATAAACCACTCTATGGATTCTGCAGCAGGATAATCATTTTCCCGTATTTTACAAACAGAAGACAGTAGCAAAAATGAAAGGTCGTAAAGTATTAGTCTTGCCTGCATTCACCCTACAGATAGAATTGTTTAAAAATGCCATAAATCTAAAAACTGTACTGAGATAATGAAAACGATAAGGCCTTTGGCAGGTTAATAACTTACCTCAGACTGGTATAAATGGGAGCACTCCACAACAGATGCAGATACAAATTACCGTACCATGCTTTGCGATCTTTTATGCTGAATAGGACTGATGTCTTAATAGGAATTACGGATGTAGTTACTCACAATGTCACAACCTTCAATGATTTCCAATAAGGAACCAGTTTTAGGATCATTTAACCAAAACTGCTATTTTGTAGGAAAAACATCAGTGGTGCCCAAATTTTTTTTGGCTTGCGAGCTACATTCAAAATAAGTTGGAATAAATCTGGTGATCCACTAAGTGTGACCATATGTTTCCAAAAAGTGTTGTGTTAGCATTTCAAGTATATCAGTGCAATACTATGAACCTTTTTAAATGTTCCATTGTGAATCCGTTGGCATTAATACCCCTGGTATTCTAAAAGTTGTCTTCCAAATTGGTACAGAAAATACAAAAACTTTCAGAAAATACAAAAACTGAGTACTATGTTCCTGCCTGCTCTTGCTCATCCTCCCCCTGCACATTCCTCACTTCACTAACCTCCTGGGCATTTAGCCTGAATTAACGGGCTAAGGGATAAGTTTGTTTTCTATCAAAACTCACCCCAAGCTAACTGTGGGCATACTTACCTGTCTACTGAAAGCCCCCGGGGATCCTCTGTATCGTCGAACCCAACGATCTTTCCTGGTCTTCCCTGATGATGTCATATGATGCCTGAGGGGTGGGGGGTAGGCAGCGCCATTGACTCCCATGTAATGGAGGTGGCATCGCTCTTTTTGAGCACGTCCCCAGCATCAGCTGTGATACCAGGGATTTGTTCAGGGTCCAAAGGAGGGTAGAACATAGTGTTGGATTACAATAAAATTTTTAAAAAGTGCTCCACGGTGAACCGTTGCAAAGGGGCCTAGGGCGCCAAAACCTGTAATACAATACAGGTGAATGTTGAGGGCACCCCATTATATTGAGGACATCAGAAAAGTGGAACCAGGAAGAAGCCAGCACGATACCGATGCTGCAGAACAGCTCGGGCACAGCTGGAACAGAAAAGCATACCGTTGAGAATGTGAATCCGTATTTTATATTAAAACCACAACACTTGAACAATCAATATTTGCCCTGGCACATTATAAAATGGCTGTATTGAGGTGCCTGTGCTGAAAGAATACCAATATTAAGTTTGTATTTATTTATTAGATAGGCTAATAGGCTATGATTGATATGTACAGTTGAATGTGACTAACTACAATAGCTGTAACCATGATTTGTTTCTATGAACTATAGATTTATGCTTCTCTTGGACCAATAAAAAAAAAACTGGGACTTTATTCTATCATGGGAGGCAACAATTTGCAAAAGATAAATGGCTAGAGATGGTTAAAATTTTAACTAGCTGAGTTAATCACAAAGCCCCTGAAAAATATTTTGTATAAAAATTATCCAAATTATAGTTGATGTAGAGGAGGATTATGAGAACATTACAAAAATTTGTAGCACATGTAGTTTTTGCATAAATTAAGTTTGAATTTAATTCACCTAATTTATGCAAGAACTACATGTGCTAGAGCAGTGGTGGGCAACCTTAGACCACTAAGGGCGGATCCGGACGGTTTCGCTCTCTTTTCCGGCCCTTTGTCACCTTGTTGAAATGATGATCCTCTTTGCTTGTATTCTGTAATTATAGAATTATCTCTGCTCATTGCAATGAATGAGCAAGTGCAGGAAATTGAAAAAGATAACAAAGCCCCTGTCACACGTCGCCTATTACACATCATCGCCATTGTTAGTGATGCCAGCGATGCATGGAATTGGCACACCTATGGCAGGTCGGCCATTACAAGCTCTTGTTCTAGCTTCTTTATTAAATCTAAAAATACAATGTGTCTCATGAGTCAAACAGTAGCACCCCTGTGCTAGAGCAAGACTTCAGGCAATTTTTGTAATAATACCTTGTTAAAGGGCTTTGCAATTAACTCCCAATTAAACTAGTAATTTCGCATCCGACTCTAGTCATTTGGAAAGATGGCTGACTTTCACGAGGAGCTGTACATCTCAACGTCACATTCATTTGAATTAGTGTTATAAAGTAATATAAAGTGTAAAATATCCTTAGTAGATTTGATGAAAATACTCCATTATATTTCTGGTTATTCATTTATCAATATGTAGCAATGGAAGTTGCTGTATATGTTTACTGATGGCATATAAATGATTGACACTTCACAATCAGTTTTGCCTAGCAGTGAATATCATGTGCTATCGTAGGCAGGATAGAAATTGAAACTCGTGTCAGTTATGGAATTAGGTAAGAAAATGTAGCGTACCTTTACAAATTAAGGTCTACCACCCCTTCTGAATAGCTACAGTCACTGAACATTGCTGACAGGTGCTCTTCAAAAAATAGAATTCCGTCAAAGAATCCAATTTATCACTCCGGATTCCTTCTCCGTATGCACCATGCTGTTTATCTACACCAGACACTTACCAGACCATAAAGAGCTTATGAAATTGAAAGCAAACATGACCTTCTGGAACATCTGCAGACTCATTTCCAGAAATACATTAACCCATCAAATGCCGGATCATCTGTTACAGGGTGAGTGCATGACTCTCTAAGTCACTTAATGCGATTAGACCTGGCAATACATCTCGTTTTCTCATTACACTAAAAACCACACATGCATTTTAAAGGACAAAGGGTCGTTTGGTATAACTGAGCAGAAGACATGTTAGCTAGCAGAAATCTATTAAAACATGGTTAAGCTTTGTTTAATTCCTGTTACCTATGAACAGCTACATGGAACATGCTGAAAATGGATACAAAGGTTGTTAATATTTTATTATTTATAAAGCTGGCCATAGATGTTTAAAATCTTTTTAGATTCTCCTGCAGATCGACTGACGTCATCACGCCTGGCCGGTCGTGCAGACTTTGTGTGCCGGCACTTACTTTGGATGGGGGCGTCAAAAGTAATGAAATCGTTCTAAATTTAGGGATATGTCCGTAAATTATTAGATCGATTTTCCGGCCCATTCATGGCTGAATTTAGGAGCTTTTAAGGAGCAACAGATTTGTGGCCGATTTCGCAGCAGATCGACAGATGTGAGCGCACACAGCAGTCGATCCGCGGCAAAATTGGCTGCAAATCTAACCGTCTATGGCCAGCTTAAGATTTCAAGACAAAATTTAAGAATTTGTTACAGTTGTTTTTCCAGCAATAATTTTGCCCATCTGCGTAGAACGCCTGTATCCCATAAAACCAGGGTAATGACAACAGACCCTTCCTCCAACTAACTGAACATTACAACTGCTATTGCAGATTGATAGAATTGTGAATTCATTACACATTACATTCACTAAGAGAGTAAAAATAAAGATTAGTAAAAATTAAGATCGATCCATACAATCTTCATTAGATCTACCAACAACTTTGTAATTTGTGATTGGAAGGTATATATCACTGCTATGTAGTGCCGGGTCCTCCGTAATAGAATACATAGTGATTGGAAGGTATATATCACTGCTATGTAGTGCTGGGTCCTCCCTGATAGAATACACAGTGATTGGAAGGTATATATCACTGCTATGTAGTGCCGGGTCCTCCCTGATAGAATACATAGTGATTGGAAGGTATACATCACTGCTATGTAGTGCTGGGTCCTCCCTGATAGAATACATAGTGATTGGAAGGTATTAATCACTGCTATGTAGTACCGGGTCCACCCTGATAGAATACATAGTGATTGGAAGGTATATATCACTGCTATGTAGTGCTGGGTCCTCCCTTATAGAATAGTGATGGGTAAGGGGGCCTTAAGCCATTAGGTAATGTAACTCTTGGACATCTATCATACCTTTCAAGTAGCCACAGTGAAAATTGAGCAGGACTACATTGGTTAGTGTTGAGCACGAATATTCGAATGGAGAATATTATTTTTTGCGAATATAGGCAATTTCAAGAATTCGAATGTTCAACTTATTATTTAAAAAAATCACATGATCCCATGGGTATGACCTTGCATCACGATAATAATAACAACAACGCAATAGTAAATATGTGACCATTTATTTTGAAGATAATGGCAATGCGATAATGGATGGCCATACACACAAATTTTTATTTATGAATATTGAATATTAGAGTCATTCGCAAAGTATCACAAAGCACTACATTGGGATTCTGCTGCCCATGTTTACTGCAGTCCTTGCAAAAAAAATTCTACGAACACCCATATACATAAGGACAATATATAATTTCTTTAACAACTTGTATATGTGTTTTCTTTCTCAACTGGTACCTACCATTCTGGCCACCAGCCCCCTCAGACCTGAGAACAACGATCCTTACATTTTCCAATTTACATTCTTTTCAGAAGAACTACCTTTTACCTTTAGCTCCCCAGACTTAACTTCACACTTTAGTCCAGCTCCCCCTTACCTCTTTGGGCTGTGGTACTACACTATCAAACTAGTTCGCCAAGACTCTTGAAGCCATTGTAAACCTCAGACCAGTCCACTTTACCTGTCAGCCTTTAGACCCCATTAGCCTCTAGGCCAGTACCCAGCACCAGGTTTAGCCTCCACGTCCCTTAATGTTATCTCTCTTCACAGTTGTGCCCCTTCCCCCTCAAAACAGCTCCCCTAACTTCTCTTAGCTTCAAGCCCCTTAGACCAACCACCCTTACACCAGCTTGCCTCCAGCCTCTACTTCATCTCTTTCAGCACCTTCCCCAGGCCACAGGCTGTTGCCCTTTACCATTTCCAGGCCTCTTAAACTTCAGGTTGGTACCCTTTATATCTTGCAGCTCCAGTCCCCACAGACTAGTCCCTTCTTCTATCCTTGGATTTTATATAAGTATCCCTTTATTTCAAACTCCAGGTCCTATAAGGCTACTTCCTCTTACCTATTAGACTGCTGCAACTCCCAGACCAGGCTCCACCTCAACAAAAGAGAAACTCAGAGCATATGAAATCTATCCTAGACTGTAATAAATGTTGATTAAACTTAAATAGTCACTTGGGGTATAATATTCACTTTAAGAGACAGTTGTATAGTACAATGTAGGAGATTTTACACCTAACCATGGGCGCTCATAGCTACAGTTTTTAAATTCAAATAAACTCATAAAAAAGTCAACATTCTAAGATAAGTAATGTGTTTTAGATTTATCAGTTCTATTATCCGAAGAGCTTGGACCAAGGTTTCATTCATTCATATAGTTGTTTGCTTTACCTCTGCTTAGCTCAAAATTTATAAATGATTGGAATTTCCAGCATACCCTTGAAAAATGAATTTACTCTACCCCATTATTATCTGAGCTTTATCATTTTAATCTTTTTAAGGTCTTTTCTAGCAATCAAATTGAGAGTCTCTGGTAATCTCTATGGCTGTAAAACAATGACAGAAGGTTAACCGAGGTAATTGCTGAGAGTTTTTTTCCCTCCACTTGAAAAGTAGTCCATATACTGTATATATATATTTATAAAAATGTGTGATCTTAAAAGGAAATATTTCAAAATGACTGCAGTGAAATTAAACATTCAAGGTGCTTTACCTTTTTAATTTGACAAACCAGTCCATAAAAATTCCTCTTCTACATTACATGGCCAGTCCAGTCTTTTCCAGCAATTCCATAAGAGAATGCCAAATCATTCAAACCATGTAAAATGTTTATTAAAGAACAGAGTTAGGTGAATGTTAGGTTAATAAATCAACTCATTCAGTATAGGGCATTGGCTTTATCAGCAAAGTCTGTTGAGACTTATAGTAACTGAAATGAATTCTCATCAAAAAAGTAAAATTATTGTTATCAAGTAGGGAGAAGTAGGCAGAAAACTGTATTCTGGATCTTATCTCCATTTCAAATTGAATTTTTTGAACTGTATGATGGTGTTGAGAGAGAGTATTTGAAATTTGAATATATTCGACGAATATCCGATATTCAAGAGTTCGCAATATTTCGGGAATGTGCGCTCTGATATTCGCAATGGTGGATATTCATCATATTATGCTTCAACATTGTTTACCGGCATAACGCTGTTTCGCTAGAAGGCAATAGAATCTAATTTTATGAATTTTGAATGTTCCTTAATATAAATGCAAAATTACACAAATTCGAATATACCATATGCTGCTCAGCACTACTTTATAAATGTGTTCAGTAGTATCAATGGGAAGTGTTTCCTTTGATTGACAAAGGACTGCCGCCTAAAATGCTTCCTAACGAACACTGAATGTGACTCTAACTAAGGATGCTGATACTGAATGTAACTCTAAGGATGCCTGTCAGCATCCATATAGTACCCATAATCAGGAAGTGATGCCATCCATAACCAGGAAGTGACATCCCAGTCCCTACACTACTAAAGAGATATTGCGTTAAGCTTAACGAGTGTCATCGAAAACCAAAATGTATTAAAGATTATTTTCCTAATTTTGATCTTCGAATTTTGAATTTGATGTTACAATAAAATCACGCTTGTGTTTATATATTCATATATTAGGGAATGTGACAAGGATAGTGTAAGGATGACAAGAAGCCACCACCACCCCCCCCCCCCCCCCTCTGAACTCTGGTGGTCTTGAACCAATCGGAGCCCCAATCTGGCCTCACCCATCCACCTCCCACAGAGGAAGGGAGAGAAAATAAAGGGGTAATCAAATTGGGCCAGTATGCCAACCTACAACTAATCAGTACCGTCCAATTAAATAAATAAATAATAATAAAAAATAAATAAATTTTATGGTCTTTTCTTAATTGACAAACAACTACTTCTATATCAATCAGTATCTCATTCCTTGTCAATCTCCTAATGATTTCATTATATCTATTGTTTGCATTCATATATGGTCAAAACATAACTGGGTTTCGAATGACAACTAGGGCGGTACACTATTATAACACTTAATTCCAAAAGCAATGTACTACTCAAAGTATGGGTATGCTCTTCTTATGGTACGCATTTCAAACTTTATTCAAAAAAACGAAACAAAAAAGAGTCTATTATTGATGTTTTGTGCTTCTTATATAATGCCTGGAGATAAAGCTTTGTCTTCACTACCCATTCTGAATCACTTCTAATGTCCTTGAACGTTTTCTATAAAGGCATGTACTTCATGATTTAATTAACTGGCATCTCATCGCCCAGAGCAGCACTTAAAACCATTAAATGGTCCATAGCTTTGAAACTGTCTTAGTTTCTTTAAATATGATGGATTGCTATGGTTACCAATTTAATCTTTGTACCAGTTCCAGATCAGATAAAGATATATTGATGGTCCTCTGCTAGCTGCTTTCATGTTTTCTATACATTGTACACTTGAACTTTACAGTAGACCAGTCCCTTGATATATTCACTGAATTCCCCTTTACACTGCTTTTAAAACAAAATAATATTCATTTGAACTATAACGCTAGTCAGTAAACACAGGGATTTTATAAAAATGATGTAAACCTAGGTTTACATGCTCAATTGTTGGGACAACATGTGACACCTTAAGATTGAAATTTAGGGCGACCCCATCATTGGGGTAACGGTTCTAGACTGTATTTAGGGTTGAAATATTTTTTTTTTAATAAAAACTGGTGAAATAAATGATTTACTATGGCAAAGATTCTTAACATGTTTGCTTGCCGTCATCTGCAGTTTAATTTTTCCAAACATCTGAAGTTGAGAATTATTTTATCATTTTATTATTAGTTTGAATTGTACTATTTTCACTAGAATGACTGGTACTCATTAGCGCTAATGAGGCGAACATTCTCAACATTGGAAGTATAAATCAATAAATAAATCCTATTAACAGTTGGATAATGGTACAGATGGTTGCCCTCCTATCATGGTTTTCCATCTGGAAGACTAAAGAAAAGGGGCATACACCATACCATGCATATTGTTGGTCTTCAACAAAAATGAACATGCCTACTAAATACTGTAAATTTGTTGAATGATCTCAAATAGAAACATGCTAAGTGCTATATTATAGGACAAGATTATGTATTTACTGTACTGTGTTATTGTGTTTATTGTGTGTGATGTGACCCAGCCCAAAGGGCCTACAGGGATAAAAGTTTATAAAAAGCCTAGTAGGATTTTTCTCAGGGTCTGTCTTCTAGAGTTGCAGATTTGTACTGCACTTCGAAAACTGTCCTATGGTACCAGGCAGGGTTGTTTGCTGTCAAGCTGCATCATGTGAGTTAGAGAGACCCCCAAGCTGGGGTAAATGATACCCATTTGGCCCAATGACTGTCCAACCAGATAGGCCTGAATTGGAGATTAGTAGAGCAACACAGCCTGGGCACAGGTTTGAAGACTGTTTATACTTAAAACCTATACCTCAAGCAGCTACCCTGCTTCCTGGGCTCAGGCACAGAGAAAAGCCTGTATATAACATCCCTTCAGAAAGCCACAGTTATTATTGAACTGCAACAGCTGTTGTGGACATTGAACTTTATTCTTTATTAGTGTTCAATAGTGTAGGCAAAAGGTTTGGGATATTTTGTGAATACAAATTATGCCTATGCTGCTCATCACTATTCTTTATTGGGGATCTGTGTACACCTCAAACCTGCATTACTGAGTGGCCTGCTAGAGGGGTGGAAGAGGCAACTAAGCTCACAGGAAGCCCTTGGCTAGAAAGAAAGAGTCCTGACAACGTGGTTCCCACTTCCTAGGCCAATGAATGAGGCTGGATGGAATGAAACACTGAGACGGGTATTGTAAAGAGCTTCTGCAAAAAGGGTGAAATAGTCTGCCAGCCCCAAGGCATTGAGGAGTTTGACAGTTTGTCAGTAGAATCTAAAGAAGATATTTCCAGAAAGGTGACCCCATAGTGACCCCCACTTGAGAAAAGAGTGGAGTACCTAGTCCCCACTGTTGGGACCCTGTGCTTGTTATATAATTTCAAAGTCAACTAAACATTTTTTTAATTCAAATTTTGACTTGACTTTGAACTTAATTTATGCAATAACTGTGCTGGAACAATATTTTCTTTTCTTTCCACAACCCTTCTCTACATCATTTTTGGGGATTTGAAATAAACTCCCAATTCAGTCCAGACTTAGAGACACAATATTATTGCGAAGCAAGCAAGTTCTCTTCTCAGAAAGTGAAACTACATTCACAATAATGTTTATAGAAAAAAACTAAAAAAGAATACGCTGTACAAATGTGGAAATACATTTGGCATATCTCCAGTTTCCAGATCAATGTCCAAACTGCTTGGCAGGTAGCGTCTAATTCAGAAACCATTTGTATATATTTTATATGATACTCTGCTGCTGTGTTCATTCAGATATATTGTGCTGAAAAAAATGCTTATTCAGGAAATTGTCGTATTTTCACAAACCTATTAATGATTTTTACAGAGAACGGTCCAGGCCATCCAAGAAATTATTGTACACATTCAGACTTTTCTTTGGCAGTTGTTCATCTTATTGTTTCTATTGGATTTTTTATATTTATTATAGTGAACAGGACACAGCCCCGGACCATGCTGCCTTCGTGTGACCTTTTTTGAAAGCTTGAAATCAATGTCACCATTAACAGCATTTTGTCAATGTTATATGAACAAATAATTGTGTAATAAATGTATTTGTGTTACTGAAGTGGCAGCCCCACAAATATTTATATGCAATGAAAGTAAATCAGGAAATTTGGCAAAATATTAAAATTTTTGGCAAATACATTGTAGTCAAAGTTGCATAAGCATGGTGGGATGACTCTTTCTTATATCAAGTTAACATTCATTTTTGTGTTTTGGACATGGGCTATAGCTTTGCAATTACTACCAGTAAGAACTCATTTCTTAATAGTTTTCCATAACACATATAGTGGGCAGCATTCCAATTGGCAGGTGCTACCATTTTTATCAACCACTAAACCAGGGTTATTGCAGGATCAGAAGGCACTAATGGGAAACCTATGGCATAAGTGCAAGAGTTGGCACTCACTCTGTGTGCGTGCATGCTGTCCACTACCACAGAGGCTGAGAGAGGGAAGAGGAGAGAGCACCTAGCTGCCTATTGTCTATCTGCACTATCCACTTCCTTCTCCCACATTTTCAAAATAAAGTATGAACAGTAGCCTATACATTACATATTTAGGCCTTAGTCTTATAAGTCTCTCGAGCCAAATCCCTGTACATCGATATCAAATTTGGTGCGTTTCCTGGTTCTTTGCCGCTTCTTCAGGATAAATATTGATTGTATCTATAAGTGTGGAATCAGTAAAGAGTATATATGATTATCAGGTATCGATTGGCTCTTAGGTCGAAGCCATCATTAGTAGCATATAGAGAACCACAGTAATTGTACATATGTTAATGTACTTAACTTGTTTAGCATAATTCAATTTGAATTTACCTTTTGGTAAGTACTGGGTGAGTGTCTGGGCTGCTCTCCGGCGTGCAGAGGGAAGGAGGAGAGGATCGGTGGGGGAGGGGAAAGGGGGCATGGAAGGAGCCAAGAAGGAGCAAAGAAGGAGACTGGGGCCGTGCGTGATATTGTCATCAATCTGCCGAAAGAATCAAAGATAAAACAAGACGTCTATGGCCGGCTTTAGAAAACCCTTGTCATGTAGCTTTTGAAGTAAGCCCTAGGCTCCCCTTTATGTTGAATGCAGGGATTTTAACGGAGTGCACAAGTCACCCATTGATGACAATAGGGCTATTACAGGGCTGTCACCACAGCCCGTCAGAGCCCTGGATCTGCTATATGAGCCTAGATGTCGAAGTAGCCATTCACGTCTATAGGAATGCATGGAGGCTTGATGGAACCGAGCTGAGCTAAGGATACGGGGGAACATTAGCCATTCAATGAAGTGATCCATTTAAGGAATATAACTTGAGGCACCGGAGTGGCTTGTGAAGGCCTAAAGCAGTTGAGCGTCTCAAGTTATCCAATTATTGTGATACAGAAATAGTTACTGTATGTAAAATTGTGAATTTCAAATTTAATGAGAGGGCCTTCCTTCTCTACTGAGGCACACAAGGGCATCTATTCCTTTAATGTCAGAGCATCTGTTCTCCATTTTTCACTGACAGCTTACAGCCAGCATTATAGGTAATAACTAATCCCCTTCCTACAAAAGAGAAAATTCGAGTTGTTTTAGGATTATGTGTAAGTAAATAATAAAACCATTGAAGAAAGATTAGAATACTGTTTAACAGCAAATTTTACAAGCAATTCTTTTAATAATACATATAGTGATTGTATACTTTCAGAACATTTATGCTTTTAAAATTAGGATATATATAAATACAGCAAGCCAAAGCCTCCCATTGGATAATTGCAGCATAGATTATTCTGTTTCAGCTGCCAACAAGTTATTCAATTATAAGTTCCCATTCACACAGTCATTAATATTGTCACTTCCTGTGCCTTTACCAGCCTGAAAAATGCCACAGCACTTACTAAATAATAGGAGTCTATAAGGGTGTCTAAAAATTACAAGCTTGAGCTTTAAAAGATGACTGTGAGTGAATAATATTACTTGTCCCACTCTGCCAAACCCCCTAGGGCCTAGGTGCCAAACCTGAGGCTCGGGGTCCGCATGTGGCCCTTTGGGCATTGTTCAGCGGCCCCCACATGCATTTGGTGCTCCACATGCATTTGGTGCTCCACATCCGGCCCCCTAATGCATAGAGCATAGGAACTCTCCTGTGAAGAAAGAGCATTTCCACACACACAAGGTGAAGGGAACTGAAGGGACTTAACAGTTATCAGTGAGGCTTATCATAAAAAAAAGGTTTGCTAGGATGCCTGAAGATTCAGCAATGGACGAAGTTCATGTTGTCTCATATGTCGAGTGTTATCCTATTCCAGGGTGACAGACACATCAGGGTAAGAAGGGAGGTGCATGAAGTGATGCAGCATTTATACAAAATGCTGTTATACAAGTATGTAGGGGCAGTGCTATGATCTTGTGTAGCTTCAGTTGGGCAGTATTGATGGCCGAACATCGGCCACGTCAGTTTGTGAACAGGCGGATCAGATTTTTAGAAATGTCGCTGGGAAATGCACATTCGAAAAACCCAGAAGTGACTTTACTTGCTGTAGTTTCTTATTCTGATTACCGCACATGACATCACTGACATCTCTTCCAGTTTTTGAGACCGATTCCTCGCTAGTAAAAATATTCTTCCTCTGGCCGGATCTTTCTGCTCCTAATCTGGCCAGTGAAAGAATAATGATCTTCTTCTCGCCAGCCAACGTGGTGGGTTGAACACCCTACTGTTAGCCGGGAGAAGAAAAGCAAACATCCCATGTTCGAGGCCGAACTGTACGCCTTGCCATCACTGTTGGTCAGTCCTATGCAAAGTTAGGTGCCCTATAAGTATGATGACTACCTCAATATACTAAATGAACAGGATATGATATTAGCCAATGTCTTCTTTTCCCATGGCATGGGAATGTTCCATAGTGACATTATTAGAATTCATTATGGCTTAGGGTTCAGGGAGTATGAGATGTCTTTATCACAAATGGATTGACCACCACAGAGTCCCTACTAGAGATGGTCGAATTTTTCGACTTGCTAACTTTGTGAGCTGATTGCAAAGCCCCTGAACATGGTATCATCACCAAAATTGCTGGAGATGTAGAGAAAGGTTGTGAAAACATTTGAAAAAAAAGATTTGCTCTAGCACATGTAGATTTTGCATAAATAAAGTTCAAATTTAAAGTTTAAATTTCTACTTGACTTTAAACTTAATTTCTGCAAAAACTATTTGTGTTAGAGCCATATATTTTTGTAGTATACCCCCAACCCTTCTGTACATCTCCAGCAAGTTTGGTGATACCATGTTCAGGGGCTTTGCAATTAACTTGAAATGGTCGAATTTTTGAAAAAACATTTTGACCATCTCTAGTCCCTACCTCGATCCCATTGATAATCTTTGTGATGGATGGAACTAAAACAAGAACTAGATAATGGGTTTGGCAAAAAAAACTGTATGGAGTACATTTTCTCTGTTGTCAAAATTCTATATTTTCACCAATCCAAATTCCTAATCCCTGATGTACACATACATAATCATGTGAAAATCGACTACAAACAAGCAGTCCCTGAAGGAGATTTAACAAGACATGGCTATAAGGAAGGGGATAATGCAAATAAGAAACCACTTAGATTTTTGCACCATGGATTTAAAATACTATTATAGTGGATTGCAGTGTCTGTTCACAGCTGCAGATTCTTCTTTTACATAATTAGCAAATAAGGAAGATGGCACAGAGTTTGTAATTCAATATATCATATGAAAAGGGCTTCTAATAGCTGAGTTAATGAATTCAAAGCTAGATACAGAATGAAATGCCTTAGAATGGTTTCCCTGTAACATTTATTAATCAATTATACATTGCCTGACGATTATTACTTTTCTTTCTATTTGAGAGACAGATAAGTTTCCTGACTAGAGATGGTAGATTTTTTTTTTCTCAATTCGACAAGTTAAACTTTGTGAGTTAATTGCAAAGCACAGAGAATGGTATCACAAAACTGCTGGAGGTGTAGGGAAGGCTTGAGGGTATACTAGAAAATATAAGCTCTAACACAAATTGTATTTGCATACATTAAGTTTGCAATAGTAGAATGATATACCATGTTACCAATCAATGGATATAACATATATCATAATATAATATATATGATATAATATATAAATAAACAGCTGTTTTAGTAGTATTTTATGGTGTCTCTAGTCAATTGGACAATCAAAACCATGTAATATGAGGAGCTTTCTAATCCTTGCAATCACTATGTATTCTATCAGGGAGGACCCAGCACTACATAGATCTTGGTAGATCTAATTGACATTTTATGGAGTGGTCTCAAGGTGTATGGAGGGCATCATATGCGACCATCCCAGTTTCCAGGGATATCAGACATGATCGTTAAATACGGCCGATGTCCATTGCTTTGCATGGAAACCGCGGGTCTCCATGCAAAGCATCGGCTGAGCTGTCTCTCCAGCTCCTCCGATATCTGACAGCAGAGTGATGACGTCATCACGCTGCTGCAGGGAACATCGGACGGCTCAAATATCGAGCTGTACCCTGCTTCACTCTTCCTAACTCTGATCACTATCTCCACCAACCCTTCACTCTCACCCTCAATCAGTCATATGTGTCTAGAGAAAAACAGTTTTTTTTGTTACAATATTTATGTCCTTGTAACTGTATAAATGTGAGCTTCTAAGACCAGAATTGTATTACGCTTGAAGAAGGGATCTGTGACATCCTGAAAGCTTGCTTCTCTAATGACTTCTGCCAATAAAAGGTATCACTTCAAATTCTCTATAGACTTTGACTTTGTGCTAGAGCAATACTTTTTTAAAAATAAAATATTACCACAACCCTTCTCTAAACCTCCAGAGGTGATGGTAATAATACCATGTAAATGGGGCTTTGCAATCAACTCTCAAAGTCAGCTAGTTGATATTTGTTGAGTTAACTTTAACTTAAATATATGAATCATAACTTTTTGATTATTAACTCAAATACTTTGTGTACTGCTCCTGGGACCATATAGCTACCTACACCAGATATGCAGGTTACTGACTTTATTGGGTAATCCATCCATCATACAAAAGAGGTCACTCCAATATAGTATGGTTTGTAGATTTTTAGAGATTATACAATGTATTTGATGATTGTGTTGAAATGTATTATGCTTACCCACACAGAAGGACTCATGGGTAAAGATTCCTGAAGAAGCCCCTACTGGGGGGAAATGTGATGGTCAAATTTTTCGACTAGCTGACTTTGTGAGCTGATTGCAAAGCCCCTGATCATGGTATCATCACCAAAATTGCTAGAGATGTAAAGAAGGGTTGTGGGAACTTTGGAAAAAAAAAGGTTTTGCTCTAGCATGTGTAGTTTTTATATAAATTAAGTTCAAATTCGAAATGTCTTCACTTTGAACTTCATTTATGCAAAAACTAGTTAGAGCCATACTTTTTTAATAGTATACCCCTAACCCTTCTCTACATATCTAGCTGGTTTGTTGGTGATACCATGTTCAGGGGCTTTGCAATTAAAGCGTCGAAAGGGTTGAATTTTTTAAAAACAATTGACCATCTCTACTAGCCAAGAACAAATTAAACCTTAATGGCCTGTGGGCATTATGGATATGTGTTGATTTGCTACCTGCATGGAGTGCCAGTGGGCCCTCACTGTTGGAATTTTAAGATTCTAATAAGTTGTAATTTTTTTTCCAAAAAAAGTTGATTAAGTACATTATGCACAATTGGTGTGTAAAACAATGCCTGTAATTTTTACTTTGAACAGATTGTTTAATGTCGGCACCTAAAAAGTCCACTGAGGTAGCCTTCCTCCTTTCCTGAGTTTTTCCCTTCCCTCAGTTTTGTACCTTCTAGTTCCTTTTTAGGATGTGATGCCTGTATTTATTTGGCTAGTCAGTCCTATTTGTAATTTGTAACACTATAATACAGATGGATAAGGTAGGAAGCTTGATCAGGGACAATCCAAGGTCAAGGTAGGCAGAGTTCAAGCAAAATGGACGGTCAAATTTTTTGACTTGCTGACTTTGTGAACTGATTGCAAAGTATGTGAAAATGATATAATTGCTGGAGATATAGAGAATTGCTGGAGATATAGAGAAGGGTTGTGGGAACATTTGAAAAAAAAAAGTATGTCTCTAACAAATGTAGTTTTTGCATAAATTAGGTTCACAATCCAAGTCGAAATTTACATTTTCAAAATGGATATGGAAATGGAAAATAATAGGAAGGATTGCAGTGGGAAAACCCCAAAAGGTTCCTGTAATGAGCAATTTAAGAAGATAACCCCACAGCTCTCCTCACTTCCTGGTTCGCTGCAAGGCAATACACGGAACTGGGGGTGCAATATCGTGGGTGGCTACTGGGGGGCGTTCAGTGATCTTCTATGGGAATGGGAAGATTACTGAGAAAACAAAGCTCCCTTGTGACGTTCTGCCTTGCTCTGCCTAAAGTGAACCAGGAAGTGAGAAGAGCTGTGGGATTATCTTCTTAAATTGCTCATTACAGGTAAGTTTTTGTTTCTTTTCCACTGCATTCCTCCCTATTAATGGCACTTCTAGTGCCATTCATGAAAACATAAATTTCTAGTAGTAGGTCCATTTTAATTTGTGCAAAACTACATGTGTTAGAGACATATATTTTTTTGTAGTATACCCCCTAACCCTTCTCTACATCTCCAGCAAGTTTGGTGATGATACCATGCTCAGGGGCTTTGCAATTAACTCGAAATCATCGAATTTGTGAAAAAAAATTCAACCACCTCTAGTCACTTTAGGCAACAAAGACTCTTGTAGAAGGACAGATAAACCAAACAGAGGAGAACACCCAAGAAAGTTCGATTTGCTGGTTTCCTTTACATACATTCTTGATTAACACAATATGTTTTGTTATCAAATGTTACATTTAAATAATGTGCATGGTAATAAACATCAGCTATAATATTGGCAGGACATATTTTCATCTCCTCTATTTCCACGGCACTTCTTACATCTAAAAAGAAATATATATAAGCATGGAAAAACACATCGATGTGCCGTAGCTTTTCCTTGACAGCTGTAAATGGTACAAAGCTGTGTCTATTTACAGCCATTTAAACATTGCTGCTTTGTTGCTCAGGAAAAGCGAGGGGAAGAAAAAAAAATGATAATCACAGGATTCAAGTCAGCCAACAAAAATGTTTTTGTCTTTCACAGAAAAATTGAATATTTATGTTGGCCAAGAAGCCTTTCATGTGAACTGAAGTGTCAAAACTCTGTTTTTTCTGTATTATTAATGTGAGATGTGTATTTATCTCTAAATGCTGAATATTATAATTTACCTTTCATTTTCAGTGAGCTGTGAAAAAAAACCCCTTAAAGGTATGTACGGTAGCCTTGGGCAAGCCTTCGGTGATTCGCTGTATTGTACGGGAAAAGCAATCATATCCCATTTTGGATTTGGACGATGAATGGTTCTTAATATCATTAATGATTAAGTGGAAGGGAACGGATGTGTTAATTCTGGCATTTTTATAAGTTAAAGCGGACCTACCACCAGAACTCTATGTTTTCATGAATGGCACTAGAAGTGCCAATAATAGGGAGGAATGCAGTGAAAAAAAAACTTACCTATAATGGCCAATTTAAGAAGATAATCCCACAGCTCTTCTCACTTCCTGTTTCATATTAGGCAGAGAAAGGCTGCACGTCACAGGAAGCTTTGATTTCTCAGTGATAGAAGATCACTGGACGCCCCCCAGTAGCCACCCGCGATATTGCACCCCCAGTTTCATGTGTTGCCTTCAGCGAACCAGAAAGTGAGGAGAGCTGTGGGGTTATCTTCTTAAATTGGTCATTACAGGTAAGTTTTTGGGTTTTTTCACTGCATTCCTCCCTATTATTGGCACTTCTAGTGCCATTCATAAAAACATAGATTTCTGGCGGTAGGTCCACTTTAACATAGTAAATGCATCAAGATTTGCTACATTGTTAACATAAACAATTTTTTTTTTAAAAATGTGGGGAGGGTATTTATAGAAACAATTACAAAGCAGCTCTTTGTTAATACTTTATTAAATATTTTTTTATGCAAGAAATGCACACACCCCAGGACCAAGGACACAAGATGTATGACGAAGAGCAATAACGTTTTTTGTTTTGTTAATGTCTATTAATATCTTCGGTTGTTGGGACAAGAGTTTTGGATGAGAAATCTCTTGTGCCAACAATTGTGTAGTGGCTGATAGGGTTCGATTCGATAGGGTGTCTGCTGTTAGTGGCTCTCACTTGAGATCGTCCTGTCCTCAGTGTAGAGGTATATTCTAAATTTGGATTACCCAGGTGGAAAAAAAGACTCTTGTGAGGCGACTGTTTCGTTGATATATTTTATTTGTAGTTTTTTTCAACATGTTTCATGGTGCACAGACTACTTCTTTGGATGATTTTGTATATAGGTCTTTGGTTCCTCAAGAATCCATGTTTTACACACAGCCTCTAGAATAAAACACAGATTCCTAAAGGAACCAAAGACTAGAGATAGTCAAATTTCTTTTCAAAAATGTTACTATTTTGACTATTTCAAGTTAATTGAAAAGCCCCTAAACATGTCATCACCAATCTTGCTGGAAATATAGAAAAGGGATGGGGGTATACTACAAAAAAAGAAGTATGTCTCTAACACAAATAGTTTTTGCACACATTAAGTTCAAAGTCAAGTCAAAATTATGAAAATCTGAATTTTGACTTTAATTTTGAACCTAATTTATGCAAAAAACTGCATGTGCTAGAGCAAAAAAAATTTTTTTCAGATGTTCCTCTAACCCTTCTCTACATCTCCAGCAATTTTGGTGATGATACCATTTTCAGTGGCTTTGCAATCAGCTCACAAAGTTAGCAAGTTGAAAAATTCGACCATCTCTACCAAAGACTACCTATATATGTGTGCATGCTTCTCCAGCAATGTGGATACCAAGTTCTGGCATTCTAACATGACCTGGCATCTGCCTTTTGCAATCAACAGCATATATATAAAAAAAACTCCAAAATAGCGAAGCCATCATCCCAAAATAAATTATAAAAAAATTTCCCCTGTATGAACAGAGGCAAAGGGGACTTTAGAGGCTTCTAATGTATGAAATAGGTATCAGTAAACATCATAATAAATAAAACAATTGATTTAATAAAGTAATGTCCATAAACCATAACAAAAAACAGGACAAGGATTCAAAAAAGTTAACAAATATGATACAGTTCAGCAAAGGTAACCAAGCGCCTTCAAATCAAAAGTTGATGTTTCAACCACATCTTCAGGTGGATAGGCAGAAGATAGTAGACAACTTCAAAAGTTTGTAAAGCCACCCCGACGTACATTTCATTACATACAACTTCCTCAGGGGTAGAAGTGTGGCAGAATGGTTTAGATGTATCGTATCAATCCATAAAAACACTGTTGTCAACAAAGTAGTGCAAACTGGGATTTTTTCTTGGAGAACGGAGAGTCCAGACAGAGCCAGACCGACCAGGCCTCTAGTGTGCGACCATATAGGTGAATGATAAAATCATCAGTTAGTGACGGTATTATAGGTTAAGTTTAAGTACGAGAGTTAGGTGTTTGGTCAAGGTATATGCATAATGGAGCTCCCAAGGTATAGCATGTGTGCAGGTCAGCCATGTGACATAAATTGTATACATTTAACAATAAAAACTGAAAGAATTTTGCCAATCTAAAAATTTTTACTTTTACAGTAGTGTATACATGATATGAAGTGTTTGTACAGCTATTTTATGTGGGAGGGATTCCAATTGTGCTGCTGATCTCTCCCCTCTATGGCTGACAGACAGACTCCTCAGGTGCACCTGATAGCTACGGCCACCCAGACACAGAGTGCCTCCAAGTTGTTAGTACGCATATGAGCTTTGTAACAATAATGCAGGTATGCATAGATAGTTTTTGGCCCCTTTTTGAGTACCAGAGTACCACTTATGTGCACCCCTGGATATATGGTGCACATAAGTGGTACTCTGGTACTCAAAAAGGGACAGGTTCACTCCTGGGTAGGGTTTGTTCTCTGTGTTCTGGCAGCTGTGCCATGGGTGAAGAACCTAGGAGGTTAAATAAGCGTTGCTTTGGAGCTTTAAGTATACTACTACTACTACCCACAGAAGTCTGAGATAAGAAACATGAGAATAAGAATCATTTATTATAAGTTGCAAGATTTGAATTCTCCCTGTAAACAGTGTTTGTTTGGCTTGCTAGAGTAACACAAAAAATATTAATCAAGAGTGAGCATTGTATTATTTCAAAAGATAACAGATGTAGAAAAGAATTTAATTAATTAGAGAAAACAGCTATGGAAATTACTCTCCTTTGCTGGCAAAAACAGAGCTGTCTAGAGACATTATTATTATTATTGAGGTGTTCCATTTATATGTTCAATTAACAACAACAAAGACTGTTTCATCAACAGAAGGATACACTGTTGCCTGACGGATAAACTTAGAGAAAGAAATTTTAAACAACTTGTTGAAAGGTAGTTCTAAAACTTAGACAAACTTCACGAATTGTTGTAGAAATATGTAAAATTCACGTATTGTTGTGTCACATAATTAAAAAAATGAGATTCCAGGCTGGGCAGTGATTAGAGACGGTCAAATTAAAAAATTTTTTTTTTACCATTTCGACGGTTTTTACTTAATTGCAAAGCCCTTGAACATGGTATCATCACCAAACTTTCTGGAGATGTAGAGAAGGGTTGGGGGTACACTCCAAAAAAGAAAGTATGTCTCTAACACAAATAGTTTTTTTTACAAATTAAGTTCAAAGTCAAGTAAAAATTTCGAAAATCTGAATTTCGATTTTAACTTTGAACTTTATTTATGCGAAAATTACATGTGCTTTTTTTTTAATGTTCCTCCAACCCTTCTCTACATCTCCACCAATTTTGGTGATGATACCATTTTCAGGGGCTTTGCAATCAGCTCACAAAGTTAGCAAGTCGAAAAATTTGACCATCTCTAGCAGTGATAGCTCCCAACCTTCCCAGAACCTCTAGACCTTCTTGACCTCACAAATGTTTAACTGGATCAAAGATAACATTCCCCTCACATTCCAAAATCCCTCCTAGAACACTAGAATTGGTTGTGACTGAGAGAATCATTCTTATATGGATGCCTACGGATTTAGAAGTTCTTGTAGGTGTAAAGGCTTGATGAACCAATACTGGCTGGGCAATGCTCCCAACCTTCCCAGAACCTCTCACACCCGTGTAGTGTAGTCTCACACACGTGGTTGGTGGGTGGATGGCCCATTGATTTTACAAAAGGAGTGATGGGCGGTAATTTACGAAGTGCTGTGCAAGCTACAACAGCTCAGTAGAATTGTGCTTTGTGGTTCCAGGGTGGGTGTTGGATGGATTAGCTTTGGATGTAATAATACAAACCTGATCTTATACGATAGAAGCCATACTTCTTCATTTCCTAGCTTTGAATATTTTCTAAATGCAGCAAACTATGTGAAAAGTCCAGGCCTAAAGGTCTTTCTGTTCCTGATTGATAAACCATGTATGGACAAAAGTATTGGCATGGGGCCAATAGTTTTGCCCATTCAGATTGTATTCTTCCACCAGTGGCAACGGGTAAAGAATAATTATATTTTAGACCTTGGCCCTCTAAAATGTTCTTTCTTTTTTTCCCTTTTCTTATGTAAGGCACTTTACAGGCCAGTGACCTCAACTATTATATATCCTTGATATGTACCAGTAGTGATTCTGAGCTAGACTTTCTGAGCTAGAGGCCTTCTTGACCTCAAAGTCACAAATGTTTAACTGGATCAGGGAGCAGGGCCTCTACTCCTCCTGTGTCATAACCTGTACATGTGTGTTTTCTTGTGTTGTCTCGTTTATTGTACAGCGCTGCGTAATATGTGGGTGCTATATAAATTAACAATAATAATAATTATACATATATTTTATTCAAGGCAGCTTGTCTACTAATGTATTTAGATTTGGTATTCAATCTTATTGTCTTTGGGACAGCAACAATGGTAGAGAAAGGGCAATTGTAGGAGCCGATCAGGTGAAATGCATCGTACATGAGGTGGCAAGGGCCATCCTGGTAAGGGGAGACAAATGACTCGTTGCGGTTAAATATGGTTGAACATTCCAACCATCTAATATTTTATCAAAATTTCGCTAGGTAGGAACTCTTTATTTTTTTCTTTAATGATTAAATATAAAAAATAATATAATGATCCTCAACCCCCCCATAAGTAAACTCCCTTTTCTAAAGGCTTAATGAATGTCACAATATACACAACTACTACTAGATATTAAGCACTTTAAAAAATTACCCCCAAAAACATTTATATGTAATACGTTTAGTGAAAAGTGTTTATTTTTAAATAGCAGTTGGGTTTTGGGGGGGGGGGGGGGTTCCAAGAAGAGTTTTTCCTAACATTTGTTAAGTCTTTAGGAATATGAAAGGGATCTGGGAGACATCATTGCTCATTCTATTCCTTTTTTATGGATATTTTTGTGAAGTCGAAATTTCATGACGGACAAATCTGTACTGTTATTGGGTCCTCCGTCACAATAAAAATTTGGAGAAGTTGTAACCACTCTGTACTGCATTTTGGTACTAGAGATATGAAAGGTCCCCAGGCTGGCTCTGCTTTTTTGAAAAGCTCTGAATAACTTAGCTACTGATTAGAAATGGTCGAATTTTTCGACTTGCTAACTTTGTGAGCTTATTGCAAAGCTCCTGAAAATGGTATCATCACCAAAATTGCTAGAGTTGTAGAGAAGGGTTAGAGGAACATTTGGAAAAACAAAGTTTTGCTCTAGCACATGCAGTTTTTGCATACATTAAGTTCAAAATTAAAGTCGAAATTCCGATTTTCGAAATTTTGACTTGACTTTGAACTTAATTTGTGAAAAAACTATTTGTGTTAGAGACATGCTTTCTTTTTTGGAGTATACCCCCAACCCGTCTGCACATCTTCAGCAAGTTTGGTGATGAAACCTTGCTCAGGGGCTTTGCAATTAAGTCGAAACCGTTCGACCATCTCTACTACTGATAGAGAGCACTTCTAATTATTTGGGGATAATTGCATTTTTAAAAGGATGTCAACTGTTTATTCAGCCTTTAAGTTCAGCGTCACTTTCATAAATAGTGATGAGCAGCACAGGCAATAAACGATTAAACTAGTAAATTTGAGAATTTGTGATCTCCAGTCATTATTACCTTTATTGCACAAATCGGCACTTGTACATATTGCGAGCGCAATGCATGGTAGTTTCGGGTAGTGATGTAAACAAATCTTGAATATTTGAGTTACAATATACGATATCACACTATATTCAAGATCTTCGTGAATTCTCAAAGTGCCGATATTCACAATAAAAATTCATGATTAGGACATATGATGTGGGCACAGAAACTTGTAATTGGTATTATTATATATATAAATAATAATAAAAATATGTTCAGTTAAGATCAAAATCAATGTTCTATCACATAATATCACATCATTTTGATTTATATTTACATCTGAATATATTTATTTAAGGCATTTCAAATGTTTACCGAAAAGTTTATTTGATATATAATTTAAGTTACAGGTGTGCAATGCAGTGTAATTGAAGTTGAACTTGTGACGTGCTCTAAAATCATCGTCGGTATCATGGTAGCAGTTGTCTTGTTTCTTGCCATGCTCCTGTGACTTTTTGAAATATAACGTTTAAATGAAACTGGCAACTTGTCGTATAACTGAACAATTTAACCTTGAACATTTTGAGAAGGTGAAACCTTCATGAGCTATGAAATTGAAAGGTATGTGTGAGGCTTGACAAAAGACCTGCAATAAAAATTTGGACATGAGATCAAAGAAATATTATTTATAAAACTGTTGTCAACAAAAGATTTCAAAACTATTTCTATCTTTCCATCTTTAAATTTTTTTTGTATTTTGGGGCAATCATTTTTAAAATTTTGTACTACAAGCATAATACTTGGGGCATGACATTTCTTACAAAAGTATGATAATATAAAGTCTAAATATATGTAAAAAGAATATTTTACGGCTTGACCTTCCGGGGAAGGAATGGCTTTGACATACTAAAAGGTTTTTGACTTTTTCATCTTGTGGTAACAGCAT
Organism: Ptychadena robeensis; assembly: GCA_036250615.1. NCBI lineage: Eukaryota > Metazoa > Chordata > Amphibia > Anura > Ptychadenidae > Ptychadena > Ptychadena robeensis. Next base: position 67,990,159 of record CM070040.1, on the reverse strand, counting down.
AAGTAAAGTTTTTGACTTGCCTGTACAGGCCAGTGACCTCAACCCATCAAACATCTTTGGTGTGCACCAGTAGAGACTCTGAGCTAGACTTTTGATAGACCATTGCTTGATCTCACAAATGTTCAACTGGATCACAGAATTAAATACCTTAAGCCGGCCATAGACGTCCTGATCTATGGCCGACTTTTAGCAGACTCTTCACAGCGTGGTGACGTCACCACGCAGTGAGCAGTCGGCTACAGAGAGGACAGGAATCCCGTGACTTCCCCTCCGAGTTAACAGCCTGCAGCACAGTCGGGCAAAAAAAGAACCAGCAGGACGGATCCGTGTGCGATCCGACCTGCCGGCTTTTTCTCTATGAAACTCAAGGTGGGCTCCCTCATAGTTGCGGCCAACCAACCTTCATGTGCTCGGCGGGAGCGAGCACGCCGGTTGGTCGGCTGAAACTATGGCTGGGAATCGGCCTGTCTATGGGGGAGCTTAACACATTGCAAAATTGAACTCTAGAAGTGGTTCTGACTGAGGGAATCAATGTTATATGGATGCCTATGGATTAAGAAATTACTAGGTGTATTACTAGGTTAATTTGGTGTAATGGCTGGTCGTACCAATATTTTGTACATGTTGACCATACAAAATAATCCAACCTTCCGCCATACAAGCTGATGCACATTCTAATGCATTCTAATGCATGTTTGTATTTTTTTCATTATTAAATATAAAAATTCAAATACCATGGTCCCTATACCTAGCCCTATGTAATGAGTAAACTCCCTTTTCTAAATATATATATATCTATATATATATACACAAGCCCTAATAAAAATTAAACACTTTTTAAAAAATGGCATAAAAAAACAGATGGACTACTGAGTACTAACCAATATGTCTTCATACATTATACAATGTAAAAAAAACATTTCTGTAATTAACCAAATCTCAACAGGCAGACTAAGGGTAGATAAATTTGGCAATACTAGAAATACCAACAGAAGGTACTCGAATAGAAGACCAGATAAATACATTTTTTTGTGGAGGTCCTTATCATCATGCTAGCTCACGTGTAAGTAAATGCTTACAGATATGCTTTTGTTGTGGTGGGCAATAAGCCCATCTGGTTTAACTCATTGCTCCCAATTAACAACTATATATAGGCCATGCATGGATAGAAGCATCACAGACACTCTTCTGAGTCTATGAAAGTACTTCTGATCAGATATACAGATTATTCATTAAGAAAGAGAGGGGGAGGTGGTTAGTCAGGTCATAAATTGTATAGTGTATCTTTGGGTTAATTGTTGTTTTCTTAAGGCTTGATAATATAGCATTCTCCAGTCTACTTGGTGGCAACCTTGGACTGTGGCCATAAACCTTCTGTTCTACTGGAACTGTCATAATATCTGGGATGTGATTTTGAGGAAATAATACGCAGGCAGGCAGGCAGGCAGGCTATATACAGGATACAGGAGATAGATGAGTATATAGCATTTATATAGCATAACATAAGTAGAAGGCTTAAACAAGTAGAGAATGTAAAGAATGTTATCCAACTGTAGTTATCCAGTTGGCCCTCATGTCACTTTAAGCTGCGATGAGCAGCACAGTCAATATTGGTATTCACAAAATATTGTTTTTCTCCTAATATTCGCTTAGAGAATTAGTGTTCTCCAGTCATTATTACCTTCATTGCGCAAACCGGCCCTTGTTCATGTGCATATTGTGAATGCAATGCATGGTAGTTATGTACTGTATGTATGTACATGATTATAATATTCACGATTTACACTAATAAGGTTTTTTACTTTTTTATTATAATTTTTTTTATTGGATGGAATGGCAAATCTTCATACTGGCTTTGTTACTTTGAAACATTGGAAATATTTAGTACTCGCCATATAACTAAACATTAATTATTAAAAAAAATATATTATTAAAGCAACCCTGCCCTGTATTCCTTTTTTGTCCTCGCTTCCAGCTGATTAGACCTTCCTTGTCCCTTCTTGTTCAGCCTCTCCAGATAAGGAAGAGCCTGGCTGTTGGTAAATCTAGTGTCACAGGGGTGCCCATGGCTTTAATCAATAAGCAATGGTGGAGGTCCTAAGGAGCAGAACCGACCCATGGTACCACTGTCATGAGAAGAGGTTTCGACAATTTCAAGTTCATTGCAAAGCCCCTGAACATAGTATCAACAACCAAACTTGCTGGAGATATAAAGAAGGGTTAGGGGTATAATCTCAAAAAAAAGTATTGCTCTAACACAAATAGTTTTTGCACAAATTAAGTTCAAAATCAGGTAAAAATTTCAAAAATCAGAATTTCGACTTAGATTTTGAACTTAATGTATGCAAAAACTTCAGAGCAAAACTTTATTTTTCAAATGTTCCCACAACCCTTCTCTACACCTCCAGCAAGTTTGGTGATACTTTGCTCAGGGGCTTTGCAATTAATTTTGGTGATACCATTTTCAGAGACTTTGCAATCAGCTCACAAAGTTAGGAATTTGAAAAATTCAACCATCTCTAGTCATGAGAGGATGACTGTACGAAAATTACGGTAAATACCATGCTTACCATATTTTTCCTCAAAGTCATCCCGTTCTGACAAGTGGTAATTTTCTATAATATTGCCAAATACTTTGTAACCACATGAATCTATCATAAAGATTTTTTGAAATGTTTTTTTTTTATAAAATATAAATTTTACAAATGTTCATCTTAACTCAATCTGTTTCTTGACAACTTTTCTTTTATTTAATTATAAAATTTATTTTTACTATATCACGATTGAAACAATAATTCCCCTCCCCCCCTTAGAGATTGGGCTTTTAAGGCACTGGACTCAACTAAAGTTGAGTCCAGTGCCTTAAAAGCCCAATCTCTAAGGGGGGGGGGGAATTATTGTTTCAATCGTGATATTTATCGGGGTGTGGCACATCACAATTTAACCCATGGCCATTATGTTATTTATTTGTTTAAATTTATTTTTACTATAATTTCTCTTGAGGATGTGAAGTTTATGAGATCTGACTTGACTTTGTTGCTCTGACCTTCAGTTGCAAGTTTAATGTCTTGTACAATGCTCTACATTACAAAAATCTTGTATTCCAGCTTGTGTCTGCTCTGTAGTACATTGACCTTTGCAGTATGTTCCGCATCATGCCCTTCAGTGTGCTTCTCTGACCCATCAAAGTTACTCTGACATCCAAAAAAATAAACATAATGCTGCTGTTTTTAGAGTCAGCTAATTCAGTAATGGATTGGTGCTCATGGCGGTAATTAATGGAATAAGCACCTAATTATGCATTGTAATCACACCTGGCATGCCATGATTTAACACCTACATGATTAGCACATCATGGAAAGACGTGTTTTCATGGAGAAAATCTCTACAGTTTGTATAGCTCTTATATTATGGTACAATCAAACATTATGAGATAGGACTGACCCTTAAGGTACCCATGCATTGGTCGAATAATGATCACCTTTGGCGAATGATCGCTTGAATGTGAAAACTCTTATACTCTTAAACTCTTATAAACACCGCTCAAAGAAATGTTGATCGAACAGGGAACCAACATGTTGGTAAAAGTGGGCATACACAGGCCTATACCCATTCGATCGATGAACCCTTGAGCTCAGTGTGCAATCGAATAGGGATTTACCAATTAAGTTTTCTTTTATTTTCTGCCTGCATCCCCCGCCCACCGCCTGGTATATGAGGACATAGGACACCTGTGCCTGTTATTTCATACAAGCAAATGGCCATCTCCCCATCATGATTGATGTCAGGGAGGTGGGTTCAGTGACAAGATGCTGACACAGAGGGATGGCATGGCCATGGCATAGCATAGCATAACAGCTAGAGAAGGTCAAATGTTTTCGACTTATTTTTGTTTTGATTGCAAAGCCTCCGAACATGGCATCCTCACCAAAAATGCTGGAGACGTCCTGAAGGGTTGTGGGAACATTTGAAAAAAATAAGTTTTTGCATGCATTAAGTTCAAATGAACTTAATTTATCCAAAAACTGTATTTTTATATTAAAGCAATACTTTTTTTTTAGTATACCTTGGATCCTTCTCTACATCTCCAGCAAGTTTGGTAATGATGCCCAGGGGTTTTGCCATTAACTCACAGTCGAAAATATCAAAATCAATTTTTATTTAGAACAGAGGACATGTATTGCCTGCCTTATTAATCCCAGTAAGAGGTCCCATGATTTTTATTAGGTTGCGTATTTGTTACCTTTGCATTTCCCTCTTTATGTGCTTGGAGGATGATTTTGGAAAAAAGCATCAGCGTTATAGTCCCAGCTTCTAAATTTCCATAACAGTAGCCAGCAACAGGGCACTGTAATTATTTACATTTCACTCATCTACAGGATTCTGTTATTTGGTATCATTATGTAATTTGTCCGGTTATACTTACTGTGATTAAGTAATGTAAATGAAGGCAAAGCCGCATAATTACGTACCAAGCTTTAATCCTTATTAGATTAGTTTTCATGTGTCACAGCAAGCAGGGGATCATCACAGATGATTTAATATGCCGTATTAATTCGGTATATAGATTGCCAGTGTGCAGGGCAGTGAATCACAGTCACATCAAATGCTTCCGAAAGTGCTTATATAACTGTATATATACAATTTTATAAATGGTTATAATTATAAGTAGAGAGAGATAGTTCAATTGGTAATAGGCTCATATGGTGTTTGAACGAAAAAAAAGAAAGAAAAATACAACAAAAGTTAGATATTTCGGGTCAGGATAATGGGAGCATCTCAATTTATTGATACAAATAAGATAGGTGTTATGATGGAGACTTGTGACTTACACTCTGGCTGCTGGGGCAGGGTGTGTGTAATTAACCTCCCTAGCGCACTGCTGAGGTCCAGATTTCTGTACCAGAAGGGCACCATAGACTAAATAATGGAATTTTTTTGTGTTGTAGGCTTGTAAATTCCAAAAATCTGTCCGTACAAGGGTCTAATAGACATCCTGACTATAATAATGTTTGAAACACACAATTATTATTAAAAAAAGTACATAAAAAATTATGAAATGTATCATTTGAATGCTTAAATCTCTTGAATATTTATTTGGTATGAAAGATTTCAAAACAGTATTTATGTTTGTTTATAATAACATTTTTATTTTGTTTTTGTTTTGAATTGTATTGGATACAGTTATCACTGTAGCATATGAATATCCAAAGTTGCACATGAATGTCCCGCGCGAATTTACGATGATGAGAAAAAAAGCCGGAGCTGGATAATGTTGACTGCACTATAGATTTTATCGAATTCACTTATTTATTTATGTGACAAAGAATGCCAGTATCTAACAATAATTGAATACAATACAACGTGGAAGGTCCTTGTTATTAAATATTGTCATATCTAACTGGCGCCTCCAGGAAATGTAATTTTTTTTCTTTCTCCATTGCCAAAAATGTCATTAAAAGATTATGCCAATGGCATCAAAGAGGTTGAGTAAGTGATACTAGTTAAGTACTGATTTTAGAGACACTATTATGGGAAAACTCTCAGCTTTACTGTCAGTATTAATCATTAATGATCTGCAAACAGTGTTTCCTCAATATGTGGTGATGATTTATAAATGATTAATATTAATCGTTAATATGATTACATTAGTTACATCTTAATCTGTGAAAAAAAGAACAACAACTATTGGATGTAACTGACACGTATGCAACCTACCATCTACCTAACTACCTGACTGAATGTACAACTTGCAATAAATGTTCATCAGTTTTGCGGTGCTAAATATTTAGTAAAGTAAGGGGATAAAAGTGTCCCACATGGTTATTGGTTACGATACATTACATTAAGTAGAAGCAGAACTATAAACAACCCTTCTCATTACATGTACTGTATGGTTCTAGACTGCCTGGCAACAAAAAAAAGTTGCTGCCAAAAAAAAGGGTCAAATACTCTAATATTTAATTGGACCGCCTTTAGCTTTCATTGCAGCACACATTCACTGTGGCATTGATTCAAAAAGCATCTGCAATGTTACAAGATTGATTTTCATCCATTTTTTCACCAAGATCTTACATTGATGATGGTAGAGTCTGACCAGCATGTAAAGCCTTCTCTAGCACATCCCACAGATTCTCAATGGGGTCTGTCCAATCCATGTGTGAAAATGATGTGTCATGCTCCCTTAACCACTCTTCCACAATTTGAGCCCCATGAACCCTTGCATTGTCATCTTGGCAAATCCCCATGCCATCAGGGAAGAACAAATCCATTGATGGAATAACCTGGTCATTCAGTATATTCAGGTAGCACAACATGTTGCTGTACCTAGACTGGACCAACTGCACCAACCCCAGATTTATCTAATAGGAGGCTCATACCTATTTGCTTAGTTAGATCCAGGTGGCGACTTTTTTTTGGCCAAACAGTGTATTATTACATTGAACTTGAAATGTAATGTCATTGAGGTGGGCAATGCATGGTATCACTCCAAACCCAAACATTTTTACAGAAATATAGAAGTTCAAGTGACATCTATAGACCAAGTCAAATTGTCTGTTCTATCAGAAAACCTGTATAGGCCATTAGGCTTCTCCTGCATTTATTGTGCCTCAGTAGGCTGAAAAATCACAGTAAATTGCTGCTTGACTACAGATTCCTATCCCATACATCTTTCACTAGGTCATCATTTTATTTTACTGTGCAATAAAACACTCCAATATCATCTTGTAATCTATGAAAGACAGAAAAAGAAAGCATCTGATAGCTGCAGCGTTTTCCTGTCAGCTGCAAAATTAGAATAAACCCTGAAAGACATTTGTTGGCCCCAATCAAACTGGCAAGCAGCAGCTTCATTGGCCACTGTACCAGTCAAACAGATGGCCATAACGTCTAGACAGTTTAACAGCCATCAGTATGAAGATGCAGCAAATCCCTGTTTTCTCCTTTCACTCTCCAAAACATTTTAATGAACCTGAACAGCTTTATTAAAAGGCTGAAATGAATGATGGTGGCTGATGACTTCAGGAAATGTTCCTACCTGGTGCACAAAGAAAAGATAAATTTGTCATAAGGGAATGGTCAGTCTTTAAGAAGAGGTCAGCCATGGCAACCTCCATATTTTACTTGTGACAAATTCCTTTAATGAATGCCATGCTTTTTCCCTGAATCATTTTCATATTTCTGTAAAGAACCTCTTGCCTATTTCCATTGTATAGTCAAAGTGTATTCTGCCATGTATGCTAACACTCACATAAAAAATGTTACAGACATGGCGGCAACAGACACAGCAGGACGTGGCTTGCTTCCTTTATTTATTGTCTCTGATAACATCCGTTGATAATTTTTTTACATCTGTATGGCTGTATCATCTATAGCCTGAAGGGACGTCAAATAGACATGATCAATGAGATGCAAATACTATGCAAGTAACATTCAGGTCACAATAACTTAACACTAAGCCAATCAATTGCATTAGCTAACGGGTTTAGTTGGCACAAGTTCAAGTAATTGTAGGTTCATGCAATTTCAATGCCAATATTGATTTTTGACCCTTTCTAGTTTTGAAGGCCAGGCACATATTGAGCTTATATGGACTCCTCACAGCACGACCAATATGGCTTCCTAGGTCTCGTCAGATGAGAATAAAGAACTGATTCATCATGCACCACATACTGGACTGACTGTATTCTTCAGAACAGTGGGACATCACCGTTATTCACTTTGGCTTTTAGAAGTGTGAAACTTGCATTAGTAACTTCTGAACAATAAAGACCAACCAATACTTAGATGGCGGGGTAATTGAAACCATTAAATCCATAATTTAAGTTTATGTAACTGAACTAAAATATATTTTAAAATTCATAATATTATTTATATTTTATATTAAAATATTATTTTGAATTTATATGCTTTGGTGTTACTATAGATTGAAGCAAAATCTTGTAAAATTTAGATTTTACTCCTTTTGCACTTCTGGGTCACCAGATTTTCATAGTCTATGGCACTGGTTCGCAAACTGGGGTGCGCAAAGGTATTCCTAATTTTTAACCTGTGTTTGAATAGGGGGGGTGGGGGCTTGATAATGTTCCAAAACAGATAATGTTCCTTAATAGAAAAGGGGGGCCCTGCAAGGAAAGTTTGGGAACCACTGGTCTATGGATAGTCATTTTAACATATTTAACTCTGTTGTGACCATCAGCCCTGGGGTTTCACCTGAGAGCAGCAGAGCATTTGAACATGGTATCATCCCAATATTGGTTGGAGATGTAGGGAAGGGTTTTAGGAACAATATATTTTTATGTACAGGGTGGGCTATTTATATGGATACACCTTAATAAAATGGGAATGGTTGGTGATATTAACTTCCAGTTTGTGGCACATTAGTATATGTGAGGGGAGGGGGGGGGGGCTTTTCAAGATGGGAGGTGACCATGGTGTCCATTTTGAAGTCGGCCATTTTGAACCCAACTTTTGTTTTTTCAATAGGTTAATAAAGAGGGTCATGTGACACTTTAAACTTATTGGGAATTTCACAAGAAAAACAATGGTGTGCTTGGTTTTAACGTAACTTTATTCTTTCATGAGTTATTCACAAGTTTCTGTCCACTTATAAAATGTGTTCAATGTGCTTCCCATTGTGTTGGATTGTCAATGCAACCCTCTTCTTCCACTCTTCTTTGCTAAAAGCAACACCGCAGGAGAAATGCCAGCACAGTTTCCATAGTTTCAGGTGCTGCACATCTCGTATCTTCACAGCATAGACAATTGCCTTCAGGTGACCCCAAAGATAAAAGTCTAAAGCTAGCCATACACGTGTCGGATTCCATGTCCAATCGATTCATCATCCGATCGATTCCGGCGATTCTGCCGGGAATCGCAGGTGTGATCAATCTGCCAATTAAGAGTATCCATCACAGCATACCACCTTGTCCAACGGATTCCGGGACGGATCCGTGTCCGATTGTCCACCTCACAACTGGCAACTCCCCCTGATCCGGACAGAATCGCATGAGAAAGACCAACATGTTGGTTCTCCGTCGGATCCGATTCTGAGCCCCTGATCAACCGGACGCAAACGATCGGACAAGGTGGGCTGCATGCGAATCCGGCACGATCGTTTCGCGTGCACGCGCCCGGAATCGATCGTGCCGGAATCCGGTGCGAATCCGACACGTTTATGGGGGCCTTAAGGGGATCAGATCGGGAGACCTTGGGGCCATTCAACTGACCCATGATGACCAATCCACTTTCCAGGAAACTGTTCATCTAGGAATACTTGGACCTGACACCCATAATGTGGTGGTGCACCATCTTGCTGGAAAAACTCAGGGAACGTGCCAGCTTCAGCGCATAAAGAGGGACACACATCATCATGTAGCAATTTCAAGGTCTCCCGATCTAATGGAGATCTCTACTCTCTAAGTTCTAGTGATGTTTTTAAAAATGTTCTCAGGGCTGATGGTCACAACAGTGTCAAATATGTATTGACTACCTGTAGTCTCTACCAGGCTTTCAAATGAAAAGGTGGTGATCCAGAATTGCAACAGGAGACAAAGTATTATCACCTCTAACAGGATCTAAATGAGGGTATTCAGAGCAGAAAAAGGGTTTGTCCCCACAGGCAAAGTTGGCCACGGGGGGGGGATCCGTCCCACAAGCCGCCAACAGCTGAATACATTTCACGAGCCGTTAACTACATGTCAATGTAACGACTGGTTGCGGTTCACAGCCAAAACGCAGGTGCCCGTGTTTCAAATCGGGGGCCCACATTTGAAATGTAAGTGGGGACACCCCCATTGAAATTAATGGAAGCTGCTGCCCGCGGCTCAGAACCGCACCACCGCTGGGCCAACTTCGGCTGTGGGGACAAGCCCTTACAGATATTATTTTAATTTCATTTTTTTTAAGATATATTCAAAATGGCACCTGATACGGCCCACCAAAGTTAAGGACTATGTATGATTGAAGCGATTGGGTTTGCATTTACTTTAACTTTGTACTTCTGGGTGATTTTCACTTAATTTATTTACCTATTCCATTCTTATACAGGTATCTAAACATTGCTGTAAAAGTTTGCAGTTTTCTTTGTTAATCTATTTGCATTTGCTTTGAAGCTATGTTATTTGTGACGGAAACAATTTCAGGCTAAAAATAGGTTTATCAGAGATAGCTTACTTTAACCTTCAGCTGCAGAACTCCACAGGAAACAAATTGTGCACAAATGTTTATCCTCGCAATGATGTCAACTTATCTTCAGTATCAGCAAACACCCCAATTTTTTAATAGATAAATATTATTAGGTGTTGTAAGAAAAAATAAATACAATGTGGAATCGTCAAGCATGGGGGGTGGGTTGGGGAAGAAGATTTGAAACACAAATCCAAGTTGTATATTGCTGATTATTAGTTGAGGAGCAACAAACCGAAAACACAATTTATGTTGATTGCAGACAAAGGATGTGTCATGTAATAACTACATGCATCCTGAAACATTGACAGTTCTGTGATGCTTGTATCCTGCCTTCCTTTCAGAGATAGGATCAGATATCTACAGGCTGCCATTACTTACTCAAAGAGAGAAAATAATGCTGAGATTACACAGAAGGGGAAGAAGCATTACATAAGTAGGCAAAATGCACCATCAGCTTTGTTTTATAAGCAGAGAAATACATATTTGTGGAAAATACCCTTTATGGTTGGTTGGCTTGAAAGCAAAACGTAGAGGGGTTTTTAAGGGTAATCAGCAGATAACTGTGAAGATTGTGCAGCCGAAGCGAAGGAAATTGTAATAGATTGCAGCTGTTATCTTCTACTTTCCAAGATATCTTACCACCTTTATCACCCATTTAATAATGGCAAAGAGAGAGAAAGGTATTTGCAGGCTAAACCTGGTGAGACAAGCATGACTCTATTGGGTAGATCTTCATGACCAAAAACCTTAAGTGACAAAGTTGCTTACCTCCAGGTTCCAAGGTGAACCGGTGGTGTCCTTCAGTGATGTCCATCTGGCTTCACACCATTGCCAGTAATGGCCACCAGGCATAGGGCACCAGACAAAGGGGCACCTTATTTGGCCCATTTATTCATGTAGTCTGGCCCTTTGTCACCTTATTGCTATATTCAACAACCTTCACCACCAGCATAGAGCAACAGACATAGGGCCACCATATTTCGACCATTTAGTCATGTAGTCTGCCCCTTTGTCACCTTATTTCTTGTCCCCTGCAATAAGTAAAGATAATGCCTAAGACAATGGTCATCAACCTTTATAGATCCATGACTGGAAATTGCACTCCACAAAGTGACTCACAGCACCCTCTAGTGGTTCTCAACCTTTTTAGATCTGCAACCCTGGTGTCACTTCCTGTATTTGGAAGTGCCGATGTAGAGTGTCACTTCTGCATTTTAAATACCGGAAATTGCACACCACAATGCCCCATCTCTCCTAAGTTAGGAGGGAGGGGGCATTACTCTCCCTCCTAACTTCTCACCCCACTTGTGGATATCATATCATACTCTGATGCATTCAGGGAACACTGTGACCCCTGTAAAATGGTTGTATGACCCCCCAGGGGTCCGGACCAAAGATTAAGAACTGCTGGCCTAGGAGATAATTGTTATGATCTTTTTCCAAAGGCTGTCGTTTGCCCATGTCTGCAATAAAATGTGTAGGATTACTATCCACACCTTTTGTTTATATTTTTAGTTTTTCTGACCTCCCTGGCGGAAGGATTGTTTTTTTTCTTACCGCAGTACAGAAAGTGTATCAATTTATCAATGTAATCTGTTTATATTTCCCACCCAGGCTGGGAGGACTTAGGAGTGGGCGAGCCTTACAGGTTCTTTATCTTTTTTTATAAAACCATTGTCTATGAGTCAAAAAGTTTTCCCACCCCTGGTCTAGGGGCAATAACGGCAGTTAATGAAATCCTAATAGCAGGATCCTAATAGTACTTTGAGAATTTGCGAAGATTGTGAATATAGTGTTATATTTTTGTATTCTTAAATATTCAAGATTCTGGAGAAGATACCATGGATTGTGTTCGCAATATTCGCATATGTCGATGTTCACAATGAATTTCTTCTATGAGAGTTGTCTAATGTGGTTATTACACTGCAGCTGCTATTTCACATTCTGCCACTAGATTTCTCCATGGCTCACAATATGCACATGTAAAAGTGCTGATTTCCATAATAATGACAGGAGATCTCGAATTTTCTAATTGACTTAGAATATTTGGAGAATAATTTGCGAAATGTCGCAAATTCGAATGTTGCCTATGCTGATCATCAATGGAGAGGACTAGAAATGGCAACTTCCTTGGCTTAAGAAAAGAGGTAAATATACTATTTTTTAAAGGTAGCCATACACAGGTTGATTTGTCACCGATCGATTCCCAATCTGATCGATTCCTGACCATAGTGGAATTGGCAATTTATCGTATTGGGAATTGATGGCACACCACCTTGGGAATCCGATTTGTGGTCGATTTGGACATGAGCCGATCTCCAAAATGGCCGTTGGCTGCTGCATAGGGAGCTATGGGTCAACCATCTTGTTTGGTTGATCGTTCAGGGGGAGAAAAACTCAATTGATCGCCGATCGATCGCCATAAATACGTGCCATGATCGACCCGTGTATGGGAGCCTTAAGACTGCTCAGTGCTTCTTCACCATCATGCTGGCTCAGAAGTAAGTAAAAGTTTAACTTAATATTATATTTTTCAGTATACATCAAATTTAAAAACTTTTAACTTAGACCACCATAAGCACTTCCAACTAAATGCAAATTATATTCTTGTTCTTTCTTCTCGGCTAATCTAAGTTTTGCAAGAAAGTGCGGCCGCTCTGGCATTATATTGAGGAAGTGAAAAGAAGTAATTGTATTTATTATGTATAAAGGTCTTTGTTCTCTGGGCAAAATATGCCACCGATGATTAGAAGGTGGGGGAACTCAGAGCAAGTCTATGTACAGCTGAATTCTAATTTTCTTTTACATGCAGAGCCAGAACCACAGGTCATCTGTCTAGCTAAAAAACAAACAATTGCTAGTGTTTTACCCACTCCACTGTAATACTTATGATTGTATTATAATATGAAAATATGGTGATTAGAAAATATGATGGAAATCCACTTTTAACGGAAGGTTTAAAAGCAATTTTCAAAACAACGGGAGATTTAATTTATCACGTTCTCTGAGCAGCTTAAAAAACACGACATTTAAATACAAATGAATTGTGCTTCCATAAATCTCCTCTTCGCAGTCCTACTTTAACAGAATATTAGCGGTAATGTCACCACATTGATCTTTCTCTGTACTTGGTTACAAAATGTGTTCAGTTGACATGTGTTAAAAAAAAGTAACTCCAGAACTCGCCCAGAGCTTTCTGTCTTACATACAATTCTGTCCAATTATCCGTGAATTTCTTGAAGGTAAGCTCTGGGTAAAGTAAAAAATTGCACTTGCCATAAAGCTCACCCCAACAGTTATACTCATCTAAGTCCTCATTGCAGCTGCAGTTGGCACATTTCTCTTCCTTCTTGACATTCACAGTTCATTAATGTTGGTACTACATTGTACCCGATGCCATCAGAGTGCCAGCGACTGATAAGGCAAACAGAAAGTGGAGGAGCGCAAAGTCTCTAACATCGATCAGCTTGGTGATGTTTTCATGGAGGAATGGAAGAGGATTCGATTTTAAGAAAAGATGGTGGCCATTGCTTAACAAAAACAAGACATTTTGAGGGTAGATAGTATTCATTGGTCAACAACAACAATATATTATTTGGGAATATGGTAGTCACGAGTCAACAACACAATATATTATGAGTAAAGATGGTGGCCATTGGTCAACAAAAACAATAAATCATGAGGAAAGATGGTAGCCATCGTACAACAACAACAATAAATGATGAGGGAAAATTAAGGTAATTTGTAAACAATCCATGTTAGTTAATACAATTGCAAGGTAAAAGAGAGAGTCTTGAGTTCAGCTCAAAACTGCTCAAGTAGGAGGTGGCTGGCCCCCAGGGACTTTAAAGGTGCATAGTGTTCCACAGACTGCTGTCTTGGTTAAAGCATCAATTTATTTACAGCAAGTATGGAATATCCACATTAAACCAATGAAGTATGCCTGTATAGTAAAATTAATTAAATCAATGTTTAACAAATCCTATAGGTTCAGTTCGCTGCTCCTGTGTTCGACACGTTTCACCCCTTTAATTGAGGCTTCTTTAGGAACCATGAAGCAGTAGTAAGTAGGTCTCTTAAGAAAACAGTACATGTTAATAAAATTGCATTTTAATATTAGTTGATGTGCCTTTAACCACATACAGATGACCTGTATGGCAGCACATAACCTGATGTCCACATCATGCTCAAGATAATTAAGACATAGCATAATAATGGTGGCCACACAAAATGGGTGCAACTGGACATTTTTTATTAAGGGGTGTATTTACTTTTGTTGTCTAAGTTTTATATATTAATGGCTTTGTGGATGTATACTCAAAATCTAAAAAACATATATATAAAATTAAAGTTTGACTAACCTCTGCACTGGTACGAAGGTGTGGAGCTCAACAATTCTAAAACATTGTACTTACCTGCTGTGTGGAATCATGTGAGAGATTCAATAGTTATCTGCCAGTTTTCCCGATAATTTAGGTGTGAGTAGCCACGGGGGCACCATATAATGGTTTTCAATGGGAAAATTGACTTTGTGTATTTCGATACAGAGCTGTGATTAGTTACTTTCCCTGCTGTCTCTGATGTTGGCTCTTCTGCTACGCCATGGGGAACATTACCAGAGAGAAGGCGGGGCTTGGAGGGGCATTTATAATCAGGGGTGCACATAATTGGTACTCTGGTACTCAAAAGGGGCCAAAAACTAGCTATGCCTCCCTGCATTATTGTTACAAAGCTTATATGCGTATTAACAACTTCTAGGCACTCAGGAATGTGGCTCGAATGAAAGGTTGACATTTGGTCTGCAGGTAGTTTCAGGGGTTAGTGACAAAGTCAGAAAATTCCAGGGTTGTACTACTGAGGTATGTGATTTGGGGGTTCAAACGGTGTTGTTCTGTGAGAGTTACATTTGGCCCAAAGACAGCTGTTGACTTGTGGATGGAGACAGCTAATCGGAGGATCAATCAGGAACAGGGAGATCCATCTGCAGCAGAATCTACCATGCAGGGGGCTGATGCAGAGGACAGTGAGGGAGACAGTGAGGAAGACCACCCTACATATGAAGTACCAGACACCATCTCCTGGTACTCATCTGAGGAGCTCACTAAAAAAGTTATTAACCATGGAGGGTAAGATCAGCAGCATGAAGACCCTCCTGTGAATGTCCACCCTGACATCTATTACTCTATAGAAAAATGGTAAAGACTGTGGACTTTATCTAGAAACATGGCATCCTTAGTAGTGATGATCAGCATAGGCAATATTTGTATCCAAATCTTCAGAACTCAAATCTTCAGAACTTGTATCTCAAAATTGGCACTAGTGGCTGAATGTGAAAAAGCAGCTGCAGTGTAATCACCACAAGAGACAGCACTCATAGAAGTAATTAATTGCGAACATTGCCACTTGTACATGTTGTGGGGAATCAGCTCAAAGGTGTACTCGCATAGCATCAGTCCACACGCTTTTATCCTTTTAAGGGCTCCTGCCCATGTATAATTCAGCACACCGTCCAAACAAAGGGTTGCCCTCGCAGGGGTTAATAGACATCAAAATAAACAAAGTTCCTCGAAAATGCCAGGCCTCCTGGCTTGGCCCCGATCAACATCAGTTCCTTCCCTTAGGAATCCTTCATGGCCTGCCTGCTAGCAGCCATTAGCATAGGGCCACACACTCCCTGTGTGCCCTGTGTTTGCTGCACCCAGCAGCACTGTCTCCAACCTCATCTGGGAGCCCTGAGATCTTTTTGTGGAGACACACCCAGCCATCTCGTTAGGGTCTAGCAGGTGTATCTTGCTGGATACACACCAGGAGACCCCTTCACTGCCGCATATGGACCATCCACACCGTGGCAGACCACCGGTCTGTCACAATGTGAATATTGTGAATACAATGCATGGTACTTTCACCAGAATCTCAAAAATTGGAGATTGGTGATTGATTGAAAAGGTATAGCACTATATTCGAGATCTTCGTGAATTCTTGAAGTGATGATATTTACAATGACAATTTGAGATTTGAACATTCTCAATCAATATGATATAAGCACGATATGCAAATGGATCACTCTAAGAACTTAGTTGTCAATGAATGCTATGTGCATCCTCTTCGGTGTTTCTGGACATTGATTTTGGCAAATATCTGTAAGTTAATGTCACTATTACGTGAAACTACCGTATTTATCAGACCATACGACGCACTTTTTCACCCCCAAAATGGGGGAATTGCCTGTGTCTTATGGTCCGAATGTGCGACCACCGGCCGCCGGTGATCGCAACTTGGCTCCCCGTCAGCTCTCCCGGCAGACAGATCAGCTGTGTGCAGAGGGAGAGGAGATCAACTGTGTGATCTCAATCAGCACACCTCCTGTGTGCCGAGAGATCACACAGCTGATGGGCTATGTCAGCTGTGTGATCTGCATCTGCCGGGAGAGCTGTGTGAAGCTGAACTGTATTGGCTATATTTGCAGAGCCCCGAAAATATATCCAATGCAGAGTGTGTGGAGCAAGCTGCACTGGCAAGCAGCTTCCTCACACACACAGCAGAGAAGGGAGATCAGAATGCAGATTCCCCCGTGCTCCCCCTCCCTTCCCCCTCTGAGCTCTGTGTGAGGAAGAAGAGACGCTGAAGTCTGCTCTCTAGTGACACCATTTTAGTGGCTGAATAGGGGTACTGCATGAGATTTTTTCATATTCATTTAAACAAATGAAATATTTTTTTTCTGATTTCCTGCTCTAAAAACTGGGTGCGTCTTATGGTCAGGTGCATCTTATAGTCCGAAAAATACACTAAATATGTGAGTGATTGTGAGCATATGGCTAATTGGTTTAATTTTAAGATTAGGACATGACCTGGTTTGGAGTACAGGGCACATGTTTTATTGACTAGACATGTGGATTTCAGTCCTATAGATAATAAACCGTTCTTCATATTATACATTTTCTCCTTTTATTATGCATAGGTGTGAACACGGCCTATTGAGCATTAAAACACAACACATGCATAGACAAGCATTTAGGCATATGAATAGAGCTAACACACATCCACCTGTTCTGATTCTGGATGATACTTCAATTGGTTTTAAGAAATGAATAGAGCTTGTCACTGGCGCAGCAAGATATTTATTTCTCCGTTGCAGAGGAAGTGTAGAGAAGATATAATCCACTAATCATGTAAAAGAGCCCTTGCTGTTCCATTTATTACAAATAAAGGACAATCTGTATTATGAATTGATCTTGTCTTAACAATACTTAATCATCGATGCAAATCATTTTCCTTCCACTACATTGGCCTGTGAGACAATTTATAAACAAAGTAGTTCATGGAAAATTTTAATTACATCTTGAGCCCAGCATGTCATGGAATATTTCTGCTTAGAAAACTGTTACTCCCTGATTTACAACACCCACCCAGAAAACACAATGCCCACAGACCAGTACTTTACCAATGTCAACAACTTTTACATTTCTATCAGATGTCATACTGCTGATGTGGTCTGAGATAGAATTCATCTTTAAAGTTAAAAATCCATATGCTAGTTGGATACATCTTCAAGGTCATTCAAACACATCAGGTGATGTGCAGCTATTAGAGATGGTCGTTTTTTTTTTTTTTTTATTCAACCATTTTGATGATTTCAAGTTAATTGCAAACCCCCTGAGAATGATACTTGCTGGAGATGTAGAGAAGGGTTGGGGGTACACTTCAAAAAGAGTATTGCTCTAACACAAATAGTGTTCGCATAAATTAAGTTCAAAGTCAAGTCAAAATGTCAAAAATAAGGGCAAATTTTTTTTTTAAATGTTTTTCCCACAACCCTTTTCTAAATTTCCAGCAATTTTGGTGATGATATTATTGTCAGAGGCTTTGCAATCAGCTCACAAAGCCAGCTAGTCGAAAAATTCGACCATCTCTAGCAGCCATACAAGTCATCTGACTGATGGCTAACGGCACATCAATTAATATTAAAATGGCAGTGAAGAACATGGATTGTTGACCAATAAACTTCATCTTCCATTATAATGTATTGCTCTTGTTGACCAATAGCCCCCGTTTTCTCTCATAATTTATTTATTTATATATTTTATATTTATGAATATGTTATTTTTGTTGAAAGTTGACCAAAATCTTTCATCACAGTGTATTGTTTTTTGTAGTCCGATGGCCACCATATTCACTCATAATTTATTGTTTTGTTGACTTATGGCCACCATATTCACAAATAGCATATTGTTGTTGTTGATTAATGGATACCATCCTCTCTCAAAATGTATTGTTTTTGTTGACCTATGACCGCAATCTTCTCTAAAAATGTCTTGGTTTTATTGACTCATTTCCACCATCTTCCCTCATCATGTATTGTTGACAAGTAGCCACCATAGTCCAAAATAATATATTGTTGTTGACCATTGAATACCATCTTCCTGCATAATGTATAGTTTTGCTGACCAATAATCTTCCCTCACAATATCTTAATTTTGTTGACTGATGGCAACCATCATTCCTTACAATATGTTGCTTTTTGTTTCCCAATGGGCAACATATTTCCTCACAATGTCTTGTTTATGACAACTGATCGCCACCATCTAACCTTATCATGTATTGCATGTGTTGACCAATGACCACCATCTTTCCCCATAATGTATTATTTTGACTAGTGGCCACCATATACCCTCAATATATATTGTTTTGGTGACCAATCAATTACATCTTCAATCAGAATGTATTGTTTTTGTTGACCAATGACCACCACCTTCCCTCACAGTGTCTTTTGTTGACCAGTGACCACCATCTTCCCTCACAATGTCTTTTGTTGACCAATGACCACCATCTTTCCACATATTATATCGGTTTGGTGACAAATGACCACCATCAACCCATAAACTGTATAGATTTCCTTTACTAGTGACTATTATATAAGGCAGTTTTGTAATAAATAAAGAAAGTAGAAAACATTGTATAGAAGTCAACATAATAAAAATCACATTTGTGATATCTTCCCTTCCATCTTCCTGAAACAAACAGGAAAGATGTCAATTTATTTTATGATATATCTCCATCCTTCCGACCTAAAGGGCTTCCAGGAGAGTTTCCGATGCAGGCTGAATGGTAATGCAGTAGGATGGTAAACCTGTACATTCAATATGATATATCTAAATCGAAAATGTGTTGATAAAATTGAAAAATATTTTTTTCAGAAACCATGGCTAGTTCATCTTATGTTGTCTTTACTATTTGCAGAACAAAGCTCATCTATAAGTGGTAAATGACAATATTGTTTAAATTTCCCAAGAACTTGAATAGTGTTATTTGATGGAACAAAAAGGTTAATAAACTTGCAATGCGCCAATGCCCATTAAAACTTACCGAAGTATCGAATATATTCAAGTGTAAAATTATACAAATTAGTGTTGTTAATGTGCCAGATCTTTCCTAATGCAGGGATGGGTAAGTAAGGGTTTTAAGGGCAAAGCAAGGCCATGTCTCATTATTGAGTGCTTGCATATTTGTAAGTCAACCATGAGCGATCAGTTCACTGTTCTATAGACAGAAAAAGTTTATAATGTTTATCCTGATGTGTGATGTGATGAGTGCTAATGTCTCTATAAGTGATGAAACACCAGAACCAGGGACTTCTCCTAACTAGTGATGAGTGACTAGGCAATATTCGAATTCGCGAATATCCGCCATAATATTCAATTCCATATTCGAAATCTCGAATATCCGCACTTGTGGACATGAATTGCGATCTAAAAATCGCAATTACGACCAAATATGCGCAATGCATGCAAGTCAATGGAGCTCGGATATTCGACTGGGAAAATATCCATCATTTCCGATTAAAAAAATCGCATCGCGATTATATCATCACGATCCATTAAAATGAATGGGATCGCGATAATCGCAATAAATCTTGAAGAATCGCGATTGCGTCAGATATCCAATTATATATTCGCAAATATTCGCAAAATGCCGAATTGGCATTATTCGAGCTAAATATTTGAAAAATCTAATATTCGAGCTCAACACTAATCCTAACAAGTACCGTATTTTCCGGCATATAAGACGACTGGGTGTATAAGATGATTTTCCAGTTAAAATATAGAGTTCGGGATATACTCACCGTATAAGACCACCTCTTCCAATGCACACCAAATAAAAATAAAAAAAAACATCAGATTTGCTTTCAATATAGTAATTTTAGTTCTTATGACATGGGCAATCTGCCTGCAAGTCACGGGAAATCCACTGGCAAATGTGCCGGCAT
The DNA here is from genome assembly GCA_036250615.1 of Ptychadena robeensis. NCBI lineage: Eukaryota > Metazoa > Chordata > Amphibia > Anura > Ptychadenidae > Ptychadena > Ptychadena robeensis. Next base: position 67,969,704 of record CM070040.1, on the reverse strand, counting down.
GTGTAACTTTTTTGGCCAGCTCAGGGAAACCGCAGTGGACCCATGGCCTTACATATGTCTACTCGGACTTTCAATTCCCAGATCTCCAACAACCTTAAAAGTCCAATTTTTTTTTCAGTAATTTACATTCCTAATTTCACATCCCTAACTGCAACCTCTCATATCAATGTTTACCTGCGGTTATCCAAGTGACATAAATTGTGTACATTTAAGTTAATTTAAAATAAAATAATTTTGACAATCAAAAATGTAACTGATATCGTGTCACATGATACAGTGAAGGCATTTTAATGTGCAATACCAGTTTCAGCCACTGGAGCCACAGCCTTTAGTGAGCACGTTGACTTCATCTCACACATCGAGGAGGGAGAGAAAGAGGGGGATAAGGGGGCGCTTCCGATGTCTGACAGGCAGACTCCTCTGGCTCAGAAGTTTCAGCACTCGGCGTATAAGACGACCCCCGACTTTTTAGAGGATTTTCCTGGGTTTAAAAGGTCTTATACGCCAGAAAATACAGTATATATTACAGCACTTGAATAAGCCTAAAGCACATTTAAAGGAGGGTTTGACTTACAATGGCAAAGCAAAGGATGTTTTATAATCTCATATTTCTAAAGCACAAATATTACAGAGCGCTTTACAGAGTTTAGAAATAGTCAAATAACTAACTCTCTTTCAGGGGAATTTACAATCTAATATAATATATGCCATGAACAAAGTCATATGTCACAGTCTAAAGCTAGCCATACATCTGTTGATTTTTCTGTTCAATGGACCGCAATGACCAGTCGATAAGGTTGATCGACCGGGAATTGATTCCTGCCCACCTGGCATGATGGATCAAATCCAAATCCATTTTTTTTGGTCAATTGTTTGGCAATCCATGTATTGTTCGTAGTGATTTCCGAACTTTGGCTAGATCTGTCCAAGAACAGGCGTCCGCCTGTTTGCGGGGAGATTCAAATTCCCTGCCTGTTTGCAGGGAATAAGAATAGAAAAAACTGGAAGTGACATCACTGACGTCACTTCCGATTTAAGCCAGTTTTCTTTTAGTAAAGACCAGGTTCTCTACCCAGTCTCTGGTGAAAAAATTCTTCCACTGGCCAGATCTTTCTGTTCCTGATCTGCCCAGCAGAAGAATAATAACCACCGGTGAACGGGGCAGGTCAAACACCCGTACTGTTTGTGGCCGAACTGTCCGCCCTAATCATTAGTGGTGACCATCGATTCTTGTTCAATTAGACTAGTAAAGTATATAGCTAGCCATACACGTGTCGGATTCCATGTTCAATCGATTCATCATCTGATCGATTCCGGCTATTCTGCCGGGAATCGCAGGTGTGATCAATCGGCCAATTAAGAGTATCCATCGCAGCATACCACCTTGTCCAACGGATTTAGGGACGGATCCGTGTCCGATTGTCCACCTCACAAATGGCAACTCCCCCTAATCTGGACAGAATCGCATGAGAAAGACCAACATGTTGGTTCTCCGCCGGATACGATTCTGAGCCCCTGATCAATCGGACGCGAACGATCGGACCAGGTGGGCTGCATGCGATTCCGGCACGATCGTTTGGCGTGCACGCGCCCGGAATCGATTGTTCCGGAATCCGGTGCGAATCCGACACGTGTATGGGGGCCTTATAGAAGCACTTTAGATACACTCACCCTGACATAAATCTATTTAATCTATAAATTAACCATGGTGGTGTGCAGAAGAAGAGCGAACATATAATCCATCACTACCTAAGACATAAGTGCTGCATGGACTCTATTAGGTGTGTGCCATGGATGTCATTAGGTCTACTTTGGGTCAGCCCCTTTAAAAGCCCCCCTAAAAATATAGTAATATACTCGATACGTGCTGTTTCCTACCAACAAACATGGGGGCTAAGCCCCCCCTGTCTTTCATTACATGTGACATCCCTGGTGTGTGCAAACCATTGTATCTGGTTTTAGTACTTGTTTAGGCTGCTGTACTTGAGTAATAATCAAGTGTCATGGATGGGTCAAGGCTTAGCACTAGTGTTGAATTGTATTATTGAGAACTTTATTTGGAAGCCCCAGCAATTTTTATACATGAAACCAAAGAATGAAAAGTAAGATTGCACAAATTTACATTACCTACCTTTAGATGTGGCAAATAAATGTTTTCTTCATTTGAATTCTGTGATCCTTAAAGAAACAGCAATGTCACTCTTATTAAAAAGATTACAGTAGGAATGTAGATTGCACAGCAAAATCAACAGTTATTTACATAACAAACAATATTAACAAAATATTTTAATTCCTATAGCTCCTCCAGAGACCACATTCTTGGATGACACACCACCCTGAGAGTATCTGGGAACAAGCATCATAAAGCCGTCTACTTTCCAGTTCAACATCTATGGTTGGATTACTTGTAGTCTGCATCATGTGACGGTAGAAAGAAAGTCAGACGTCAATGGCTGACATCCTGCACGCATGAACTGCAAGTAAAAACTTCAAATGTAGCCACCATGCAAGACCCTACAACTTGTAAGTATTAAGAAATTAAGATCATTAAAATTCTTCAAATCTATTGTAATATATTGATGACGTAGAGATCGTCGAAATTTTTTTCCAAAATTTTACGATTTCGACTTAATTGCAAAGCCCCTGAGCATAGTATCATCACAAAACTTGCTGGAGATGTAGAGAAGGGTTGGAGGTATACTACAAAGAAAAAAGTTTGTCTCTAACACAAATAGTGTTTGCACAAATTAACTTCAAAGTCATATCAAAATTTCGAAAATCTGAATTTCGACCTTTTTTGAACTTAATTTATGCAAAAACTACATATGCTAGAGCAAAAAAAAATTTCAAATGTTCCCACAACCCTTCTCTACATCTCCTGCACGTTTGGTAATGATACCATTTTCTGAGGCTTTGCAATAAGCTCACAAAGTTAGCAAGTCGAAAAATTCGACCATCTCTATTGATGAGGTGTGTTGTGATTTTTTAATATTTACCTTAAGGTTAGTGTTGTATTGTTGTAGGGTTAGTGCTGTAGTGTTGTTGGGTGGGTGGACAACATGTTAATTCATTTATTTTGATTTCTATAGCCTTTAATTTATCTAAGTAAGGCTATGTTTCCACTGAGTCAAAACCCAGTCCGTTAATAGGATAGATGTTGACGCATTACAGTACAATCAATAATAACGCAACAGAGCCCAACGCATGTATACCGCACCCATGGAAAATGAGTTAAATCCGTTACCAGCAGATGGGTATATTCTGGTAATGGACCGTTTTCCTTAAAAAAAAAAGACATAAACAACATCACTTCAAGTCCTTTGCAATCATCACTTCCGGGACCACGAAGGAACAGAGCAATGGGCAAAAAGGTCCTTCCGTCTTAACACATACCTTATAGAATGTCCACGGTAGTGTCGAGCTTGAATATTGTTTTGAGAATAACAGCAATTTGAAAATTTGTGAATATCTCAAATATGTCGGCAGATATTTGCGATTTCGAATATTGGCGGTATAGGGAAAATAAACATAGCATGTAACCATTAGTTTCGAAAATAGTTTTGCAATTGTAGTGAAATTTTCGCAATGCATATCATATCGTCATACTGTGAATATTCGAATTTGTGTATATCATTTCGAATATAAGAAGAATTATTTTTGAAATATCGCGATTTCGAATATTGCCTATGCTGCTCATCTTTAGTCCACAGATTTCCTAGATAGAGGGACCTTGGCGGACGCACAGATACTGTGGAAACATTGCCTTAGTCCTTTATGAAATAGGATCTTTTTTTTTTATTAAGGGTAAATTATTCTGTCCCTGGTCACATGGCTGTTTACACACAGATGGATCTGGCAGACTTATTTAGCTGAAAAGGTCATATCTTCTGTCCAACACACACCTGCTCTATTTACTATGATGTTGGCCGGGCAGACAACAGCAGTTATTATACACACACACTCTGTTGACCAATAGCTAAATGAAAAGTTCACAACGTGATTGTCACATGGAATATCAGTATGTTGAAAAGGAAAATTGTGTTTTTGCTGTACTTAAAGGTCAAGAAGACAGTAAAAGAAAAAGACTTGTCTTTGATATTGGAACACAAAATATAGATATCTGAAAGGTGGCCACGCCGCTCTGTATAGTCAGTTCAGTAAACGGACAATAATAATTCTTGTAACTTATATATAATCAAGTGATGGGTACTATAGAAGCAGTTCTTGCAAAAGTAGGTATACAACACACCTGCAACAAAGGTATTTTTTATCTAAACTGCGTTTTTTTTACTCTGTAGTAAGAGGTTCTTAAAGCCTAGATGCCCTAGTGAAATTTAGCAGCATGAGCACATATGGGTTAATAGAACTTGCTTGCATTTTTTTAGTTTGCGCAGTAAAATTGCTTGTTTCCCTGTTTGAAACTCTCCGGTGGGTCACTAAGGTCACTAAATTTTGTATCAGAAGCATTTGTTTTGTTGTAAATTACTAAAATATGTCCAAACAAGGACAATAGACCTCCCTAACATTATACAGTTTGAAACACAAAAATAACATTACATTATACAATTTAATTTTTACTGAAAATTTAATAATAATTGAAACAATTTTTTTCTAAAACATCTCCCTGTGTAAAATGATGTGAAATTATTAGCAACGTCAGATGGTGATATTTTTCTTCCAGTTTGTCAGTTAGGCGTCATGCCCATAGAAGTATGGCACATGCTGCCCTCCCTTCCTTAGTGTTGGTGGAATGTATTCCAGAAAAGGATGAGCACTCAGGCATAGTGGGTTCACCACTTGTAAAGCTCATAGTTGTTGTTGATTTGTATCCTCTTCAGGTGTTTAATTTCCTGTGGCCATCATTGACAGCTGATGTGTCCATTGTAAACTATGGGCTGTGTCAGATCATTTTGGGTGTGTTGGTTAACCCTCATGCCCATAGAAATAAAGGCAATGAAAACATCAGAAGAAGATTTTAATTAACAACATTTTAGACAACATAATTCATACGTGGTGTACATGCTATGAATGCTTGCCATAAAGCAAAGAAATTGGAATATTCTGGAATGGCAAAGTCAGTCACCATCATCTGACCCCAATTGAGTTGCATTTCACTTGTTGAGGATTAAACATTGGACAGAGAAGCCTATAAACAGCATCTGGTGTTGTCCATGAGTTCAAGACGCCGAGCTGTCATTGTCAGCAAATAGTGATGGCGTGAACCCGGAATTTGATGTTTGCGAACGCGAACCTCCGCAAAAGTTCGTGAACCCGGCGAACCCCATAGACTTCAATGGGCAGGCGAACATTAAAAAACACCTTTCTGGCCCTTTCTGGCCACAATAGTGTTGGAAAAGTTATTTCAAGGGGACTAACACTTGGACAAT